>JALAZF010000597.1:1200000-2400000 GCA_022829125.1 Lathyrus tuberosus | reverse complement strand
TCCTCAATGAAAGGACATAATTATTAAATAAGAGTGATTGAAAGGAAAGAACACACCCGAGTATTCAAGGTGGATAGATGATTGCATAAGCACCCTTTTCCAAAGAGAGATTTCCTACAGTCTCCTCTTCCAAAGTGGGGAGGATTTTTAGGTAGCATCCATCGACCTTGAAATTTTTATTATTGCCTTTGCCTTTTATTCCAGGATCAAAGAACCTTCTTCTATAGGTAAAAGTGTCGAACGAACAAGTGAAAGTGCCTTCTTTTTGTACTCTGGTGTAATGTAGATCTCATTTTTAATAGCATCCAAACTCACTAAGTTAGACCAACTTTGGGGATGCCTCACCACTTTTTCTCCTTCTTCAAGCAAAATCCGATGCATGCACATGGAAGGGCTAATACCTGGAATGTCTGCCAAGGTCCGCCCAATCGCCTTTTTATGCCTCTTTAAGACCTGCAAAAGCTTACTTTCTTGATCGAAATCAAGGTTAGACGAAATAATAATAGGAAGCTTTTCATTTCTCTCTAAGTAGGCATGTTTAAGATTTTCCGGGAGTGGTTTGAGATCTAAAGAAGGAGGTTGTTCAATGGACGGAATGGTCAGGGCAGCAGGGATGTCAAGAGCCTCAGCCGCACAAACCACTTCATCTATAGCCTCATCCACATGAAAAACATCAGCCTGCAGGGCATCATTTATTTCGGCACAAACAGAGCAAACATTAATGTTAGTATATACATCACAAAAGTAAACATCATCAAAATCAGACAGTGATGGAAAATCAGCTGCAAACAAATCGGTACAGGATATCATCAACAATTTCAAAAGATAACTCTATTTGAAAAACAGAATGCTCTTCCAAGGGTTGTTGGTTTGATCCTTGCGCTTGCTGCATGGTATTCATTGAAGTGGCAAGTTGTCCAATCTGTATTTCCAAAGTCTAAAAATTAGAATCTATTTGTTGTTGAAACTTTATATTATTTGTAGCCAATTAGTTGACAAGGTCCTCTAGTGAAGGTTCGGAAGGTGCAGAGCACACATCTTCTAATTCCTTCATTTGCTTATGTGGATCCTCACCTGCAAAACCATTAAAACTTGGCAACAAGTGAGTTAAACCAAATTTAAATTCGAAAGGTACAGCAACAGCAGGATATTCAATACATAAAGAATTATAGTTCACACAAAGTGCAACCAGTTCACTCAGAGTCATTTGATCAGCCATGATATGATAATCAATTTCAACACATAATCAAATAAAATCACTACAGAATTAAAAAGAATGGAAAATAAGAAAAGCGATTAAAATAAAATATAAAAAATATAAAAATAACGCAAAAAATCTAAATGAGTAATGTAGTTTGATTTTTTTCTGATATGATATGATCACACAATTTTTTTCAGATTTTTTTGAAAATATGAAAATAGAAAATAAGTTAAATAAAATAGAAAAATGCAGAATTTGCGATTTTGAGGGTCGAAATATTTTAGAATTTTATTCTAAATGAGTAATGTTCTTTGATTTTTTTTCTGATTTTCTGGAAAAAATTCGGAGAAAATCGAAAATGTAGCTTCCAAACTTACCTGACAGGCTGGAATTTTTAACACTGTACTGCAACCATGAAAATCAACAAGCAAAACAAAAAAACAAAAAAAAAACAAAAAAATCTAACAAAACTCTAAACTAAAATCCTAAAATTGGTTAAAATCTACAAGAATCCCCGGCAACGGCGCCAAGTTGTTCCGCTGTCGCACACGGATCAAAAACGAGTTTTTGAAAAATGTAGTAACGGGAAGCGACACTCGGATGTCATATCGCAAGGATTCTTGATTTAATTTAACCAACTAAAATGATTATAGGGGGTTGTTTTGTTTTAGAATTCTATTAAGAAAAGAACGGAGTAAATAAGTGATTATTGAAACAAGTGATTGAAACAGGTTAATCTACCGGTTCGACTACCAACTTATCATCGGTCATTACAATTCCAATTCCCTAAGCAGTTATAATTCCTATTCGATTGTAATATTGAACAAACAAGCGTCGACAATATTATACGAGTTATGTCCCTAATCACCGAATTAAGCAAACAGTTAAAGATAGCGCGAAATAACGAAAAGGCTAAGTTAAACGCGATTAACGTAAGGAACATGAATCAACCGAATTAAATCCAATCTATTTTATAAGAAATGAATTAAGAAAACGAAATTTATATAACAAATTAGAAAGGAACTAAATTAAATTGAAATTGATAACAACCTCAAAGTTTTACGGAATTCGAATCCGACAGATTTCCCCTCGGGATTAGTTCGCCATGGAATACGTGAAAGCAAAAGGTTAAAATTCGTGAAAGCTAGGTTTCTTAATGTAGTGCGGCAGCAACCCTTATAAACAAAATAAGTTTTTGCATTACTAACTCAACTGGGTCGGAAACATAAACCAGGCCCAATAAAAACGACCCGAAACAACTTAATTTCTACCATCATAAAATTTAACGAATTATTCGAGACCCATGCACTCCGATCAACTTCTTCGTCCAAGATGAAAGTTGTAGATATTTGTCTTAACTTTCTAACAACTAGTAGAAGGCATGAAACGGAATCCCGAAGCTCCAGTTATGATCCAAACAGTGGACAGGTGTCAAGTAACCGCTAAAGCTGAAAATAAACTGCGAAAATTAAATAAAGGTAAAAACAAACTTAAATATGAAAACACATTAAAATAGTAAAAATACTCAAATAAACTGTAGGAATGTCTAAGTACAAACATAGAAGAATGTGCATTAAAATGCACTGATCAATGAACCTTAATGAAGTATGCAATATTGAAGTTAATGAAAACATTTATCGTATCAAAATCGTGGAAGAAGCTATTATTTTTTGCACAAGAAAATCTTGTAACTTAAAAGAAGGTTCAATGGTAGACAGTTTAGAGGTGGAATCTTTTGATAGTATGGTGGAAGAATCGTTGCTGGGCTCATTTAATCCAGAAGTTATTAACCGGTTTGGAAATCATGAGATGTATCGAGAAAATGAAGAGGTACAGGATCGAGTTTTGAGAAAAGTTGGGGGAAGTGAAAAAGAAAAAGATTTTGAATCCTCGGTAGGTGATATCAATAAAGGCAATGTTGACATATTCAACAAATCCTCAGGATTCAGAAAACAGGTGTCATGCCAGGACCATTGTGTTGTACCGGTGATCCAGGCAGATAAAGAATTTCAGACTTTTAGTGATAGCCTTTTAGGAGGAGGGATAGGGCCAGTGCAGATACCTAGTCATTTCGTATCAGAAAAGTCAATACAGATGCAGAGGTGGGACAGCCTATTAACGCTAAGAAGAAAATGAATAAAGAGGATAATAATTCAATGGCTGTAATATGTGGAAATTTGGATGGGAGTGAAAAGACAAGGGCGAATATTGGGCTTGATATGATGAGGAATACGGAGCCCAATGTTGTAGAGCCCATACACAGTATCAGGCTAAACAGAAAAATGAAACTTTTGGAATAGATTTATCAAAACCCAAAAATTCTGTTTGCACCTTCCTACTATTCTACCTTGCTTCTAGCAGATAAGCATCAGGGTAGTATGGTAAAAACTGGTACTGATTTTGGCATGGAGGACGAAGAGAAGACAGATTCCATTTCAAGATTCTTAGCTGCTTCCAACGATGATAGTGGAGGATCTATAGGAGATGTTGACGTCATCAAAAGCAATTCCAGAATTAAGAAGAAACTAGCAAGTTTGCCTATTAAGGTATGGGAATCCATTAAAGGGTTAGGAATAGAAGCAGAAGAAGATGACGAAGCTTTCGAATCAATAATTCGCAATATGGAAGCAGAAGATAGGAAAGATAAAAAAGGAAAGAAGGTGGCTGCTACAGGTTTCTCATGAATTTCGTTACTTACAATATTAGAGGGAGTGGTAGTAAGATCAAAAATAGGAAAATTCATAATATGTTAATAAGTGGTGGAGCTGATTTATGTTTCTTGCAAGAAACAAAATGTGTTCAAATGACTGATGAAATTGTCCATAGCATCTGGGGAAATACTGATTGTAATTGGTCTGCTTCAAATTCTAAAGGATTAGCAGGAGGCATTCTTACTATTTGGAGGAAAATTTTGGCTATTCCGATTTGTAGTTATAGAGAGTAAAGGGTATTTAGGCATGCAGGCTATCTGGAAAGGGAAGACATGCTATTTTTTAACATTTATTCCTCGTGTAATATTGCGGAGAAAAGAGACCTTTGGAGTCGTATTTTGCTGCTAAAATCAAATCTGGAGGCGGGAGAGTGGATATTGGGTGGGGACTTTAATGCAGTGAAAAATGCAAGGGAGAAAATTGGCAGTAGGAGTCATAATAGGAAGCATATGGATGAATTTGGAGATTTTATTCAAATGACAGGTTGTGTAGATTTGCCAATTTTGGGTAATAACTACACCTGGTTCAGTTCATCAGGCAAGTGTTGCAGTAGACTTGATCGATTCTTGGTACCTAATGGTATTCTGAATGAGTGGAACATGGTTTGTCAGAAAGTGGGAGCGAGGGATATTTCGGATCACCGTCCGGTGTGGATTTCGGTGAGGAATATTAACTGGGGTCCAAAACGTTTTAAGATCCTTAAATGCTGGTCTGATCATCCAAAGTTTCTTGGATTTGTGAAGGAGACATGGGATTCATGCTTGGTCTGAGGCAGCCCATCTTATATTCAATCCAGGAAGCTTCATCATGTTAGGTCAAAACTCAGGTGGTGGAACAAGAGTGTTTTTGGTTGGATTAACACTAAAATAGAAGAAAATGTTGATATTATCAATGACATCGAAGATGCTTTGGCGGAGAATGAATGTGAATGCGGATCTCAAGATCTTATCAAAAGGATTTGTGCAGAAGATGAGTTGTGGAAGAATCTTAGAATCAAAGAAAGCATCTTGATGCAGAAATCACGCACCAAGTGGATTGTTGAGGGAGATCATAACACGAAATTTTATCACGCGATCATTAACAATCGGAATATCAAGAATAACATCTCATCAGTCATTGTTAACAACCACATCATTGAAGATGTTGCAGGGGTAAAGGAAGCGATTGCGTCTCATTTTGAAAAGAGATTCACTTCTGTTAGCAGACCGCTACCGTTCATTGGAAGCAATCAATTCAAGGTTCTGTCAACTGAGGAAAGTAGGGCTATTGAAGCAAATTTTGAAGTTGAGGAAATTAAGAACGCGGTTTTTCATTGCAAAAGTGATAGAAGTCCGGGCCCTGACAGATTTAACATGGAATTTTTCAAACATTGTTGGGCGATTGTAGGCCAGGATTTTACTAATTGTATCTGGGAATTCTTTAAGGTTGGTAAACTTCCAAAAGTTCTATCTTCATCTTTTCTTGTGTTAATTCCTAAAAGTGATTCTCCTATGACTCTGGATGACTATCGACCGATAAGCTTGATTGGTAGTATATATAAAGTTGTGGCTACTTTATTAACGGGTAAATTAAAATCAGTGGTAGACAACATTATTTCTCCATATCAAACGGCTTTTATCGCGGGAAGGAACTTGTTGGACGGGGTTCTCGTTTTGAATGAGATTGTGGATTTTGCAAAAAGAAGTAAGACTAAGGGGATGATTCTTAAGGTGGACCTCGCTAAGGCCTATGACTGTGTCGAGTGGCCTTATATTCGTAAAGTGTTGGAAATTATGGGTTTTGGTGAAAAACTGATGAAATGGATAGAGGGTAGTGTTTTCAAAAATTACATGTCCGTTCTTATCAATGGGAGTCCTACTCGGGATTTCGAAGTGACAAGAGGGTTAAGACAAGATGATCCCCTATCACCTCTTCTTTAATGAAGAGAGCTGCTGAGGGGCATGTATTCAAGGGATTCAACTTGGAGCAAGACATTTCCTTTAACTTATTACAATATGCAGACAATACGGTAATTATTGGAGAAGGTTCATGGAACAATCTATGGCGATAAAGGTCATTCTAAAAGGCTTTCAACTGCTTTCCGGTTTGGAGATAAATTTCAACAAAAGTAGCTTATTCGGATTTGGTGTGGAGGAGTCTTTTTTGAAGGCAACTGAGAACTTCTTGGCTTGTAAAATACAGGTTTGTCCATTCAAATATCTTGGAATTCATATTGGAGGCAACTGTAGGTTAGTATCTTTTTGGAAACTGGTTATAGACAAGGTGCAATCGAGATTAGCATCATGGAAAGGGATATTCATGTCAATGGGAGGTAGAACTACCCTTATCAAATCGTTACTCTCTAACTTACCTATTCATTACATGTCCTTTTATAAGATGCCTAGCAAGGTAATCCGTATTATTACGACCTTGCAAAGGAGATTTTTGTGGAATGGATCTACTACTAAAAGAGGGATGGCTTGGATTAAATGGAGTATGGTTTATAAATATAAGGAAGAAGGGGGGCTAGGTATTTTAGATATTAGAAGATTTAACTTAGCTTTGTTAGCTAAATGGTTGTGGAAGTTTCTTAACCCACAAGATAGTTTATGGAAAGGCATTCTTATAGGTAGGTATGGCAATTTTGGTTCTGATTTGATTCGTGGGAAATATCCGAAATACAAAATTCCTTTATCTCTCTGGTGAAGGGACTTTCTCTTTATTTCTAAAATTTTTGGGCAAGAGTCGTTTTACGGTTGTACGTCCTCAACTGTTGGAAATGGAGAGACCACCCCATTTTGGTCTTCCGTGTGGTGTGGTAACACTAAGCTAGCAGACCTATTTCTGGATTTGAGATTATTTGCAGCCCGACCTTATAGTAGGGTAGTGGATAATGGTCATTGGGAGGGTAATTAATGGGTGTGGAACATCATTTTTTTGGAAAATAGTATTTCACCTGCTGTGCACCAAGACATTGTTACCTTACTGACTTTACTACAGCAGGTAAATTTATGTAGAGATGCTTAGGATGTAATGTATTGGACACAAGATCCATCTCATATATACTCTGTTAGGTCTGGTTATCGCGTTATGTTTCATGGCGAATTTGCTGCAAATGGATCGGAAGCAGATGCGACTGTCTTCAAACTTCTGTGGTCTGCCTCAACACCTATGAAAACAATTTTGTTTAGTTGGCATTTACTTCATAATCAGTTACTGTCTCATGATAATCTTAGTGCTCGCGGAATTATTTCAAATCTGCATGATAAGGTATGTCCATTCTGTTTCGTAGAGGATGAAAACATATTACATTTGTTTTTTCTCTGCTGCAAAAGTCGTTTGGTGTGGGATCGTATATATGGTTGGTTAAGGGTGACGATATCTCTGTTTGTAAATCTTCTTGATCACTTCAGAGACTGGTTGGTTGCCTTGATGTCTCGAGGCGTTGGTATAAAGAATGCGATTAGGTTTTGGTTGATAATTTGTTGAAGTTTATGGACAAGTCAAAATAACATCATGTTTAACGACAAGGTCTGGGATGCCGAGTTAGTAACGCACAAGATAGTTACTATCTCATGGTGGTGGATTGGCAAGCAATTTAAAAACATTTTTATGTGTAATTAATACGAATGGATTAAATCACCTTGTGATTTTATGTAAGGATGATTATGGAGGTCAGATGTAGTTTTTGTCTATGGGTTAGGATACCCCTTTGTATCCTTTGAAATATATTTTTGCCTATTAAAAAAAAAGGTCTAACATTCAAACCCCTCCTTTCTGACCAATGAGAAACCACATTGAAATTGCCCCCTATAATCTAACCTCCATCAGTCCACCTACTTTTGGAAGATATTAAGTCTCTCCGCAATTTCCTCTTAGAAACAATGTCACAAGCAGAGTACACATTCACCAGATATAAAGTTGTATCATTCCACACAACATTAATCCCAATAAAACCCTCCCATATGAAAAAAAATAGGTTTAACAGACATCTCTTTCTACAGAATTATTAAACCACCTGACTATCCCCGAGCTTTACTAAAAGACCATCCAACCTCAATATTATTCCACAAACTTTTACCAAAGACAAGATCAACCTCCCTCACTTTAGATTCTTGAATAAAGAAAACACCAGCCATACCTGAAGTGATTGTCTTACAAATTCTTTTCCTCTTTGTAAGGTTTCCTCCTCCTCTAATGTTTAAGGATCCGATAATTATTGCACATAGTTATTAATCACCTGCTTGCTATGATATCTAGCTTTATCTTGTTTCTCCATCTCATTTAACTTCTTCGCTAAATCCTGAGAGTTGTCACAAGCTACCACCCCAAGCTTTGAAACCGCACTCCAGATTTTTCCTCCAACGTTTGATTCCTGAAGGTCCCAAAATTTTTATTGCAAAACCTAACATCGGAGTTGGATGTTTGGTCGCAGCATAAAATCGTACCCGCCGATAGTAACTCAGAATCCTTGGAATTTGAAGCAGAATTAGCACTAAATTGAACAGGGGCTGAACACAGGTTACGCTTCAACGAAGCACTAAGAGGAGGATTGAAAAATTGTTCTATTGGATCCTCTGAAAGAGATGCTCTTGGATCTACCCACCGGGCTAATGATATCCAACACTCTCCTAACTTTAACCTTTTTGGTGTCCCCTTTGCACACATTACACGACAAAAAATTGAAATTCTCCTTAAACATATTATCTGCTTCCACTGTAGGAACATAACCTGCTATACCTGAAAAGTCACAATCAAACCTGCCAACTGATCCCACCTCCACTACCCTAGCTGCGTCAATGTCTGATCCTAACCCCCTAGAGTCAGCTAAAGAGGCAGGAACCACTTCATTCTCTCTCTACAAGGGGTCAACGCTTATTCTCTCCGTCAACTTTCCGATCTCTTCCACCCCCTAGTTGCAGAGGAACAAATCTCTCCCTCTTCTACTTCCACAGCTGAGGATGAATCAAGACATTTGTTGCTTCCTCCTTGTATACTCCTTAATTACTCCAATTATCCTCCGACTCCGAAGGGGAAGAGACAACTTTCGTCTTCTTTGTTGCGTGATTAGCAAGAATGCGTAAAGGCCCGCCCATGCATAAAAACCTCCTCTTTGATCTGAACTTTGAAGATCTCGTTAAGAACCACCGCACAATTTGTTCTCACCATTATACGAGCGACATCCATTCACTCTCCATTTAATGTATTATCATCAACACAAATGTATTTGCCAACCGTTTTAGCTAACAACTCAAAAAAAAAGAAAATTTCCACGCATGGCAAGGGATGCCATAACAGCGCAACCAAGTAACCCTCTCTTTATCAACATCCTCTTCTTTCCATTGTCTTATCTCAGAGAACCATTGCCTCCACCATGGTTCTGTCTTCCTAATTAAATCTCTTATCTCCCCCTCCTCACTCTCCTCCAACAAGCATAAGTTCGCGCCAAGAGGTGTCACTTTGATTGAGAAATAACCCTCAATCTTGAATCTCGTCTGAATGTTATAGGTCATACCTGGATTGATGACCACTCCTAGCCCTACTAAGTCTTGTGAGATCAGATGCCATCGGTTGGTAACTCAGATGAACTGGCATCTTACGAGGACGAGACTCAGAAGGTGAGCCACCATTATTGACAACCTCGACAAAAGATCTACCACCTACTCTTCCACCAATAACGTTGTCTCTCCTTCTGCCATCTTCACTGCCTGCAAACCTTTGAAAATTCTCCCTGCAATCTTTTGGTCCTCCCTTCTACCTATCTTGATTTCTATAAAATCTTTGAATGTTGGCATGTATCTTAACATTGTCTATAAAGATGTTTTCAAGTTTAATCCCAAGGACCCTACCATCTTCCACCTCCGAAAATTTTGTGAAACCAAAACGTCTTCCAAATTTTTTCCTCTTAAAAGGAATGACAACTTCTAAAACCTTCCCAAACTTCTCGGAGAGATTGAAGATCTCCTTAGCTTTTACTCTATCAGGTATCTCAGAGAAGAAGAAAGTTTGATTTCCACTTCCTCCCTATGCACTACCTCCTCCTACTGGATAAGTATCTCACTTATCTTTATTCACTTGTCTGAAACCTCGCCTCTGCACCTTTTTCTAAGAATCCTCCGCCATAAAGAAGGTTTCAATACGATTATATTTAATGAGTTTAATTAATAAGTTGGAAATAAAATCTATGTTTACAAGTACAAAGTATTAAGTTTTTTTAAGTAGTTGAATATTCAACTATTATTTCCAACATATATTACATCGGTTGAATTTTTTAATTGGTAAACTTTTAGTTTTCAAATCAGCGAACTCGTTGTGATCAACCACGATGTTACCTAGACCTAAAGTTCATTCTTGATAAAAATCAATTCTTATTATCTATGAGATGAACTATAAGGTGGTGACACACCCATGGGCAAGAATGTAAGGTTATAAAAATTCCGCATTGAAAACAATACAATGTTATACCTAGACATGGCAACAACATTCGTGCTCACAAGTTTCCGCCTGAATTCACTAAAAATTTGATGGGCAAAACTCACTTTAATTGAGTTTAGATTTAGATTTTTCGTTTCCCCAATTTTAAAATATGGGTATGGATACTACTATAAATAATACATTTCAAATATGGGCAAAGCTTTCATTTCAACCAATAAAAATATGAGGTTAGATGACCTCAAACGTGTCATTTTTTTTAAGTTTAATCTTATCCCTCGGTTTTTTTGACCATCTTATACATAACTTGTTTAAAAAACTAACATTCAAAGATGAATAATATTTAAATAAATTGAACGCATTTTGTACCTTAGTATTGTTCTCTCAGTTTTTCTAAAAACTGAGATATAAACTCCAAACAATATTTTACTCGATCATCAGAATGTTATGTTTCTTCACTTTTTACGCCTTAACACTTTTCTTTGACTGAAACACCATTATCTCAACCAAACAAACTGAAACACCATCGTCTCCAAGGAGGAACTAAACTTGAATCTCAAACCAACACTTTTCTTCGACTCTCTCATCTTCTCCAGTATGTAAAACTCTATAGAATGTTGTTGTTGTTGTTGTTGTTGTTGTTGTTGTTGTTGTTGTCATTGTCATTGATGTCGTTGTTTCCGTTGTTTTTTTTGTTGATGTTGATGTTGAAAGGTGACATGGAAGGCTTTTTAGAACTAATCATCTATACCATAGATTGCAGAAGGCTTATAAGGGTATACATGAGTTTTGTATCGCTCAAAAGCCCTTAACTATGAAAGATGTTTATAAAAGATAACACCACATTAATGTTGTCTTTGGAGAAACGAAAATGGGTATGTCGAGAAATATATTTGGAAAAAGAGGTCGGTGTTCTTTGATATTCTATATTGGTCTAACCTCGATGTAAGACATTGTCTTGATGTCATTCATGTGGGGAAGAATGTATATGATAGTTTGACTGGAACACTTCTAAAACTTAAAGGCAAGACAAAAGATACTAAGTAATCATGTGAAGATATAGCGGTGATGAGTATACAACAAGAGTTAGCTCCAAAATGAATAGGAAATAAAATACATTTGCCCATTGCATGTCATACTTTGTCTATAAATGGGAAAAAAAACTTTTTACAATTGTTTGCAGTGTATCAAAGTTTCCCAAGGGTACTCATCAAATGTTAAGAAACTTGTGTCAATGATGTTAGACGATAGGCTTCGATCTAGAGGGGGGTGAATAGATCAAAATTTAAAAACCAAAAACTCTTGGCAAAAATTTGTCTAAAAAAAGTATGGAACAACGGAAACAACCCGAACCTACTATCGAAAAGCTCAGATATGTGTAATGAAAATCGATGGAATGATAATGAACACAAGTTGCTCAATCAAAAACAAATTCACTGATCAATCAAATGCAAAACTATTTGTAAAGCTTATTTCCAATGAACACAAAGCGATAAAAACACTCAAAGATAATTTACCTAACACTTTGTGTGTGATTGATCACGTTTGGAAATTCGATCTGTTTTGTTGATGAAAAAAGCCAATCACAATCAAAGTGAGTATGATTATATCAACAACAATAATTTAAAAGATGATTGAAAATAATTTCCAATCAAATTAATCGAAATAACAACGAAATCGATAATTTTCATGAACAAGAATTAAAGAAAAATAAACCGATAAAGAGACACAAAGATTTGTTTAGGCAGTTCCCCAATGGCCTAGCTATGGGTAGGTCTGCGCTCAATCCGAAATCGAATTGAGATACTTGCAATTAACCTTATCTTTGCAAAAATGTTTATTCAAGAGGTGAAGAATTCTAACCCCACAAACCCTATGATTTGATGTTGATTCAACCACCTCCAAACCCTTGACCAAAGCTAGATCAAGTCACAAACAATGCGGCTACAATCCTCTGATTATCCCGAGCACGCACTTGTTGAACCCAAGATTCTCGAACACGATTCATCGTCTCTCGCTAATCCCTTGCAAGAAAACCACCTTGTCGCAAGGCCTTCACTCTGTCGAATCCGTGTTATTGTGATCTTGTACAAAACCTTCAAATGACACCAATCTTGAAGGAAAACCCCACCATGGTTTTCTTATTTGAAACACACAAAGATCCCAACTCAATATTCTCGGTTACATCAACCTAGTTGGAAGTTATCAACCCTAATCTAGATGGTCACCCAATTGAAAAATGATTATGTGTAGTTCAATTGTGTGTATGCATAGAAGAAAGGTTGAAGATGATGGGAATGCTTTGTAATCTGGTTTCGTATAGGTAATTCACTAATACCTTTCTAGATGAAGGTGCATGTATGAGTGTATACAGATATATATATATATATATACACACACACACACACACACACACACATAAATGGAATTTAGGCAAAAAAGAATGCAAGAAAAAATAAGATGCAAAACAAAATTTGAGTTTTTGAAGGCTATAGGTCGGCCTATGAAAGCAATAGGTCGGCCTTTCAAGGTGTTCAGGTCGAACTGAAAGAGGCGACCTATGGACAAAATCCACAGGCTTCAATATTGGAGTGTGGGAGCCAGCTTGTAATCGCATGTACCGGCCCCTTGCTCTCTCTCTCTCTCTCTCTCTCTCTCTCTCTCTCTCTCTCTCTCTACTCCTCTGTCAAACCTAGCACCACCGAATCCTCATACCCATTGATGGTCGCATTCAGGCACATGGTCTATTTCCTCCGTGCTCTCTCATCTATTTCTCATATGTGCTCTCTCTTCCGTTTCTTGTCAATTTCCTCTTTCCCTTCACCAAGATCGAAGATCTTTCAATATCTTCTCATGTATATTCGTCTCTTAAATGTTAATGTTAATTTGCATTCGTTTTCATTTTTTTTACGATTTGTTCAAGCTTTATGGTTGCTATCTGTGTTGTTTTGAATTTTGTGTTAATATTCCCTTTTATGTTTGTCTATTGTTTTTGAGTTAGATTTATTTTTGTCGCTCTTTGCTTTTTCTGTTCGAGTATTGGCTCCTGATTTAAGTTTTTTTTGCTTTGTTTCTCTTAGAAGTTTGAAAACAAGTTGTGCTCTTTATATATTAATACTTGTGGTACTGAAGACACTATAGATGATAATGTTATTCAGATTTTGGATGAGGAAAGGGAATGCTATATGGGGACTGACCGGTTTTGGATGATATTTAGATTTTGTTTTGCATAACTTCCTCTACGTTTCACTGATATTCATAAAAGCCTTGAACTTGGTAGATTATGTTTATCAAATTTTCAATTTCACATATGAACTTATACTTTCAACGGTATGCTTTGCTCTTTATTATTTCTTTTGATACATGATACATAATACATATTGTTAATGCTAATTTCTATAATCTATTCATGAATGTGTTATTTATTTTCCCTTGCTTGTGTTAAATACTTCAATAGTCGCCATGCCTTGGAGATTTTGAAAAGTGGGAGCAGGCTGAAAATGCTCTCGGAGAAACTTTGGATGAGTTTGGAAATCCATGGCAGGTATGCTTGTCATTTTGAATTAAATTGTAGACTTACTTGATACCCTCATTTTGATTTTTATTTAATGTTGTGTTTTGTTTATAAGTGGATAATGGTCAATGCATTGCTTCTGGTGTTTTTTGGTTGCTTCACAAGGAATGAGAACATTTTACTAAATTTGTTCTTCAAAGCATGTATGATATTAATGTGCTGTTGCAGTCTGCGTTTTAGTGCCTTCCACTCATCATTCATTTCAAATAAGTGAATGTGTTTCACGGAATTGTTTTTAATGAAAGAGTAAACATGTGATATTCTTTATTCTGTTTCTGTGGGAATGGATTACCTTGATTTATGAACTTTTCACTCAGGAAAAGGGAAATCAAAATATTCTTAGTTTTTGTGTCCATACAAGTCACTTTTTTTCTCTCTCTTTGATACGTGTGCATGGTTGTCACTTATTGTGGGGTTTAAAATGACTCGTGTGTCAGTGGCATGTGCGCACCAATTCCGTAGTATTTTGGAAACTTGTGAACACTACTCCTACCTTCTGAGTTGTAGGGACATGGGTTACTTTGATTTATGAATTGTTTACTCAAGAAATGGGAAAGCACAATGTTTTAATTTGTGTCCTAATCAGGTCACTTTTCCTTCTCTTTGACATGTGTGCATGATTGGCAATATTTATTGTGGGGTTTAAAATTACTCGTGAGTCTATGACACGTGCGGACTAAAATCGTAGCATTTAAAAGCACACGGTTAATGCATTTTATGCTGGAAAATCGTGAACACTACCTCCTGAATTGTAGGGAGTAGACACTTTGTTTCACAATGTCAACTATTCTAACCAAATTTTAATAGCTAGCAAAGATCATTGTTTGTTTGTAGATTAAGTGCATTATTTTCATACATATTTCTTGGTAAATTTATGATTTCATAATCAATTAAGTTGTAGTCTGCATATAAAATAATTTCTCATTGTTAGTCGTGTTCTTTTGAAATGTGAAATAATGTCTGTTAAGAATGGCCAACAAGATGATGGGGATAGTGACGCTTAAGGCTCAACAGAAAGTGACAAATATGAGTCTGGCCTGGACTTGACTTGGAAAATGCTTGATGTTACTAGAGCCATTGTTGAAAATCAATTTTTCAATACTATGGAACAAGTGGATATATTGTCAACATTGGCCGATGTTGCTTTGGAAAGAGGTATCTTCATGATCTTATATTTATTTTAAATTTGGCCAATACTTTCTTCCCCAAACACTGAAAAAGGGGGATACAATTATTCTATAGGTTGAATTGTTTCTGGTATCTATTTTTTCAGAGGATTTTGAAACATCTCTCTCTGACTATAAGAAAGCATTATCCATCTTAGAACAGCTGGTGGAACCTGATGATAGAAATATTGTTGACTTGTATCCTTGTCTTAATTCTTATTTTGATGTGATATTATATTACTTATGTTTGGGCTTGGTCTTCCACTGCTAGACAACCTTAACTTTTGAAATAAGAAATTTCTGTATATGCTTGTGTTTGGATGTTGGTTCTAGGCATGAAGAAGCTATTGCTTATTTAGAGAAGGCTACATCTGTTTGTAAGGCACGTTTACTTTGTCTCACAAATGAAGTGAAGAGTTTTTCTTATTCTACATCTCATGCATCCAAGTTAGAGCGGGATGAACAAACATGCCCTGGATCTGAGTTTAATAACTCAATTGTGGATAAACAAGCAGAAATTGAAACTCTCACAGGTCTCTCAAGTAAGCTGGAAAAGAAGGTAGACTTAATTAAAAAAAGTCATGAAGCCTATTAGTGACATGTCATTTTGATATAATTGTGAATGTATGGAATTACAGCTTAAAGAAGTTACAAGCCTATTTATCATATGTTATTTTGATATAACTGAATATTTGGAATTTTGCAGCTTGATAATCTGCAACAATTAATCTCAAACCCAAATCAATTCTCGCTGAGATCCTAGGAATAGCAGCTGCCAAGTCAGGCAATAGAAAGGAACCATCTCCAGGAAAATTGAGCTCCACAAAGTTGGCTACTGCCCACAGGAGTGAAGGTTTTGACTCCCCAACCTTTTCAACCGCTCACACCAATGGATCTGCTGGAGTCACACAACTTGGTATGGTAGAAAGAGGAGTTAAGCGATCATCAAATGCAAGTGTGACAGAAGCAGGCATACCAAAGAAACCTACATTAGAAACAACCTAAGACAAAGGCGATGGTGGCAATGCATGATGTATACTCGTCTCAATTCTTTTGTATGAAGTGCACTGTCTGAACACTTAATGCTACTATACAATTTGTTGACTCTTTGAATTATGGATCAGACAAATTCTTGCAAGTTCCATGATTGACTGATTTCAGGAAAGTGTTATGTCATATTTTTCATTACTGTAGGTTGACGTGTAGCGAAGTGATTTCATCACATGTTTCTAAAGACTAAAATGTAACACCCTCAAAAACATGTAATCGCTTATAGCATTGATCAATGTTTCTAATTTTAATTATAAATATTAATAATGTTATATCATGATTGTAAAAACAAATATCATTTTCTCTCTCCAATTAACTTTATTCATAATATGGTTTGTAAAAATGATTTTGTAGTGTTCCTTTCCAATTAATTTTCCTAACAGCTTTTATTAGCCTTTTACTAGTAGTGTTTTTGCCATTTCTCTCTCTAAACTACCCTATTAATTAAGTGGTACAGCATAAGTGTAGTACACCTTAAAGTATCTAACTTATTCAAATAATATACAAACACTATGAATGATAGAGAGAAAAAATGGAGGTTAGTGAAAACTGACAGTATCATTTGAATTAATGGTTTTCATTCAAGAAAATTTTGACAATTTAAATTTTAAACTATGTGTTTTGAATGTTTGATTAAATATTTTCTATAATAGAGAGAATTTATTGAGCTGTATGATTAAATATAGAGTTGAAATTAAATGATATAAATATCTTTATTAGCATTTTCTATAATAACTAAATGAGAAATATTTTTGTTAATGCAGTACTACAAGCGATACTTGAACTTTCTAACGGTGCCTATAACTTTCATTGACTTTTGAATTCTTCAGGTAATTTTAATCCTTATATCTTTTGCGTTGTTAGGATTTAGTTGGATAAATGACATATCTTCCATGCATTCTGAGAGCTTATGACATCTTTAAAATATAGTTATAGATAAGATTGCTGATTTTTTAATTTATTTCTTCCGTCTTGATAGCTTCAAGGCATCGATAAAGTAAGCGATTGTATATGGATCGTTACCCTCCAGAACGTAGTTGGGTATATGATAGACATTATCCTCATAGGGGGGTTTGAAACTAACCTTTGTAAATGGGGTTGATGAGTTCTTAAAAAAGGCTAAAATGCAACTTAATGTTGAACGCGATGGTGGAATTAGATGTCCTTGTAACAAGTGCATGTGCGTGCTGGTATTGTCCTAAGGTGACGTGAGATTTCACTTGTATAAACATTGATTCCAACCAAATTATTGGTATTGGACAGATCACGGTGAAAAAGCCCCACGTGTTGACTCAACAAATGTATCAAGTAGTAGTAGACATGTGGATAATGAAGACCATTTTGAATTAATGCAACATATGGTTGAGGATGCATTGGGGCCTGATTATGATTTTCAAAGTATGGCCAACAAAGGTGATAAGGATGTTGATAACGAATATAATGTTAATGAGGATGTGGGGAATGAGAATGAGGTTGGCGAGGAAGGGGGAATTAATGAAGATAATGTCGATGAATATGAGATTGATAGAGAACATATTAATTTGGAAGACAATCATGAAGAGCCACCAAATAAGGAAGCTGGAGAATTTTATGATCTGCTAACTTCTGCAAACCAACCGTTATATGAGGGTGTTTTTGAATCGAAACTTTCAGTATGTGTGAAGCTTATGGCTTGCAAAACAAATTGGAATGTACCTCAAAAATGTATTGATTTCTTTGCAAGCATGCTTCTAGAAGTGTGTCCTTCAAAGGATTCATTGCCAAAAAAATTCTACCAAGTAAAAAAATTGGTGTCCATGCTTGGTTTGAAGTCTCAAAAAATTGATTGTTGTGTGTATGGGTGCATGTTGTACTACAAAGATATGATTGCAGATCGAGAGTGTAGGTTTTGTCATGAACCAAGATATGTTCCTCGTAAGACTGGGATGGGTAATTAAAATGACGTTCCAGTTAAGAGAATGTACTACTTGCCAATCACTCCAAGGTTGAAAAGATTGTATGCCTCAATAGAAACTGCAAAAGATATGAGATGGCATCATCATAACAATTCAAGTTCATGTGTTTTACGTCATCCATCTGATGGTAAATCTTGGAAGAATTTTGATGTGATGCATCCAGACTTTGCAAATGAACCAAGAAACGTGAGGCTAGGTTTATGTTCTGATGGTTTTACACCATACATTCAGGCATCTTCATCCCCATATTCTTGTTGGCCTGTGATTGTGACACCATATAATCTCCCCCCTGAATTGTGCATGACTAAACCATTTATGTTTTTAACATGCCTCATACCAGGACCACATAATCCAAAAGCTCACATTGATGTGTACTTACAACCATTAATAGACGAGCTTCAGAACTTGTGGAATCAAGGGGATTTGACTTATGATATCTCCACTAAACAAAACTTTGTAATGAAGGCAGCATTAATGTGGACAATTAATGACTTTCCAGCTTACGGTATGTTATCAGGGTGGAGTACTCAAGGAAAGTTGGCATGTCCAGTGTGTATGGATGGAAATAAGGCTTTTACGCTGGAATATGGTGGAAAAATTTCGTGGTTTGATTGTCATCGTACGTTCTTACCACGTAATCATGCCTTTCGAAGAAGTAAGAAAAGGTTCACTAAAAATAAAGTTGTGAGGGAAGAGCCACCTCCTATATTGACAGGAGAAGAAATATATTGTTGGGTTCGTGAACTTTGGGAACTTGTAGATAATCGAGTTTCTAAATTAAAAGGATATGGAGAAAGCCATAATTGGTCTAAACGAAACATATTTTGGGATCTTCCATATTGGAAAGACAATTTATTAAGGCACAATCTAGACGTGATGCACATTGAGAAAAATTTCTTCGATAATGTGTTTAATACAGTCATGAATATTAAGAACAAGACAAAGGACAATGAAAAATCTAGAATGGACTTGGCCATCATTTGTCAACGTAGTGACTTAGAGTTGATTAAACACGACAATGGAAAGATGACAAAACCTAAGGTAAATTACTGTCTTTCTTCTGATGAGGCAAAAAAAGTTTGTAAATGGATAAAGGAGCTTAAGATGCCAGATGGATATGCTTCAAACTTGGCTAGATGTGTGGATGTCAACAAAGGGAAATTGCATGGAATGAAAAGTCATGTGTTTATGGAGTGTTTACTTCCATTTGCATTTAGTTCATTGCCTGATCTTGTATGGAAACCACTTACAGAGTTAAGTCAATTCTTTAAGGGATTATGCAGCAATACCTTAAGAAAAGATGAATTGATTAAATTAGGTGATAACATTCCAGTCATCATATGCAAACTTGAAAGAATATTTCCACCAGGATTCTTTGATTCAATGGAGCATCTTCCAATTCACCTTCCATATGACGCACAACTTGGTGGCCCTGTACAATATCGATGGATGCATCCATTTGAAAGGTATTTTGCATACATTCCTAATTATTAATATATTCATTTTATTTAAATCTTTCACATTTCATAGAAGATCTGACACTCATTTTTTTTAAGAATGATGGGAGATTTTAAGCGGTCAGTGAAGAATAAGGCTAGAGTGGAAGGCTCAATATGTATGTCGTATTTACACCGAGAGACAACATATTTTTGTTCCCACTATTTCAAAACGGTCACCTTATCTGCCACAAGTCAACGTAATGAAGCGTTAGGACTGAACGATGATGTAACACCAACATTGTCAATAAGCAACCCTCTTGGACGTCCTAGTGGAAAACCCCAAATACATTGGTTGACTGATGCTGAATGGAGATCTGCTCATGTACACATACTCATTAATTGCAATGAGGTTGAGCCATATATTAAGTAAGTAACGAAACAAATTTAAACACAATATAAACATTTACAGTACATATATCACAACAATTCTCTCTTTATTTCTAGTATTTTTTTGCAAAATAAGTCCACCAATGAAGAAGATCCTTTAGCTTCAACTCTTATACATGGAGAATTCCCAGAATGGTTTCGAGAGTATGTAAGTGTTAGTCATTCAAACTTGTTAACAAAAGTTTAATCACTTTATCTTTATTGTGAATTTCATGTTTGTATAGGCCACTAATGAGGGAAATGGTGTGACGGACAAAAAACTAATATCATTAGCTTGGGGTCCTGAATCAAATGCCATGAGTTGGCACAAGTACTTCATTAATGGGTACAAATTCTACACACAAGCATGGAGTCAAGGTAAAAAGACCATAAATAGTGGGGTTTATGTGAAGGGGATTACAGAAGGTGGGGAAGATGATTTCTATGGAGTCATTAAACATATCTTTGAGTTGGAATATCATGAATTATCTCACAAATTAGCCTTGTTTTACTGTCAATGGTTTGATCCAAAACGAGGTAGAGGAACAAAAGTTCATCCTCATTATGATATTGTAGACATCAAGATGAACAAAAAATATGATCGTTACGATCCATTCATAATTGCACAAAAGGCCAAACAATGTACCTTACCCAGAAATGCGTGTAGACAAACGTGGTTGGTGTGCAGTGATAAAGACAAAGCCTGGAGGTCGTATAGAGGTTGTTGACATTGATGATGATACACCCTATCAAGATGAAGAGATGGCTCATGTTGAACAGATAACTGAAATTGAAGATATAGTCGGCTTGCACGATGAAACACATAGTGATGAAGAAGTTGATGTTACATTAATTACTGGCATGCAAATTAATGCTAGTTCAGATAATGATTATAGGGAAGATAATAATATCGATGATGAAGTTACTAACACCATATTCTCCATATCTTCAACACCTTCAAAAAGTGATTTGAAGAAAATAGCTAGAGGAACTTTTTTCATTATAATTGCATATATTTTTCAACATAATTTCATATATATTTTAGTTCTTTGTTATTTTAGTATATAAAAATTAATATGTATTATTTTTTTCCTACAGATGTCTCGAAAAGGAAAAGGTAGGGTGATTCCACCAAACAAGATGCCTCCAAAAGGAAAAGGTAGAGTGATTCCGCCAAACAAGAAGAGGAAGATGGTTTTGCCGCATAAGGTGACTCAAGCAGCCAAGAATGCACATGTTTCAAGACAGCTAGAACTAGAACAACATGATGTGGAGCAGATGGATGTGGAGCAACAAGATGCAAGAGAAGTGGAAGTGGAACAACAAGATGCTGGACAAGTGGATACAAAGATACAAGACAAAGAGAATCCAAAAGATCCACCTATAACTATGGTGCCAACTCCAGGTTTTAGGCCACATGAGGCAATAGAAATATCTTTCCGTGTCAGAGATCCTTCCTCATCAGCTCAAGGTTCACGACACATGTCGGATCCAAACACTCAATCAGCTTCACTACATGTGCACACCAGTGATGATCTAGCGTAAGAATCGAGACACTCTCGTCATGAGATTTATAAGACAACTGATGGGAGGCCCTATATATTTTCAGATGGGAGAGGGTACATATTTGTTTTATGTTAATTTATCACTTAAGTGTATAATGTATTTTAATATTTTGTTTATAATTTGCATGTAGGTGGAACCCGTGTAGGGTGGCCTCGAGGGCCTTACCAAAGTAATTGAGTCACAATTCCGTAAGGCATGGATTAGTTGGGGGGAGATACCAGATAAAAGGGTGAATCAGATGTTCATGAAATTTGGGGTAAGTTTGTTAATTTGTTTAGTTTTTCAAAACCTCGAAGTTTAGAACTATTGCTGTCATTTTTCTATTTTAGAAGCAAATTTGGTGTGATTTAGTTTATTTGTATTCTTGCATATAAGAGCTTTATTAGTTTATTTGTATTCTTGCATATAAGAGGTTTATTTGTATTCTTGGTGTGATTTAGTTTATTTGTATTCTTTCATGAAATTTAGTTTTTCTATGTGATTTAGTTTATTAGTTTATTTGTTTTGGGAATACTATTGCATCAAAATACATTATTAATTTATTATGCTTCTGAAAAATCAGAGGACTAATTAACATGGAATCCGGATACCTTCTAAATAAGTTGTTGTAATTGATGGCGAGTTGCAAAGTAATTTGATTTGTAATATAAGCTTTTCCCGATCTGTTCATGTGTTGGATTGTTTAGTTATAGATAGTTTACTAAGAAAAAGCCACCAATTAGGACTAGGGTTTTCAATTGTGATTCGTTTCCTCTTCAATAGATTATGGGTCCTGTCTATTTATGAGGCTTGGGGATTTTGGCACTACACTTTTTCTTCTGATAGTTGTCTTGTTATAACTCATAGCAGAGAAATAGGTTTATGAATGTAATAAATATGCAGTATTTACACACATATATACCACTCTGTATTTTCTTACCATTGCTATTTGCTCTCAATATTTGCTTACATGTATACCACTCAGTATTGTTTTCAAAAGTCTTCTAGAGAGAATTAAACAAAATGTCAAATATTAGAATATTGCCTTGATCTTGAAAATAAAAATATCATTTATGCATTTGTTGGGACAAAGTTATACTTCTATTTATTAATCTCTGTTTTATACCAGATTTTTGTTTTTGTAAAGCCATTGAGATTACTCCAAAATAAAAAGCCAATGTGATTAATAAACTAAAGATTTACTAGAAATAAAATTAAGTAAAGTATCTATAATTCAAAGAACAAAAAATCCTTTATAATTAGAATGTGATTATTGTTTTATATATGTCAGTATGAACAATAAATTGTTCAGCCCAATATTGGTGACTTGCTAAATTTTTTTTTGCTATGTTTTTTTTTTCTTCTGGTTTTGAGGTTTGGACCTGGTCTTCTAATCCGCTGCTTCTTAATTTGTCTATTATTAAAATATTGCAGAAAAAAGTAGCCTGGCGGCCTGAGGATGAGTTTGAGCTCAAGAGTATCTTTAAGAGCAAGGGCTCAAAGCGCCTCTCAGAGATTCTAATGGAGGCAAGGAAGAAACAAGAACGTCCATCTTGGATGGGAGAGGGTGCTTGGAAAGGGCTCAAAATTAAATGGGAAAAACTAGAGTATAAGGTTAAAGCTGCCAGGAATAAGCAAAATCGGGCATCTGCTAAGGGTGGATCTGTCCATACGGGTGGCTCCATATCCACAAATGAGCACATCATACGAATGGTTTGTCATTCATTTTAAACACTTGTTTCCTTAAACTTTAGCTCATAATTTATTTTTTCCTAACATTTGACATCAAGTTTTTTATTATGCATAAGCGTCGGGAATTGGGTAGAGAGCCCACATTAGATGAGGTCTTCTTAAGGACTCATACAAAAAAGAAGGACTCCTTATGGGTGGATGACAGATCAAAGAAGACATATGTAAGTGTAATTACTAAATTTTGATGTGCTATATTTTCCATTTTCTGCACTTGTTTCCATTTTCTGCACTTGGATTATGATGTGCTATATTTTCCCATTTACAAATATCAATAGTGGTAACCAATTAGTTGTCATACTTTTCTTCTTCACATAGTGAAATTCTCCTTTATGAACAAATCTTTATGTTTAGAATGGTAGGCAACTTTAGCATGAAACTTAATGTGGAATTGGATTGCAATATTTGATGAACTTGTTCCTGCTTCTACAGTGAAAATATGATGAAAACCAACATTCTGTATTCATATTTCATTACTCCTTGTATATCTTTATGTCATGTTTTATTTTGAATAGAAGAGACTTTATTTGCATTTGTAGCATTTATTTGTGGGGCGACTTGCTCTTAAGGCTGCGAGATGTATTATAGACATAATATTCAAGCTGCTTCTGTTTAGAAAGAGTGTAGGTGAGTGGTTTCATGTGTGTTGATGGAGTTTATTGTTTGGAAATGAAGAAGTTTATGGTGTGATAAAATGATATGAATATAAAGAATGGTTATTTGTTAAATGTTAAGGTGTAGTATAAGGAAATGGGTTACTGTAAGTGGTTTCTTGTTAATCCTGTTTCTTCTATTTTGTTATGCAATTTGAAAATGAGAAGTGAAACAAAATAAAATAAATCTTGAATCTTAGAAAAGTGGAATGGTTAGTATGCAAGCATGTGTAAAAAAAAAAAGAGCCATTGATTCTGCAGGAAACATTTCATATTTTTTATTTATTTTAATGTATATTTTTGTATATTTTTATATTGTAATGTATATAATTTATATTTTTTTTTTAGCAGGAAACATTTCAAGAGAAGCTAAAACATGCCTCTCAAGTAGGAGAGACATCAGACAATGGCCCTAAAGAAGTTGATTCTGCAACTCGGTTAAATTTTTGGGCTGAAGCTGTTGGTGGCAAGACTAGAGGACGTCTCTATGGTGCTGGGGACTTGTCTAAGCATTACAAGCCAGGTGTTTCCTCATTAACCCAACGGTCACGTGAATCTCCATGTAGCGGTCAAGTTTCTGCTGAGATTGCTGCACAAATGGCAACAATTGAAGAGAGACCAAATGCTATAGAGGAAGATGCTCGAGCTGCACGAGAGGAATGTCGCAAGGCAAATAAACGCACACAAGATTTAGAGAGACAATTGAGGGAATTAGCATAAAGTGTTGCTTCTATCAAGGGTGACAAACGTCGTCGTCATCATTCAGACTATGATGATGACTCCGACAATGATGATGGTTCTGATAGTGATGATGACTCTATTGGAAGCATATAAGATCATATTAAGCTTTAATTTTACTCATGAGAATACTTTGACAATCACATTATATTTTAATTGAACCTGTTTTATGTTTTGTTTGAGCTTGTTTACATCAAACTTGTTGAATTGAATGTTTTTTGAGATCTGATTGATATTAAGGTTTGACTTTTGGTTTGAGATTTGTTTGTTGAATGGTTATACATGTTGTTCTTTTTCTTCTGTTCTGCATTTAAATTTGAATTGTGGATTTTGGAATCCGTAATCTTAATGCATTTGTGTAGTTTATGATGTTTTTTTTCTTAGTAGATTCAAATTTACTGTAAATTGTGCATTTTTATTTATTTTGCTTTTACAAAATTATTTAAATTGTTTTCCATTGATGGTTTCTTGTACATAATGTATAGTTCTTCCTTTGAATTCAGCATTGAAAATAGTAAAGAAATGGTTTTTTTGTTGCTGTTGTAACTTTGCTAGAGCACTATAGTATATAATATAGTCTTCTGGAATTTAAATGAGATACTATTTGCAAATTTAAAGAAATGGTTTTCTGGAATTTAAATGAGATATTATTTGGGAAAAAATATTCACAAATTTTGTTGAATGGTTATATATACCCGAGCAAATAGGAAAAATATTAAAAAAAAAAAAGATCTATCGATCAAATATTGGTATATTTGTTTAAAAAAAATTATAATACTACAGACGGCTTAACCGTCAGTAAATTTATACTAAAAATTGAGTTACTTATCGAAGGCTTAGCCCTTGGAAAATTTATTGACGGCTTAGTCGTGGATAATATAAGACAAAAAATTTGATGTTTAATCACCTATTACCCGCAAACTATTCACGGTTTAGCCGTGGATAACAACGTGGGTTTATATAGCCGTCGGTAGACATTACTGAGGAGCGAATTACCGAGGGCCCGTAGTCGTTGGTAAGCCCTCGGTAATTTACTTTTACCCACAACTTATTCTTGTTACCGAGGGTTTTTGGCCCTGGGTATTGACAAATTTTCTTGTAGTGTGAATTGAAAACTAAAAATGTTATGGATCAAACAAAATGGCCTAATTTTCTCTTGATGTTCATTTGTTTACACTACCTGTTATCGCGACTCGACTTTTGATTCAAGGAAACATGCATATCTTGCATAGAATCTTTTGTCAAGTTTGTTTCTTATATTTCTTATAATCCCTATACTCGGCTATGGTGGGAGATTTATTGTATTAGTTCGCCCATTAATATTCTTCTAACATATGCTTGATCATTATCGAAAATCAATAACATAAATATTGTGTATGCACGACATGAGTATATAGCCAATTGGGCCTATATGAAATTGTGTCCAGAAGGTAACATATCACTTTTCCACTAGAAGAAAGGAACTCCGTTTGCGGATGATCAGGGGATTTACAACAGATTAACATGGTGGGAGCAGGTCGACAATGGACACTAGCTCACTCGTAACAGGAAGTTTTTTACAATTGTTCCTTTGGTTCTGTAAGTTTTCTTCTATTTTCATGTATGTGTTTGTTTTAAGGGGTGTTTGTTCCTGCTCATATCACAGGGTTTTTATTTTGAACAATCGTGTTATATAAACAATAATTAGTGTGCACTAATTAATGAAATGTCTACTGTGATGCAGACAAATATGTTTGCGTCTTCTTGTGTATTCTCATTTAATTTTTGCAAGTATTTTGGGACTAATAGCATTAACTAGAGCATGGTGCGTACTTCTTTTACATTATAATCTGCATTTGTTTTGAGGTTTTGAGGGGGCTGTTTTGGAGTTTTTTTGGGTGCGTCAATTTCCCACTCATTTGGTAAGTATTATGATGTGCGGAGGAGCCTTTCGTAGTTCAAATTTGCTATGTTGATTGTGTCATACCCTAAATTTTGACCCTAAGACTTCACATCATTGTGCAAATCATTTCCACAATTTGGATGTACTTTCATGCCTCACTAATCCTTTCAAAGATTGTTGAGTGTTCACCTTGACCAAGAATTAGGATTTTTCAAGCCCTACAGAGGATTCAGGCAAAGGATCAATCAACAATTGACATGATCTTCAACTTATCAAGCCTCTCAATCATTCATGAAGGACACAAGGTCCTCAACATCAAGAATCAAGCACAAGATTGCAACATTTCAAGTTGATCAAGCCTCAAGACCATCAGTGTCACCAAATTAGGGTTTTGGTTGACCAAGGCTTCCAGAGGGAAATTTTCATTTGGGAATGAGCCAAGACCTCAAGACCTTCTCTTGGAATTAAAATCCCTCAGCAAAGAGCCAGCCTCCACTTAAATTCCCTCAACCTCCTCTTAGGCTTCATATAATGATTTTCCCAGTCAGCTTCAATCTTGGGCTTTGTACAAGACAGATATATTACTCCCCCAGTTGAGTTTGTTTTCAACATTTTTTAGCTTCAACCTTGGGCTTTGATCAAGGCACAAAATCTAACATCCCCACAGATGAGACCATGACTCCTCTCTGTAGGAGGATATTTTCTCTATAGATCACATGTCAAAACAAACAATTAAACCTTTTTTCCAGATAATTGATGTAAGTGGAACACTTGTTGATTCAAAATCCAAGCTGGAGTCTCTACTTTATCATGGCTAAAGTTCTCTTTCATCTAAGTGATGTAAGTGGCAAACCTCTGGATTCTACACATCCAAGCCAATGTCCCTCTCTTAGCCTGGAAGATTCATAAAGGAAAAAGTGGCATTGCTCTATGTTGAGTTAAAGCTTCTTCCTTCATGACATCTCAAATCTCCTATAAAGGAAGACATGGCATTGCTGGATTCCACACACCCCAGTTAAAGCAACTTCCCTTATAAATCAATTCTTCAATGTTTGTGATGAATAGGTGAGATGTCTCCCTTTAGATATGACAAATTCTCTCTCTCTCAATCACTCTTTTAGCATCAATCTTGGGCTTTAAACAAGTCACATATACTCATTTAGCTTCAATCTTGGGCTTTGAACAAGACACCAAACAAATTTTCTCCCATATAACTGGAGGAACTACGAATGTTCTGATTTCCCCAGATCAGTTTATGGGAAAATATAGGCATAAGATTGCAAAACCTTAGCGAGCACACTAATAAAAAATCTTAGGTCAAGTACCTTCCCAAAAACAATAGAAAACCCTAAAACAACAAAAACATTTCCTTAGCCTTCATAAAGGAGAAACTTTTCCCAATCAACAACAAATGGATTTAAGCCACCGAGCAATTCAACGGTAGAAATATACTCAAATAAAGGTTCATATAGATTACTATAGATACTCCGGATGTTAATAGCTTCCCCTTGTATAACAAACCCCTGATTCCAGATCTCTTCGCATTTGTAAAGGAAAAATTTGCACGCAGGGTTAGTTTAAGATATCTTCCCCTTCCTTTTAAGCTTCATAGGATAAATATAGAAATCATAAAGTAGCACTAAAAGAGGTAGTGGTCGTGTCACAAAACTGGGCTACAATAAAATGGCGACTCTGCTGGGGACTTTTATCTTTTTCTAGGAGGGTTATACCTTGAATTGCATATTTTTGCTATTTTATTTGCTTTCTAATTTGATATCATTTACTATTTTCCATCATACTATCTGTTTATCCGCCATACTTGCTTAATTTACTGTTATTTGGGAATGTGATTAATACACATGTGGTGAGTCAAAAAGTCCTCAGTGGGCTTGAGAGCATATTTTAAGATAGGAGGTGGCAGACTCAAGAAGGCTTATAGGGAGTGAATCCCGACTAAGGTAACTTGAAATTCCACCAAATCAGTAGAGGTACCCTTTTGGAATTACTGATGTTAAGCAAGCAAGTCATGAAAACATTACTTTTTCCACTAGGCACCAGTGAAACTGAGGATTAGTAAACACTTAACCTTGGCCATTTCTAGGACGTAGTGCGGTGACTATTGGTAATAGTCGATACGCGATACTACACTCGAATGGGATCCATCCTAGGGATATTACAGCTCTCATGAGTCAGTCGGTTTGCTGGTAATATTTTTAAGAAAGGTCAATGGTTTTGGGAACCTTGTTAGAACCCGTTCTACAGGTGAAAAAAGAATCCCTATACATACCTTCGGGATGGGTAGACCCATGGCCTCATGCTCGTGATGATAAACCCTTAAACCCATGTTTTCATATATTTGTGTTTACTGCATTCATGCATTCATGCATCCATCAAAAACTTTCACAAAAAAAAATATTTTTTCAAAAATTTTCAAAAGAACTAAAAAAGAGGGTGTTGCAAATATCAGAAACCGCGTTATGGATTTTAGTAGAAGAAAAACTCAGAAGTACACCTTCAGAAGTCCAAAACTTGAAGACCTAAGAAGATTGGGAAGGTTGATTACTAATCCAGAACCTTTCAGAGCTAAGTATGGGGGACTCTTATCCCTTTTAAAGGTCAACATGGTGGAAGAAATCCTATCTACGTTGGTTCAGTTCTATGATCCGGTGTACCATTGCTTCACATTTCCAGATTATCAGATCGCACCAACATTGGAAGAATACTCTCATTTGATTGATTTATCCATCACTGATCAAGATCCATTCTCTGGACTGGAAGAAATTCATAAAGATCAAATCATTGCAAGAGTCACCTCTTTGGAAATATCAAATATCAAAACCCACATGACCACTAAGGAAGGAATACAAGGTTTACCAACTAGGTTTCTATTGGAAAAAGCCCTATACTTTGCCAGCATAGGAAACATAGTTTATTTTGAGGATAACTTCGTTCTACCCATCTATGGGTTGTTCCTTTTCCCTAACATTGACAATTTCTTCGACATAAACTCTATCAAGATATTCTTAATTGGGAACCCAGTCCTAACTTTGCTTGCAGATGCTTACCACTCAGTGCGTTTAAGGAACTTGTATGTTGTGTACCATTACTCTACAAATGGTTTATTTCCCACTTACCCAAATCTGCTGCTTTTTGGGATCTCAAAAGTGGTATGCGATGGTCATAAAAGATTATGTCCCTCACCCACTCTGACATAGATTGGTACAATCGGGTCTATGACAGAATAAAGATCATTGACAAATGTGGAAGTTTCCCCAATGTACCCCTCATTGGTACTAAAGGAGGGATTAATTATCATCCAGTTTTATATCGTCGTCAGCTTGGATACCCGATGAAGGACGTACCTTACAACATTCATCTGGAAGGTCTTTTCTTCAAGGAAGGAGAAAATGACAGAGCACTCAAGGAGGAAATTGTACATGCCTGGCATCATGTTCATAAGAAAGGAAGAGAATATCTGGGAAAACCAAATTGCATCTCCGCAGAGCCTTATCTCCAATGGGTACAAACTAGAGAAATCAAGTTAAAAATGCCTAACCCTCGTCGGGAAGTATTTCCCTTAAAAGAATCTATCCTCTACTTCATGAGTGATACAAAGAAACTGCAGGTCGCTTTTAACAAAACTCAACGTGAAAAGAACTCTTGGAAAAATAAGTATCAGATTGTCAGCTTGGAGTGCAAAAAGATTCAAGAGTTACTAAAAGAGAAAGATGCTCTAATTGAAATACTAGAACATCATGCTGTAGAAAGTCAAGAAGAACGAAGGAGTTTACTCTCTTCTTTCACATGGCAAAGGATCATCGACCCGACAACGATTGAGGTGGCCCGATCAAAAAAGAGAAAAGGGGATCAGCATCCAGTATCTGGACCTTTATCAGAAATCCCTTAGGATTCAGGGGCCTAGTTTTCCTTCCTGCATTTTGTATGATAATGTACTTTTCCCTGTAAGATATTGTAATCCTTTGATTTCAATAAAAAGCTTCTGCCGTTGTATTGTATTTGCAATACAATTATTAAAAGTTCTTTTGAAACTAAATCAAAAATATAATTCTCATTCTTTGCATATCATTCATCATTCTTGCATTACACATCTTTGTCATAAAGTCTCACACACGTGTCGTACTTTAGAGACAAACTGTCACATTCGTACAATACTCGGGCCAATTGGCAAAAGAAAATGGACGACCTTGAGGAGGAAAAGAGAGAGCTAAGAGAGGAAGTTAACACTATGAAGGAAAGTCTGGAAAGACTCAACAGCGTGACTGAATCCCTGGTAACAGCTCAAGATCAACCACCTCAAAGGACTGCAATCTCAGAAATTGTACCTATGCCAACATTTAAGATACTCGTCAGTCTCCTGCAGTACAACATGCCTAAAGGTTTTCCCTGGGGCATGCCTTTCAATTTTATACCTGAGGGATATATCCCACCGGTCACTGAAGACCTGAGAGCTACAGCCAGAACCTCCAGACCTGAAGGTTACATAATTCATGTGAACGAAGATGCAAGGGCTACGACAGAGACTCATGTACCTAAAGGTTACAAACTTTAGGACACCGAAGCACCAAGAGTTACTGCAATAATGTCTATACCACAACATGTGATACATGCTATCCCAGAGGAACAGATTCTTCAGACCACCCCTGGAAAGGATGAAGAATTACACGAAAGAATGAATGAATTCCAAGAACAGTTCTTGGAAATGCAGAACCTGTGATACTGCATGCCATTCGCGGATAGGACCTATTTGGCAAAGATGTCGCTGACGTATGTTTGGTCCCAAACGTCAAAATACCCCACAAATTTAAGGTGCCCGACTTTGAGAAGTACAAAGGCAACTCTTTCCTTCAAAGTCACTTGGTAATTTACGCCGTAAAGATGTCTACTCATACAGAAAACTAACAGCTACTAATCCACTACTTTCAAGACAGTTTAACCGTTGTCGCGCTCAAATGGTACATGGGTTTATACCGTACAAAGATCAGTACCTTCAGAGATCTTGGGGGTAGCTTTTGTTTAGTAGTACAAATACAATTTGGATATGGCACCCGACAGAGATCAACTCAGAGCTATGTCCCAAAAAGATAAAGAAACCTTCAAGGAGTACGCTCAAAGATGGCGTGAAATCTCCGCCTAGATTTGTCCTCCTCTTGAGAAGAAAGAAATGACGAAAATCTTCTTGAAGACATTAAGCTCATTTTATTATAATCGAATGGTCGCCAGTGCACCTAGTGATATCACTGAGATGGTGAACATGGGAGTACGCCTTGAGGAAGAAGTCCAAGAAGGTCGATTGGTTAAGGACTCAGAACCATCTGGTAGTAGAAAGAGATACGGGAATGCTTTCCAAAAGAAGAAAAAGCAAGATATCAGTAATATCTCGCATGGTAAGCAAAGGCGAAGATACCAACCTCGACAGGTAGCAACGATATCTCTTGTTATCAACCCAGCACCGATCCCAGCATATCAACTACATGTTGCTCAGAAACAGCCAAATCAACAGTTGTACCAGCAAAGGCAGCAACAACCTTGTCAGCAGGCTCGCCCGCAATACAATAACAACAATAGTTTTCCCCGATCGCCAGGGTTTGACCCCATACCAATGTTATATTCAGAACTATTCCCACTTTGGCTAGCAAAGGGGCACGTTCAAACCAAGACTCCTCTCACGGTGCCAGCCAATCCCCCTTATTAGTTCAAAACAGATCAATCTTGCCTTTATCATCAAGGAGGACCAGGGCATAGCATTGAGAACTGCCTCAACTTCAAATCTGACGTACAAAGGATCGTCAAAAATGGAGTTTTATAATACAAAGATATGAATCCGAATGTTCAAACAAACCCGTTGCCACAACATGAAAAAGATTAAGTAAACTTGATAGACGAAGAACCTAGCAGCAGTGATCAAATTCATGATGTACACCTACTAGGAACAAATCTGGTAAAAATGCATTGCAGGCAAAGCGGTTATGGCTATGTGCCATCTCACAACTATTACCAATGCGACATTTGTTCCAAGAACATTCAAGGGTGCATCATTGTACAAGCATCTCTTCCAGAACAAATGGATCTAGGCTGGATCCAAGATCACAGGATTCGTGGAATAAATAAGGCCTATGAACATCCAAACATTGTTCAAAATCATGACATCCGCGCAATGAATGTCAATCTAGTAGCAATGCACTCAAGACAAAGTCCGTATCACAATCTGCCGCTGCACAACTACAACACTTGCCCTATTTACTCAAAAGACAATGAAAGATGTTCTTTTGTACAAGAAGCGCTTCAGCGTCAAATGGATCTTGGATGGATCCAAGACTACCATGGAAGTAATAATAACCAATTCAACATGATTCAGATTTTCGATATTCGTTTAATGAATACCAGCTTGGTGGAATTACATGCCAAGCAAGTCAGGCTTGGGTATCTGTCAGGACATAATTATCAGGACTGCAATGATTGCTCTGAAAACGATCAAGGTTGTGCACTTGTTTAAAGAACTCTTCTACATCTATTGGACCATTGGTGGCTTCCAGTCTACCAGGATGAAAATACACATCAAGTTAGCATAACCAATGGAAATCAGGACAGACTCCAAAGCTGTGACATCCGCTTGCTGGAAAAAAATTTGGTAAAGATGCACTACATGCAGAGTGGATACGGTCTGGTGTTACCTCACAATTATGAACGCTGTCAGATATGTTCCAAAAATAGCCAAGGGTGCTACATCTTGCGAGCAGCTCTCTAGAATCAAGTAGACCAAGGGGAAACCCAACTGTGCCTAAATTCTCAGTCAATCAAAATGGTACATGTTTTCCTCCTTGTCCAGAGTGAGATTCAAGAACATTTGGACAAAAGAACCATCACAGTCTTCAATGAAAGAAGGTCTGTTAACTATGTAATAAACAAGGATGTTTTCACCATAATCCCTCTGCTCAATGAGCCAAAGCGCTTGGAAATCCCTTTCGATAGTGGAAAATTTTCCAACATTCCCGAGCGAGAACCAATTAAAGACCCAAATAACCCCTTTGGTATTTATCTGCTAGGCCCAATGCCATAAGAGTTAGAGAAAGCTATTTCGTACAAGTATGGTGCAACCATAATAGAAGATGGGAAAGAAGTTCCACTGTCATCCGTTGTCAACGTTGCTGATATCAGTCAAATCACCCGAAGTGGCCAAATCTTCAACAGAGGAGTTAGAGAACCTGCAAAAGAAAAGAAACCTCAAGCTGAAGTCCATAATCAACAAATTGGTCAATTCAGCAGCGCAGAGCCTGTGAAAAATAACGATGAAATGTTAAAACTCATCCAGAGAAGTGAATATAACATTGTGGATTAACTATTATAAACTCCTTCTCGGATATTCTTATTGTCTCTCTTGCTTATTTCAGAAGCTCATAGAGAAGCTCTACAGAAAGTCTTGGAACAAGCCTTTGTAGAACCAGATGTAACAATGGGTCAGTTTGTCAGCATTATTTCCAACATCAATTCCTGCAACAATTTGGGTTTCAGTGATGAATAACTTCCAGAGGAAGGCATGAATCATAACATGGTACTTAATATCACAGTCAATTGCCAGGAATATGCTTTAGCCAGTGTGCACGTAGACACAGGTTCTTCCTTGAACGTCATGCCAAGGTCAACTTTGGTACGATTATCTGTTCAAGGCACCCCGTTATTAGTTCAAAACTGATCAATCTTGCCTTTATCATCAAGGAGGACTAGGGCATAACATTGAGAACTGCCTCAACTTCAAATCTGATGTACAAAGGATCGTCAAAAATGGAGTTTTATCTTTCAAAGATACGAATCCAAATGTTCAAACAAACCCGTTGCCACAACATGAAAAAGATTCAGTAAACTTGATAGACAAAGAACCCATCTGCAGTTATCAAATTCACGATATACGCCAACTAGGAACAAATCTGGTAAAAATGCATTGCAGGCAAAGCGGTTATGGCTATGTGCCATCTCATAACTATTACCAATACGACATTTATTCCAAGAACATTCAAGGGTGCATCAATGTACAAGCATCTCTTCAAGAACAGATGGATCTAGGATGGATCCAAGATCACAGGATTTGTGGAATAAATAAGGCCTATGAAAATCCAAACATTGTTCAAAATCATGAAATCTGCGCAATGAATGTCAATTTAGTAGCAATGCACTCAAGACAAAGTCCGTATCACAATCTGCCGCTGCACGACTACAACACGTGCCCTATTTGCTCAAAAGATAATCAAGGATGTTCTTTTGTACAAGAAGTCCTTCAGCATCAAATGGATCTTGGATGGATCCAAGACTACCATGGAAGTAATAATAACCAATTCAACATGATTCAGATTTTCGATATTCGTTTAATGAATACCAACTTGGTGGAATTACATGCCAAGCAAGTCAGGCTTGGGTATCTGTCAGGACATAATTATCAGGACTGCAAAGATTGCTCTAAAAATGATCAAGGTTGTGCACTTGTACAAAGAACTCTTCAACATCTATTGGACCATTGGTGGCTTCCAATCTACCAGGATGAAAATACACATCAAGTTAGCATAAACAATGGAAATCACTACAGACTCCAAAGTTGTGACATCCGCTTGCTGGAAACAAATTTGGTAAAGATGCACTGCATACAGAGTGGGTACGGTCTGGTGTTACCTCACAATTATGAACGTTGTCATATATGTTCCGAAAATAGCCAAGGGTGCTACATCGTGCGAGCAGCTCACTAGAATCAAGTAGACCAAGGTGAAACCCAACTGTGCCTAAATTCTCAATCAATCAATATGGTACATGTTTGCCTCCTTGTCCAGAGTGAGATTCAAGAACTTTTGGACAAAAGAACCATCACAGTCTTCAATGAAAGAAGGTTTGTTAACTATGAAATTAACAAGGATGTTTTCACCATAATCCCTCTGCTCAATGAGCCAAAGCGCTTGGAAATCCCTTTCGACAGTGGAAAATTTTCCAACATTCCCGAGCGGGAACCAATTAAAGACCCAAATAACCCCTTTGGTATTCTATCTGCTAGGCCCAATGCCATAAGAGTTAGAGAAAGCTATTTCGTACAAGTATGGTGCAACCATAATAGAAGATGGGAAAGAAGTTCCACTGTCATACGTTGTCATCATTGCTGATATCAGTCGAATCACCCGAAGTGGCCGAATCTTCAACAGAGGAGTTAGAGAACCTGCAAAAGAATAGGAACCTCAAGCTGAACTCCATAATCAACAAATTGGTTAATTTAGCAACGCATAGCCTGTGAAAAATAACGATGAAATATTAAAACTCATCCAGAGAAGTGAATACAACATTGTGGATCAACTATTATAAACTCCTTCTCGGATATCCGTGTTGTCCCTCTTGCTCAGTTCAAAAGCTCATAGAGAAGCTCTACAGAAAGTCTTGGAACAAGCCTTTGTAGAACAAGATGTAACAATGGGTTAGTTTGACAACATTATTTCTAACATCACTTCCTGCAACAATTTGGGTTTCAGTGATGAATAACTTCCAGAGGAAGGCAAGAATCATAACATGGCACTCAATATCTCAGTTAATTGCCAGGAATATACTTTAGCCAGTGTGCTTGTAGACACAGGTTCTTCCTTGAACGTCATGCCAAGGTCAACTTTGGTACGATTATCTTTTCAAGGCACCCCCTTATTAGTTCAAAACTGATCAATCTTGCCTTTATCATCAAGGGGGACCAGGGCATAGCATTGAGAACTGCCTCAACTTCAAATCTGAAGTACAAAGGATCGTTAAAAATGTAGTTTTATCTTTCAAAGATACGAATCCGAACATTCAAACAAACCCGTTGCCACAACATGAAAAAGATTCGGTAAACTTGATAGACGAAGAACCCAGCAGCAGTTATCAAATTCATGATGTATGCCTACTTGGAACAAATCTGGTAAAAATGCATTGCAGGAAAAGTGGTTATGGCTATGTGCCATCTCACAACTATTACCAATGCGACATTTGTTCCAAGAACAATCAAGGATCCATCATTGTACAAGCATCTCTTCAAGAACAGATGGATCTAAGCTAGATCCAAGATCACAAGATTCGTGGAATAAATAAGGCCTATGAACATCCAAACATTGTTCAAAATCATGACATCCGCGCAATGAATGTCAATCTAGTAGCAACACACTCAAGACAAAGTCCGTATCACAATCTGCCGCTGCACGACTACAACACTTGCCCTATTTGCTCAAAAGACAATCAAGGATGTTCTTTTGTACAAGAGCCCTTCAGCATCAAATGGATCTTGGATGGATCCAAGACTACCATGGAAGTAATAATAACCAATTCAACATGATTTAGATTTTCGATATTCGTTTAATGAATACCAGCTTGGTGGAGTTACATGCCAAGCAAGTCAGGCTTGGGTATCTGTCAGGACATAATTATCAGGACTGCAAAGATTGCTCTGAAAACGATCAAGGTTGTGCACTTGTACAAAGAACTCTTCAACATCTATTGGACCATTGGTGGCTTCTAGTCTACCAGGATGAAAATACACATCAAGTTAGCAAAACCAATGGAAATCAGGACAGACTCCAAAGTTGTGGCATCCGCTTGCTGGAAACAAATTTGGTAAAGACGCACTGCATACAGAGTGGGTACGGTCTAGTGTTACCTCACAATTATGAACGCTGTCAGATATGTTCCGAAAATAGCCAAGGGTGCTACATCGTGCGAGCAACTCTCTAGAATCAAGTAGATCAAGGGGAAACCCAACTGTGCCTAAATTCTCAGTCAATCAATATTGTATATGTTTTCCTCCTTGTCCAAAGTGAGATTCAAGAACTTTTGGACAAAATAACCATCACATTCTTCAGTGAAAGAAGGTCTGTTAACTATGGAATTAACAAGGATGTTTTCACCAAAATTCCTCTACTCAATGAGCCAAAGCGCTTGGAAATCCCTTTCGACAGTGGAAAATTTTCCAAATTTCCCGAGCGGGAACCAATTAAAGACCCAAATAACCCCTTTGGTATTCTATCTGCTAAGCCCAATGCCATAAGAGTTATAGAAAGCTATTTCATACAAGTATGGTGCAACCATAATAGAAGATGGGAAAGAAGTTCCACTGTCATCCGTTGTCAACATTGCTGATATCAGTCGAATCACCTGAAGTGGCAGAATCTTCAACAAAGGAGTTAGAGAATCTGCAAAAGAAAAGGAACCTCAAGCTGAAGTCCATAATCTACAAATTGGTTAATTCAGCAGCGTAGAGCCTGTGAAAAATAGCTATGAAATGTTAAAACTCATCAAGAGAAGTGAATACAACATTGTGGATCAACTATTATAAACTCCTTCTCGGATATCCGTGTTGTCTCTCTTGCTCTGTTCAGAAGCTCACAGAGAAGCTCTTCAGAAAGTCTTGGAACAAGCCTTTGTAGAACAAGATGTAACAGTGGGTCAGTTTGACAACATTATTTGCAACATCACTTCCTGCAACAATTTGGGTTTCAGTGATGAATAATTTCCAGAGGAAGGCAAGAATCATAACATGGCACTCAATATCACAGTCAATTGCCAGGAATATGCTTTAGCCAGTGTGCTCGTAGACACAGGTTCTTCCTTGAACGTCATGCCAAGGTCAACTTTGGTACGATTATCTTTTCAAGGGACCCCCTTATTAGTTCAAAACTGATCGATCTTGCCTTTATCATCAAGGAGGACCAGGGCATAACATTGAGAACTGCCTCAACTTCAAATCTGACGTATAAAGGATCGTAAAAAATGGAGTTTTATCTTTCAAAGATACGAATCCGAATGTTCAAACAAACCCGTTGCCACAACATGAAAAAGATTCAGTAAACTTGATAGACGAAGAACCCAGCAGCAGTTATCAAATTCACGATGTACGCCTACTAGGAACAAATCTGGTAAAAATGCATTGCAGGCAAAGCGGTTTTGGCTATGTGCCATTTCATAACTATTACCAATGCAACATTTGTTCCATGAACATTCAAGGGTGCATCATTGTACAAGCATCTCTTCAAGAACAGATGGATCTAGCCTGGATCCATGATCACAGGATTCGTAGAATAAATAAGGCCTATAAACATCCAAACATTGTTTAAAATCATGACATCCATACAATGAATGTCAATCTAGTAGCAATGCACTCAAGACAAAGTCCGTATCACAATCTGCCGCTGTACGACTACAACACTTGCCCTATTTGCTCAAAAGACAATCAAGGATGTTCTTTTATACAAGAAGCCCTTCAGCGTCAAATGGATCTTGGATGGATTCAAGACTACCATAAAAGTAATAATAACCAATTCAACATGATTCAGATTTTTGATATTCGTTTAATGAATACCAGTTTGGTGGAATTACATGCCAAGCAAGTCAGGCTTGGGTATCTGTCAGGACATAATTTGAGGACTACAAAGACTGCTCTGAAAACTATCAAGGTTGTGTACTTGTACAAAGAACTCTTCAACATCTATTGGACCATTGGCAGCTTCCAGTCTACCAGGATGAAAATACACATCAAGCTAGCATAACCAATGGAAATCAGGACAGGCTCCAAAGCTGTGACATCCGCTTGCTGGAAACAAATTTGGTAAAGATGCACTGCATACAGAGTGGGTACGGTCTGGTGTTACCTCACAATTATGAACGCTGTCAGATATATTTCGTAAATAGCCAAGGGTGCTACATCGTGGGAGCAGCTCTCTAGAATCAAGTAGACCAAGGGGAAACCCAACTGTGCCTAAATTCTCAGTCAATCAATATTGTACATGTTTGCCTCCTTGTCCAGAGTGAGATTCAAGAACTTTTGGATAAAAGAACCATCACAGTCTTCAATGAAAGAATGTCTGTTAACTATGGAATTAACAAGGATGTTTTCACCATAATCCCTTTGCTCAATGAGCCAATGCGCATGGAAATCCCTTTCGACAGTGGAAAATTTTCCAACATTCCCGAGCGGGAACCAATTAAAGACCCAAATAACCCCTTTGGTATTCTATTTGCTAGCCCGAATGCCATAAGAGTTAGAGAAAGCTATTTCGTACAAGTATGGTGCAACCATAATAGAAGATGGGAAAGAAGTTCCACTGTCATCCGTTGTCAACATTGCTGATATCAGTCGAATCACCCGAAGTTGCCAAATCTTCAACAGAGGAGTTAGAGAACCTGCAAAAGAAAAGGAACCTCAAGCTGAAGTCCATAATCAACAAATTGGTCAATTCAGCAGCGCAGAGCCTGTGAAAAATAGCGATGAAATGTTAAAACTCATCCAGAGAAGTGAATACAACATTGTGGATCAACTATTATAAACTCCTTCTCGGATATCCGTGTTGTCTCTCTTGCTCAGTTCAGAAGCTCACAGAGAAGCTCTACAGAAAGTCTTGGAACAAGCCTTTGTAGAACAAGATGTAACAGTGGGTCAGTTTGACAGCATTATTTGCAACATAACTTCCTGCAACAATTTGGGTTTCAGTGATGAATAACTTCTAGAGGAAGGCAAGAATCATAACATAGCACTCAATATCACAGTCAATTGCCAGGAATATACTTTAGCCAGTGTGCTCGTAGACACAGGTTCTTCCTTGAACGTCATGCCAAGGTCAACTTTGGTACGATTATCTTTTCAAGGCACCCCCTTATTAGTTCAAAACTGATCAATCTTGGCTTTATCATCAAGGAGGACCAGGGCATAACATTGAGAACTGCCTCACCTTCAAATCTGACGTACAAAAGATCGTCAAAAATGGAGTTTTATCTTTCAAAGATACGAATCCGAATGTTCAAACAAATTCGTTGCTACAACATGAAAAAGATTCAGTAAACTTGATAGACGAAGAACCCAGCAGTAGTTATCAAATTCACGATGTACGCCTACTAGGAACAAATCTAGTAAAAATGCATTGCAGGCAAAGCGGTTATGGCTATGTGCCATCTCACAACTATTACCAATGCGACATTTGTTCCAAGAACATTCAAGGGTGCATCATTGTACAAGCATTTCTTCAAGAACAGATGGATCTAGCCTGGATCCAAGATCGCAGGATTCGTAGAATAAATAAGGCCTATGAACATCCAAACATTGTTCAAAATCATGACATCCGCGCAATGAATGTCAATCTAGTAGCAATGCACTCAAGACAACGTCCGTATCACAATCTGCCGCTGCACGACTACATAACTTGTCCTATTTGCTCAAAAGACAATCAAGGATGTTCTTTTATACAAGAAGCCCTTAAGCGTCAAATGGATCTTGGATGGATCCAGGACTACCATGAAAGTAATAATAACCAATTCAACATGATTCAGATTTTTGATATTCGTTTAATGAACACCAGCTTGGTGGAATTACATGCAAAGCAAGTCAGGCTTGGGTATCTGTCAGGACATAATTAGCAGGACTGCAAAGATTGCTCTGAAAACGATCAAGGTTGTGTACTTGTACAAAGAACTCTTCAACATCTATTGGACCAATGGCAGCTTCCAGTCTACCAGGATGAAAATACACATCAAGTTAGCATAACCAATGGAAATCAGGACAGACTCCAAAGCTGTGACATCCGCTTGCTGGAAACAAATTTGGTAAAGATGCACTGCATACAGAGTGGGTATGGTCTGGTGTTACCTCACAATTATGAACGCTGTCAGATATGTTCCGAAAATAGCCAAGGGTGCTACATCGTGCGAGCAGCTCTCTAGAATCAAGTAGACCAAGGGGAAACCCAACTGTGCCTAAATTCTCAGTCAATCAATATTGTACATGTTTGCCTCCTTGTCCAGAGTGAGATTCAAGAAATTTTGGACAAAAGAACCATCACAGTTTTCAATAAAAGAATGTCTGTTAACTATGAAATTAACAAGGATGTTTTCACCATAATCCCTCCGCTCAATGAGCCAATGCGCATGGAAATCCCTTTCGGCAGTGGAAAATTTTCCAACATTCCCGAGCGGGAACCAATTAAAGACCCAAATAACCCCTTTGGTATTCTATCTGCTAGGCCCAATGCCATAAGAGTTAGAGAAAGCTATTTCGTACAAGTATGGTGCAACCATAATAGAGGATGGGAAAGAAGTTCCACTGTCATCCGTTGTCAACGTTGCTGATATCAGTCAAATCACCCGAAGTGGACGAATCTTCAACAGAGGAGTTAGAGAACCTGCAAAAGAAAAGGAACCTCAAGCTGAAGTCTGTAATCAACAAATTGGTCAATTCAGCAGCGCAGAGCCTGTGAAAAATAACGATGAAATGTTAAAACTCATCCATAGAAGTGAATACAACATTGTGGATCAACTATTATAAACTCTTTCTCGGATATCCGTGTTGTCTCTCTTGCTAAGTTCAGAAGCTCACAGAGAAGCTCTACAGAAAGTCTTGGAACAAGCCTTTGTAGAATAAGATGTAACAGTGGGTCAGTTTGACAGCATTATTTGCAACATCACTTCCTGCAACAATTTGGGTTTCAGTGATGAATAACTTCCAGAGGAAGCCAAGAATCATAACATGGCACTCAATATCACAGTCAATTACCAGGAATATGCTTTAGCCAGTGTGCCCGTAGACACAGGTTCTTCCTTGAACGTCATGCCAAGGTCAACTTTGGTACAATTATCTTTTCAAGGCACCCCCTTATTAGTTCAAAACTGATCAATCTTGGCTTTATCATCAAGGATGACCAGGGCATAACATTGAGAACTGCCTCAACTTCAAATCTGACGTACAAAGGATCGTAAAAAATGGAGTTTAATCTTTCAAAGATACGAATCCGAATGTTCAAACAAACCCGTTGCCACAACATGAAAAAGATTCAGTAAACTTGATAGACGAAGAACCCAGCAGCAGTTATCAAATTCATGATGTACGCCTACTAGGAACCAATCTGGTAAAAATGAATTGCAGGCAAAGCGGTTATGGCTATGTGCCATCTCACAACTATTACCAATGCAACATTTTTTCCAAGAACATTCAAGGGTGCGTCATTGTACAAGCATCTCTTCAAGAACAGATGGATCTAGCCTGGATCCAAGATCGCAGGATTCGTAGAATAAATAAGCCCTATGAACATCCAAACATTGTTCAAAATCATGACATCCACGCAATGAATGTCAATCTAGTAGCAATGCACTCAAGACAAAGTCCGTATCACAATCTTCCGCTGCACGACTACAACACTTGCCCTATTTGCTCAAAAGACAATCATGGATGTTCTTTTATACAAGAAGCCATTCAACGTCAAATGGATCTTGGATGGATCCAGGACTACCATGAAAGTAATAATAACAAATTGAACATGATTCAGATTTTTGATATTCGTTTAATGAATACCAGCTTGGTGGAATTACATGCCAAGCAACTCAGGCTTGGGTATCTGTCAGGACATAATTATCAGGACTGCAAAGATTGCTCTGAAAATGATCAAGGTTGTGTACTTGTACAAAGAACTCTTCAACATCTATTGGACCATTGGCGGCCTCCAGTCTACCAGGATGAAAATACACATCAAGCTAGCATAACCAATGGAAATCAGGACAGACTCCAAAGCTGTGACATCCGCTTGCTGGAAACAAATTTGGTAAAGATGCACTGCATATAGAGTGGGTACGGTCTGGTGTTACCTCACAATTATGAACGCTGTCAGATATGTTTCGAAAATAGCCAAGGGTGCTACATCGTGTGAGCAGCTCTCTAGAATCAAGTAGACAAAGGGGAAACCCAACTGTGCCTAAATTCTCAGTCAATCAATATTGTACATGTTTGCCTCCTTGTCCAGAGTGAGATTCAAGAACTTTTGGACAAAAGAACCATCACAGTCTTCAATGAAAGAATGTCTGTTAACTATGGAATTAACAAGGATGTTTTCACCATAATCCCTCTGCTCAATGAGCCAATGCGCATGGAAATCCCTTTCAACAGTGAAAATTTTTCCAACATTCCCGAGCGGGAACCAATTAAAGACCCAAATAACCCCTTTGGTATTCTATCTGCTAGGCCCAATGCCATAAGAGTTAGAGAAAGCTATTTCGTACAAGTATGGTGCAACCATAATAGAAGATGGGAAAGAAGTTCCACTGTCATCCGTTGTCAACATTGCTGATATTAGTCGAATCACCCGAAGTGGCCGAATCTTCAACAGAGGAGTTAGAGAACCTGCAAAAGAAAAGGAACCTCAAGCTGAAGTCCATAATCAACAAATTGGTCAATTCAGCAGCGCAGAGCCTGTGAAAAATAGCGATGAAATGTTAAAACTCATCTAGAGAAGTGAATACAACATTGTGGATCAACTATTATAAACTCCTTCTCGGATATCCGTGTTGTCTCTCTTGCTCAGTTCAGAAGCTCACAGAGAAGCTCTACAGAAAGTCTTGGAACAAGCCTTTGTAGAACAAGATGTAACAGTGGGTCAGTTTGACAGCATTATTTGCAACATCACTTCCTACAACAATTTGGGTTTCAGTGATGAATAACTTCCAAAGGAAGGCAAGAATCACAACATGGCACTCAATATCACAGTCAATTGCCAGGAATATGCTTTAGCCAGTGTGCTCGTAGACACAGGTTCTTCCTTGAACGTCATGCCAAGGTCAACTTTGGCACGATTATCTTTTCAAGCCACCCCCTTATTAGTTCAAAACTGATCAATCTTGCCTTTATCATCAAGGGGGACCAGGGCATAGCATTGAGAACTGCCTCAACTTCAAATCCGAAGTACAAAGGATCGTTAAAAATGGAGTTTTATCTTTCAAAGATACGAATCCGAACGTTCAAACAAACCCGTTGCCACAACATGAAAAAGATTCGGTAAACTTGATAGACGAAGAACCCAGCAGCAGTTATCAAATTCACGATGTACGCCTACTAGGAACAAATCTGGTAAAAATGCATTGCAGGCAAAGCAGTTATGGCTATGTGCCATCTCACAACTATTACCAATGTGACATTTGTTCCCAGAACATTCAAGGGTGCATCATTGTACAAGCATCTCTTCAAGAACAGATGGATCTAGCCTGGATCCAAGATCACAAGATTCGTAGAATAAATAAGGCCTATGAACATCCAACATTGTTCAAAATCATGACATCCGCGCAATGAATGTTAATCTAGTAGCAATGCACTCAAGACAAAGTCCGTATCACAATCTGCCGCTGCACGACTACAACACTTGCCCTATTTGCTCAAAAGAAAATCAAGGATGTTCTTTTATACAAGAAGCCCTTTAGCGTCAAATGGATCTTGGATGGATCCAAGACTACCATGAAAGTAATAATAACCAATTCAACATGATTCAGATTTTCGATATTCGTTTAACGAATATCAGCTTGGTGGAATTACATGCCAAGCAAGTCAGGCTTGGGTATCTGTCAGGACATAATTATCAGGACTGCAAAGATTGCTCTAAAAATGATCAAGGTTGTGTACTTGTACAAAGAACTCTTCAACATCTATTGGACCATTGGCGGCTTCCAGTCTACCAGGATGAAAATACACATCAAGTTAGCATAACCAATGGAAATCAGGACAGAATCCAAAGCTGTGACATCCGCTTGCTGGAAACAAATTTGGTAAAGATGCACTGCATACAGAGTGGGTATGGTTTGGTGTTACCTCACAATTATGAACGTTGTCAGATATGTTCCGAAAATAGCCAAGGAAGCTACATCATGCGAGCAGCTCTCTAGAATCAAGTAGACCAAGGGGAAACCCAATTGTGCCTAAATTACCAGTCAATCAATATTGTACATGTTTTCCTCCTTGTCCAGAGTGAGATTCAAGAACTTTTGGACAAAAGAACCATCACAGTCTTCAATGAAAGAAGGTCTGTTAACTATGGAATTAACATGGATGTTTTCACCATAATCCCTCTGCTCAATGAGCTAAAGCGCTTGGAAATCCCTTTCGACAGTGGAAAATTTTCCAACATTCCCTAGCGGGAACCAATTAAAGACCTATATAACCCCTTTGGTATTCTATCTGCTAGGCCCAATGCCATAAGAGTTAGAGAAAGCTATTTCGTGCAAGTATGGTGCAACCATAATAGAAGATGGGAAAGAAGTTCCACTGTCATCCGTTGTCAACATTGCTGATATCAGTCGAATAACCCGAAGTGGACGAATCTTCAACAGAGGAGTTAGAGAACCTGCAAAAGAAAAGGAACCTCAAGCTGAAGTCCATAATCAACAAATTGGTTAATTCAGCAGCGCAGAGCCTGTGAAAAATAATGATGAAATGTTAAAACTCATCCAGAGAAGTGAATACAACATTGTGGGTCAATTATTATAAACTCCTTCTCGGATATCAGTGTTGTCTCTCTTGCTCATTTCAGAAGCTCACAGAGAAGCTCTACAGAAAGTCTTGGAACAAGCCTTTGTAGAACAAGATGTAACAGTGGGTCAGTTTGACAACATTATTTGCAACATCACTTCCTGCAACAATTTGGGTTTCAGTGATGAATAACTTCCAGAGGAAGGCATGAATCATAACATGGCACTTAATATCACAGTCAATTGCCAGGAATATGCTTTAGCCAGTGTGCTCGTAGACACAGGTTCTTCCTTGAACGTCATGCCAAGGTCAACTTTGGTACGATTATCTTTTCAAGGGACCCCCATGAGAGGAAGTGAAATCATAGTCAAAGCTTTTGACGGATCTAGGAAAACAGTTATTGGCGAAGTCGACCTTCCCATAACCATTAGTCCCCACACTTTTCTAAGTCACCTTCCAAGTCATGGACATCCGAGCATCATACAACTATTTATTGGGACGACCTCGACTACATGAAGCAGGGGCAGTCACTTCGACACTTCACCAAACGCTGAAGTTTGTCAAGAACGACAAGTTGGTCACAGTATGCGGAGAACAGGCTTTAATTGTAAGCAATCTATTGTCATTCTCATATGTAGAGCCATAAGAGGTCGTTGGAACTCAAATTCAAGCACTCTCTGTGAGCAATGAGAATCATCAAGAAAAAGGAACGTTGATTTCCTCGTACAAAGACACTCTCCAAATAATTGGAAGTAGCGACATAAAAGGATGGGGGGCAAGTTGTGATTCATGTTGATAACAAGACAAGAAAAGGTCTTGGTTTTCTCCGGCACTTACCAAATCTACAAAAAGGATGAGGTTACTCGACCTATTCAAGATTTCTTCCATAGTGGAGGCTTCCTCCACCTAATTTCTCAAGAAGTCCACACCATCGAGGAAAATGATTCTTCTGATGCAGATGAAGAATGGAAATCATATTTCAACACTGAAGGTTATATATCTCAGGAAGAAACATACATGCCATTTTGCTCTCCGGAGCAAAGTCTCAGATATATACCAAGATCATACATCAGAATGATCTACGGAGATTGCAATCCCGAGGGATGTCGTGCTCTACCCAACTCATTGGAAGAAGATATTCTGATGAAAGACAACTTCGATTATAACTCATATGATCCCATGCATGATTTTCCCATTTGGAAACCTTACATGGAAGATTTAGGGCAAAAGAGTCAGCCGGAGAATGCATATCTACTGAATGACCTTGAGAAAAATCTACCTATTCTCCCAGAGTTGTGGGAACCTTACCAGGAAAATTCTAAAAATGTCAAACATCGTGTTGAAGAAGTTGCAAGAATTGCAGGACAATAATTTATCAACTTTGCATTACCTGAGGTCAATGCCATTGAAGAATATGATTCATCTATCCCTTCAGAAACTTGGGATACTTTGGAGAAGCCAAGCGGCAAGTACGACTTTCTAGTGAAGTACACTGCTCCCGAAAGCTCTCGCATCAGATATGAAGACATCAAGCCAATGGGATGGAGAGATCCTCATGAAAATGACAATACTGGTGAAGATACAATAAAAGAGTCCTCTTATGATAACTTTGCGTGGGAAGAAGACTCTAGTGATCTAACTCCGCCAGAAATCTGTGTCATTATTGAAGACAATCCTGGAAGAAAAATACTGAACTTTGTGATCCACAGAGGAATTTGTCACAATTGGGTCGCTGTCGATGTCTCGAATATCGTTCATAAATCAAAGTAATTGCATCGTCTTTATTTTGACCTTTCACTTTGCCCGGGTGAAAAAGATGTTTTATAGGGCTTACTTTTCTGTAAATATCCATCTTCGCTTCGCCCAGAGTGAAAGAGTTTTGTTTTATAGGGTTTGTGTTTCAAGAATCGACAAATCATAAATAAGAATGTCATTCTGAGTTCCTGCATTTATTGCTATTTCCACTTTTTGCTTTTTCAGAAAATGGTAATCCTAAAAAATAACCGAAAATAAAAATAAGCATTTTTCAAAATACATTGCACACACTTTTGCATTCTCTCCGTCTTTTATAAAAAATAATCATCACGTTATGTAGATTATTTGTTTCAAACCTCATTGAAACATACGATCCAATGCCTTCTCCCAACTTTGAGTTCCCAGTATTCGAAGCCGAAGAAGAAGGGGACGGAAAAATTCCAGATGAGATCTCTCGATTACTAAAAAATGAGGAGAAATCCATTCAACCTTACATAGAACCGTTGGAAATGGTCAATTTGGGTTCAGAAGAGGAGAGAAAAGAAGTTATAATTGGAGCACTACTCCATCCAACTGTCAAAGAATGCTTGATAGAACTGCTCAAAGATTTTTTAGATGTGTTTGCTTAGTCCTACAAAGACATGCCAGGGTTGGATACCAACATCGTGGAACATCACTTACCACTAAAGCCAGAATGTCCTTCGGTTAAACAAAAATTTAGAAGGACTCACCCTGATATGGCCATGAAAATTAAGGAAGAAGTGCATAAACAGATCGACACAGGTTTCCTTGCCACCTCAGAATATCCTCAATGGTTAGCCAACATAGTGCCAGTTCCCAAGAAGGATGGAAAAGTCAGAATGTGTGTAGACTACAGGGATTTAAACAACGCAAGTCTGAAAGATGATTTCCCCTACCACACATTGACATGCTAGTTGGCAACACAACAAAATTCAAAGTCTTCTCCTTCATGGATGGATTTTCAAGCTATAATCAAATCAGAATGACGCCAGGAGACATGGAGAAAAATTCATTCATCACCCCATGGGCACCTTTTGTTACAAAGTAATGTCGTTCGATTTAAAGAACACAGAAGTAACTTATCAAAGGGCTATGACAACTTTTTTTCACGACATGATGCACACAGAAATTGAAATATATGCCGATGACATGATTGCCAAATCTAAAACAGAAGAAGAACATGTGGAACATCTATCAAAGTTATTCCAGAGTTTGAGAAAATACAAACTCCACTTGAACCCCAATAAGTGTACATTCGGTGTCCGTTCAGGAAAAATTTTGGGAGTCATCGTCAGCCATAAAGGAATTGAGGTTGATCCCGACAAAGTCAATGCCATTCAAGAAATGCCTGCTCCAAAGACTGAAAAACAAGTAAGAGGATTTTTGGGACGTCTGAATTACATCTCGAGATTTATATTCCTCATGACGCGACATGTGCGCCAATCTTCAAACTAATCAAAAAGAACCAAGGCTGTATATGGACAGAAGATTGCCAAAAGGCTTTTGACAACATCAAAGAATATCTGCTAAAACCACTTATTATGTCTCCTCCAGTGGAAGGAAGACCACTGATCATTTACTTAACAGTCCTGGAAGATTCCATGGGTTGTGTGCTTCGCCAACAAGAAGAAAATAAAAGAAAAGAGTCTGCCATTTATTCCTTAAGCAAGAAGTTCACAGACTGTGAAACTCGATACACTATGCTCAAGAAAACTTGTTGCGTTCTAGCTTGGGCAGATAAACGTCTTCGCCAGTACATGATTTCTCAAACTACTTGGTTAATCTCCGAAATGGATCTAATCAAGTACGTCTTTGAAAAGCCTGCTTTAACAGGAACGATTGCCCGTTGGCAGATGTTGTTATCAGAATACGACATCGAGTACCACTCTCAGAAAACCGTCAAAGGAAGTGTTTTAGCCGATCATCTAGCTCATTAACCGATTGACGATCAGGAATCAATCAAATTTGACTTCCCAGACGAAGATGTAATGTACCTAAATATGAAAGATTGCGATGAGCCGCTACCAGACGAAGGGCCAGAACTAGGATCCCAATGGAGATTAATATCCGACGGAGCTGTCAACGCTTATGGAAATGGAATTGGGGCAATCATTGTTACACCTCAGGGTACCCATATTCCTTTCACCACCAGATTGGCATTCAAGTGTACAAACAATGAGGCTCAATATAAAGCTTGCAGCATGGGTCTCAAAGAAGCTATCGACTTAAGGATAAAGAACTAGGATGTGTATAGAGACTCAACCCTGGTTTTAAATCAGATCAAAGGAGAGTGGGAACACGTCAACTTGGATTGATTCCTTACAAAGACTACGCAAGAAGGTTGTTACCCTTCTTCAACAAGATTGATTTTCATCACATTCCTAGTGAAGAAAACCACACGGTTGATGCACTAGTTACCTTATCCTCCATGATTAGTGTGAATCGATGGAACGACGTACCCAAGATTGACATAATGCGCCTTGATAGGCCCACTTACATATTTGCAGTGGAAGCCGTCATCAATGACAAACCATGGTATCATGATATCAAATGCTTCCTTAAAAAACAAGAATACCCTCCTGGGGCATCAAGAAAAGATAGGAAGACTCTCAGAAGACTAGCTGGCAACTTGTTCCTGAACAATGAGGTGCTCTACAAAAGAAACTTCGACATGGTTTTGCTCAGATATGTAGACAAACACGAAGCAAACATGCTAATGAAAGAGATTCATGAAGGCTTCTTTGGCACTCATGCCAATAGGCATACAATGGCAAGAAAAATTCCAAGAACAGGATATTATTGGCTGACAATGGGATCTGATTACTACAAATACATGAGGAAGTGTCACAAGTGTCAGATATACGCCGAAAAAATTCATGTACCACCAACGCATCGCAAAGTTCTTTCTTCCCCATGGCCTTTTTCTATATGGGGAATTGACATGATTGGCATGATTGAACCCAAAGCCTCAAATGGGCATCGGTTCATCCTGGTAGCCATTGATTACATCACCAAACGGGTCGAAGAAGTATCATATACCAATGTGACCAGACAAGTAGTGGTCTGATTTATCAAAAACAATCTCATATGCCGTTATGGTGTTCCAAGCAAGATCATTACTGATAATGGATCGAACCTGAACAATATGATGATGAAAGAATTATGTGTTGAGTTCAAAATTGAACACCATAACTCATCTCCCTACCGGCCTAAAATGAATGGAGCTGTAGAAGCAGCTAACAAAAATATCAAGACAATCATTCAAAAGATGGTTGTGACTTACAAAGATTGGCACGAGATGCTACAATTTACTCTTCACGATTATCGCACATCCGTCCGTACTTCAACAGGGGCAACCCATTTCTCTCTAGTATATGGCATGGAAGCAGTGCTCCCCATAGAAGTAGAGATACCATCAATAAGAATCTTGATGGAAGCCAAGCTAACAAACGCTGAATGGTGTCAAAGCAGATACGATGAACTGAACCTAATCGAAGAAAAAAGAATGACAACTTTATGCCATGGTTAGTTATATCAACAAAGGATGAAGAAAGCTTTTGACAAAATGGTCAGACCTCGGGTATTCATAAAAGGTGACCTCGTGCTAAAAAAGATCCAATCATTTCTCACTGATTCCATGGGCAAATGGACTCTAAATTACGATGGCCCCTATATTGTTAAGAAAGCCTTTTCAGGCGGTGCCTTGATACTCCCAACCATGGATGGAGAAGAGTTTACCTACCCTACAATTGTTGATGTAGTCAAGAAATACTTCGCTTAAATAATAAATTAAAAAAAACATCTCGTTGGACTGAAAACCAGAAAGGGCGGTCCAGACAAAAATTAGAGACATAAACAGAAAATAAACATCCCGATAGATTGAAAACCTAAAAAAAGGCAATCTAGGCAAAAGTTAGGTATTTATGGCAAGTAACTGCATCCGACAAAATTGAATCATCAGAAGTAATGTCATCTCTCAAGAAGTCCTCGAACGAAGTCACCTTCAGCAGAAGCTCAAGAATACTCAGAATTAAAAGTTGGTAGGAGGATAGTGGTCATTATGTTTCAACGTAACTCCTTTCCCTTTAAATTACCATTTTCTAAACTTTGTAATGCTCCATGGAATCACGCATTAGGCTGATTACCATTCTATCAATAAAAATTTGAGCTCTTGTGCCCTTTGTTTGCAATTCTCATTTATTTTACTTTGCAAAATGACATTTTTGATATGATCAAAAATCTTGAAACAAAAAAAATGAATTTACTTTTGTTTTCAAAACGGAAATTTCAAATTTTACTTCTGCTTTTAAAATAAAGATGACAATTTCCTTTTGATTAATGAACACAAGAAGGAACATCGACAGCTTCTCAGAAAGCAATCAAACTTCAAAATGCATAATCAAAATATTCCTTGTGATCAGTATATCCCGAGTGGAGGATCAATTTTTCCAGACTGATAAAATGGAGTATCCCACCTATCACTCCCAGGAGTCGCATTTTGTTATTGCCAAGAATATGAAAAGTTCAGCAGCAGGAATTTGTTCCCTTAACAGATCAGCGATACTTTTTTATCCCCCAGAATGGCCGAGTATCCAGTTGTGCTCATTACCAGTCCGTATGTCATGTCTGTTTTGTCAGCATAAGCATTTCATACATACATCATGCATAATTGATTCATATTCATATTCATTTTGCATCTCACATTTTGATCACGTTGGTCACGTTTATCCCCGAGTGATAAATGTCATCTCTCTGTTAGAGCTGTCAGCCTTAGGAAGAAAAGATATATTCTTTCTAAATCCACACTGAGTTTGATCCTTGTGTAAGATTTTCCTTTTCACACTTAGATAGGATAAAATCCCAGTTTAAGTTCTTTCCTTATCGGGAAATGTCTCGTCTAAACAATCTTTCTCCAGTTTGTTCTTGGATTGAAATCGGTCTTCGACCACTTTGATAACTTGAACCTCTGAAAGGCAAGAAGACATTTGGTTATACACCTTTGGAACTCCACTCTTCGCCACTGAAGATGATATTTTGCTTTCCCGAATTAAGGAAAATCCCCCGCGGAAGCTTCTCAACAAAAGACTCTTGGAAATATGGACATCACATCCTCCAAGAAATCCTTGCCGATCGGCAAACAAAGAAGTCTGTTTTTGCCCCATAAATTCCCAATAAGTCGACAAACGACAATCTCTCCCCGAGAAGTTTGTCCTACTTTCAAGGAAGTCATCAGCACCTCAAAATCAAATTATATCACAGATATCATCCCTTGTCAAGAGAAGAACTTGATGAGAAGAAACTGAGACCGGTTCCATGGCTGAAGACCAGGATCGAGGGGAGGTTTATTTCAAGAAACTGAGACCAGTTCCATGGCTGAAGACCAGGATCGAGTGGAGGTTTATTTCAAAGGAAACTAAGATCAGTTCCATGGCTGAAGACCAGGATCGAGGGGAAGTTTCACCCTTTCCTAAGTAACATTACTTAGTAAAAGAAGATGGATGAGCAAATTAGCTACCATTCACATTCACAATCAAAATTTTGGGTATTTTGATATTTAATCCTCTTTTCCCATGAACGTCTGAATATCTTCGCCATTCACACCTTCAGGTCCAAGAAGATTAAATAGGGGCATCTGTCATACCCTAAATTTTGACCCTAAGACTTCACATCATTGTGCAAATCATTACCACAATATGGATGTACTTTCATGCCTCACTAATCCTTTCAAAGATTATTGAGTGTTCACCTTGACCAAGAATTAGGGTTTTTCAAGCCCTACAGAGGATTCAGGCAAAGGATTAATCAAGAATTGACATGATCTTCAACTTATCAAGCCTATCAACAATCCATGAAGGACAAGAGGTCCTCAACATCAAGAATCAAGCACAAGATTGCAACATTTCAAAATGATCAAGCCTCAAGACCATCAGTGTCACCAAATTAGGCTTTTGGTCGACCAAGGCTTCCAGAGGGAAATTTTCATCTAGGCATGAGCCACGACCTCAAGATATGTTTCAAGGACCTCAAATATGTCATATTAGTCCATTCATATGATTGGATTGATTCAAAGAACTTGATTCACAAACAATGCAAGAATTCAAATCCATCTGAGCCACAAACTAGGGTTTTGATGAAAAGTAAACCATACCTTTGACTTTTGGCCAAGACATGATCTCAAACCTTGGGATATTATTCAAGAAACTCAAATGTACCCTTAACGTCCATTCATAAGTTTAAAATCACTTTGAGATATCCATTCATTGAAAATCAGGAATTAGGGTTTCTCTACGCAAAATTCATCTGAGACCAAAAGTCAAAGTTTGACTTTTTGACCAAAAATGTTCATCATGAACCATTATACAAGAAAACATGATCCATTGTTGCATTTGAACAAGATTTGATCAAGAAATCAAGGTAACTTGTAATAGGGGCAATGTTGAGAAAGTGAAAATTTCACTAAGTTATGAAAAAAAGTGTTTAGGTACCCAACTTCCAAAAGCCATAACTTCCAAACCAAACAACCATTTTCTCGGATCCAAAGCTCAAATGATAGATCTCATCACATACTAAAAAAGTGTAAAACTGATACATGGTCAAAAAAATGCTTGGATTTTAAGTTATGAAGTGATCAAAATCAAGAAAAGTATGAAATGATTTTCAACACTTAGTGACTATCTGCCTAAGTTGAGATCACTCAAAACATCAAAATGTGGAGGGATTTTTCACCATGATCCAAGATGAATCAAGTCCAATGGTGAACATCAAAGTTGAAGTACATTATCCCAGCTTTCCAAAGAGCGCAAGAGCATGAGATAACTCCACTTGAGCAAAGGGTTATGGAGGTTGCAAAACACCTTGATGCAACTGTTTTGCCAAGATCAGATTGGCCATTTCTTGTCGTACACAACTGTTTTGTCAAGTGCAATGATCATGGAGCTACACTAACCTGTAGAACTGAGTCAAAGAATCAAGGAAAATCTCAAATTGAAATGATGAAGCTTTGTCACATATGCCTTGAATTCAAAGTGCATTTATGTGCAATAGTGCACATTCAACAAATGTACTCTTTTCATTCAAGATTCATGCATAAACAACAATAAAAACACCAGAGAATGTGGAATTGGTCAAAAGTTGGCTACGATACTTAGAAGAGCTATTGTACCTTGGCATGGAAGTAATGGCATCTTGCCAAAAACATTGAATGAGCTCTTATCCTCCAAGCTATCACTATTCAGCCAAGAAAATCCTTTTTCCTATAAATAGAACTCATTTCAGATCATTCAAATCACACCAAAACAACACAACACTTGTTTTCTCTCCTTTCTTGCTTTTGCTCCAAGTTTTCAAAATTCCAAAAAGTGAGAATCGTGTTTTCAAAACCAGAGCTTCTTGGCTCAAACCAATGACTCAAACACCTCACATACATCATGTATGAGTGATCCAAACACTTAAACAACTTCTGTAACATCAGAATCATCAAGTCATACCCCATTTGCTCAAAATACATCATAAGCTGCAGTTGGAGTCGAGCCCATCAAACTAGAAGGTTTCAATCCATTGCAAGCACATCAACACATTCCTTGAGGTATAGGGAAGTTGTCCAGGTCATCATTTCACATCTGTAACACCTACAACTGAGGATTCGAATTCCTCTTGCACAGGTAAGCCTGAACTTCCCAAACTCCATGAAACATGCATCATTTTTTATATTTCAAGTTACCAACATGTTTCTGCACTTATATAGAATGTTTTCCCTCAATCATTTGCTATGTATCAACCGTGTATAGTATTTCATATTGTTCTTGCAAAAATTAGGGTTCATCTGTTCATCACTTGATAACTCACTCCACACTTAAAATAAATGAAATTAATTGGTACCATCGTGTTCCTTGTTAAAAAACCAGCAACTTTCATGTTTACATCTTTTAAAATCATTACGAATTGAGAGAGATAGAAGAGGTTTTGCAAATCTGATAATGGGTGTTATGCGCGAAGAAGAAGAAGATGACCTTGGCGCCATAATTCAAATTTTTGAATTTTTAAATATTTTTAATAATTTTCTTATTATTTTCAAAAATTATTTTCTACATCCAATTTTGATTATTTTCAAATGAATTTTTACACAAATATTTTATTCACCAAAAAATATTTTAAATTTGATATATTTTTAATATATTTAATATATTATTTTAATTGTTTTAAAAATAATTTCAAATATTGATTTTTCCTATCAAATTAATTATTTTTAAAACGAATTTTTTCACACATGTCATTTAAAGACCCTATTATTTTAATCCACAAAAAATCATAAAAATAATTTTTATTTGATATATTTTTAATATATTAAAAATATTATTTCAAATTGTTTTAAATATTTTTAAAATGATTTCTTTTCTTGATTTTTATAAAACTAAAATGATTTTAAATATTCATGTGGATAAAATACTTTTTTCATAAACCTTAATCATTGTTTTTGACATGATTAATGAATTCATTTGATAAATTATACATTTTTTATTGATTTTTCTTTGAAAAATATCTTAAAAAATGAAATTAGGGTTTTACTTTGATTCTATCTTTCAAACTTCATTCCAACACACTTGGGCCTCTATTAGAGTGTAAGACCCAACCGACTTTGTAAATAAACCACTCCATGGGCCTCTGCTATAGTATAAGTCCCATAGCATTTTTTTTCAAAATCACGGTGCGATCACTGTTTTCATAACAAACCCTTGGGCCTCTCCTTGAGTATAAGCCCTATCACCATCCTTTTTCTTTCCTTCAAAACATCTTGGGCCTCTAATATAGTATAAGTCCCTCCTCTCAATGTTCAAAATCATCGTTGTTTCAAAAACATTTTGGGCCTCTACTTGGAGTGTAAGTCCCAACCTTTTTCTTTCAAAATCATCCTCTGCTTTTCAAAACAAGATAAACATCTTGGGCCTCTGCTAGGAGTGTAAGTCTCACCCCTCTTTCTATTTTCAAACAACTTCAATCTTTTAAAACTGTCAAATTCAATGTAAACCTAGCATCAAACAATCATATGGGCCTCTATTTAGAGTGTAAGACCCAACACCCTTGCTTCTTTCTCACTTAAAGATCAAGTCATCTTCAAATTCAAAACTTTCTTCAATTTCTTCAAAACACTAAGCCAATCTTGAAGAAAACATCTAATCAATCACAATACACTTGGGCCTCTATCTAGAGAATAAGACACATCACCTTTCTCAATTGAATTCATACTTGTTTATATACTTGTTCATATATCTGTATATATACTTGTACATATCTTGTTAAAATTTCTCTTAGCATTTACATCATCCTTAGTTTAGACTAGTTCAAACAATAGGATCCTTTCAATTAGTATAACTTAGTTCAAACAACTAGTTCCCTCCGGTACAAAGGAACTCTTCTTCCCAATACAGTCAACCTTCTCTTGGGCTTTGTTCAATTTGATCAACCATGGAAAACTTCAATAAAGACAGGATTATTTTTCGGTGAAACCTCTTTTTTAACCCCTTTAACCCTGGTTCAGTTCAACAAAGAAAGGATAATTTCCCGGTGAAACCTTTCTTGAACTCTTCCTAGACATGGAAAATCTCAATCCCCAGCCTCCTCTTGGGCTTCATACAGGGACCCACAGGCTTCCTAGAAGCATCCCCATCCTCCTCTTGGGCTTCATACAAGGACCCTCAGGCTTTCTGAAAGCATAGGATAAATCCTAGTTATCTTTATCAATACACCAGTCCCTAGGAGAGTCAAAACCTTTAAGGCATTCAAACTCATCCTTTAAGTCTCTTCTGATCCCTAACAAGGTTTGGTTTTCACTTTAAAATCCCCAGCCAGGGCTAGGTTACAATCAACAAACCCCCAAAAGAATCAAAGCCCTTGTGGCATTTAATAATTCAACTCTTCTAATCTCCCGCAAGAGTTAGTTTCCCTTTTGATTCCTTAAAATAGTTTAGACTTTCTCTCAGAATTAAAATCCCTCAGCAAAGAGTCAGTCTTCACTTAAATTCCCTCAGCATCGTCATAGGCTTCATATAATGATTTTCCCAGTCAGCCTCAATCTTGGGCTTTGTACAAGACAGATATATTACTCCATCAGTTAAGTCAGTTTTCAACTTTTTTTAGCTTCAACCTTGGGCTTTGATCAAGGCACAAAATCTAACATCCCCACAGATGAGACCATGAGTCCTCTCTGTATGAGGATATTTCCTCTGTACATCACATGTCAAAACAAACAATTAAACCTTTTTTTCCAGATAATTGATGTAAGTTGCACACTTGTTGATTCAAAATCAAAGCTGGAGTCCCTCCTTTATCAAGGCTAAAGTTCTCTTTCATCTAAGTGATGTAATTGGCAAACCTATGGATTCTACACATCCAAGTCAATGTCCCTCTCTTAGCCTGAAAGATTCATAAAGGAAAAAGTGGCATTGCTCTATAATGATTTAAAGCTTCTTCCTTCATGACATCTCAAATCTCCTATAAAGGAAGATGTGGCATTGCTGGATTCCACACATCCCAGTTAAAGCAACTTCCCTTATAAATCAATTCTTCAATGTTTATGATGAATAGGTGAGATTCTCCCTTTAGAGATGTCAAACTCTCTCTCAGTCACTCTTTTAGCTTCAATCTTGGGCTTTAAACAAGACACAAATACTTTTTTAGCTTCAATCTTGGGCTTTGAACAAGACACCAAACAAATTTCCTCCCATAGAATAGGAGGAACTACAAACACACTGATTTCCCCAAACCTTTTTACGGGAATACGTAGGCATAAGCTTGCGAAATGTTAGTGAGCGCACTAATCAAAAATCTTAGGTCAAGTACCTTCCCAAAAACAATAGAAAACCCTAAAACAACAAAAAAAATTCCTCAGCCTTCACAAAAGAGAAACTTTTCCCAATCAACAGCAAATGGATTTAAGCAACCGATTAATTCAACTATAGAAATATATGCAAATAAAGGTTCCTATAGATTACTATAGATACTCCGGATGTTAATAGCTTCCCCTTGTATAACCAATCCCCGATTCCAGATCTCTTTGCATTTATAAAGGAAACATTTGCACACGGGGTTAGTTTAAGATATATTCCCCTTCCTTTTAAGCTTCATAGGATAGATATAGAAATCAAAAGTAGCACTAAAAGCGGTAGTGGTCGCGTCACAAAATCGAGCTACAGATTGGAGTGATGGTTTGATGAATCTTGGTTTGCTTATCTCTTGTGTAGTGTAGGAGCTGGAAGTGAATTCATTTTTTAAAATTTATTAATGTCCTTTAGCTTGCGAGCATGCTGAAATATGTAGTTTGCTCTTTAGCTGTGGTAACACTATTGCATGTTAGTGGTCATCTGCAAGTCATAGGTCTGTAGATCCTGTGGTGTAGGAAATTGATCGATAGCAAGATAATAGATTAATGAGGGATCTGTTGTGGTTTTGCTGGTGTAGTGGATATACTGCTCATCTGGTTGGCCAGGAATCTGACTTCAAGAGATCTTGGTGCATTATGCGTATATTGTTTTAGAGTTTATTGAGTGTCAAGTTTGTCATGTTAATTTGGGTGTTTAGTGCCGATTTGTCGCTTAATTATCTCAGGTTTAGAGTAGGTTGCAGTAGCGGTGTTTGTTCCATTTAGTTGCTTGTTATTTTTTGCTGTTTGTTTAGTTATCATGTATGTTATGCAGGCCCTTAGGTTTCGATGCTTTCTAATTACTTACGTTTGTAGCGCCATTATTACCGCTTTTTGACAACTTTGAATATACACTATAGTGGCATTGCTTCTATTTAACAAGACTGGATATATCAATATAATATCTATAAAATTATTCATTTCAACTATCATTATGGTTTGTGACCTATTTCACATAGTAGTTGGAATAAGTTGGTGATAAATTGTATAACATGATGGTACTATAAACTAAGGTAGATATAGTCATGAATAGAATGAGCATGCCCTCCATGATGGAAATGGATCACATTCACACCATTTATAGCAACGCGACATCAAATGAATTATGTCCATATCCGAACATACACTTGGTGACCTGAAGAATTTGTCAATTTGCAACCTAGTTGATGGAACAACTCCAATGAGAACCACGTCATATTAGTGGCATCATGCCATGTCTAATTTGCCATACCAATTTTTTAAGAGTTTAAATCCCACTTGCAAGAGGTGGTTTGTTCCCCAAAGTGTTACCATGTGATGTTATATCTACCGTGATCGCGCGGATGCCTATTCCAGCTGCAAAGTGGCGAGAATATCCAATTGAAATGAAGGATGTGTTATTTAAGGATTTCATGGTAAGTCGTTATATTATTTTGGCATAACTTTTTTATCTATAGATAAATTTATTTATATAATATTACATTAATGCAGGGTAAATATAAGTTTGCATCAGAATCTGAACGCAGTATTGCAAGAATGGTGTGGGAAAGAACATGCAGTGGAAACTATATGAAGAGTATAACTAAGAGTGTTAACTATCAGTACATAATTGATTGTAATGATTTTATACACTTTCTATGATAAATGGAATGATTTATAAATGTAAGATCCAATTTGAATGTCTGAATGCTGCATTGTACATTGAAGTAATCATATAGTAAGAATTTTTGGTATTATAGTTATATTAATGTTGCAATAGTGTACTACATGCCACTGCATTTTTTTATCACATGATACCACAATAATTTTGTATAATTATGGTTTTTGATCTCAGGGACTAGACACAATGGTTGGTGACACTACTACGGAAAACCCCTTTCACAACGGTTTGAAAAGGGGTACTATCACGTCATGCCTGACATACCGTTGTTAAGTAGAGTGTCGTTGTAAGTTTGTTGTTTCTACAACGGTCCGGAAACCGTTATTGAAAGGCAGGACGCGCGCCATATATCACAACGGTTATGATAATAAACCATTGTGATACATACACTTAGGTAATGAGTTCGAAACCCATCAGCAACAAATTATGTAAAACATAAATTATCTTTGATCTCAGTTACAATAGATAACCGTTGTTAAAAGTTCCCAGAGTTTATTATATTATCTTTGATCTCGGTTACATTAAATAACCGTTGTTGTAAGTACCATGAGTTTATTATATTAAATGTAGATTGCTTGTTTTTCAAACACCTCACTAAAGAAATATACAAGGATTCAATTTGATGAAGAAGTGTATAATTTGCAAATTAAACTATTCTTGAAAACCAACTTAAACAAACCAATGTTTTCTGATTGCATTCGTCTCATCGTGCATTTCACGCTCTTTTACATATATATTGTGGTTTATTGGTCTGACTCCTTAGATATATCGCTATCTTCGATTATAGTTAAATTTCCATAAAAACAAGACATTGGATAATCTGCCTCATCATCATCATCACTTATCATCATAATTTTTATAATCGGAAGTTTTACGATTATAAGTGTTGATGGAGAGGCAGATTAACTAATAATTTGTTGTTAATGAAATTTAACTATAATGAAAGACAGTGATGCATCTAAGGAGCCAGATCATTATACCATAATCTATATATCAAAGAACGTGAGATGATCGATGAGAGGGATGCAATTCGAAAACATTGATTCATATAAGTTGGTTTTCAAATGCAACTTAATTTGTAGATTATAAGTATCTATGTCAAATTAAATGAATGTATTTTAGGCGAGGGTTAGTGAAACAAACAATATACATAGAATATAATAAACTCAAAGAACATCCTATACCAGAGCCAGATATTATAAACTCATATAATACGCTTGCTACCACCAGCATCATCACCATGTATCATCCCCTTAACCTGTAAGGAAACACAACAAACTTAAAAAATGAGCATCCTCAGTTGAAACCAAACCCTAAAACCATAATCCAGTGAAGAGTAAAGAGAGATCGAAAGAGATATATTATAAATTTTCAGGACGCACCTTTTAATGAAACTAATCGCGCAACAGGAATCAATTATGATGTTCATCTAGTTTGGGAAGCAATGAAAAAGAAATACAAGGAGGAAGAAGCTTACACAAAAGCTTCATACTTCTTATATTTCTTTTCATTGTTTCTAAAATTAGATGAAGTTTGTGACACTGTTGTTTCTTCATTTACTAATATCTTGTTTGTGAAGCTATGAAGAAGAAGTACAAGGTGGATAAAGTTTCCATCATAGCTTCATGCTTCTTGTACTTTTTTTCATAGCTACACAAACATTATGTACCATAGTCAAAGTATGATCTTTGTTAAGGTAGTGAAGACGAATCTGAAAAAATGAGAACAATCAACAAAAATAACATGCAACAAACGAGATAATGGGAAATATCTAACAATAGCTGGAAGAAGAAGAATACCTTATTGTATGAAGCACAAGATTCACGACTAACAGTGAAGACAAAGAGAAAAAATGGGTTCTATGGTTTCACTGTGAAGGCAACGGCGCTATTGTCAATAAGTGAAAGTTAATTCGCTTATATATGGGTAAACTATTTCACAACGGTTAACATTACCAACCGTATAGATAAGTCTTTATTTATTATAAATATATAACTACGGTTAACTAGAAGAACCGTAGTGATAACCCTTTTATTTGTGAATTTTAAAATAAATAAAAAAGAAAAGGTGCGCCTTAACGTTAAAGGAATAAAAATTTTATGGCGCAGAGGTTCGAACCGACGAAAGTTTGATCGTATCACAATGGTTGGTTCTGTAACCGCTGTTATATACAAATAATTTTTAATCGAAAAACAAAATAAAAATGGTAGCGCCTTAGTTAAGATATGTCACCACAGTGTAGGGAAAAACCGTGGTGATCATGGCGTTGTTGAATGCGTGTTTTGTGGTAGTGTGAAAGTCGTTGTTTAAAATGTTAAGCCAAAATTAAAGTACAAATTTACCTTATGCTAGAAGATAATAAACTGACAAACGATTTGCTAAATGATTTGCTATACAATGTTTATCATGTGCATCAAAAATTATTTTTTTAATACTATTACTCTTTCATTATAATAACCACTATTTAAGTGTACTAATGTGTCTATCATGTGCATAAAAAAAGTCTTAGATATTTTAATTTTTTTTATAATTATCTGAAATATAACTTAGTACTATTTAAATAATTGATATTTCACAACATATAACTTATATATTTTCAATTGCATTAGACATTTTTTCTTTAAAAAAAATTATAGCCATTGGTCAAAGATCAAATGATTCAAATATCTAACAATATTTTTGTTTCACTTCTCCAATATTTAAATATTGATAGAAACAAATATACCATCTCTTACCTCACGTACTCATATTTCTCATTTTTCCCTTTTTCAGTTACATAAGCCTAATAAATAGAGTATGTGGCATTTCTCCCTCTTGAGGTTGTCCTTGCTTATTACTTTACAACAAAAATACATATCCTCTCTTTCAAGTACATGAAGTTTTGTCTACCTGCAATAAAAATCACTTTCAATCTTCTGCTAGGACTACTGAACATCAACAAATAACACTTCTTTAAAGTACAACCACATTGTTGCGATACAACTACAACCATACAAATATTAGTTACTCCTTAAGCATGTCTTTTGTTGTTTTTGTTGGTACTAACAATTTCATTAAAGTTTAATATATCTATCATAAGTCATTTCTAATGATATCATCACTTTGCACTCTGCAATATACTAAGGAGGGTTTATTATCTGTTGATGAAAATAGGATTTATCAACTTCTGTGAATTTTATCACTGAAACTCACTATTTTCACGGGTCGCTATCACCACAATACCGTTTTTATTTTAATCAACAAAATATTTGTAAATATTTATAGTTATTAGACATATTGGATTTTTCATGTTGGTGATTTGCTAGATATTTATTTTTAAATATTTTTAGTTATTAGTGATTTTATAATATCAATTATATATCAGCAACAATAAAATCTTATCGAATGATTTAAGATATGAATGAACTTACCCATGCGTCCGTACGAGTTTTCTACTAGTTTTTTTAATGGTCAAATATAAGATACAAGATATTAAATTGGCTAATCTAAAAATAAAAATACAAGAAGTGCCAAGGCAACAAGGAAAAACAGTAAAACAAATCAAAACAAATCACACAACCCAAACAAAATAAAGAAAACATAAAAGAACCACCACTAACAACTACATATTCCTTCTCACTTATGAAGATAGTTTATTTTTATTATGTATTTGTCTTCTAAATATAGCAAGGTTATATGCGATGATATGTGATTGAAGATACATGTAAAATATTTTTAAAAGACTCTTACTGCATCTTAAATTTATAACTTTAATCCAACTTAATCAGAATAATGTAAGGAATAAAAGAATAAAGGCAAAATAACATTTCCTCTACTATAATAGGAAATTATAAAAGCTCCATCTTAAAAGCTTGTATAGGATAGAGTCTAAGTTCTCAAGCATTAAGTTGAGTAAATTTATTACTCTCACCAGAAATGCCTCCAAGGCTTCAGACATAGCAGATAGCTTACACAGTTGAACAATACTTCCATTTTTAATGTTTGGAATATCCAAAGATGATTAGTTCAAAATCTTTTCTTTCTCTGATTGTTGATTTTGAAGATTTTGTTGAATAGCTACACATATGGTATCTCCATGCTCAGTTTGACAACCTATTTAAATATCACCAAAACACACTTTAGCACCTATCCTAAGTTTCCAAAATGCTAATATGTTACTATATACTAATCATATTGATTTTCTTAATATAAGGCACATGGTCAAGCTCAACATAAAACACTAACCTAAGCCAAATTTCACACAATCGATTAATATGAAAAAATATACGAATGAACACACTCAACAAGGAAACCATGAAAGAGAAACTTACTTTTAGAAAGTAGGAACTAAGCTTTCAACATAATCTTTGGTACAGTGCCAATTTAAAAAGTCAGAAGTTCCATTATGATTAATAATTCTCCTATGAGTAATAAACTTTGTTCGCTTTATTCTATTATCTCTCCAATTATAGAGAATTGCCTCGGATTCTTGACGGCATGCCAGTACTAGTGTATCATCCCAAAGAAACAATGGCATCAACCAATAAAGATGTTTATTCCATTGACTACTAGAGTCATAATCAATTTCAAGATCTTCATAACTAATTTTAAGAAATTGAGTCCACGAATCTTCAACTCCAAATTGATTCATCTGCCATATAATAAAATCAGTCTCCTCGCAAGAATAAGAAAAACAAAGGCAGCCCCCCAACACACCAAAGAATGGCTCACTATGCGATGCTTCGTCAAAACCACGAGGCAGTTGGTACTGATTGTACGTCTCTGTTCTCAAATCAAATGAAATAATAACAAGCTTCTCAACACTAATATCCTTATGATTTTGGTTTGCCAACCAGTTAAGAGTTCCACTCAAATACGCATAATCCATTTGAAGAGGAATAGCTGGAAAACTTTCAACATTTCTCCAAACATCATCACCCAAACTAAGAACTCTCACTTGGGATGTCAATTGATGACGATCGCAACGGTATGCCACCACTTTATAAGTGTCCTTCAAATTATCACCACCAAATGCAAAGCTGAATTTTTGAGAAAAACAAAAGGCGCGATAAAACCCAAATTGTTTAGAAATTGTTCTGGTGGCTGGGTTCCAAACTCGGAGCCAGTTATCTTCGGTAAGATACTCTATATTATCCTTTATTTCATCGAACCAATTTGAAGAACTACCAGCCAAAAGAATTAATCCATTGCACGAACCAACTATTTCTGAGCATCCTTTGTCTTTCAAATAAAAGTAAGGATCATCAAAATGTGTAATTGAGGGGTTATCGAGTAAACTGTGTATAGAGTATGGAAGAATACTGCGATCAGAGTCAGGGTTTGAAATTGCGGTCCGCATCACTTGATGCGGCCGCAATATTGCGGTTGCGGCGTGCAACGCATCGGCAACGGACCGCAATTGCGGTGTGAACTGAAATCACACGCAATAACTGCATCATTGCCGCAACAGAACCGCAACGTAACGGTATTTACTGCATCAGAACCGCATTTCTACCGCAACAGGCTGCAACACATAATTTTCTTACACAAAAAGTACAGAATCATAATATTTCATGTAGGAAAATAATCTAGGAGACAAGAATCTTACTTTATGTCAAGTTTTCTTTTGCTATGTATTAAGATTTCAATTACAAATACAAAAAACAAGTTGCTTTGCCTTTATTTCATTCTATAAATAATTACAATAATTTTATAATTTTTTTATATTTAATGCGTGTATAAAATAATTTCACGCCACAACGGCCGCAATACGCAACGCAGTGCCCGCATTGGCCGCAACCGCGACATCCGCAACCGCAACCGCATCCGCAGCCGCAACCGCAATTTAAAACCATGATCAGAGTTACATTGAATATAACTGCCACAGTTCACTTCTATTGTGTGAAATAATAATAATGCAAAGAACGGATTTCGTGTTGTTGATCTTTCAAGATGCAATTTCACGAAGGCATGATCGGAGATGAGGGTTTTCAGACGTTTACCGACACACTTAAAACGAATAAGAGATTTGACAGGAAGAAGGGAAAGTACCTCTGTGATGAGATCGTCAGGAAGGATCACCGGCGATGGATTCATATTAAAATCTCGGAATTTTAAGGTTGAATGGCAACTTTTTAGTTTTATTTCGGTGGTTATATTGCATTACATGCTTCCATGGAGTCTCTCTAGCCTAGTTTGTAGCATATATTAACGGAAGAATAGTTCTCCCACTTGTTATTTAATAAAAGTGTTGTTTATCATTTAAGAAGTAAAAAATTAACAGCTGTTATAAACAATCAATCACATATTCTTGTTAATTAAAAAATAAAAATAAAATAATAATAATTTAATTGAGAAATAATAGCCTAAAACAAATTAACATTTTTTCTCCCCGTTCATTCTCAGCACTATCCAATCATTCTTATTTAAAAAATTAAATTTAAAATAAATTTATAATTCAGATTTAAGTGTGTTTCTAAAAATAAGGTTATAAGTGTGTTTCTAAAAATATGGTTATAAGTGTGTTTCTACGTAGGATTTCGCTTAAAAAGTTGCTATCTATAGTATATATTAAAACAAGATAGTTCTTTAGGAATTGCTTTTCATCTAATAAAAATGTTTATCATTTAAGATTCTTTGCTTAATTATTTTTAATTTAATTATAAAGTATATCCATTAATTAATTATTAATTTAAATAGTTAACAGAATTTTGGGTTATTTATTTTACTATTAATATATTAGATTTAAATGTATACAGAAGACAATTATCTCCATTTAATTTCACAAAAAAAGAAGGCTATTTAATTGAAATTGGAAAGATACAAGAGAAATTATTCTATTATTATTTTATTTATATATATATATATATATATATATATATATATATATATATATATATATATATATATATATATATATATATCTTGTTTTATTAACATATAAAAGTTTTTATTTTACATTATTCACTACAAGAAAATCACATTTTAGCATCAACAATTTAGCGTCGGCCTGAAATGTCTCCATAAGCCGACGCTACGAGAGTAAAATCATTTTGCTTTATTTTTTTAATAGGTCATTAATAGTAGCGTCGGTTGTAACCGACGCTGATCAATATTCACTTGTAAGTTTATATTTTTTTAATTATTTTTAATATGGCGTCGGCTAGGGCCGACGCTATTAGTCGTGCGAAATAATTTCATTTCCCCCCACCCTTTTCATTTGCCTCCTTTTCTATATTGTTTTAAATAATTATTTATTTTATGTGATATTTTTATAATAGCGGCGGTCCTAGCCGACGCTACGTTTGATAAGTAAAGTTATAAATTTTCCTTTAAATGTAAGTTTATATATTTTTAATTATTTTTAAACTTGCGGCGGCTAGGGCCAACGCTATTATTAGTGCGATATAATTTCATTTCCCCCACCATTTTCATTTGCCTCCTTTTCTATATTGTTTTAAATAATTATTTATTTTCTGTGATATTTTTATAATAGCGGCGGTCCTAGCCGACGCTACGTTTGATAAGTAAAGTTATAAATTTCCCTTTACACGTAAGTTTATATATTTTTAATTATTTTTAAAGTTGCGGCGGCTAGGGCCGACGCTATTATTAGTGCGAAAAAATTTCATTTCCCCCCACCATTTTCATTTGCCTCCTTTTTTATATTGTTTTACATAATTATTTACTTCTAACAGTTGCGACGGCCATGGCCGACGCTACTATTGGTGTGAAAAAATTTCACTTCCCCACCAATTTCATTTGCCTCCTTTTTTATATTGTTTTAAATATTTATTTATTTTCTGATATTTTTATTGTAGCGGCGGTCCTAGCCGACGCTATGTTTGATGAGAAAGCTGTATATTTCCCTTCACAAGCTTGTCCTTTTTTTATTGTTTTAATTATTTATATTATAAATTAAAAATTAACATAAAGTAAAATTCATAAAATAAAATCAAAATTATATATTAATAAATTAAAACAAAATTACAACTAAATTAATAAAATAATACTAGATTAATAATACTATAAATTATATTATAAATTTAAAAAATTACAAATAATAATGATAAATTAAAATTAAAACTAAAGTTATAAAATAAAAGTTATAAATTAATAAACTAAAGTTATAAAATAAAAGTTATAAAATAAAATCAACATTAAAATTTAAAAAATCAATATTAAAATTAATACTATAAATTAATAATACTATAAATTATATTTTAAATTTAAAAAAATAAAAATAAAAATGATAAATTAAAACTAAAACTAAATTTATAAAATATTTATAAAATAAAGTTATAAAGTAATAAACTAAAGTTATAAAATAAAATCAATATTAAAATTTTAACTTAATAAATGTGGGATAAAATATATCTACCAAAATTCACAACTCATTCACACGTTCTCTCTGATTCATTCTTCACTCCCTCATCAAAGCTCTCATCACAAAGCCATTGAAGCTTCACGTGGAAGCTTCAATCGGTTGAGCTTAAGCCTCAAACACTATCTACTCTCGTACAACTCTCTATCTCACTCCTCAAGAACTCATCAACAACGCAAAAACAACGCAGACCAGGAACAGAGCAACAAAAGAAGCAGAAGAAGTGAAGAAGAGGAAGGAAGAATTGGAGGTAGAAGAAGATTATAAAGTCAAGAGAGTTTAAGCAGTTACCTGGACGTTTGGTGCTTATACTCATCGCCTTCATCACCTTTTAGATTTAACAGTCATGAAAGCAGGTAAGAAAATAATTCAAAATTCAAAATTTTGAATTAAATTTGAAAAAAGGCGCCAACGGTCATCTTCTTCCTCGCGCGTGTCCTCCATGGCCATTTTACAAAACCTCTCATATCTCTCTCAATACGTGATGATTTTGCACGATGTAAACATGAAAGTTTTGTGTTTTTGAACAAGGATTTCAATGGTACCAATTAATTGCATTTCTTTTATGTGTAGAGTGAGATATCGTGTGAAGAACAGATGAACCCTAATTTTTGCAAGAACACTATGAAATCCTATACATGATTGATATATAGCAATTGCTTGAGGGAAAACATTCTACATAAGTGCAGAAACATGGTGGTAACTTGAAAATCAATTTATGATGCTGGGATCATAGAGTTTGAGAGGTTCAGGCTTACCTGTGCAAGAGGAATTCGAATCCTCAGTTGTAGGTGTTAAAGAAGTGTTTTGATGATCTGGACAGCTTCCTTGGACCTCAAGTAGTGTGTTGAAATGCTTGGAATAGATTGAAAACCTCTGGATTGGTGGGCACAACTCCAATTGCAGATGGCTTTGGGATGATGTATGAACTTGATGAATCTGGTGTTACAGATGTTGTTCAAGTGTTTAGATTACTCATATATGTTGTATGTGAGGTGTTAGGTCCATTGGTTTGAGTGGAACTGCTCTCTATTTCAAAACACGATTCACTACTACAAAACGGCCAAACAACAACGCCAGGTTTACAACGACATTCTATACACCATTCTTATAGTGCGTACTGGATGCGCGCGCATTATTTTAATTAGAAATCTCAATGATATAATAACGGTTTTTATGAAAACTGTGGTGATACAATCTAGCTATCATGGGTTCGAACCTCATCGCCCTCATATAGTTTATCCCTTTGATGTAAATGCTCCCTTTTTAAGTTTTATTAATATTTAACTAAAAAATAATAAGGATATCACGACGGATATTTCTCAAAACCGTTGTTACAAATTGAAACTTCTTTTTATGTATTTTAAACACCAAGTATATATATCAATTTATCCATCGAAACAACCCTAACACCAACGCCGTCACCATTGTTGAGAAGAAGACAACAACAACAACAAAGTGTTCTACTTTAAGGTGTTGCAATGTCACATTTGAAGACAAAATCATCTAAAGGTGTTTCTACGTCTTGTTCCAGTGTAAAATCTCGATCTGGAAATTTTTGTGGTTGTGATGGTCGTATGGTTTCGTATCAATGCAAGAAGGGACAAAATAAAGGAAGGCTTTTTCGGAGATGTCCATTTTGGAGGAGCGATGAAACATGTAATTTGTTCATATGGGATGAAGACGTGGGAGAAAGAGATGGAAATGACGATGAGAGCATTATGAAGTCAGAGTTGGAAGCTGTGGGCTATCTGAAGGTTATGTATGAGGATTTAAAGAAAAAGAACAAGAATTTGAAGAACAAACTGAATTCAGAGATATTTTCTGGAAATATCAAGATGTTATGTTTTTTTGTCTCCTTTATGTTTAATATTTACTTTGTTATGAAATGTAACAGTTGAATTAGGGTTCGAATTACATTGTTGATGTTTAAACTACAGATGCATTGTGAATTACATTGTTGATGTTTAAACTGCAGATGCATTAAGTTAGAAGTTAAGGCACACCTTTTATTTTTTATTTATTTTAAAATTCATAAATAAAAGGGTTATCACTACGGTTCTTCTGGTTAACCGTAGTGATATATTTATAATAAATAAATACATATCTATACGGTTTTTATTTATTTTAAAATTCACAGATAAAAGGGTTATCACTACGGTTATTCTGGTAAACCGTAGTGATATATTTATAATAAATAAATACATATCTATACAGTTGTTATTGTTAACCGTTGTGAAATAGTTTACCCATATATAAGCGAAATAACTTTCACTTAATTGACAGTAACGCCGTTGCCTTCAAAGTGAAACCCTAGAACCCATTTTTTCTCTTCGTTTTCACCATTAGCCGTGAATCTTGTGATTCATACATTAAGGTATTCTTCTTCTTCCATCTATTGTTAGATATTTCTCATTATCTCGTTTGTTGCATGTTGTTTTTGTTGATTGTTCTCATTTTTTCAGATTCGTTTTCACTACCTTAACAAAGACCATACTTTGGAAACTTCATAATGTTTGTGTTGCTATGGAAAAATGTATAATAAGCATGAATCTATGATGGAAACTTCATCCACCTTGTATTTTTTTTCATAGCATCACGAACAAGATGTTAGTAAATGAAGAAACAACAGTGTAAGCAAACTTTATCTAGTTTTAGAAGCAATGAAAAGAAGTATAAGAAGTATGAAGCTTTTGTGTAAGCTTCTTCCTCCTTATATTTTTTTCATGGCTTCCCAAACTAGTTCAACATCATAATTGATTCCTGTTCCGCGATTAGTTTCATTAAAAGGTGCGTTATTCCTGTTCCTCTCTTTACTCATCACTGGATTAGGGTTTTAGGGTTTGTTTTCAACCGAGGATGCTCATTTTTGAAGTTTGCTTTGTTTCCTTTCAGGTTAAGGGGATGATACAGGGTGATGACGCTGGTGGAAGCAAGCGTATTATATCCGTTTATAATTTCTGGATCTGGTATAGAATGTTGTTTGAGTTTATCATATTCTATTTACATTGTTTGTTTAACTAACCCTCACTTAAAGTTTGCTGGTGGTAGCAATCGTATTATATGAGTTTATAATATCTGTATCTGGTATAGAATTTTGTTTGAGTTTGTTATATTCTATGTAGATTGTTTGTTTCACTAACCCTCACTTATAATACATTCAGTTAATTTGACATAGATACTTATAATCTGCAAATTAAGTTGTATTTGAAAACCAACTTAAACAAACCAATGTTGTTTTCTGATTGCATGCCTCTCATCATTTATCTCACGTTCTTTTATATATAGATTATGGTATAATGATCTGGCTCCTTAGATGCATCGTCATCTTCCAATATAGTTAAATCAAAGATGAGGCTCGAATGAGTCAGATCAATAAACCACAATATATGTAAAAGAGCGTGAAATGCACGATGAGACGAATGCAATCAGAAAATAACATTGGTTTGTTTAAGTTGGTTTTCAAGAATAGTTTAATTTGCAGATTATAGACATCTTCATCAAATTTAATCCATGTATATTTATTTAGTGAGGTGTTTGGAAAACAAGCAATCTACATATAATATAATAAACTTAGGGTACTTACAACAACGGTTATATATTATAACCGATATCATAAGTAATTTATGTTTTATATAAATTCACTACTGATGGGTTTCGAACCCAGAACCTAAGTGTATGTATCACAACGGTTTATTATCATAACCGTTGTGATATATGGCGCGCGTCCTGCCTTTCAACAACGGTTTCCAGACCGTTGTAGAAACAGCGAACTTACAACGACAATCTACATAACAACGCCTTCGCCCGCGTCATTATATGTCATTCCCAACCGTTGTTAAATGGGTTTTTCATAGGAGTGATTCTCACTTCTTTGGAAATGGATTTTTGATGCACAACAGGGAAATGGTGGAAAACATGTGTTGTGATGTTTTGGTGTGGTTTGATCAATCCAAAATGGCCTCTATTTATAGTAGAGGAAGTTTGTTTTGCAAGGAATAATGAATGGGGGTTAGATCACCCTATTGTCCAATGGATATGGCTAGGTGTTCAAAGTCTTCTCTAGCCATTGACTTGAGTTATACTTTGCATGTTTAAGTCTTTTGATCCTTGGCTAAAGCTTGACTCATTTGGACTGATATGGCTTGGTACATAACACCTCAATGAATCCTTTCAATGCCATATGACAAAATTAGATTTTGGATTTGCAACATTGATGATCACATGCCAAAGGGATATGGTTATTGACTTATTAGCCTTATGGTTCAGATTCTTCAACATTTAGGTTGATATTGGACAGAAATCCAATGATGCAAGTGTCCAAAATTGGCTCAAGAAATTATAAGATACAAGTTATGTGCCAATGCTGTCAAAAACCAGTTTGTGTCAAGGCATGTTGGGAGGTTCATAATTCCTTGCTCAAGTTGAATGAATGGATTTTCTTGTACTCTTTGGAAAGCTTCTATATCATACTTCAACTTTGATGTTTATATTTAGTCTTGATCCCTCTTGGATCATAATGAAAAATGCCTCCAAAGTTGGACAAAACATGAGACAGATTCTGCCTAAAATTTTTCTAAGTGTCAAAGTTCAAATCTTATGAAACCCTAACTTTATGGTCTTATAACTCAAAATATAGACATTTTTTTACCATGGATCAGTAGGACACTTTTGTAGTATGTAATTAGAGCTTTCATTTGAGCTTTGGATGGAAGAAAATGGTTGCTTGGATCACAAGTTATGACCTTGCAAAGTTGGGTAAAAATCATTTTTTCCCATAACTTGGTGAAATTTCAAGTTTCTCAAGGTTACCCTTTTGGCAAGTAACCTCACTTTTCTTGATTTTTCTTGATTCATCATGGTCCAAATCACAATTTAACATTGTTCTTGGCTTAAAGAAGCCATGTTTGTCAAAAAATTCCAAAAGCCAAACTTGGTTTTGATCACAATTGACTTTTTATATCAGATGAATTTTGAACTTTGTGATCCTTTATGAAATCAAGTCCTTGGGCTAAATTGAACCTAATGGATGGATTCCATAGGTGTTTTAAAGTGTCTTGAATCATGTCCCAAGGTTTGAGATCATGTTTTGGTCAAAAGTCAAATGTATGGTTGACTTTTTCTCATAAACCCTAGTTTGTGGTTCAGATGAATTTGAATCCTTACATTGCTTATGAACCAAGTTCTTTGAATTAATTCAAACTCGTGAATGGATCAATATGATGTATTTGAGGTCCTTAAATCATATCTTGAGGTCTTGGCCTATGCCTTGCTCCAAAAGTCAACTTAGGGATTGAATTAGGTCAAAACCCTAATTCCTGATTTTTTATGAATACATCCCCTAAGGCCATTTTGAACTTATCAATGGACTTATGAGGTTCTTTTGAGCTTATTGAATCATATATTGAGGTATTGGCTCATGGCCAGATGAAAGTTTCTCTCTGGAGGCCTTGGTCGATCAAAACCCTAATTTGGTGACACTGATGATCTTGAGGCTTGATCAACTTGAAATGTTGCATTTTTGTGTTAGATTCTTGATGTAGGAGACCTCTTGATCCTTAATGTATGTTTGAGAGGTTTGACAAGTTGGAGATCATGTTAATTCTTGGTTGAACCTTTGCCTGAATGCTCTGAGAGGGCTTGAGTGAACACTCAACAATCTTTGAGAGGATTTATGAGGTGTGAAAGTACATCCATATTGTGGTGATGATTTGCACAATGATGTGAAATCTTGTGGTCAAAATTTAGGGTATGACACATGTCATATGTTTATTACTTCTTAGGAAGAGTAGTTTTCATTGTTGTTGGTGGTTGTATGCAACTATTTAGGGGGAGAATGATAATATGTTGTGTGTCTGTGCTGAAAAGTAAGATCAATTGTTGTTGGTATGCAAGAATAGAATGTTTGATTCTTGTGTTTGGTTATTTGTAAGTTAGAGTAATGGTGTTGCTGTGTCTGCGAGAATGCATTATTCTCTGCAGTAGGTTGTGATGTTCAGAGGGAGTGTGCTTATGTTTGGTGCTTTGTTTAGTTTGGTTCCTTTGTAAGAACTTGCAAGAGTTCATGCGTGTTTCTCTTGTGATTTTAGTTTCCCCCTTCAGGGGGAGTACTGGTTATGTATGATAGGGGGAGTTGTGTACCTGTTTGATCTGTTGCAGCAAAGTTGTAGTTTGTATAAAGCTTACATGTTCTCATGTATCTTGTGTTGTTCTGTTTGTGATGTCAGACCAGGTGTCTTGACATTTTGCTGTCAGGTGTGCTCTATTGTTTTGGAAGCATTGTGCTTTAGTTTGTGGTTCTTGGTGTCTGGGTTTCTTTGTTTCTGTTTTGATTCAGTTGTGTATGCCTCTAATGTGTGCTAAGGTTGTTTTAGCCAAAATTTGTCAAAGGGTGAAATTGTAAGTTCTGTGATTTTTGGATTGGCTACATTTTGGTAAAACAACATGTTGTTAGCAAGATGTTAAACCAGATGTTCTGCCATGACAGTCAGACATCATGTCCAGTATGATGTTGTGACATTTGTCAGGACATGTTATACCAGAAAGTTAGGGCATGACTATTTTGGTACTTTTAGTGTGATTTTTTAGGGTGTTATGATTCACACATGTGCATTATTCATGGGAGTATATTGTGGGAATTTCTATTATGAAAAATTCTATTAGTTTTCATAAAAAGGTTCCTTTTAGGAAAGTTTCTATTTCGTTCTTATTATTGTGAAAGATGATTTACAGTGAGTTAAAACTGATTACTGCTATTTGGGCACTTCAAGAAGCCCAAGTCCATTAGGTCTGAAGGCTATTTAAAGAGAAGACCTAACCCTATTGAAAGTGGAAGACACGTGAAGAATTTGGAAAATAAGGATTTGCCATGTTTTGGTTGGTATTTAGGGTTTAGTGTGTGTTAATTGTATGTCACTCATATATCTTCTGATGTATTGAGGTTGACTGATTGTTCATTGTTAATTGTCCACTTTAAAGCTTTTAAGTAAGAGTGTATTGTTCTTGGTTGAAGCTTTTAAGAAAAATAAAATATTGTCTTGGAAGTGTGCTACTTCTACTGTTGGTTGTTGTTGAATTGTCACTGGGACTGTGATTGATTAGGAAGTGAGAGGGAGTTCTCATATCTAGAGGGTACCTAGGTAGAAGTTGCACAAGGTAGGGATTAGGCGAGAAGTTGTAAATGGGGGAGTTTAGCTTTGAACTAATATTATCATAGTGAATTTCCTTTCTGGCTTGGTAGCCCCCAGAAGTAGGTGAGTTGCACCGAACTGGGTTAACAACTAATAGTGTTATTTTACCTTTTTTGTCATTTAAGATTCTGCATCTTTATTTGTGTGATCAAGCTATTTTGATTCTAGTGTAGTGACATCTGTCTCGACATCTAGTATCTGCGTGCCAGAATTTCACTTAGATAAAATGTGTATCATAAAACTGATCCAAATAAAGATATCATGTATTGAAATCTTCTATCACTTTAGAATTTGTTATGGACCAGCTAAAGGGGCCAACAATCGCGACTTAGAAAAAGGAATAATTCGCTCAGCCGCTTGCAGCATAGGGATATTATCCTAGTGGGGAGCATATGAGATCCAGGTACAAGATATATTCAACGACTCCCTGTACCCTACGCCTGAAGAATAATGGGTGATTACAACTATCGCACTATATTAATGAAAGCGCCCCATTATCCAAGTACACAATTTCAAATTCAGTCTTCATTCACTTATTTCTCTAACATACTGACTTGAACGTTTGAGTGTTAACCTTGCACATCAACCACTCCTTCATTGCATCAGAAGTTCCAATCTATCATTGCATCTCGAAACCTTTGTTCTTCGATAATATTCTATAGTTCTATATCAAAATATTGACACTGTTTATGGGAATCGACTTCTAATTTTATCATTTTCCATTATTTAATACTCCTAATTCAACTCACTGATTTGAAGCTTTCTCAACCTACCCGATTGAAGTTCCTGAAATTAAACATCAGATCTGCCATTTTTTATTTATTCAAATAGTAGATCAAATCTGATTTTTATAATTCCCAAATCTCTAGTTTCCAAATCATCCGATTACGGCTGGATCTAAATCCACTCGCTCACCCGCTTTACACAAAGCTTGTGTCGTTGTTGCTCAAGCCACAAGAAATCAACCACATCCTCCTTAACACGGTGTGGATGTGTCCCACAGTTTCCACATGGTGAGCCTTTCCTCAGACCACCGACACATCCATTAACCTCAAGACTGGAATCTTTATCATGTTTCTAGTTGTTACAGACTAGCCTCACAATACAAGGCGTGTACGAGTAACTGAACAGTATGTATAACATAACTCGACACCAAAACTTGCAAGAAATTAAAGAAAGATGTTTCTTTTGGAAGAAATCTTACACAACGTGCCTTCGAAGGGGACACTATGTAAGAAGCCTCTTCTAGGAGAAGCTGAGAGACGCAACTCTTAAATCTCCAAATCACCAAAAGAGTAAGGAACACAAAATTCCTCCTCAAAGTCTTGGGGGAGACCGAGGTAGTCACATTCCTCCTCAAGGACAAGTAGAATAACGACCAGTGAAGAATCCATAGAAGAACCTTCTTTGCGCTCGCTTCCTAGAAAATCAAATACCAAAGTCATTTGAATAACATCTGAAGCTAAAGGAGTATGACGGGAAGGAAGATCCCAGTGACATGTACAACTCGTTAAGGAACATTTAAACTACTTCAATGTCGATGATACAACAAAGTGCAAACTATATGCACTAACATTCACATAATCTGCCAGACTCTAGTTCAAAGCTCTGTCGAACAAAAGCATTAAGTTGTCGACCGATCTGTGCAAGAGATTCACCGCTCATTTCAAAGCACGGAAGTGATAAACAATGTCAATAGATACCCATAACAAAAGAGAGCTTGTGGTCATACATCGGCTGTTTCATGCAAGTAGCTGTGCAAGTAGAAGGAGCTGAAGAGGGCCTTAAGTACTCGATCTTTGAGAATGGTCTGAGGCTAGATAGCTCCTTCAAGGATAAATTAGGGTGCATGTACACCCATAGTCTGAAATAACCATGGAACAAAGTGCTACCCTTTATTAACTTAGAGGAGAAACTTAACGCCTGATTCGACAATCTTGTCGCAATAGATGCAGGCACTACTACGAAAAACCCATTTAACAACGGTTGGGAATGACATATAATGATGCGGGCGAAGGCGTTGTTATGTAGATTGTCGTTGTAAGTTCGCTGTTTCTACAACGGTTTGGAAACCGTTGTTGAAAGGCAGGACGCGCGCCATATATCACAACGGTTATGATAATAAACCGTTGCGATACATATACTTAGGTTCTGGGTTCGAAACCCATCAGTAGCGAATTTATATAAAACATAAATTACTTATGATATCGGTCACAATATATAATCGTTGTTGTAAGTACCCTAAGTTTATTATATTAAATGTGGATTGCTTATTTTCCAAACACCTCACTAAATAAATATACATGGATTAAATTTGATGAAGATGTCTATAATCTGCAAATTAAACTGTTCTTGAAAACCAACTTAAATAAACCAATGTTGTTTTCTGATTGCATTCGTCTCATCGTGCATTTCACGCTCTTTTACATATATTGTGGTTTATTGATCTGACTCCTTCGATATATCACTATCTTCGATTATAGTTAAATTTCCATAAGATCAACAAGACATTGGATAATTTGTCTCATCTTTGATTTAACTATAATGGAAGATGGAGATGCATCTAAGGAGCCAAATCATTATACCATAATCTATATATAAAAGAACATGAGATAAATGATGAGAGGCATGCAATCAGAAAACAATATTGGTTTGTTTAAGTTGGTTTTCAAATACAACTTAATTTGCAGATTATAAGTATCTATGTCAAATTAACTGAATGTATTTTAAGTGAGGGTTAGTGAAACAAACAATCTACATAGAATATAATAAACTCAAACAAAATTCTATACCAGATCCAGATATTATAAACTCATGGCGTCGCCAGGCTAGATCGGGTGTAGGGTCCCTCGATCTTGAACGTTTCCTCTCCGGGGAGAGGCTGTCGTGTCTTCACTTTGAGGGGGTCCGTGGAAGCGGGGAGAGGCTCGTCAGTTTTTCTGAAGCGATGCGTTCTTGAAGGATATGCTCGAGGGCACTGAGCTTCTCCCCCTGCTGGAGGATCAGGAGGTTCGAGTTGTTGAGAGAAGCGATGAGCGCTGCGGTGCTCGGATCAGCATCCTGAGGAACCGGAATGGGCTCGAAGGTGAGCTCCACGGCTGGTGTTCGTGGCTTTGGTTCGTCGGGTTTCGGGGAAGCGGGCCTTCCGTCTCTTCGGTCACTTTCCTGCAGGATATGCCCGACGAAAGCATGGTCGTTGTTGTTGTTGGCCGCAGGGGCCATAGAGTCTTGGTGAACATCGTTCTTGATGAAAGCCATGTCGATCTGAGATTTGAAGAGATGAAGCTTTGGTCTTTGTTGAGCGAGAGAGAATCTTGGTTAAAGACGGGGAAGTTGGGTTCCCACAGACGACGCCACTGATCGGAGAGGACCAGGAGAAGATCGTCGCAGCCTTCGTGTAGGACAAGAGTTGATGCTCGTAGGAGTGGAAAAAGGGGGGGAGGTACCTGCAAGGTACTCCGATGCCAAAGTAAGTATTTGGTCAAAAAAGGGGAAAAGCAAGTAAGAGAAGTCAAGTATGTGATTTGTGATACCTGCCCCTCTCAAGCGAGGGGGTTTTTATAGATGGATTTTTGGCGAGCAAAGCGCCTGATCGACCAATGAGGGATTGCCAGATGGAGGGCAAGACGCGTGGCCTTTCTAACTGTTTCTGTGATATCCGGGGAGGCAGTTGGTCGCGTGAACTACTCTGCGCATGAGGGGGACACGCCCAACGGCTATATTATGCCCAACGGCTATATTGTGCCTATTGAGCCTGTTCGCCAATTAGGATGGATTGGGTCTGGTCCTTAAGGGCAGGACGCCCTGCCCGGTCCAGATCAGTAATATTCTATTTATAATGTTAACTTAAAAATAGTAATGTGAATTATTACATTCATGCAATAATTGTAATCCCCCTTTGATTCACGTAATCATGTACAATTTCTTTCAGACATATGAGATATCATCCCAGTTTATTAATCTCTTTAGTTTGATTCAAATATCCAATTTTCTCAACCGGAGCCGTATTATTTAAATCTAAGAACTCATGTAACTAGTTACTCATATCATTGAAGTAGTCTTATATCAAAAACAACCTCCTTGCAACCGTGTGTTTATTTAGTAGTTTATATCTACTGCATTATTGTCAAATAAACAAGGCCAAATCACAATTTTCTTCCTTGGATCAAAAGCCTTAAATTAAATCTCTTAAAGCATCTGTAGTTTAAAAATTCAATCCCACTTATTCGGAATAAATGTTGAGGGATACAAGAATAAAGGAAAAAAAAAACATTTCCATCTGCTTTGACTGGAATATATAAAAGCTTCGTCTCAAAAAGCTTGTATAAGAAGATGGCTTACACAATTGAACAACACTTCATGACAAGATATCTGGTATCTCCATGCTCACCAACCTATTTAAATACCACAAGAACCAAAGATGTATCAAAGAAAACTCAAGTAACAATCAATACATAACAAAACACACTTTATTTATCAAAATTCATCTATTGTCCAATCCACATACTATGCTGAATAATGTTTAGGATTTGATTTTTTTTTTAATTTTAAACTGAGTACTCGAATTCTGAGCTCTCTGCCTATATGGGGGAGAAGGATAACAGCCAATACGAAATAATGCTGCAAAATCCCAAACCTTCTTCCATGCTGAGGTGATATCCACCATGTAAATAAATAAAACAAAAATTAAGCTTTCCTATATTTAAAAAAAAAAGAGAGAGAGAGAGAGATAATCCAAACAAGTCAACCAAGGAAGAAAAACTTACTTTCATAATCTGTAGGATCAATTGGACATCTAGAAACAATATTGTATTTAGAGACGAGATTTGGGATTATGACACGATTTCGAATCGTATTCTTGTATATTCTTGGTGGTGGTTAGGAAAGAGCCACAATAGTGCTCTCAATTGTAACTATTACACTTGGGTAAATGACCCTAGTGATTTTTTGTAGGCCTTGATTATTAGAGAGGCGTTTTGATGTATATGGGTTGGGATACCCCTATTGTATCCCCTATTAATATATTTTAGCTTATTAAAAAAAAAAAAAAAAAAATTTGGTACCAAGCTTTCAACATAATCTTTGGCAAATTCCCAATTTAAATAACTGCTAGTTCCATTATTAGTAATTCCATTACCAGCAATAATGTTTCTTAGCTTTACTCTATTATCTCTCCAATTGTAGAGAATTGCCTGGGATTCTTGACGACTCATCATTAACAATGTATCATTCAAAAGTAGCAATGGCCTCAAATGAAAATTATAATTACTAAATAGATTACTATTGGCATAATTTATTTGAAGATTCTGGTAACTAATTTTAAGGAAGAGAGTCCAAGAATCTTCAACTCCAAATCGTTTCATCTGGGCGAGACTTCCTCAAAATAACTAGGCAGTATGTACTGATTGTATGTCTCTGTTCTCAAATCAAAGTGAAACAATAACAAACTTCCCGACACTAATATCCTCATATTGAATGGCCAACCAGTTAAGAGTTTCACTCAAATACACAGAATTGGATAAAAAAAGGTACAACCGGGAAACTTTCAACATTTCTCCAAACATCATCACCCAAACTAAGAACTCTCACTTCGGATGTCAAGGCATAACGATCGTAACAGTATGCCACCACTTTATAAGTGTCCTTCAAATTATCACAACCAAATGCAAAGAAGAATAGGTTAGATGAAGAAGGACCACACTCACGAAAATGCCCAAAATTTTTAGAAGTTTCCTGGTGGCTGGATTCCAAACACAGAACCAGTAATCTCTAGTCCAATACTCCTGTATATTACCTTTGAAATTTATAAAATCACCCGTCAAAAGAATTAAACCATTGCATGAACCAACTATACGACGGCATCCTTTGATGTTCAAATAGTAGTTAAGACCATCAAAAAGGGTGTACGAGGGGTTATCGAGTAATCGGCTAATAGGGTATGGAACAATATTGCAATCTAGCCATCTATAAACGGAGAACTCTTCAAGATAATCATAGTAATTGGATGTTAAGAAGAGTTTAACTTTTATTTTAATTACTTATAAAGTAAAACAAACGGATAATAATAATAAAACCACGGTGTAAAACTTTTTACAGTGACAATGTATAGTAATTAATCTTAAATTATAAATATATTTTTAAATGTCACTTTATTTTAAATTTTAATGTAATTGTTAAGAACTCTCAATGTAAAAATAAAAACGAGCAATAGTTCCTACTTGAATTTGTGGTTTTTGATTCCACAAATAAAACTACTTGAAAACCGTAAAATAATTTAGAATCGTAACTTTAGGGTTCATGATATGGTCAAAGGGAATTTGTATAACATTTTGCATTTTAGGGTTGATGATAAGGTCAAATGGTGTAACTGTAAACAGATTCTCGCCTAATTTATAGTAGTAGTATAAGTTGTATACCATTAAAAAAAACTGTTTTTAATTTTTAAAATATAGTAAAAAAAAATCTTTATCGTATCAAGTTGTTTTTTGACAGGCAAGAAATGAATTTATTACCATATCATGAAGACCAAAGGAGTCTCCACCCACCAAGAAGAATGACAACTACAATTCTACATCTCAGTACCAACCTAATGATAAACCTACATATAACATAAAACCTACATGAAATCAATAGGACACTTATACCAATCGTAATAATTACAACGAACGGCTTCGACTCCCTAATTACCCACCATCTCCACGATACCACGATGATTCTTTGAAAAATGTCATCAACACTACCTACGTCTTCATTAAATATGATTTAATTTCTCGACCACCAAATGCACCAACAACTAAGAAACCAGATAATGTAAACTGAAGATTGTCGACACTTCTCAACCAAATTTAACCACCACGCAAAAAGATGCTCAGAACAATTAACCTCATTACTCCAAGGGATACCGATCCAATTCGACACCAAATTCCAAACAGACTTAATGATAGAGAAATTGAAGAAGACGTGTGTGTTATCCTCCACCGAATTAAAGCAGAAAACACAAACAGTTTCAAGGTTATTGAGAGGCATACCTATAGCCACAAGGTTGGCTCGCATGGGGAGTCTGTCAAGGAATAAATGCCAGCCAAACACTTTCACCTTCAACGGCAGTTTTGTCAACCAAAGAAGGCCCAACACAATTTTTAAGGATTCATCAACTTCAGCCAAGCAACACGGTTTAGACAAAAGATCATAACATGAATTAACCGTATAGAAATTACAACTCCCTAAAAGCCAGGAAAACCTATCCACTTCACCTGCATTCGGACTAACCTCAGCCAGAAATTCCATAATTTCTTGGTATTCCCCAGTCAGACTTCCTGCAAGCGCAGACTGAGCAATAACAAAATCCCACCTCCATAATCCAGCCTCCCATACGCCCATTTCTGCCACCACACAATGTTTGTTTTCTGAGATATCATACAGACTCGGGAAAGCCAACATCAAAGAGGTCGGGCCAATCCATTTAGTATACCAAAACGGAACAGAGCGGCCATCACCCAATTTGCAGGATAATAATTTGGTAAATTCAAAACCTTCCACCGGTTTCCTAATCACCAATAAATCCGTCCACCACAAGGATTCCATAGCAAAATTTGTTGTCATATCGCAAGACAACACCCTTCGAGCAAGATTCATGTACCTGCAGCTTAAAATATCTTTCCAAATCGCAGTGATATCCGAAATGAATCTCCGCAGCCATTTCAATAACAATGCAGTATTGAATTTGCTAACATGTTTTATTCGAATCCCACATGCTTTTTGTACCTACATACAATATTCCACTTCACCCAAGAAATACTTCTTTTGTCCGCAGATCCTGACCTGAGGAACTTTCTTTGAATATCAATAATGTCCTTAATGACCTGTTTAGGTGCCTTAAAGAATGATAGACGGTGAATAGGTAGGTTAGAGAGGACAGAGTTAATGAGAGTTACTCTCCCCCCAATTGACAGAAACTTCCCTTTCCACGACGATAACCTAGCGATAAAGCAAAAGATTACCGATTTCCAAAACGATAACGTTATGTGATTGCCCCCTATTTTTAGGCCTAGAAATTTAAAGGGTAAAATGCCCGACCTACACGACAGAAACGTCTCTGCAGCCTGAACAAAATGTTGTTCCAAACCTATCCCCAACAGACAGCTCTTATTGAAGTTAATTCGTAAACATGGAATCATCTCAAAGCCTCTCAAAATTGACTTGATTCCCCAAAGGTACGACCACTCACCGTCACAAACTATCAAGGCATCATCCGCGAATTGGAGCAAACTGATAGAAACAACTTCGTTAAGTTTGAAATCTTGCAATATATTTGAAGCCACTGCTCTTCGAATCAAAACAGCCAAGCCATCTGCCACTATTGTGAAAAGAAATAGAGATAGATGATCTCCTTGTTTTAACCCTCTCGTCGCTTGAAAATCCTTTGTCATGCAATCGTTTATTAAAACAGATAAGTGACTATTGAAGACGCCACCCCTCATCCATCTTAACTAAGAGTTACCAAACCCCATGTTCGCCATCAACTTTTCTAAGAACTCTCATTCGACGCAATCATAAACTTGCGCAAAATATACTTTGATCAAGAAGCACCTATTTTTCCTTCTCTTTGCCAAGTCTATGATTTCGTTTGCCACAACCACACTATCTAGTATTTGTCGACCCGAGATGAACACCTTCTAAGATCTAGAGATTAAGCCACATATAACACGTCTTAGTCTAACTGACAACTCCTTGGAAATGATCTTTGAAATACAACCAATTAGGCTAATGGGCCTAAAATGATCTACCTTAGGGATAAGTGCAATAAACAAGGAAACCAATGCTTTCGACAAAACAGAAGTCCTGAAGAACTCAAGAACACACCTGGTAACGTCATCCCCAACAACTTCCCAACAATGTTTTAAAAAATTGAAGTAAAACCCATCTGGCCCCGGGCTCTTGTTTCCGTCACTTTCAAACACTGCCTCAAGAATTTCTTCTACTGTTATTTCAACCTCTAATGATTTCCTCTCGACTTCAGTAAGTTTAATGATATCATCCAAATTCAAAGAAGGTCGTATCACTTGGGCACTATGGAATTTCGATGCAAAAAACTCCTTTGTGGCTTCCTTGATACCTACTACATCTTCAACCAAATGTTCGCCTACACTTGAAATTGATTTTCTTCTGGTTCGATCCTTCAAATGCGAATGGAAGTATCTAGTGCTAATATCACCCTCTTTTGCCCAATGCAATCTTGATTTCTGTTTAATAATACTCTCTTTAACCTGCAAATTCTTCCAGATCTGATCTATAGCTTCGTACATCTTGATTTGGGCATCAACAGCCAAATTAACACCTTGTTGCGCCAAAGGTCCTTCATTCTCATTCAAGCAATCTACCCCTTCCTCGACTCGCAGATAAACCCACCCATACACATTCTTACTCCTCCACCTCAACCTTTCTCTTAATTCCTTGAGTTTTTCTTTTAGAATAAATGCAACAGATCCAGTCACAACATGCGAATTCCAGGTTTGGCTAACACAATTAATGAATTTCGGATGCTCTAACCAACAATTGAAAATTTTAAAGGGTTTTGGGCCCTAATTCACATTGTTAGACATCAACAATACCTGCCTATGGTCTGAAATGTCTTTGTCTCCTACAAGTTGCGCTTTCAAATTCCATCTGCGATTCTATTTCTTCAAAACCAACAGCCTCTCCAACCTGCTTTTACAGGTTCCACTTGAGTTAAACCAAGTAAAGCAATATCCCAAAACAGGCAAATCAACTAACTCCATGACTTCTATGAACAAGGCGAATTCCTCCACTTCTGTATTACTTGATAAACCTCTTCTCCTTCTCTCCTCCACACATTTAACAGCATTGAAGTCCCCTCCAATCACCCACACACCAATATCAAATTTGTTCTTACATGAAAAAAGATCTAACTATAACTGCCTCTTTTCAGCCAAACCACATGGAGAGTAGATATTCACAAAATAGAAGTTGAAACCTTTCCACAACATATTAATTCCCAAGAATCCTTTCCCCTTGAAACTCGAAACGGATGAGAACACCATGGGATTCCAAATTATCACCATACCACCAGATTGGCCAACGGAGTTCGAAGCTGACCAATCGCAGTCCTCAACACCCCATAAGGAACGAACCACATCCACCCCCATATGTTGAATTTTAGTTCCCGCAGCATGCATAAATCAGCTATCCCTTTATTAATTATAGAATTAATCCTACGCCTTTTGAGGGAGCTACAACACCCACAAACATTAAATGATAAAATGTTCATGGAATCCTGATAGTTACCTCCCTCTTGTCTTTATATGCTTTACGGTCTCTTCCTTGCCTTTCCGTTATGATCCCTTCAAACAGCTCATCATCTTCCTCACCTTCCACCCCTAAATGTTTTATAGTTTGCCAAACCTTAGAGGGCACATCCTCTAGAATTCTTCTACATCTTGAATTCCCCTGGTTCACATCCGTATCAGAAATTGAATCACAACACAATATTAACCCACCTGAATATCTTGATTGAGAATCTTCAACCTGAGAAGGAGAGTTAGACTTACCAAATTTACCCGTCGATAGCAGCGGCACCGGAGGTTTAACAACAAAGGAATGAAGTAAAGTGGAGAAATAAGCAGGAGAGAAGAGGATCTGAATTTTATCGTAGATATCATTCAGAAGTTTCTTTTTCCTACTTTTAGTCTTAAACCCGACCCAATGTTTACACCCTCGATCGGCCTACCAGGAGAAAAGGAAATAGGGTCCGAACCATACATTCCAAAGCCCAAGTTCTCTTTTGACTTTTGACAAAACGGAATGACATGAGCTTTTGACACGTCTTTTGCTTCCTTACTCGTGACAACAATTAATTGTCTCTTCAAATCAGAGTTGGAATGACAGACATTAAATGCAACTTTCTGCACATTAATTGCATCCTCAAAAGCTTCCATGTCCTTTCCAACTAGATCTGCGACAAAATTCCCCTTTTTTGTGGCTTCCTTGACGGTTACCAATGCACTCCCTCCCCTACTACCATCAACACCTCCAATGTCACCAGATTTTTCTTGCTTCCCGCATTCTTGTTTCCTCGCCACCTTGGACCTAATCCCGCCGCCACTAGGAATAGGGTCCCTAGAATCACTGTCATCATCCTCCGAAGATTCCCACTCTCCTCTGCCCCCTAATGAATCTAAGACCTCCGAATCGTCCAAATCTTCCTCTTCCTTTAACACAACAATCCTCTTTGGCCTATGATTATCTTCAACTAACTTGATTATATATGTTCTCCTATTTATTTCCACATTAAACACCTCGTTTAGAGTTATGGAAAACTTTGTTTTATCATAAACCTTGCAACATCAAACTGTTTTTGCTCCATGGTTTCGTCATCACAGCAGATAAACGTCCTAACAGTTCCAGAGACAAATTTGAAGAATTCCAAGCACCACGCATGGGCTGATAATCCATAGTATTGTATCCATGTGACCATCTCGTAATCAATCTCATCTAACGACCAAGATCTGATTTCAGAAAACCAATTTGTAACCCATTATCTTGCCTCATGGATTAGCATCTTGATAACACCCTCCTTATAATCTTCTAACAAGCACAGGTTCGCCCCCACGGGACTAGCTCTGATATTGAAAAAACCTTCAGTGTTCAGAGCGTCATGGATATTGTACGTTGTTCCCGATATTAGCATCTACCCCACATAAGCTTTATGGAACTCTGTCAACTTTTCCTCCGTAATATTGAACTGTAAGTGTGCAAACCTGGGTTTCTCAGTTATTAAAACATTTCCTCCGCAATCGTTCCACTTCTCAGACGTTTTCCTCCCATTCATCGCTCCCATCTCAACAACATTATGTTTACCGATTGTTGAAGCCCTCCCGTTGATGTTCAGGCCTCCAAAGTTTGTTTTCTCCCTACCCCCAAATTCACCACGTTGAAAACGCGGGATATTAGGGATTTTTCTTCCATGAATTTGTATATCATCCAATCTTACATCCATAATCCCAAGTTAGTGTGATTCTAATTAGACAAACAATCGTTGTGGTCACTTATCATATAAAACAAGTAATTATAATCGTTAAATATAATAAAATCATAAATACATTTTTAAATGTCACTTTATTTTTAACTTTAGTGTAATGGTTATGAACTTTCATTGTACAAAATTTTACACCATTAATACATCATAATCATTCAAATATATTATTTTAAAAAAACATAATAATAAATGTCAAACTTTTCAAATAAATCAGCAGTTGTAATTAACTGACAATATAAAATATTTTTATACCGTCAATGCATTCTAAGTAAATTCTTTTAATTTTATAGAGTAAATTAACAAATAAAAAAGTATTTAATTAAAGATCAAAATGACTAATAAAAATATTTTTTTGAAAAATAAATAATTCAAGTTGATGTTGTACTCTTAGAACTAATGGATTGTCAAGATCTAAAGGTGTAAAAATGGTTAAAATGATCCATGGTTAATATCCAAAAAAAAATGATAAAGTTTATAGTGGACATCCAACAATGTTGGGTCACCTAGTATATTTTAAGTTTAAAATTAGTAGAGTGGACTAAAGTTTTGTATGGTAAAAATAGCAGTTGATTGATAAGTTAGCTAATAGCTTATTGCTTATGACTAATGGATGATGTTTGATAGCTCATAGTTTATAACGGATGGCTGATGACATATTGTTGATAAGCTAATTGAAATTTTTGATAAAATTAATAGTTCAATTAGTTGATATATTAAAATGATAAGAAAGGTAATATATAATTATTTTATTTAAATTAAAATAAATTATAAAGTCTAGTAATGGATTTTAGTTAAAATAATAAAGATAAAAATAGAAAAAAAATAATAACCTATATGTTATAAGTTAAAACACTATTTAAAATAACGTCTAAAACGGAAGTTATAAACTAATAAAATAAGTTGGACATAATATTGCAACATATCCTCTAAAAGAAAATATTCAATTTTCTGCTAACACTAAAAATAAGAAGAAAATTTGTCAAGATGTAAATTTATATCTAGTTCTTCTACCAAAAATTAAGTACATTTTTTTAATATTATTTATTTTGATATTTTTAATTTGTTAACTAAAACAATATTTTTTGTTTCAATTTTAATATTAGGAAGACAGTTGATGATATGTGTAGCAAGGTTTTTGATAAGGACGAAATTTGCAATCAATCTTAATGAGTTTTTTATTGTAGAAGTGAACGAAAGAATTTACAGAATTAAACTATGTGAAGACAACCATGGCCCATTGAGAATTGAAGCTTCAAAACGGAAGAGTTTGGGGAGTTCTACGGATTATTCAAGTTCAGAAGGCGACGAAGATAGAGGTGCGTGGTGGGACTCCATGGAAAAGGAAGAAGATGAAGAAGAAGTTTATCCAACGGTCAATAGGGAGGTGGAGGGAGATAACGTAAAATCCACTCCTGACAGCATAGGGAATGAGGTTGGGGCTTTAGGGCGGTGCAAGGATAATGTTGATTTGGGGAAGAGGTAACTTAAGAAAAACGTGTCTCCGTGTAAAGCAAAGTCTAAGGAAAAGTGTGTTTTGGGAATCAACACTGTTGACAACATAGATTTATTTATGAATGATGCTATGGCAGGGTTGAATACATTAGGTGAGCAGGTGGGGCTTACCAGTGGAAGAAATTGTATGAATCTTTTAATAAAGAACGGATCAGCTGATGGGGGAAATGTGAGATTTGAACCCAACGGCCCAATTTCATTTTCTGTCCCTACTGGAGGTGACCCAAAGATGTGCAATAAGCCTAGGAAAAAGAAGTTATTGTTGGATATCTATCAAAATCTAAAAATTCCTTTCTCCTTATCATATTGCTCAGCACTGATCCTATCTGATAACCTTAACGTGGAATTACCCATCAGTTCACAAAAACCTCTTAATCATGCTTTATCTCTTAATAGTTCCTTTGTTGAAGATTCTTTATCTCACTATTCAGGAGGATTGGTCCTGTGTTGCGATTCGATCGAAAATGCGGATGTTAACGTCAGCAATTCGAGAATTCTAAAGAAAATTGAATATGTCCCTCTAAGGGTATGGTAGTCAATGAATAAATTGGGGATTGACGGAGACGAGTACGAGGGAGTCTTTGAAAACATAATCAGAAACATGGTTGAGTATGAGAATATTTAAAAGAGAAGTATGTTGGCGGCGGAAAATAGTGGTCTTTGAATCTTTTGAGCTTCAATATTAGGGGATGTGGCAGCAAAACCAAGAGAGGCAGAATCAAAGAAATCACCTCAAAAGGTTCGACTGATGTGGTGTTCTTGCAGGAAACGAAATGTAAAAGTATGTCAGATAGTATCGTTGGAAGCTTATGGAGACACTCTGCATTTGATTGGTCGGTATCAGATTCATCTGGTTTTTCAGGAGGTATGCTGACAACTTGGAGAAAAGAGTTATTTCAACCTATTACTAGCTTCCGTGGGCAAGGTTTTCTTGGGATTTATGGCACTTGGAATCGAAAAAACTATTTTTGATCAATTTTTATTCATCGTGCGATTTGGAGAAAAAGGGAAAGATGTGGGTTGATCTGTTGAATTTTAAGTCAAATGCGGAGCCAGGGGAATCACTGATAGCCGGGGATTTCAATGCAGTAAAGAACAGGGAGGAATGTATGAATAAAAATTCCCATAGTAAAGCTGAGAAGGAAGACTTCAAAGCATTCATAGACCTTATGAATTTGGTGGATTTACCTACACTGGGCAACAAATTCACTTAGTTTTGCTCGAATGACAGAAGCGGTAGTAGACTTGACAAATTTCTCGTATCAGAAGGTGTGATGAAAGATTTGAATTCGACGGTGCAATTGATAGGGGATAGAGATGTTTTAGATCATAGGTCCATTTGGTTGAATGCTCAAAATGTCAATTGGGGCCCAAACCCTTTAAGACCTTTAATACTTGGTTTGAGCACCCAAATTTTCTACCATTCGTCAAAGCCGAATGGACTTTGCTCGATGTGGAGGGTACTGTAACTCTGAGAGTGACTAAGAAATTAAAACTCCTTAAGGAGAGGCCCAGGTGGTGGAACTCTAATATCTTTGGAAGTTTGGATCTAAACGTAGAAAGAGAGGCAGACATCATTAATCAGTTGGAACAAGAGTTGGCCAATGATAATAAAACTGTTTCTGAACCTGATCTGCAGAGGAGTATCAAGGCTCAAGAGGACCTTTGGAAAAATTTGCATATCAGTGAAGGTATACTGAAACAAAAATCAAAGTTTAAATGGATCTTGGAGGGCGACCAAAACACTAAGTATTATCATTCTTTGCTCAAGCAGAGGAATAGGTGCAATTCCATCAATTCCATACATGTTAACGGTTCGCAGGTGGTTGAGGTTCTTCAGGTGAAAAAGGCAGCTCAACAACACTTTATGAAGAGATTTCAAAAGGTGGAAATTCCAAAACCTGAGTTTGATTTTCAAGGAATTTCGAGGCTATCATTCAAAGAAAGTAACAGATTAGAAGAACAGTTTTGCACAAACGAGCTTAGAGAAGCTGTGTTCGAGGTGGGAGGTGATAAGAGTCCGGGTTCGGACGGATTCAATGGATATTTTTTTATGAAATGTTAGGAGTTTATGGGCCCTGAAATTATTGAGTGCATACACGAATTCCATGAGTCCTCTTGGCTTCCAAAGGCTGTGACTTCATCTTTCTTGGTTCTGATTCCGAAGAAGAATAATCCACACGAGCTTGATGACTATAGACATATGTCCTTGATAGGTAGCATTTATAAAATCATTGCGAAAATACTGGCTGCTAGGCTCAAGAAAATGATGAATCAGTTAATATCAAACACGCGGACAACTTTCATAGAGGGACGACAAATTCTAGACGGGGTTTTAGTATTGAATAAAATAGCAGATCTTTCAAAAAAGTTCAAGCAAAGTTGTGTCTTCCTTAAGGTGGACTTCGAGAAAGCTTACGACTATGTCGACTGGATTTTTCTGAAGAAAACTTTGTTAGCTATGGGATTTGGGGATAAATGGATCAATTGAATGGCTGGAATGGTAATGAATAGTCATCTTTCTGTTCTTATCAACGGCATCCCTACGAGGGATTTCAAGGCTTCTAGAGGTCTCCGTCATGGAGATCTTCTCTCTCCGTTCCTGTTTGCAATGATTGGAGAAAGTTTGAATTTATTGGTGAAGAGAGCTGTTGAGATTGGTTGTCTGAAGGATTTCAAATTAAACAATGAAATCCCTTTATAGCATCCTACAATACGTAGACGATACGATTATTATTTGTGATGGATCGAGCCATAATCTATAGGCGTTGAAGTCGATTCTCACTGGTTATGAAATGATCAGCGGCCTGAAGATAAATATTGGGAAGACAAAGATGATAGGAATTGGAGTGACAGAAGGTTATTTGAATGCTGCTGTACATTTTCTGGGCTGCAAGATAGCTACCTTACCCTTTAAATTCCTCGGTGTTTGGGTAGGAGGCAATCATCGTAAGATATTTTTGGAATCCGGTGGTTGAGTGTTTACAGGCCAGACTTTCAAGCTGGAAGGGTAGGCTTTTTTCTATAGGAGGAAGGATCACCTTAATTAATTCGGTTCTTACGAATATGCCGGTTCATTATCTCTCATTTTATAAGATGCCTCGGAAAGTTCAGAAGCTGATCACGTCCATCCAAAGACAATTTTTGTGGAGTGGTTCGATTCACAAGAGATATATGGCGTGGATAAGTTGGAAAGCGATTTGTAGGTCGAAAGACGAAGGTGGTTTAGGTATAAAAGAAATTGGCCTATTCAACAAAACTTTGCTAATCAGATGGCTGTGGAGATTCTTAACGGAATGAGATGCGATTTGGGAAGGTATTATTGTTAGCAGATACGGTGATATATAGGAGGAAATTTTGTCAAACCATGCCGGAAATTATTGCAATCAAGATTCAGCTTGGTGGAAAGATCTTATGTCCTGGTGCAACGACGATAGTGATCCTAAGTTTACTGATTTGCTATCGCACAAACTTGGGGATGGTAAATGTATTCTTTTCTGGACTTATAGATGGTTGGGTGAATCAAATTTTCAATCCTTATATCCTGAGTTATACAACTTGTCAAGATTGAAAAATGGCAGTATTGTCTAAATGGGAGCTTGGAGACAAAATTCTTGGGAATCGCAACTTGGTATAGAAGAATCCCGCCTGGATACTCGACTGTAATTGCAGCAGGAGGAGTTGCTGCAAATTCTTAGAGAGGTTCATCCTGCTGCAGACAGAACAGATGGCATTTTTTGGGCATACTCATGCACGAAAAGTTACACTGTTAATTCCTTTTACGAGCTGATCTCAAAGCATCGTGCGAGTAGTAGCGTTTTAGAAGAAGATAAGAATATGGCTCTCAAACTTTTGTGGAATTCAATCGCACCGTTAAAGGTAAAAAAATTGTGTGGCATTTGATCTTTGATAGATTATCCACCCGTTTAAACCTAGTGAATCGTGGATTAATTAACAGCCCGCACGATCGGGTCTGTGTTTTATGTTTCCACGCCGACGAGGATGCTAAGCACTTGTTTTTCAATTGTCCTAAAACCAAATCTGTAAGAAATAAAATTTGTGACTGGTTCGATGTAGATAATATTGTGGAAATGCAACTTGAGATCTTGGATTGATAAGGTAAGAGATAAGATCTCAATCCCAAACGCAATGGGAGTTTGGAATATAGTTTGCTGGTTTATTTGGTTTTCTAGAAACCAAATATTGTTTAAAGATGAAACCGGCAATGCGGATATGATGCATCATTGTATCATTTTAAACTGCTGGTGGTGGCTGCCCAAAAATTTTGGTTTCTGTAGTTATTATGATTGGGTTAAATACCCTTGATTTTATTTGTAAATGTTAGATTGGGTCGTAGCTCTGTAGATTGATTCAAATTTTTGTAATTGGGTTCGGGTACCCCTAATACCTGCTATGCAATATAGTCTGCTGCCTATAAAAAAAAAGATACGTGTATGAAGAGATGTTTTATTTTATTTAGAACCGTAATTTATAAAGCATTTATTTTTATATTAAAAAACATTCAGCATAACTCTAGCAGCAATGTATGTTAGGGTTTACTACCTAATTACTATCAAGCTAAGAGTTGCATAAGGAAGATAACATAAAAAAAGACTTTCAGCATTTCAATAATCTTTAGCACAGCAACAACAGCCACATATATAGTAGGGTTACAGCAAATGGGCTACACAAAGGCCCAAGAAACTAACATAAAATAAAGTAACTAATTAAAAGAAAGACTAATAACACCCCCTAATGGTAATAATCTCTAAGCATGATGGGCTCTTTTCTCTCTCTAATGGGCCTCTTCCTAACAATACTCTTTGGGTCAATGGGAACCTTGTCTTCAAGGTTCAAAGGGGTATCATGCTGATGTGGTAATGGAATTGGGCTGAATGGGAAATCAATTGGGCTTTGTTTTGGGGAATGGGTTTTCGTGGGGGTCATGGGAGTGGGGTAGGCTGAAGGTAATAAGTCCGTTGGAAATAAAGAAGGGTGTGGGTCATTAGTGGGAGCAGGTGGGAAAGGATAAGAATGGCTAGGACACGTGTTGGCAGCTGAAGAAAACTTGGGGCGGTGGGAAAATACAGGTGGAAGGCATGCGTCTAGAGCCTTGTGCGCATGCGGGCCAGCTGTTCGTGTGCTGGCATTGGAAACCGCTATCTTAGAAGCAGCAACATCACGTGAAGCAAGTGGTTGTAACATAACTTCACTTGTTAAGACTTTGGTCATTTGGTGAGAACCCTCTAGCCTCTCCGTTTCTTTCTCTGTATTCTCTCTTTTTTTTTCAACCTTGTTCTTTCCAACTTCCTCATCTGCATGTAAAATTCCTACATCATTCACAACATTTTCAGTAAAGTTTTGAGTCCCATTCTCTCTAAATTCACTTTCTGGAGTTCTTTGTTTCTCTTTAGTGTTATCAAAATCTAGTTTGTTCGCTTCTTCCACATGCAAGTCCGAAAGTTTGATTTGAACATCATTGGGTGGTGGTTCATGGTGGCGGAACTTGGGGGTGTCGCAAAAAACATCATTGAAGCGTAAAACTTCACTTGGGAGATGGCGGAAACTAGTTGGGGACCGAGATGCAAAGTACGGTCATAAGAGAGAGACATGCACCACAGGATGTACTTTGGAGGACGAAGGGAGATCCAACAGATACGCGACCTCACCAACTCGCTTAATGACCTTGAAGGGGCCAAAAAAGCGTTTGCTCAGCTTCTGCGAAGATCTCTTAGCAACAGTTTGTTGGCGATATGGTTGTAACTTCAACAAGACAAGATCTCCACTTTTGAAGGTAAACTCGACCCTTTTCAAGTTTGCTTGTTTTTCCATTTGGATCCTTGTTTTTCTTAAAGCCTCTTTCAGTTTGATAATAATGTTGCTCTGGTTTTGCAAGGAACTGTCCAAGGAGTCTTTAGAGACAGTTTGATAATAATGTAGGCTGGGATATTGGGAGGTTCGCGACCATAGAGAGCTGTGAAGGGAGTCATCTGAATAGCTGAGTGATAAGAAGTGTTGTACCAGTACTCAGCAAGGTGCAGAAACTTATACCATTGACGAGGATTTTCACCAATGAAACATTTAAGGTATGTTCCCAAGGATCTGTTTACTACCTCTGTTTGTCCATCAGTCTCAGGGTGGTATGCTGTGCTATATTTTAATGTTGTCCCTTGTACTTTGAAAAACTGTTTCCAGAAATTGCTGAGGAAAAGAGGGTCGCGGTTGGAAACTATAGACTTTGGGGTTCCATGAAGCCGGGCTACTTCCACAGAGAAGCGAGAAGCAATGTCCTTGGCCGTGAAGTTAGCAGGCAAAGCTATGAAATGACAATATTTTGACAACCGGTCACAGACGACCCAAATAGTTGTATGTCCGAACGAATTTGGTAAGTTTGTGATAAAGTCCATAGTCAATTCGTCCCAGACCTGCGTAGGAATTGGTAGAGCTTGTAGCAAACCCTTCTTTTTTTGTGTCTGATACTTGTTGTGCTGACAGGTAGTGCAATGTTGAACAAACCGTTTAGCTTCAGTGTATAAGCCTGGCCATGAAAAGGAGGAAGTCAGACGAGCAAGAGTAGCTTTTACACCAGAGTGCCCTGCAGTTGGTGTGCTGTGGTATTCTTGCAGAATGCTATTTCTGAGTCCGTCCACATCAAGTAAAAACAACCTATCTTTGTAATACAGTAAACCCTGTGAAAACTTGTAGACATTTTGCTCGTTTTGATTTTGCAATAGCTGTTCCACTAATGCTTGACCCGCCTTGTCCTGTGCATAAAAAAACGAAGGGAGTTCAAGAGATCTGGGATGGGGGAAGAAAGGGCGAACAAGCAGGAATCCTCATAGTGGTATTTGCGACTCAAAGCATCAGCAACTAGATTTGATTTGCCAGGTTTGTAGAAAATCTCAAAATTAAACCCTTGTAGTTTTGCTGTCCATTTTTGTTGTTCCGGTGTCTGAATTTTCTGAAGTAAAAGATTTTTGAGGCTCTTTTGATCTGTGAATATATAGAATTTTTGGCCTATGAGGTACTGACGCCACTTTTTCACTGCTTCTGTTACAGCATACATCTCCCGAACATAGACAGAGGCAGCTTGCATACGAGGGCACATTTTTTTACTAAAGAAAGCAATTGGGTGCCCGTCTTGGGATAGCACAGCACCTACAGCCACGCCTGAAGCATCAGTTTCCACTATGAAGCGTTTTGTAAAATCTGGCAACGCCAGGACCGGCATGTCGGTCATCTTCCTCTGTAATGTTGTAAAGGCTTCGGCCGACTCTGTACTCCAGTTAAATTTAGTGGAACGCAACAAATCAGTGAGGGGAGCGGCGAGAGTGGAATAGTTGCGAACAAAACGACGGTAAAATCCAGTGAGACCTAAAAAACCGCGGAGATCCGTGAGCGATCGAGGTTCTGGCCAATCCAAGATGGCTTGAACCTTAGTAGGATCGGGTGCAACACCACCCACTGAAATGACATGACCTAAATAATGAACTTTTGTAACTGCAAAAACGCACTTCGTTAACTTGACAACAAAAGAATTTGACCGTAATAACTCAAATATAACCTGTAAATGGAGCAAATGGTCCTGTAAGTTTGCACTATAAATCAAGATATCATAAAAAAAAAACTAAAACGAATTTGCGTAAATACGGTCTAAGTAGGTCATTCATGGCTGATTGAAAAGTAGATGGGGCGTTAGTTAACCCGAAAGGCATAACTAGGAACTCGTAATGACCATCGAAAGTCCGAAAGGCAGTTTTATGTGTATCCTCTGTTGCAACTCGAATTTGATGGTAACCAGAACGTAAATCTAACTTGGTAAATAATTTTGCTGAACCCAATTCGTCTAATAATTCATCAATGGTAGGAATAGGAAACCGATCTTTAATAGTGACTGCATTAAGTGCTCGGTAATCCACGCAGAACCGCCAGGTTCCATCTTTCTTCTTAACAAGTAGGACGGGTGAGGAGAAAGGGTTGTGGCTAGGGACAATGACTCCTTCTTTAAGCATATCTTGAATAATTGAAGTCATGGCCTCTTTCTGTGAGTGCGGGTAACGGTATGGTTTCACGTTTATGGGGGGGGGGTGTTTGGGGCTAAGGGAATGTGATGATCATGAGGACGTTTGGGTGGTAGGCCAGTGTGGGGTTGGAAAATTGTGTGGTATTGTTTTATCAAATTGGTAAGTTCGGGATCGAGGTTGGGTGGTAAAGAGTCCGCTAATTGGGTCATGGTCGGATCCTTTTGTGGAGTTGGGTCAATTAAATGGAAGGTAAGCAAGTGAAAGGATGAAATAGAGTTGGCGTGGACAAGCTGTTTGAGTTGGTGAAAGGAACTATGGGTTGGTTGGGAAGAAGGGTCCCCTTTGAGTGTGATGGGCTGGCCAGTGTGAGTGAAAGTGATTGAGGGTATGGAAAAATCAGCTTGTATCTGTCCCAAAGTATGTAGCCATGCCATACCAAGGACTACATCAGCACCTTCTATTGGTAGCAAATAAAAGGGTAATTGAAAGGGCTTGTTTTGCAAAACAATCTGAACATTGTTACAAATTCCCTCGCATTGTAAATGAGACCCATTTCCCACCATAACTGAGAATTGAGGAATTGGAGTTGTCTTGAGGTTTAAATGCTTTGCAATTCTAGGCTGAAGGATATTATGAGTGCTGCCAGTATCCACCAATACCATTACTTGTAATCCACCTATGAGGCCTTTAAACTTGAGAGTTTGTGGAGAAAATTGGTCGGTCAATGCTTGGGTGGACAATTGAAAATAAGTGTCATTCTGGTCAGAATCAATGACTTCAGTTTCCACGCTGTCAATTTCCATAATCGATTCCCCTAAGGGTTCCTCATCAGCCAACACTAACAAGAATTTATTAGTGGAGCATTTATGACCAACAATAAGTTTCTCATCACAATTAAAACAAAGTCCTTGGGCCCTACGTTCCTGTAATTGGGCTTGAGAGAGACGCCGGATAGGCATTTTGGTGGAGTTATGTTGGGAGGTTTTTTGAGACATTAAGCCTTGGGAGGTGGGGGGTAATTGGGTAGTGGCAGATTGAAGTGGGTTGGAAGGGGTTGTGCCTAGTTTAGTGTACGTATTCTGGTAGGGTTTAGTGAATTTGGGTTTTGCATCTTTGATTTTGGATTCAATGAGTTTAGCTAAGCCGATAGCTTGAGATATTGAAACTGGTCTATGGAGAGCCATTTCATTTTGAATATCTTGGTTAAGACCAGAAATGAAACAGTTCAGAATGGCCTCTTGAGGAAGTCCCATAACCTGATTGCACAATTTTTCAAACTGAGTTTGGTATTCCATAACCGTGCCAACTTGTTTCAACTTAAACAATGCCGCTTGGTGATTTTCATATGAAGATGGACCGAAGCGTAACTCTAAAGCCTTAGTAAAGGAAAACCAATCCGTTAACAGCTGACTCTGATGCATCCATTTGAACCAACCCAATGCCTCACCTTTCATATAAAATGAAATAAATGACAATCTATTTTCTGGTGGTAGTTGGTAAAAATTAAAAAATTGCTCTGCTTGAAACAGCCATTCTAAGGGGTTTGTTCCATCAAATGAAGCCAATTCCAATTTAGGGGTGCGAAAATGTGGTAATGGGGCTGTTAGGGGTACTGTAGCGAATGGGATTGGGGGATAAAAACCGCTACTATTTAACTCTTTATTGTTACCATTCATCCAAAAATGCTTTTAATATTAAAATATATAATAAATAATAAAATTAATTATTGAAAAAAAAACAAAACGAGGTTTCCCGGATAAATTTCATTTTGGCGCACAAATGAAAATTTTTCACGCCATCATTCACAAAATTTTTTCCCGGATTCCAAACATTCATCGATTCACCGTCCCCTTCTTTCAAAACCCATTCTCCGTTAGCCTTCATTCGTCGATTCACTTCGATTCACCACCGGAAAGAGGAAACACGGGAAAGAAAGAACGAAGAAAACCCATTCTCCGTCGAACTCAACCCTTCGTCAGCTCACCACCGTCATCCTTCGCTTCATTGGTATGCTTGTTGATTGTTTGCTTAGGACTCGTTTTCGATTCACGGTAGCTCTTCGAGAATAGGTTTTCTAATGATGATCTGAGCATGTTCTAGCCGTAGAATGATTTGGGGTATAGGTTAAAAAGCTTGGAGGTTCAGTTTTTCCTTTTAGATTTGCTCCACAGATTTGAGAATGTTTGCTTGTTTTGCTTTGTATCACTGATTCGATGATGTTTGTTATAGATCGTGTTGAACTAACCTTGTCCATATTTTTTGGAATTTTGAGGTTTGATCTCATAAAATTGATTTAGGGTTTAGGGTGAAAAGCCATTTTTTGGACCGATTTCATGTTGGGAATTGATTTAGAGTTTACTGTTATTTACATTTTTGGTAGAAGTTTTAATACTGATGCGCACATTTTGTTATTAATTCTCTGCTGTTATTTTTTGGAATTTTGAGGTTTGATCTCAGTAGAAGTCTTAATACTGATGCACACATTTTGGTAGGTATTAGTAAAAGAGTAGGGTCCAGGACTTGGGTGGGATGTAGTCCACCTCTTGAGGCCACTTTCCTGGTTTTTTCTCTTGAATGAAACATTAGTGTTACAAGTCAGGTATTTTTCTTTAAATTCCCAAATCTGGTTGTGCTATACAATGTTTTATCATTTTGACCATATTTTTTGTTTGTCTTGTGAAGTTGCAGCAATTTAATACTCTCTCTGTCTTGCCAGTTCAGGCTATGACTCAACAGGTAATAGATGAATATGAGAGATGATGTTTAACTTTTTCCCTTTTAGCATTACTTTGCTTCTTCTAATTGCGTCCCTTTTTGTTCTACAAAACATATAGGCTACACGACATGCTAGGCGGGTATATGTTGGGGGCCTCTCTCCTACAGCTAATGAGCAGGTAATGTATAGCAGCTCATTGTGATCTTTCCCTGTTGGTTTTTGAATTATAATGGTCATGCTAGTTTCTTATTTGCTAAATTCCCTATTTGCCATTTAGTTTTCAATTTCCAAATTTCAAAAAATGTTAAAATCTTTTTAGAGTATGTTACTGGCTTAGTGCAACATTCTCTATTTCTTATTTTTGTGATTTGAGTAGGAAGCATGGTTAAGGGGAGAACACATAGGAGAATTTTTTTTATCTGGTTTTGTTTGTACTACTCTTGGATTTTAATTTTTTGCTTCTAAGTTATGCTGCAGTCCGTTGCAACTTTCTTCAGTCAGGTTATGGCTACAATTGGAGGAAATACTGCTGGTCCAGGTACATTATGATCTTAAATGGATTGTGCCAGTTTGCTGACCCTATAATGTTCCTAATTGATTTAGTTTTATTGTGTAGGTGATGCTGTTGTGAATGTTTACATTAACCATGATAAGAAATTTGCTTTTGTGGAGATGAGGTCCGTCGAGGAAGCCAGCAATGCAATGGCTTTGGATGGAATTATTTTTGAGGTATCTTATCCTTTTAACTATAACTAATGCTCAATAGCCAGCATGCTGTTATCGAAAGTTATTAGGAACATTACAATCAGCTCACATTTCTGCCGAGCAATTTAGCATGTCAAATTTCAAATGTTGTAATATCTTGCAACAACCTATGATGTTTTTTATCATATTTCTGAATTTCTATTTTCCATATTTATCTTTAAAACTCTTTGTTATGTGATACACAATATCTTTGGAAAAAATGGCTATCTATCACCTCTATTATAGAAATTGATGAGGTTGAAAAAAATGGCCATCCATCTCCCTTATTCAACACCGCAAAAGTGAGGTTAGTGAAGGCTATTGGACCAGGTTGAATTCTGGAAATTCCTAGTTAAATTAGGCGTTTTATTAGTTGGCAGAACTCTACCTATAGCAGTACTAGATTTTGCTTACTAGTGAGATACTTGATGCTTAGAGGAGTGATACGTTGCATTGTGGAGAACAGGGGTTGTGTCTGCCAAGAACTTGCATGCACTTAATGTTTATTAACTTTTAAATTTTTAACAATGTAGGTTTGGGAAATAGTTAATAAATATAGTTTAATATTAGAAGCAATGGATTTATACTATATCTTGGTTTTAGGCTTAGCAAATGCTCCTTGTTGGTGTTAATGTGCTGGGACATTGTTGGAAATTAGGAAATATGACAGTAAAATAAAAGGATGGGTGGTGAATCTGGATATTGGATCTGACATCTAAGATTTATGTAAATTGAGTAAGTAGAAGATGAGGCAAAATTGACAAGAATAGGATGGCATAAAATGAAGACAGTAAAATGTAGTCTAAGGTTGGAGGAAAGCATTATAGTGAATACGAAAGGATGACTAAGAAAAAACCTATTTAAATTCCATTTGGATTCTTGTAGTTGATCCAAGTCATTTGAAGTTGAGAATTGATATAAACCTTCACTCAATGAAAGATCTTACTTGGATGCCTACATTCTAAGTGTAGTTTATTTTGTAGATTTTTATTATAAATTGTAACTAATTTCCTTCGATTCTTTTGGCATTCCTTGTATCTGTCGTAGCAAAGTTGGGACAATAGGCGTTTGGCATGATCACGTCTGGCTATTGCATTATGACTGTTTTGGGTTCTTGGCTCTCATAATTTGATTTTGCAGGCTGCTAGTGGAGCGACACTGTCTTGTGAACAGGATGTTAGAGTTCTGATATCCTAGCTAAGATGTGGCAAGATTGTACTATATTTTCACTTTAAGTTTCCTTGTTAGTACTTGGTACTTGCTTTGCTGGATAATTCTTAGCATAAACAAGTATAGTATCTCTTGTTTGGGCTTAACTTGAGCTCTTGAGTGATATTACTTTTTGAAAAAAATCTTAAATCAACCATGAACATTCTAAGGCTTGAAGTCTGTGATGGACTTTTCTTGTTTAAAAGATTGAAACAACCTTTCGCGGGCTTTTCTGAGGGTGAATAAATTTATTAATATATTATTACTATAATGGAAGTTTGCTCATCTTTGTTACCCTTGATTTGTAGTGAACGTGCAGAGTCTGTCTGGTTTGCCTTCAAATTTTCAAGTTTACACTGCATTGTTGAAACCTCATGATAGAATCATGGCACTTGATCTTCCTCATGGAGGGCATCTTTCTCATGGATACCAGGTATTATCAACTTCCATTTTTCATTTCCTGGTATGGATTGGCTTATGGTCATGAATTCTTGACATATATTTGAGAATATCTTTTGCTGATAGCTCACAGCACTTTAATGAAGTATTGAACTTCTACACATTTATATTTCTATTATTGTGACATTGTTTTGACTACTGACGACGTATTTTATTATATTATAGATTGTTTACATTTTCAAACAACTTATGTATGTTCTTTCGAGATGAACATTATTAGTTACTACTATCTTCACTTTGCAGACCGACACTAAGAAGATCTCTGCAGTCTCTATATTTTTTGAGACAATACCATATAGGTATTTGCACTTTCTTTCATCATATTCATGAGCCTTTTGAAAATAATCCTCATTTATTAATTTTTTTAAACACAATTAATTAGCTTTATCATACTCAAATAAGTATAGTTAAAATAAAGATATTCACATGTTATCCATTTCTCAATTAGGAAGCATAATATTCGAGTCTCGCTCCTTAAGATCAGAATTTATTCATGTATCACTTTTGTGTCACCTCAGTGTTTATATTAATTGAACATCTTTAAATTGCAGCTAGAGAAATCAGCTAAGGTAATGCTCTTCAATAGTTCTTGACTTCCGCTATGCTTTTCGATCCATTTTTATCTTCTTGTTGTTGTTGTTGATTTCTGCCGCAGAATCTTGGCTGGCTTTTGAAATGGAAGAGTGATGTCAGGGTTGATGAAGATCTTTTATGGTTGCTTATGATTATTAGCGGCTTTGATGACACTCTTCTACTCTATTCTTTTCTTCTTCTTCTTCTTCTTCTTCTTTAATTGACCTGGCGATTTCATCGTATTCTCGTTGAATCGTGATATTGTTTATTCTTGATTCTGCAGGTGTTTCACTGAGGCGAACGAAGGTGATAATGGTTTATGCGGAAGAAGAATGGAAACAGAAGAAGAATGGAAAGAAGGTGTGGTTTGTGCTGTTTCGGTTGGTTTTGAAGGTTGGTTCAACTTGGAGATTGATGAAGATGATTTAGAAAGATGAACGTAGTAGAAGAATGGAGACGATCTTGAAAACTTGCCAACTCGTCTTCTGTGTCATTTTCGTTAGGAGCTTCTGTTATGGGTTAATGGAGGTTTCGTTAGGAAGTTTTCATTTTCTGTTATGACAGTTAAGTTAGAGAGAATGTTGAGATGATTGGAAGATTCAAGAGAGATAGTTTGTTAAAGGAAAATGTGAAAAAATTCTGTTCAAAGAAAGTTTGTTATCTATTGACTCTGTTATGAACTTCTGCACTACCTATTTCTCTTTTCCTCTTGCGGTGTATTTTTTCTTTTTTTCTAAAGTAACCATTGCTGTGCCCTTTTGTTTTGAACTGGATCTGCTCTGTATTTACTTTTGCTGCTATGAGTATTTCTGTTATGAACCTGTTTGTTTTTTTTATGAATTCTATGTCATAAAATGCAAATGTTATATATATATATATATATATATACCAAAAGTATGATTTTGTGTAAAAAAAAAAAAACTGTACTACAATAGCGTTTTGAAAAGAAAGTGCTATTACTAAACATACTATAATAGCACTTTTATGGAAAAGCGCTATCTAACATGTCCTTTATAGTAGCGCTTTATTTAAAAGTGCTATCAAAATCAAAGCAAAATGTATACTTCTGTAGCGCTTTTAAAGAAAACGCTATTAAATATTGGGACTATAATAGCGCTTTTAAAAAAATGCTATTAATTACCAGTACTATAATAGCGCTTTTAAAGTGCTATTAAAAAAAATATTTACAATAGCAGGCTGGTTAATAGCGCTTTTAAGCGCTATTAAAAAGCAAAAAAAAAACGCTATTAAATAGCTTTTTTGTAGTAGTGAACAGGAACAGGTTTTTCCCTTTGTGCAGCAAGTTTATTCAGCAAATTCATGATATTTTCATACCTTGAATCTGAAATTTGTTTCTCATTATCCATACGTGTTTGGATCTGTTCTAGATCTGCATTTGCTTTGTCAAAGCGCTCGTCAAGCTGCTGCTGGGTTTGGGTCATTGCATTATCCAAGTGAATATGCGCTGTCTGCACCGCTTCTTCTATGATTTCTCTAGAAGCAAGGGTGGTAGGTTTAGGGGGAGCCATGGTTCAAGAATGAGAGCACCAAATGTTAGGGTTTACTATCTAATTACTATCAAGCTAAGAGTTGCATAAGGAAGATAACATAAAAAAAGACTTTCAGCATTTCAATAATCTCTAGCACAGCAACAACAGCCACATATATAGTAGGGTTACAGCAAATGGGCTACACAAAGGTCCAAGAAACTAACATAAAATAAAGTAACTAATTAAAAGAAAGACTAATAACACCCCCTAATGGTAATAATCTCTAAGCATGATGGGCTCTTTTCTCTCTCTAATGGGCCTCTTCCTAACAATGTATTATTATAATTTAAAGCAAATCAATTTTAAGCTAATTTAAAAATGAAAATGTTAAGGAATATTATTGAAAAGCTGTATATGTATCAAAGGGTAGTCGCTCTCATTTAATTTTGAATATAAAAAGCATCAAACGGTAATTTTGTCCTAGTTATTTTTAACAAACATAAATTTTAACGTTTTAATTACTATAATTAATTAGGTGAAATCAACTATTATTAATTAGACGTTTACATGTGCCCTTGGGGCACACAAGATAGCAACACCCTAGTTTAAATCTGATAACACCTCCCTCTCTCATTAATTATTACAGAAAGACTGTAATTTTTAGAAAATGCATGTAAACGTAAAGGAAATATAGTTTCACATGTAACTAATTATTCATATAAGATATCTTTGAAGCAGAGAAGAGGCACATGAACTCAATTTTAAAAAAAGAACAACCTCTTTGCAATCGTGTGTTTATTTAGTAGTTTCTATCTATTGCATTATTGTCTAATAAACAAAGCCAAATCAAAATTATCTTCCTTGGTTCAAAAGTCTTAAATTAAGACTTTAAATGCATCCGTAATTTATAACTTCAATCTCAAAAAGCTTGTATAGGAAGATGGCTTACACAGATGAACAATACTTCCCATTTCAATGTTGCGAATATCCGGAGATGATAACTGCAAAATGTTTTTTTTTTCCTGATTATTGAATTTGAAGATTCTGTTGAATACAGCGCTACATCTGATATCTCTTGGCTCAGTTTGACCTGCCTATGTAAGAACTAAAAAAAAATCAAAGATGTATCAAAAAAGAACCAAGAATAATGACAAGTAACAATCAAAACACACTTTATTTATTGGAACTCATAACTGTCCAATCCACACATACTATGTTGAATAATTCTATGGTTATAAAGTTTAAAGTGAGTGCTCAATTCCTAGCCTCTCAGTTTAAAATTTAAAGCAGATAAGAAATAATGCAGCAAAAGTTATGCTTTCCTATCTTAAAATTATCTGGCTGAAAACAGCTATTCCAGCATGCTCATAATAACCATATTAATTTTCTCAATATAATTAAGCCACTTGCTCAACATAAAATTATCCTAAGCCACAATTCACACAATCGATTATTATGAAAAAAATACACAAATCAACACAAATTTAAACAAATAAACGTTAGAAGCGAAACTTACTTTCAAATAATTGGAACTAAGCTTTCAACATAATCTTTAGTATAATCCCAATTTAAACAACTATTAGTTCCATTTTCGGTATCAGTTCTGTGAAATTTTGAATTGAACTTTACTTAAGCATGACGTCAAAGTCTGTTCACATACTGTTGTCGAAGACCTACATGCTGTAGTTGAATTGTGTTCTAGTATGTAGTTGTCGATTTGGACCTAAATTGTTTAAGTTTGCTTGTACCCTAAGTTAGCTTGTAATGGGTAATTGTTAAAAAACACATTTGTTTAGTATGTTAGGTTTTATTATAAATAGCATATTAGTCTCTCATCTTAAGTGTGGTGTGGCAAATCCTAATTAGGGTGAAATGGTTATTTGTTATTCTTGAGTACTTATAATTTGTTTTATAGGGAAAGTAAAGAATAATAGTTATGGTCAATCCTTGTTATTCTCCTTGTTTTTCCTTAACCCTAACCCTTGTGTGTTTCTTGATCATAAAGAAACCGTTTATACTTTGTTTCAAGGCATCCTAGTTCACAACATATTGGTGTGGTGAGCGTGGAGAAAGATGCCTTCAACAAAGTATGAGATTGAAAAGTTCACCGGAGTGAACGATTTCGGTATGTGGCACTTGAAGATGAAAGCCATACTGGTTCAGCAGAGTTGTTTGGAAGCGTTGAAGGGAGAGGCATTCGTGGACGTTGCGTTAACGAAAAAAGAAAAGAAGGTCATGATAGAGAAAGCCCATAGCGCAATAAGGTTCTTCGATAGGTATCAAAGGAGACTACGGAATCGTGGTTATGGTTTAAACTTGAAAGTTTGTACATGACCAAATCTCTAGTGAATCGACTCTACCTGAAGCAAGCTTTGTATTCATTCAAGATGAGTGAAGACAAAGTGTTGGCTGAGTAGTTGGATATGTTCAACAACCTGATCCTTGATCTTGAAAATATTGATGTGAAGATCAATGATGAAGATCAAACAATGTTGTTGTCGTGTGCTTTTCCCGGAACACATGCTCACTTCAAAGAAACTCTCCTGTATGGAAGGGAGTCCCTGAGCTTTGAAGAAGTTCAATCAGCCTTGTATTTTAAGGACCCGAACGAACGAAAGGAGCATAAACCTTCGACGGTGGGCGAAGGTTTAGCCGTTAAGTGAAAATTCTTGCGAAAGGATGGTAAGTTCAACAAGAAGAAAGATAAAAGTCAGCAGAAGTCTTATAGTGGCGAAACATCTGGTATTCGATGTTATCACTGTAAGAAGGAGGGTCACACAAGAAAGGTGTGCCCTGAACGCCTGAAACATCATAGAGGTAAAGATAATGGCAACGCAACTGTTGTTCAATGTGACTTCGAATCATCTGATGTTCTTGTGGTTTCAAGCGGAGACTCGAGAAAAGAGTGGATTATAGATTCAGGTTGCACTTGGCACATGACTACAAACAGAGATTTGTTCGAGGAGATATGTGATCAAGATGGTGGATCAGTACTGCTGGGAAACAACAAAGCTTGCAAAATTGTGGGTATTGGATCTGTGAGATTCAAGATCCATGATGAGTCAATAAGGTTATTGACTGAAGTCAGGTATGTACCTGATTTGAAGAGAAATTTGATTTTTCTTGGTGAATTCGACAGGAAGGGATATGTTTCAAGGAGAGAAAAGTATCCTAAGAGTCATGAAGGGGTCGAAGGAAGTCTTGAGAGGCGTGAAGAAACAAGGCTTATATACCCTTGAGGCTGAAGTTATAAGTGGTTAGAAAAATTTTGCATCCACAAAATCGTTGTCGAAGACAGAAATTTGGCACATGATAGTTGGCCATGTCATTGAAGGGTCTGATCGAATTGGGGAACCAAAATCTGCTTGGAGGATACAAAGTCGAAAAGCTAAAATTTTGTGAACCCTGTGTACTTGGAAAATATTGCAGAGTGAAGTTCAACAAATGCAAACAAGGAACTTATGGATCCCTTGATTATATACATGTTGATCTTTGGGGGCCTACAAGGTGTCCATCACATTCAGGAGCAAGGTATTTTCTATCCATAGTCGATGATTATTCCAGAAAGTTATGGGTATTCATCCAGAACACTAAGGATAAAACTTTTGAGAATTTCAAAGGTTGGAAGACTCTGGTCGAAAATCAGGCTGACAGAAAGGTCAAGAGGTTGAGAACCGACAATGGCCTTGAATTTTGCAATGAAGCATTCAACAGTTTTTATGTTGCCTCAGGTATTGCAAGGCACAAAACTACTACAGGTACTCCATAAAAAAATGGTTTGGCAAAAAGGTTTAATCGAACTATTTTGGAAAGAGTCAGATGCATGTTGGCTAGTGCTGGGTTAAAGAAGGTGTTTTGGGCTGAGGCTGTTTCGACAACAACATATCTAATAAACAGATGCCCTTCGACTACGTTAGATATGAAGACACCTGAAGAAGTTTGGTCGGGAAATCCACCTAGTCTTGACAGACAGAGAGTATTTGGATGTGTGGCATATGCTCACATTAGGCAAGACAAGGTCGAGCCTAGAGCTCTGAAATGCATGTTCATCGGATACCCTGAAGGAGTTAAAGTTTATAGGCTATGGTGCCTAGAGCCAGGTCACAGGAGGTGTATCACCAATCAAGATCTAGTTTTCAATGAAACAGAGATAGATTTCAAAAAAACTGATGATGCTGACGAAGAGCTGGAACAGGGAGAGATTCCTGTTGAGGTGGAGCATGTTGATGCTGAATTGCGTACCCCATATGAAGTCGAAGAAGCAAAAGCTGCTGTCGAAGATGAGGATACTGATAATGAATACCTGCTAGCAAGGGACAGGTCGAGGAGACACTACGCCAAAAACGGTTTTTGATAGCGCTTTTTTTGGCTTTCAATAGCGCTATTAAAGCTCCCGCTATTAAAGGATAGACTCTTTTAATAGCGTTTGTAAAGCGCTATTAAATGTTCAATCTTTAATAGCGTTTTTCTAGAAATGCGCTATCAAAGTCTAGTTTGTGTGCTACTTCGTAGACTTTTTGAATAGGAATTAATATCGATTTTCCAAAAAGTTCTATTGTTAGCTTCAATTTTAATAGCACATTTATTAAAACCGCTATTGTAGACCCATATATTAATAACGCTTTGTAAGAAAACGCTATTAAAAGCCATTATTTTTTCTTTTATTTTCAGCTATCAAAATCATAATTATATATTTTGTAAGTCAATACTAGAACAACAAAAACAACATAACAATCAACTTAAAAATGTGAATATCATCAAAAAGAACACATTCCTTTCATTTAAGATATGTTCAATTAAATTTTATTGATTGATTTATTTTAAAGAGGCAAAATTGAAATATATATATATATATATATATATATATATATATATATATAAAATAGACAATCTAAATTAAGCGCAAGCTGTGCTTAGGATAGACAGCACCGGTACAATGGAAAGTCATAGGGTGTTAAGCAACTACTAAAACTGACCAATTGTGATATGCACCCATAGTGAAGCAACAACAGCACCCATGAAACTAGACTCTTCCGCAATACCAAAAGATAATTTTACAAAATAGGTAAAACATACAAAGCACCCCAACCTAACATGATAAAACACTAGCTATTCCAGAAAAATTAAAAGATGCAGCAGAGAAGCAGTGATATTGTCATGACAGTCACAACAGCCAAATTGATACATTACCCCTCAAGCAAGGCCAGCTCCAACAATTGAAAACACCTCTGGACGAAATTCTGCCAGAAGTCGACAATATTAAGTGGCTGTTGAAACCTGAAACAACTCTGCACCAGGCACCGTTTGCCGCTCCGAAATTAAAACAAGGCCAGACCCACCGAAAAAAAAGGCCACCGCATATAGACATTTATGCTCAGCACATATGAAACAACCAAGAGCCCATCAAAAACTGCCGTAATCTCTCTGAAACAATCTTCTACCAGCTCGCTCGAATACGCTTCGAGCAACGAAGAAAACCAAGGCAGCAATCTCCATGCAAAAATAACCTGTTACAAAAAGAACACAACAACCAGATATCAGGTATATGTCGAACCGCTCTAAGATTACCCAACTAAATGGACCTTTTCACTTCGACTGCAAAAACACACACCGAACCACCCTCTGAGCAAACCTGCTAGAGAACATTGCGACAACAACACTACATGGTAAAACCGCAGACCAATCATCTCAGCTAGATGAGAATGCTGCCAACAAACTAAACGACCACCAAAAAATTGAAGGATCCAACAAAACACTCCAATTGATAATCTTCTGAAATACACCACCCTCACTGTCAGCCCACGGGACTTGAAATGAAAACTACAACCACCCAATACACAGAAGCCCCTAATAAGTGAATCAACCACAACCAAAACAATCACCAAAACCAGAACGCAAAAGGTCCAACACACAAAGACACGGCCCAAACAACTGCAAATTAAAAAGCCAACCCCGACCGATCCGAACGACTGAATTGAACAGGAGCCAGAACACCCTCGCCGTACTGCCAGATAAAGGGACGAAACAGATGAATAAAAAGGTGAACAACACAAAACCTCTAAACGACTGATGTGTACATAAATAACAGATTATGCCTTCTTCCTTCAAATAACAGCTTCAGGTTCACCTTTGATTCATAAAAATATATTTTACAAACAATATACAATCAAAATGACATAAAAAGCATCAGTTCACATCAAGTTCTCTCCTGATATGGATTTAATATCTCTAACAAACATATGTTTGTATGGAACTTCTATTTCATGCATATCCATTTTTAATCATCAAGAATATTAAAAAATGTCAGGCAAATTTACAATTTCAGTTAACAAAAATAAATAAATCTAGATCATTGGGTATGAAGATAAACAAATAATGAACCCGTTAAAATTGAGAAAAAAAAATATAATCAATTAAACCCAAAGGAATTGACCCAGTTAAAGAAAAAAAAGTAAAACAAGGGAGATCGATCGAAAACCTGTGGGAAGTTACAACTCTGAGGCCACAAGTTGTTGTCTTGACTTAACGAGGGACGGTGATACGCGATGCTATTTGAGAATAATAACTTAATAAAAACTGTGCAATGCTTGTACAACACCTAATCCATTTCCCTATCACTCACACCCAACACCACTAGCGCAAAAACGGTTTTAGACAGCGCTTTTTTAGCCTTTAGACAGCGCTTTAAAGCGCTGTATAAGCCAGCGACGCTATAGGTTTAGACAGCGCTTCTGGTATTACCAAAAGCGCTGTCTAAAGGGGCGTGTATTTAATGAAAAGCGCTGTCTATGGTACCTTTAGACAGCGCTTTTTCACATTATATGGATTACTTTAGACAGCGCTTTCTCCAAAAGCGCTGTCTAAGACCTTCCTTTTTTTGACTTTTTTGGTACACCTTAGACAGCGCTTTCTCCATAAGCGCTGTCTAAGACCTTCCATTTTTGACTTTTTTAGTACACCTTAGACAGCGCTTTCACCATAAGCGCTGTCTAAAGTGGACCTTAGACAGCGCTTTCACCAAAAGCGCTGTCTAAGGTGTACGAAAAATTTTATATAATTTTTTTTTAACCACAATTTTACCAGGTTTTTTCAACCAGAATTTGACCTGTAATTTTCAACCAGCAATTTTTTTCAGAATTGGCAATTCAAACCATTGGCCTTTCTACACCAAAATTATATATCCAAAATTGGCATTTCATACCAATATATATATTTAAAATTACAAACCAAAATTGTATATACACCTATTTATAATTACAAATCATTACATTTTTCTACAAATGCACATTTTACTTATTCACCAAAATTGCATCCAACCAAAGCATTGCTTCCAACCAAAGTTATTGCTTCCAACCAAAGCATTTTTTCTACAATGCACATATTACTTATACACCAAAATTGTATATACACCAAAATTGCATCCAACCAAAACATTGCTTCAATCTACATTATAGGTCCTGAAAACACAAAGATTGTAATTCAAAGTATTAAAATTCAAAGTATATACACCAAAAATTGTAATTCAAAGTATATACACCAAAATTGTAATTCAAAGTTTGTAATTCAAAGTATATACACCAAAATTGCAATTCAAAGTATATACACCAAAATTGTAATTCAAAGTATATACACCAAAATTGCATCCAAAATTGTAATTCAAAGTTTGTAATTCAAAGTATATACACCAAAATTGCAATTCAAAGTATATACACCAAAATTGCATCCAACCAAAGCATTACTCCAACCAAAGTTACACATATTAAAATTCTCATCAATTAAAGTAAGAGTATAATATTATACCTTAAGTTTGTAAAATTCCGAGCTCCATAATGTATTGACACCACTCCTCTTTGATTTCATCCAATAGAGCCTTTGTGTAAGTAGCACTCCTGAATTCTTCAAAATACTACATAATAATATAACATATAGTTTGATTTAGTTTTAACTATTTCATTAGACAATATGAGAGATATGTGTTAAAATAACTCATAAGTTAGAAATACATACATCGGGTGGAATCTCCATTCGATCCAACGAAATAGTGTCTCTCATAAATCTCAACATGAAATAGCCGCAATCTATTTGATTGCGTTGCCGAGGACACTACAAATGAAAATAAAAAATGGATAAATTCTAAGTTTTATCAAGTAAGCATCACTAATATAATAAAACATGTGATAATTAATATACCTTCACATAATTCCATGTAATGGTGTGGTCGATTCCCCGATGTTCTAGGAATGCTTGTATAGTGCTAATAAAATATAAATGAATATTTAGAACAATTCACATAAATAAATAAATATACACATTTCTATTTAGAACAATTTCACTTACGTGTCAATACAGTCCTTCATATCCGGGTATGTGGTCCAATCATTTCCTAAGGAATCCAGATAATACACTACTCCGCGGATAGGATTGATTGCAACCAACAACCAATGTCCACTGTAAGATTAAACAAGTGTTAGATAGAAACTTTCTACACGAAGTCAAAATACAAAAAAAAAATATAATAGATGAATTTAGAATGAAAATCTAACCCAGTATTAAACGGTAAAAAGTACAACTTTTCCGTTTCTTGGTTGTCCATAAAGACGTTGCGTATATACGCATGGACCTCATTTGGTTTCGTCAATATTTCGGTTAAGTTGACAGCGCTGGGGCATAAGAATGCAAATCTTTGCTCCAATCCCCGGGGGCGCATAAAACTGTCATACAGAAACCTGAAATAAAAACATCATTAACATTAGAATATTCATTTGAAAAATAAAGTAAATAAGTTGTTCAATTACCAAAGTAGATCGGATATACCTCAAGTATATATTGACAACAGTGACGCCCAATTCTGTATGTTGGAAAACTTGCTCGAAGTCTTCATTACCAACATTCTGGTCAAATTCAAAGCCATACAAATTCAAGTATATAACAAATTTTACCTCTTTCACTAACATCTCTTTCTTTTCTTGGTTGGAATATGAATTACTTGTTTCTTATCAATGCGGACGGATGAATGGATCCAAATTCCCTCGTTATGGTCATTTCTGATATATGACCCATCCGCTATAAGATCCTCATCTTGATCATTTCTATTCAACCCATTCTCAACATCAATATCACATTGATCTACACCGCTATCACATTGATCTACACCGCTATCATCAACCACTTTGTTAGATAGAAGCACTATAGACCATTTCATACTCGTCGGGTCAGTGACATAGAACACTTGTCTAGCTTGCGATGCTAGAATAAAAGGCTCATCTTTGTACCTCACCCTATTAAGATCCACTTGCAAAAATCCAGACTTATCCATTCGTATGCCACTACTATTTACCCACTTGCAACCAAAGATTGGAATCTGAAACTTCTCGTAATCAAACACCCAAATGTGCTCAATAACTCCAAAATATGACAGATTTGCATATTTGGGGTTTAAGTCCTTCATACTTGATATGTGCATTGCTTCAGCTAGGACGGTGACACCACTATTTTGCATAGTACTTTTATCGTCTTGTTCTTTGGTATAAAATGTGTATCCATTAATTGCGTATGCGCTATGAGAATACACATGCAAAGTTGGACCATATGCCAAACATCTCAACCTTTCTGTTACTGAAGCAGGATCTGAAGAGCGCTTCAAATAAATATGATCCTTTAACCATTGTATGAAACTTTGATTGTGCTCTCGTACTATCCAATTTTCATTTCTGTTCTGATTTAACCTTCGGAGTACATTCTTGTGCATCTCAACATATGGCTCAACCTCATTATCATTGTGCAGAACATACAAATGCACTTGATCCCGTTCATCCCTTGATACTGTCACAATTTTATTTCCAATTAATTTTTTACCATCCTTTTTTTCGAAAATATGAGCTTTGGGGAGTCCAATCGATTGAACATTGGACAAATATTCAGTACAAAACTCAACCGCTTCTTCAACAATGTATCGTTCAACAATACACCCCTCTGGTCGACTTCGGCTTTTCACGTACCCTTTTAATATTTTCATATAACGTTCAGCAGGGTACATCCATCTCATATAAGCTGGTCCACACATCTGTGTCTCTTTCACAAGATGAACAACAAGATGTACCATTATGTCAAAAAAAGAGGGAGGAAAATACATTTCAAGCTCACACAAGGTAATAACTATCTGTTTTTGTAGTGTTGGTAAGATATCGGGATCGATTACCTTACTACAAATTGACCTAAAGAAAAAACACAAATTAGTTATGGCGCTTCTTACTTTCACTGGCAAAATAGAACGTATACCTATTGGTAGAAAGTGTTCCATTATAACATGGCAGTCGTGTGTCTTTAAACTCTTCAACGTGAGATCTTTCATAGACACAAGTCTTCTGACATCTGAAGAGTATCCTTCTGGAGCTTTAACTTCACTCAGAAACTTACACAATATTTTCTTCTCCTTTCTAGACAGAGTAAAAGCAGCAGGTGGTAGATATGTCCGTCTTCCTTTCTTCACGGGTGCTAATTCAGTTCTAATCCCCATCGCTTCCAAGTCTTTTCTTGCTTTAAGGCCATCCTTAGTCTTTCCTTTTATATTGAGTAACGTACCAATAACACTTTCAAATACATTTTTCTCAATATGCATAACATCGAGAAAATGTCTCACGTACAAAGACTTCCAATATGGCAATTCAAAAAATATCGACCTCTTTTTCCACCCACCTTTGACAACCTTATGTGCAAAAGGTTTGCCAAACTCAGTACGCATATCTTTCACCTTTTTAAAAACTTGGTCACCTGACAACATAGGTGGAGCTCTACCTTCTTCGGTGTCTCCATTGAATTCTTGACTCCACCCACGGTAGTGATGTTTGGCATTTAAGAATCTACGATGACCGAGAAAGACATTCTTATGACCAAAGTCCAATCGCTTCGAAACTGTTTTATCTTCACAAATAGGACACGCTTTTTCACCTTTTATGCTGTACCCTGATAGATTCCCGTAAGCTGGAAAATCATTAATTGTGCCAAACAACATCGCCCTCAAATTGAAACTTTCTTTCCTATATCCATCATAAACCTCCACACCGTTCTCCCACAATATCTTTAAATCTTCGATCAAAGGTGTCAAGTATACGTCTATGTCATTCCCTGGTTGTTTAGGCCCAGAGATTAACATAGATAACATCATGTACTTACGCTTCATGCATAGCGACGGAGGTAGGTTATAAATCATAAGAATCACAGGCCATGTGGTATATGAGATACTTTGAAGACCATGCGGGTTCATTCCATCAGTAGATAATGCCAGACGAAGGTTTCTTGCTTCTTCCCCAAAGTCAGGATAATCATTATCAATTTTCGACCACTGTGGTGAATCAGCCGGATGTCGCAACTTTCCATCAATAATTCTTTCATCTGCATGCCAAGTCAGGTGTCTTGCATCGGTTTCACTACGAAACATGCGCCTAAATCTCGGTATTATAGGAAAATACCATAAGACCTTGGCTGGAGACAATTTTTTCTTATATCGAGACAAACCGCATTTAGGGCACTCAGTTAACGATGCATATTCCTTTCGAAACAAAACGCAATCGTTTGGACAAGCATGTATTTTATCATAGCTCATGCCAATAGAGCACAACATTTTTTTGTCCTCATAGGTTCGATTGGGAAGAACATTATCTTCCGGTAGCATTTCTCTCAAAAGGGCCAACAACTCTGTGAAACTTTTATCCGACCATCCATTGCCCGCCTTTAAGTTGTGCAACTTCAATACCGCAGACAGTCTTGTGAATTTAGTGCAACCTTGATAGAGCGGTTTCTCTGCATCGCTTACCAACCTCTCAAACATTTCGGGACAATCATGAAGATCTTCTACAACTGCTTCTGCAATCTCTTCGACTCGATCACAATCGTATGTTTCCGTGTCTTTGTCATCTGAAGCATAGGTTGTATTACTTTTCCTCGTCGGTTCAACATTCTCGTTAATTTTCTCACCATGATGTATCCAACACTTATAACTTCGATCAATTCCATTCATCAGTAAATGCGATTTCAACCCATCTGCGTCAACCCTACCAACATAACAACAACCCAAGCAAGGACATTTTATTCGATTGAGCTCTTCAGCGTCAGCGTGTTGAACAACAAACTTAACGAAATCCAATACCCCATTCTCGTACTCTTTGGACAATCGATCGGCATCCATCCATTTTTTATCCATGGTTTTCCTACTTATTAATCCTAACAGTTAGAAAGAATTTAACATTAGCATAACAAGTCCAAACTAAGAAATTCAAAGCAATTAACTTCATTAACAAAATTGCTTTGAATTTCGGTTCTTTAGAACAACAACCTCAAGAATTTACATTATTAACACTAACACTAACACTAACACTAACACTAACACTAACCTAACACTAACACTAACACTAACCTAAACTAAACTAAACAAACACATTATATAGCAATAGTTAACAATGTAGAAAAATGTTAACAAGAACAAACTAAACTAACACATTATATTGATTCTATTCCTATATCACCAAAAATGAAGTTAGCACATATTTTATTCTTATATCCAACAACAGTCCAACATTAGCAACAACATTAACAACATTAGCAACATTATCAACATTAGCAACAGTCCAACATTAGCAACAACATAAACAACATTATTATCAACATCAACAACAACATTATTATCAACATCAACAACAACATTATCAACATTATCAGCAACATTATCAACTGAAACTCTGAAACTCTGAAACTTCCAAACTGAAACTCTGAAACGTGTAAAATGTGTAATACTCTGAAACGTGTAAAATGTGTAATACATCAACAACAACATTATTATCAACATCAACAACAACATTATCAACAGCAACATTATCAGCATACCTTATAAAATGTGTAATAATCTGAAACTCTTAAACTTCCAAACTGAGTGACGAAAACGCGAAATGAGAGAGGAACAGACGGTCACGGTGGAGTAAAGGTCGTCGGAGTCGCGAAATGAGGGAGGAACGGTGGACGACGGCGCGGTGGACGACGGCAAGGGTTTAGCTCAGGTTCGCAAGTATCCGTTCGCAACAGGGGAGGGAGAAGAAAGAGCGCAAAACTGAAAATGAAAACTGAGTATATTCATATATTTTAATTTTATTAGACCTTAGACAGCGCTTTTAAACAAAGCGCTTTCTAAGGTGGCCCTTAGACAGCGCTTTAAAAGCGCTTTCTAAGATTGGCCTTAGACAGCGCTTTTGTTTTTATTTTTTTAAATATTTAAGACCTTAGACAGCGCTTTCCTTAAAAGCGCTGTCTAAGGTCTTATATTTTTTTTAAATTTAAAAGGCCTTAGACAGCGCTTTTAAGGAAAGCGCTGTCTAATATTTTCCATTAAATTTTTTTAAAAATTTAGAAGGCCTTAGACAGCGCTTTTCACTAAAGCGCTGTCTAAGGTCTTATATTTTTTTGCGCTTTTCCTTTATTAAATTAATAGATTCCGTGTTTTTGACCTATAGCAGCGCTTTTGTAATAAAGCGCTGTCTAAGGTGAGATGTTATAAGTCCTTTTTGTTGTAGTGCACGATGAAAGTGCTAAAGGCTGCAATGAACAAAAGCAGTCCAAAATTGCCACAATTAAGGGAGCTAGGGACAGACCACAGTTTATACAGATTTGCAACTGATAGAATATAAATTTTGGCAAGCTATAAAAGGAAAAAGATAATTACCTGATGTTATCAATCAAAATCACTAATATAAAAGCTATAAGAGGTATGAAGACAATATTTAAATTCACCTCTGCACCATTACAATGAATAATTACTTAAATTGATATATCTTTCAATCAATGAATTATAAAATTAACACAATTCATCTTTATGCAAAGAGATGGTGATCAACAATATCCATGACAGTTACGCCATAAGAAATTCTGCTTACCGTAATTGCTCCCAAGATGTATACACAGAAGAAGCTCAAATGCCACAAGTAATGGTGTTGCTATGATTGAACGTCAAGGAGCCCACTGCGCGTGAACAAAATAATTTAACATCAGAAACAAAAACCTACTAAACGACAAATTTATAATCTCCAAAAAATAGTTTGAAGTGTGTCTTACATGGAGTCCATGAGGCATTGAAGGAGAGGGGAAGGAAAAGTTGCCATGTGCTACCACGACATGAAAAATCTAAAGTGGAAAAAATACAGTCCTGCCAAAAAGAAATATGTGTTCAAAAATGGAAAAATGTATAAGTAAGGTGTTCGACACGGATTTGATACAAATATGTATCTAAAATGTCCACATAAAGTATCCAATATCCAGATAAGTAATACATTCATATCCAAATCCAAATCTGGTTAGGAAAAAACACAAGACTCTTACCAACAAAAGAAACATTGTAAATCAGATACGAAAAAACATTAATTAGTAACTATTACCAAGTAAAGACGCGTTGACATCGAGATATGAAACGACAGTGATCGACATTAATTACATAATATTTTATCATTTTAACTGTGTTTTGTTATTTCATCTGCACTCCGAGAGAAAGAGAGGAATATAAACACTTGTTGCTCATTCCATATTACATAGCACAACAAAATGGAGTCTTTCTTCACCAGCTAGAGATTGTAACCATGCACACCGCAGACACCGTTTTTCCTTTGGCTTATGCGGTCAGTGTTGCTGAGTTGGAGCTGTATTTTACGAATCTGCTTCATTTTTATGGTTGTCGCTTGCCACATGTTCTGCATCCTAATGTCTGATTCTGCAGCCCAAGCTCCTTTCTAGCTCTACTCTTTCGCTCATCGACAAAGTTACTCTAGTCGCGGATTTGCATAGCTGTTGTTCATTATGTACACTATTTCCAGCGTCGTACTCGCCCGTATCACGTACATGTATCTTATTATATCACGAAAAGTGGATAGTCACTGAGCTCAAATGCACATTATATTTCACAATTTTAGTAAATTTTACTTCCCTAATCAAACAAATTCTCTTCACTTTCATTAGAACAGACAACACTAAAACACATGAATTCACACACACAAATTCAGTGTCACAAGGGAAGCAACAATCAAGAACTAAAACTGAAAGTAGTAAATTGTCCTATTTTAAAAGTAAAATCAATTTTAAAAAAATTATCCTAATACTAAAAAAACATATCAACGCAACAAAACACACAACATACAAATGAAGGGTGGAAAACAATACCCAGTATCACAATAACTCTGTCGATTGAATGTCATTTTCTATGAAATCAAAAATAAAATGAAAAATCAAACCCTTCAGACATGCATTGAAAAAACAAAAGGGGAAAACAAAAACAGCACCAATCATTGTCAACAGCACAAAAACTCACAATTTCAGGATACATCACTAGGTATGAATTTTGATCATTCAAAACAAAGAAAATTTTTTGTTACAACCCTTTGATTAATTTGTACATTTTTACTAAAGGGCTGATAAAAAAGAAGAAGAAAAAACTCACCACCATGAGTAAATAAAGAAACGATCAAGCTTGAGAACAAGGAGAAGAGTGAAGGAGAAAAAAAAGACATGACCTAGCTTTGCTTGAAAGTACTTTGCCATCATTCTCCAACTCATCACCCTCCTTCGAACTAGCATGTTGGTTTCTATCAATTTTTGAAAATAAATTGATCAATTTTCGAGTTATGGGTTCAATCAACTTTAGGGTTTTATTCGATATTTAGGACTTCAGAGTTCCAAGTTCAATTGATTTTTGTTTTAGGGTTTTTACGCTGGTGAATGGAGTTGGGTTCCATTGAGAGAAGAAGATTTCTAAGTTTCATGGAGAGAAGAAGATTTCTAATTTTCATGAAGAGAAGAATGGTTTATGAACTCTGGAAAAAAGGTGAGTTTGTATGGTGAATCTTACCATCGATACCACGTAAGGTTGAGAATGTAACTGGAAAACAAGGTGAGTTTTTTTTTTTAATTTAGAGAAAATCCAAAAAAAAATTGAGCGTGTTTTATTATTATTATTTTTATTTTAGTATAAAAAGTTACGCTAACAGTAGCATTAATAAAAACGCTAACAAAGGAATATCCAACAATAGTGTTTATTCTAAAAGCGCTATTAAAACCCTTTATAATTTTTTATTTGTTTTGTCAACAATCTCTAGTGTATATCATTTAATAGCGCCCGACAATAAAGCGATATCAAAGGTCTTTTAGTGAACTTTTTAATAGCACTTTATTAAAAAGCGCTATTAAATTAGTGCTATTATAAAAGAAATTTGTAGTGGTGAGAGTCATCAAGCCACCTCAGAGACTTGGGTATGCAGATCTTATAGCTTATGCCTTAACCTCTGCAAGTGAGGTTCTCACCAAAGAACCTAGAGGCTATAAGGAAGTTATGAGGAGTCGAAAGAAGACTGAATGGCTGAAGGCCATGGATGATGAGATGAAATCTCTTCATGATAACAACATGTGGGAATTGATCAAGAAACCTGCTGCAGTCAGGTTAGTCAGCTGTAAATGGATTTTCAAAGTTAAGGAAGGAATCAAAGGAGTGGCGTCGAAGAGATACAAGGCAAGATTGGTTCTAGGGGGTTCACTCAGAAAGAAGGTGTCTACTTCAATGATGTGTTCCCTCCTATTGTGAAGCACAGGTCCATTCGAATGTTGCTTGCCACGGTGACACAGTTCAGCCTTGAACTAGAGTAGATGGATGTGAAGACTGCGTTCTTCTACGGTGATCTAGATGAAATCATCCTAATGAGGCAACCTGAAGGGTATGTTGAAAATGGGAAGGAAGATTATGTGTGCAAATTGAAGAGATCGTTATATGGATGAAAAAATCTCCTCGACAGTGGAATAGGAGATTTGACAAGTTCATGGCATGCATAACTTTCATTAGAAGTCAGTTCGAACACTGTGTTTACTTCAGACTTCGACCTGGTAATTCATTTGTTATTTTGTTGCTTTATGTGGATGATATTCTAATAGTAAGCAACAATGTCGAAGATGTAATGAGGGTGAAGGATGAACTCAATAAGGAGTTCGACCTGAAGGATCTGGGAGATGCGTCCAATATTCTTGGGATTAACATCTGAAGAGATAAAAAGCAGTCGAAATTATGCTTATCTCAAGAGGCATACCTACGGAAGATTCTCGAAAAGTATGGTATGTCGAATTCAAAGCCTGTTGTGACTCCGACAAATCCTCAATTCAAGCTGAGTATAGATCAGTGTCCCAGTACTGATGTCGAAAGAGATTATATGAATAGCATTCCATATGCTAATATAATAGGTTCTTAGATGTATGATATGATATGTACTAGACCCGACGTAGCATATGCAGTAAGTCTTGTAAGCAGGTACATGGCGAATCCTGGAAAGGCTCACTGGCAAGCATTGAATTGGATTCTAAGGTACATAAATGGGTCTCTGAATAGAGTCCTAATTTATGGTGGAGCCTTGGGTGAAGATAATAAAGCAACAATCAAAGGATATGTCGAATCTGATTATGCAGGTTGTATGGATTCTAGAAAATCTATTTCTGGATATGTGTTCACTATGTTTGGGACAACAATCAGTTGGAAAGCAACACTTCAAAAGGTTCTTGCTTTATCAACCACTGAAGTGGAATATATTTCCCTAATTGAAGCTGTTAAGGAAGCATTGTGGCTTGAAGGTTTTGTAAAGGAGATGAAACTTCAAGGTAGAGTTGTCACTGTTAAATGTGATAGTCAAAGTGCAATACACCAGTCGAAGAATTAAGCCTATCATGAGCAAACCAAGCACATTAATGTGAGGCTGCATTTCGTCAGAGGGGTAATCGAGCGTGGAGAAGTCCAAGTGCTGAAGGTTTCAACATATCATAATGCTGCAGATATGATCACCAAGACATTGCCCAATTGCAAGTTCTTCCACTGTAAGCAGTTGATAAAGCTGCATGAAGAAAACTAGTTTGTTTCTTGATGTCATAGAGTTAGATCCAAGGTGGAGATTTGTGAGATTTTGGATCGAAGTCTAGTTAAGCATGCTGTCGAAGTTTGTTCACATGTTGTTGTCAAAGACTTACATGCTGTAGTCGAATTGTGTTCTAGTATGTAGGTGTCAATTTGGGCCTTGTGTTAAGGATCTAAATTGTTTAAGTTAGCTTGTACCATAATTTAGCTTGTAATGGGTAATTGTTAAAAAGCCCATTAGTTTAGTATGTTAGGTTTTATTAGAAATAGCATACTAGTCTCTCATCCTAAGTGTGGTGTGGAAAATCCTAATTAGGGTGAGAGGGTTATTTGTTATTCTTGAGTAGGGATGACAGGCAGACCCAAACCCATGGGGCTCACCCTCACCCGAACCCGAGTCAACAGGTGAAAACCCGAGTTGACTGGGTTCGGGTTCGGGTTCGGGTTCGGATGCCACCCGATATTTCGAGTGCGGGTTTGGGTAGTATAAAACTCGTGCCTGAAACCCGAAACCACACCCGTTATGTATATATATATATATGGGGGGAAATTTGTGTTTATTGGAAGATAATGAAGAAGGTTTTATTAAGGATTTATTGTGTAACGGTGAAGTGTGGTGGAAACAATGGTTCTCCGCTATTAATCTGTGGGACGAGCGGATGGTGGATGAAGAGAGAGTGGTGAGGATTAGAGTGTTTGGGGTGCCCTGTCATGCTTGGAATTTGGACTTTTTAGCGAATTGGGCAATTCTCTTGGCTCGTACGTTTGTGCGGACGAGAGCACGTTGAAAGGTGTGAATATGGATTTGGGGAGGATAATGGTGAAGTTGCCTACTGAGAAACATTTCAAGGAAGAGATTCTTGTGGAGATTGACGGAGTGGTTTTTCCGATTACATTAAAGGAAGACTTTTACGGTCCAGTCCGAATCCCTTCGGAGGAACCGAATTTTAAGAAAAACAACCTGGAATTAAACTCTGCTGAATCTGGATCTATCTCGGAGGACAGATCGGTAACAGAAGATGAGAACGACTCTAACGAGAACCTCGACTCTGAATTCGAAGTTCCTGTTGTCAGCCTGGGGCTGGTTTTGAGGTCTGTTAATGCAGTGGGAGGCGAGTTTAAATATGTTACGCGATCGATGTTTGTTTCGGATTCTGTCTCGGCGGGCTTGGCTGATGTTGATGGAAGTTTTGATGTTGCGGTTGAGGGATTAAAAAATAGCAGGGGAGGGGAGGATCTTTGCAACAATGATTAGCTTGGAGTATCTTTGAATATTGTTAAGGGAACACCTTCTCTAGTTGATCCGCTTAATGATAACAGTGGAGGGGGTGCCGCTTGTAATAATCTCTGTTTTGGAGATTCTAAGTGTAGTTCTGAGGGGCGTTTTCTTCTGAAGTACCACAACAGTGTTCTAGTGGAACTGTTGTTGGTTGTAGCTTGGAACGCAGGGATTCTTTTCATGAGGAGGGGGAGGTCGTGACGTTCAAAAGAAGGAGGAGAGTCAAATTTGTGAAGTTTAAACTTTGTGTTGAAGAGGGAGGGTTACGTAAAAAAAGAAAGGGAATGAGGAGGAATAGGAAAACAAAAGCGGGACCGAAACGAGTTGAGCTTTTATTATCTGAGGATATTGAGGAGCCAACCAGTGAAGGAGCTTCGCAAGGTCATATTGGTGTTACTAAGGCGGCTGCCCCGGTTAGTTATGGGGACCAATCGGAAGAATCTATGATCCAAAGGAGGCGGTTTGGAGTTGTGAGGGGGCTAAGAGTCCGGATCCGGATGGTTTTACGCTTATGTTTATTCGGAAGTGTTGGTTTTTCTTGAAAGATGACTTTGTTAGCTTCTTTAATGGTTTTCACTCGGGGTTGACTATATCTAAAGCCATTACATCGTCTTTCTTGACGTTGGTTCCAAAAGTTCAAAACCCTTTAACTCTAGATGAGTATAGGCCTATTTATTTGGTAGGGTGTCTTTACAAAGTGTTATTGAAACTCTTGGCGGGTAAATTGAAGTTGGTGTTGGACACTTTGATTTCCCCGTGTCAAAGTGCTTTTGTGCCCGGAAGACAACTCCTTGATGGGGTTGTTATTGCCAATGAATTGGTCGATTTTTACTCAAAGGAAGGTAGGAGTAGTATTCTTTTTAAGGTGGATTTCGAAAAGGCTTATGACAAGGTGAGTTGGAATTTGTTAGATATATGATGAAAAGGATGGGTTTTGGCGAGAGATGGATGAGTTGGATGGAATTATTGGTCTTTAATAGCAATATGTTGGTTCTAGTGAATGGGAGCCCCACGAAGGAGTTTAGAGTGGAGAGGGGTTTGACACAAGGAGATCCGCTCTCTCCTTTTATTTTTGTGATAGTGGCGGAGGGGCTTTCGGGGTTGATCAAAAAGGCGGTGGATATAGGGGTGTATAGATGAGCGGTTATCAATAGATCGTGTTCGGTAGATATTCTACAATTTGCGGATGATACTTTATTGTTTGGGGAACCATCTTGGAACCAAATTTGGGCTATCAAGGCAGTTCTTAGAAGTTTCGAGATTGTATCGGGTTTGGACATTAATTATCACAAGAGTAAGTTGATTGACATCAACTTGAATCCTTGTTTTTTAGAAGCCGCGGCCTACTTTTTGTCTTGTAAAGTGGAAGATGCTAAGTTTGTTTTTCTTGGGATTCCTATTGGATTTAATCCTCGTAGGATCTCTTCTTGGAAACCTTTGGTGGCTAAGATTAAGAGACGGTTAGATAATTGGAAGAATTGTTCTCTTATTATGGGCGGTAGAATTACTCTCCTCAAGTCGGTTTTGTGTTCCCTATCGATCTTTTGGCTCTCCTTTTATAGGATGCCGGTTAAGATTGTGAAAGAAATCACAAGCTTGCAAAGTAATTTCTTGTGGGGAGGGGTGGAGGGAAAGCGTAGGATCCATTGGGTGGGATGGAAGGATGTGTGTAAGCTGCTTGCTAAAGGTGGTTTGGGGATAAGAAGAATTGAGGATTTCAATATGGCTATTCTCCTTAAATGGAAATGGCGTATATTAAAGGGATCAAAATCACTTTGGTATCGGTTGTTGAAAGCTAGGTATGGTAACATCAATTTGGCCATGGTTAGTGGGGTTAACATTCATGATAATAAGGATTCTAGTTCGGTGTGGTGGAAAGATTTGGTTTTGATTGATAGGAAATTAGAGGAAGATTGTTTTGTAAAGAATTGTGTTTTTGAGATCGAAAATGGTATGACGACGTCCTTTTAGCACGCATATTGGTTGGATTCTTGTTGTCTTAAGGATAAGTTCCCTCTTGCTTTTGAGTTATCGGAATTAAAAAGTGTTTCAATAGGGGCTATGGGAGGTTGGGTTGAAGGGAGTTGGGTTTGGAGTGATTTCGGTGTTAAGCAGGGGTTGTGTTCGAGGGCGGAGTTAGAATTGGCTCAGTTACGTTCGTTGCTGGTGGGCCGTGGTCCCATTTCTTTAGACCTTGATAAAGTGAAGTGGAGGGCGGATAGGGATGAAGGTTACTCGGTGAAGTCTTTCGCTAACACTTTATTGTTTTGCAGGTTGGGGGCTGGTCTTAATAGTTTTTCTGGAGCTGCTGTCTCTGAGTAACAGAGAAGCTCCCATTCTGCTGTTGCTCAGTGTTTCGGTCAAGGGTATGATGGTCCTTGCTACCATCATACGGTTGATGAAGCTGAAGGGGGGACGGGGGATATGCGGAAGTGTGTTTTTCAGTGGGGCATTCTCGGCATTAATGCGGATGTGGCAGACAGTTTTCATGCTGGCAGAGGTGATTTTTCCCCCTGCTCTCCCGGTGATACAGCCTTCTCCAGTGGGGGATTTTACGGTAATTAGCAATACTGCTGTGCATAGCATGTTTGTTACTTTTAACTCGAGTGGTATAGTTACAAATCATTTTTGGAAGTTGGTTTGGAGTTTGTCGACGCCTTATAAAATTAAGGCGTCCGCGTGGTGGTTATTCTTGAATAGACTTCCATCTAAAGATAACCTTAAGGTGAGAGGTATTAATATGATGGATTCTTTCTCCTCTATAGTTTGTGTTTTTTGCTCTTTGGAAGAAGAATCGTTGGTTCATGTTTTAATGGGGTGTAAGGTGGTGAATTTGATTTGGAGGGAGATTAGGGAGTGAATTGGTTTTGTGGATAATACGGTTTTAGAAATTGGGAGCTTCCAAGATAGTTTTTTGAGGTGGTTTATTTTTTGTAAATCTCAGAAAGTCAAAACGGGGAAAGCGGGTGTAATATGGTTGGCGGTTTGCTGGAATATTTGGTCTCTCAGGAATAGTATTATTTTCGAAGATCAAAGGTGGAATATTCTTGATACGGTTTGGAATATCAAGATTACACCTTGGAAGTGGTCCTTAATAGGTGATATTGACGAAACCAATTGTAATTTTTACGATTTTTGTAAAAATCCGTTGTATTATTTATCGTAGGCTCAATTGGTTTCCAATATCTTTTTTGTCGAGATTTTTCTCGTATCCTTTTTGTAAACAGGTTTGAGAACCCTTAGTTCTCGTTTAATGAATATCTTGCTTACAATATATATATATATATATATATATATATATATATATATATATATATATATATATATATATATATATATTCTTTTTTTTTGTTTTTGCTACGGGTTTGGGTTTGGGTGAAAAAACCCGAACCCAACGGGTGTGGGCGTGGGTGTTATTTTGCCACCCGAATAGCCTTTGGGTTCAGGTTCGGGTTCGGGTGGTGATTTCGGGTGCGGGTTTGGGTAGTGTGAAACCCGCACCCGACCCGACCCGTTGCCACCCCTATTCTTGAGTTCTTGTAATTTGTTTTTATAGAGAAAGTAATGAATAGCAGTTATAACTAATCCTTGTTGTTCTCCGTGTTTTTCCTTAACCCTAACCCTGGTGTGTTTCTTGATCATAAAGAAATAGTTTATACTTTGTTTCAAGGCATCCTAATTCACAACAATTTCTACCAGCAATAATGTTTGTTCGGCTTACCCTATTATCTCTCCAATTAAAGAGAATTGCCTGGGATTCTTGACGGCTCGTCAGTACCAATGTATCATCCGAGAGAAGCAATGGCACCAACCAAAAATTATACTTACTAAATCGAGTACTAGAGCCTTAATCTATTTGAAGATTTTGATAACTAATTTTAAGGAATTTAGTCCAAGAATCTTCAACTCCAAATTGATTCATCTTCCATATAACCAAATCAGTTTCCTCGTAACAATAAGACAAACAAATGCCTTCCCCAAACACACCAAATACAAGCTCTCTAGGCGATATTTCATCAAAACTAGGAGGCAGTAGGTACTGATTATATGTTTCTGTTCTCAAATCAAGTGAAATAATAACAAACTTCTCAACATTATTATCCTTATTTTGAATGGCCAACCAGTTAAGAGTTCCACTCAAATAGACATAATTGGGTGGGAAACTTTCAACATTTCTCCAAACACCTTCACCCAAACTAAGAATTCTCACTTCCTATTTCAATTTATGACGATTTTTACGGTAAGCCGCTACTTTATAAGTGTCATTCAAATTATCACAACCAAATGCAAACATGAAACGTTTAGCTGAAGAACGACCAAACTCACGAAACACCCAATTTTTTTAGAAGTTTTCCTGGTGGATGGATTCCAAACACAGAACCAATAATCTCTAGTCAAGACTCTATTTTATGGTTGAAATTTATAAAATAAGCATACAAAAGAATTAAACACACTACTACGTAAATACCAATTAACAACAGTTGGGAAATGTATATAATGACGCTGGCGCAGGCGTTGTTATGTAGAGTGTCGTTGTAAATGGATACTTATAATCACGGGCCATTAACCGTTGTAATAACCTAGAAACAGCGCGCCCTATCACAACGGTTATTAATACGAACTGTTGTGATAAATATAATGCTCCTAGGTTCGATTCCCAGCTGTGCCGTTTTGATATTTATTTTTTTCTGTACAGTGCACAAGATATTATGACGGTTATATTTTATACCCGTCGTTATATATTCTGCAGACACAAATATACAACCACGGCTAGGTTTTATATCCGCGGTCAAAACTTCCTATGTTTTAAATATGCATTTCTCAGCAATTCAAATTCATCCCATTATTAAACTTGTAACCATTTTAACCATAACACATAAGGTATATATGCATAAAAAGAGCATGAAATACTTCCTATGTTTTAAATATGCATTTCTCAGCAATTCAATTTCATCCCATTTTTTAACCTGTAACCATTTTAACCATAACAGATAAGCTAACATTGTTCATTTGTAAGTGTTGTAACTATTATAAGCATAAAATACAGCTAACAGATAAGGTATACATTCTGTAAGTATTGTAACTATTATAACCATATTTACACCAAACACTATATTCATGTCATCAATACAAAAAGTGTTATTCGCATCATCTCTACAGAAAAGTTTCATTGACATCATCAATCAGCAGGACCCTTACGAACATTGTGGGTATATGCCCAACGTTTACGAAGAACTACGAAGTCCTCAACGGGGAATGGGGTTTCGTTGTTAAACATCTACATAAGAAAGAGGCAATAACATGTATGATAATAATTCAATAGTCAACTTATATATTAATATATGTAAACATTTTATGACATGTATACCTCCCATGAATCAACAATGTCGGGAAGGACAATATTTAGCATGTGTTTCATGACATAAAAACCACAATGAATACAACCACACATGAATGTAAATGAAAGAAACATAATCGTGCCACTTACTTTAGGACAGATCCATCTGGGCTTTCTTCTAACATTGTTCATCATATTCACTTGCTCCACAACAATGTACATTGAATTTGAATTAAACATATTACATGATAAACTAATTACAATGTCAAAGAAAATGAATTAAGCATACACTTACGAATTAATCATATCTTTCATTTTGTTTTGCAATGGATCATGCAAGGAACACAGAAAAGTTATCGTATTCATCCTAAATGATATGATGATCAATTGCCAAAGACCACTGAATAAACAAGAGTATATATAGGTTAATGGTATTTGCTAAAACAAAACTAAATATAGAATACATAAACATCAATTCCAAAAATACTTACGTGCAGAGGAATGGTGCTAAGTAACATTCTTTTCCTCCCTCATTTAACTGTGTTATCAAGTACTCTCGGATATCTTTTGGTTCATTAAAAGTCCAGCGAATAAAAAGTGGATCCAAGATTTTGTAAGTACTCGATTTATTAAACTCTATACAAAGACGGTGAATGTACCTAAATGGTTAATGAAAATGAATAAATTAGGGGTGATGTTCTATAAATGATAATGTTCTATAATGACATGTATATTCAACTATATATACTTACGTGCACCAAACTTGCAATATCCCGATGTCCAGCCACTTATACCCACCAAGAAAATCCCTTACATCTTCAGGATTATAATAGAATAAATCCAAACGTGGGCAATGTTCAAGCGGGAGAGGTTGCGTTTCATTTGTCACCGTAACTTTAAAGTATAAAATTGTGATTTCATTTGGATTAGGATCCATTATATCATTGCGGTTTCCCGCAGGGGGGATGGGCTAAACAATTACTTCCTTTTGTAGAAGCATGACGTACAACACTTCTACTAGGAGTTCGATCATCATCATCACCATCAACATTACGGTGATATTCATTTGTCCGTTGTTCCAAGTTTTCACTTAATCTCTACATCATAATATTTAATTAAAACATAAAACAAAAACAAGCACAATATATATCATACATTTCCGATAAAACATTAACGTCTCAAGTAAACTACATACCGAATATAACTCTTGGAACCTTTCCATATCTTTCTCCCTTTTTTCCTTCTCCTCTTCTAACATTCTCTGTTGTTCTTCTAATTGCTTCTCAAAATTTTCAATCTTTTGTCTTTGTGCAATAATTTTCGGGCTTTCGGTACTTTTTCTTTGAGACCCAAAGAATGACCTCAAGTCGACACCTTCTCCAACAGCACGGACACGGCCACCATGTTCAACCAACTTATCTTACACAACATGAGAAATTTACATATATTGTTACCAACGTATTTAAATAAAAAATAACATAAGCACCACAAATCATACTTACAATTTTTTCGGCAACTACTCTTGAAGCCTCAGAGGTGTACTCTCCATCTGGTCTTAATCGAGCCCTCTTCCATTTCTCATGTCTTGAAGGTGGAGATGGGATGCGATCATCTCCTGTTTCTGAATGTCTTTCAAGCATGATTTTTTTTATCAAGATTCCTATAACCCCCACTAAACAATCTATGGGGGTACATGTTCTTGGACTTATTGATTTTTCCGACTTCGCTTTTAACTTGTTATGAACATAGTCAAAAAAATATATGATTAGTATCTATAACTCATTAGCATAACATTATTGGTTACATGAGAATTGTACTAACCTTAAATTCCTTAGAACAACGTATCTTTGTAAACCTTTTCCATTGCTTCTTCGATATAAAACTAAATCGAATTCATGGATGAGCAAGACCGCTCTTAGGCCTCCTAATGTAGTCAGCCGTGAGTTGTGCCTTAAATCCCCTCCAACGAGTACCAGTATATGATATCCACTTATTTTTTCAAATTTGAGTCATCGGTAAACTCAAAATTTAACTACATTTAAATCAATATATAAGTATGTATTAGAAATTATAGATATTGATATCAGCGATATATGAAAATTATAGTATGTAATACCTTAACATCAGTCCATATGCTTTCTTTGACCTTATTATCAACTTGTTTCCAATCATCAATCAATATACTGATCTTGCTACGTGCAAGGAACGAAACATAACTCTTAAAAGTAGAGTAGTGTTGATAATCCACTACTCTGTACAACGAATCAAACTGGATAGGAATTTTTTCACCTGATGAGTTCCGGATAGATGTGAATTGGGGCATCATTGTGATGCCTCTTTGTGATCTTTTCGTTTGACTTTCAGTTGTTTGAGTATCATTGTCTAACATCTCATTTGTTTGAGTTTCTTTGCTGTTTTTTGATGAAGAACTCAACAAGGTCGACATCTAAGTTCAAAAATAACAATAACAACATAAACAACAAGAACATAAACATTAACCACAAAATAAAACAACAACAACCACAACAATGGCACATGAAGTTTACTGTAGATGCATGGGAAAAAATATTTTACGTACCCTAAACGTGATGACTAAGTAAATGATGTTGGTGTTGGTGATGGTGTTGTCTTCCTTCCTAGTGGTGACAATGGTGTTGTTGTTGTTTTCCTTCTAGACGGTAACAACTTGGTTGATCGTGATGGTCTTGTCAACTTGGTTGACGATGATGACGACAATGGCAAATACACAGTGAAGTAGGAACGATGGTGTTTTGGATGAAATCGTGTAATGTTTCATAGTAATGAACGTTAGGATTTGTGTTGTAGTGAAAATTGGATATCAAGCTATTTATTAAACTTGAATCACAAATCTTTTAAAGATTCACCACCGAGCTTTGATTTATCCAAGAGAAAGGGTAAGGATCGTAAAAAAACCCTAAGTTTGCAATGTAACAACAATGCTAAGAGATTTTGGGGTTCGGGGATTGGTTATACATAGGGAAGGTATTAGCACCCTAAGTATCTATAGTACTCTATAGGAACCTCTTACTAGTATTTGTGATTGTTTACTATTGTTTTGTGTTTGGGTTATAAGGTGAGAGATAGGAACCTAAAGGTTTAGTCACTAAGTATACTCGCCAAAACTTCGCGGTTTTGTGCCTACATATCCTTAAAAGGATGGAATCAAAGTATTTGTAGTTCACCTAAATAGGGATGGATGAATACTTGATTATGATCAAGATTCAAAGGGGCTAAGTGTTATGGTCTTAACACTTACTAAACTTGACGAAGTCTCAAGAGTTGTAAATTCTAACCTACGTCTAAAACTCAAAAACCTAATAACTCTAACAAGTTTAAAGGGGATGGGTAAAGATGAGCTATCTATGACATTAAGTCAATAGAGAAACTTTCCATTGGATTAAGGAATAAAGGGAAACTTGAGGATGGAAGCTAACTAGCTAACATCACTTTGGGAAATAACTTAACAAAGTTAAAAGGAATATGATTAAGTATGGATGGCATGAACAAATATGATATTCAAACATGATATCAATGGAAAGTAAATCAAAGTAACATTCAAACATGATGTTAGCATGGCAAAGGTAAAGCATATGGTTACAACCAAAGCATAAAGATAAATGTGACAACATTTAGAGCAAGGACTTAACAAAGTCGTGAACTAGACAATTACCTAATATGTTCAAAGGTTCAAAGAGGTTTTAAATCAACATGGTGACAACCAAGGTAAGTTCAATCGAACAAAGATGTTACAACATCTAACAAACATGAGATATAGTTCTAACAAGACTAAGGTCATCATGGATAATAAGTTCAAGTACATAATTAAGGGAAGCATGCTTTAGGGTTTACTAACACCACTTAGTCATGAATACAAGAAAAAAGAAGATAAGTTGTGACAACACTTAATCATGAATACAATTTATCATTTCAAAGTATGGATAGGTTATTACAACACTTAAACATGGTAAGATTCAAAATTCAAGTTAACATCTGAAAGTTATGATAACACTTAAACATGGATAAGATCAAGGGTTCAAAGTTGACATGTATAAGTTAAGACACTACTTTAACATGGATGAAAGTTCAAAGATAACATGTGTAAAGGTTATAACAATACCTAAACAAGAATGAAGTTCAAAGATGAAGTAAAGCATACATGAGTCATGATAACAATCAAAGTTCAAAGCATACATGGATAAGTTAAGACATTACTTATCATGGGTACAATGTAGAAAAAAAGTAAATGGTGACAACCAAACATACTTGAGCAAGATTGACATGTTTATGACAATAACATGTGGAGGATTATGGAAGCATACAAAGGATGGCATTTGAGAATGCTAAAAGATGGCATGTTGAAAGTTAGACATCATATGAACAAGTTAAGCATTACTTGAACATTTAGGCATGGTTACAAGTTGAACATGTTAACACAAGTAGGTAACAACCTAAACATGCATATTAGGGTTCAAGCATGGTTACAAACAAGCAAGAACATTTACAAAAGTCAATGTAAGCATGTGTAAGTTAAAACATCACTTAACATGGAAGCAAAAGTGTGCATGGCTCAATATTTTGGTGACAACCTAAAGTGCATACTATAGTTCTTGGTGCTCATCCGAGGATGTATGTTAAAGGTCAAGGTAAGTGCACAAAGTGGTTCATGGCCTAGGTGACAAAGTTCAAGGCATTTAAAACATGTAAACATACATAATGTAAGCCAAAAATCAAGTCAAAACCAAGGATACAAGTTGACAACATCACACAAGGTTCACATGAGTTTCAAATGGTTCAACATGTCCATATATGCAAAGAACATAAAAGGAAATAACCAAAGAACCAAAATAGTCCTTAAGAAAACCCTAAAAATCCTCTTACTTCAAACATGAATAAGTCATATAAAAATAAATTTTTTTGGTAAATTCTTTTCATCACAAGAAAATAGGCATCAATATGAATCCATAGCAAAAAGAGTGGGTCAAAAATGATTAATATTGAAGAAGTTATGGCCATTTGAAGTTGTGAACAAAATGAAGTGGAAAAAGTGATAAAAAATAGGATTTTGTCCCAACCAGGACTTGAACCCACGTCCTTATGTTTCACACCTCAAAACCTTACCAAATGAACTAACGCGAGCATGTGACAAAGGATGGAAACAGAATATTATGTATCAAAAGCACTTGAAATTCAGGAAAAATAAAAAGGACTGGGGCGAAGGGGATTCGAACCCCAGTCCCTTCGCTTGCAAGAACACACAAACCCTCCTCCTAGACCAGCAGTGCTATGCTCTCATCCATTAATAATTTGGATTCAAAACATATATATTTTAAAAACACCTCAGAATGGCCAACTCAGCACCATGTCACTTCCACCTCGCCTCCAACTCAGCTTCTTCTTCTTCATTTTCTTTTTCTTTCTTTCTCTCTCCCCGTGCCCTAACACTTTCCATGTCCAGGATTTCAACTCTAAATATCTCTCTCATTTCTCCATCATTTTTAATTTTGTAGAAACTAAAATTGTAGTATTTTCCACAAGGAATTCAAATATGGCATTGGTTCAGACTAAGACTGAGTGTATAAATCACAAATCACTCGACAACAGTGCAACATCACTAAACTTTCACATGTCAAAACATTACATGCACACTCCAAATGACACAACTAATGCTTCAAACATAATGTACATAGTATAGACTGCATCTTTGCTTTAAACATGAGACAAAAAATGCATGGAAAGTGAGATGGGGAGAAAAAGAACCTTACTTCTTGGAGTCAGTCCAAGGCTTCTTCTAGGGCTCTTCCAGAAGTGTAAAGATAGCTTCCTTGGCTTACTGGACCCTTATAGAACTGATTTGGACACTTGGAAGGCTTAAAGATTGCTTCAAAAACCAAACTCGAATCCTTTTGCAAGATGGAAGTGAGAAATGGTAGATTGTGTATGGCTTGCTACATAACTTGTTCAAGGGTTTGAACAGGTTCTATTGAATGTATAGAGATGGTTTGTGGTGTTAGTTTTCAAAGTGCACGACTCAAATTAGTTAGAACATAGGTTTTTCAAAACTGAAGTGTTTATGCAAACACTATGAAAAGTGAGGATGGTGAGGTATTTAGGGTGCAATTGTTGTGTGTTTTGGAGCTTGAGGCATCCCTCTATTTGTAGGGAAAAGGTTGGGAGATCTCTGGTTAGAACAACAAGTTCTTGAAGTTTTTGCAAGTTGGCTTGGTTGGAAATGAACTACATGGTTTCATGCAAAATCATGGTTCCAATGTGCAAGTACATCACTTTTCTAGAGTGGTTGGGATTTCAGAAAAGGTTGAGTGCAGAAAGAACAAAAGGGAAGCTCAAGACAAGTTGACTTTGCATTAAAGCTTCTTTATCAAAATGGAAGTCTCACCTTTCTTCCAAAACTGGCATGATACAATGCACAAAGCTTCAAATTAGTGTGTAATGCTCCCTTAAGTCATGCAATCTTCTGATTATGGATTTATTTAGAAGTAATGAGGGTTGTAAGGTAGGATTATAGGGCATGGCTTGGAGTTTTACTCAAGAGCAAGTTGTGAAAATGGCATAAAATCCCTCTTTGTGACACCAACTTCATCTCTTCAAAACTCTCAGCTCAAGAAGGCTATGGAGGAGTTCTTGTACTTTTTGAAAAGCCCCAAATATGCTCTAAAACTTTCATGTTTAACAAAAGTTGTGAATCTCAAAGGATCATAATAAAAACTGGCCTCAAAGATTGATGCTTCTAAGGACCAAAAACTTGTCTTGAAAAATTTCTAAGTGTCCAAAGATATTTTTCAAACTTTGAAGCCTCATAACTCAAAATCCAAGCATTTTTTTAGGTTTCCACCTCTCATACAAACTTGTAGTATGTTGTAAGGGCTTTAATTTGAGCTTTGGAGCATACAAATGGTTATGTAGATTGGGAGTTTGAATCTTTCATAGTTGGCCTCAAAATTAGGGTTTTTTTCTATACTTAGAAAAATCTCAAGTTTTTTAACTTTGCCCTTTTTGCAAGAAACCTTCCAAATCTTGGTTTTTAATGCTCAAACTCATTGATCAAACAGGTCTTGATGAAATTTGGCTTGATGACTTTATATTGGACGAAAAACCCTAAAAGTCAAAGGGTTGACTTTGTCAGATAAACATTGTGTTATCAGATGAATTCAACTGTGCGATCTTCAATGATCTTGCATTCTTGAATCTTTAAAACATCATGGATGGACTCCAAGGATGTATTTGAGTGTCTTGGATCATCTCCCAAGGCTTGGGATCATGATTTGATCAAAAGTCAAGGCACAGTTGACTTTTCCCTGCTAAAGCCCTAATTGGTGACCAGATGAACTTGAGCTTCATAGAACTTGTAATGAGACCATCTTGCACTTGATTCTTAACAAGGAGAAGCCTCTTGGGTGTATGTAAGCTTAAGGGGTTGATGATCATTCCAAAACATTGACTGATCATGTGAGGTTTCCCTTGATTTCCTTGAGCAAAACCCTAATCTCAGATGAAACCAAACAAGAAACAACTTGAACAAGGTTAGGGTTAGCAATGCAATGCTTGAATACTTCCTAGAATGATGATGACATCTAGGGTCAAAATTTGGGGTATGACAGTTTGGGTTGAAATCGTGTATTGTTTCGTCTAGTTTCTATTTGCAATGGAAAAAAGGATACTGAAGAGACAAGCTAAATAGGAGTGTATAATACTATCACGCTACCACAACGGCCAATACTTGCAACCGTAGTGATATTTTACTTTCATAGTGAAATTTCATAAAAAAACGCCAGAGTATTAACAATTAAAAATTTTAAATAAAAAACAAAATAGATCACAACGGTTGTAAACATCAACCGTAGTCATAAACTTTAAAGTTTTTTATTAAAAAATAAATAAAAATGAAAAGGCACAACTTAACAACGGTGGAACTCTTGAACCGTCGTCATAAACTTTTAAGGTTTTTATTTAAAAATAATTAAAAGAGAAAAGGCGTCACTTAACATTAAAGGAATAACATATATGAGGGCCTCGGGGTTCGAACCCATGAAAGCTTGAGGTTTCACAAAGGTTGGCTCCTTAACCGTTGTTAAATACAAATAATTTTTAATTAAAAAACAATAATATTATGATAGCGCCTTAGTTTAGAGATGTCACAACGGTGTAGGGAATAAGCGTGGTGACCATGGCGTTGTTGTTTACGCGTTTTGTAGTAGTGACCATTGCATGAACCAACTATACCATAACATCCTTCATTGTTCAAATGATGGCAATGATCATCAAAAATAGTGAATGAGGAGTTATCAAGTAAACGACATATAGGGTATGGCACATTCCTGAGATCAGGCTGACTACAGTCGGAGGACTCTTCAGTGATATCTATTTCGTGACATGTTACGAATGTGAAGAGTAGATTTTGTGTTGATGATCTCTTAAGATGCAATTTCACGAAAGCATGATCAGAAATGAGGGTTTTCCAATGATTACTGACACACTTAAAACGAAGAAGAGATTTGACAGGAAAAACAGAAAGTACCTCTGTGATAAGATCGTTAGGAAAGACCAAGAGTAACGGATTCATCGTAGACAAATGCAAAAATGATAACTTTAATTTCTCCAACAGTGAGTTTTAGGGCAAAAATGGTGTAAACAAGCAATAGTTCCTACTTGAATTTGTGATTTTTTTATGTTATAGAGTTTGTGATTTTTGATTTCACAAACAAAGCTACATGAAAGCTCTAAAATTGATGAGTAATTTGGCATTTTAGGGTTCATGATATGGCCAAAGGGGATTTTAAATACATTACAGCCTTTCAACATTTGGCCTTTTAGGGTTCATGATATGGCCAAATATGGTGTAACAGTAAGCAAATTATCACCAAATTATACTTCCTTTGACTTTTTAGATTCATTAAATATTAAATATATCTAGTTTCTATATAGATCAAATATATAAATTATTCAATAAATCTGAAAAGCTAAATTTTCTTATAATATTGTACGGAAGGAGTATTTTGTAATAGTATAAGTTGTATAACATTTTATCAAGAAGTATCGTATCAAATTGGAGTGATTCTATTTAGGCAAACAAACAACCAATTTGGTCACTTATCATATAAAACAATGAAATTACAATCTTTAGATAATAATAAATTCATAAATACATTTTATATCTCTCTTTATTTGTAATTTTACCGACTAAATTAAGAAATAAAAAATATATATATTTAAAGATCAAAATGATTAATAAAAAATATATTTGAGAATTTAAATAATAAACCATAAAGATAATTGAAGCTTTGAAATTTCCATACATTCAAAGATACCGAGAATATCTCGCACATTCAAGAATTTAAATGATCATTTATTCGATTTTATTTATTTATTTATTTTTTGTTTAAAATTTTCTATTTGAGTTTTTCACGTTTCAATAAAAATAATTGTCTTGATTTCAGTGATAAAAGAGTAGTTAAATGAGTTGTATGCATAAATAAAAACAACATCCTCATTCTGAGATGTTTATTTTTGATTAAGGACGGACAGTGTTTTAACGCCCGATCAAATTGGTTAGACCTTGAATCGAAGGGTAGGACAGTTTGGTAAGACCATTGACTCATAATTGTAATTGATTCGGTAAAAATCAGTATGATTTGGCCGGTTTACTGGTCAGACCAATAAACCAGTGGATTTCTTAAACCTGCAGATTGATCTATTTATATTTACTTTTTAGTTTGATTATAATTTCGATCCCCTATGTTCATTTATCTTAAGTTTTGGTGTCTTGTTTTAAAATTCGATGTTATTATAATTTATAATTATATTTCTAATAATAACTAAATAATGAATAATGTTAAAATCATAAAAATAAATTTTTTTCAAATTTTAAAAATTGGACCGGTAAATTTTCAAAATTATTAGGATTGTAATTTTATCAAGTGTACCATAAATTTCTTGCATGTTCAATTTGGTTAAGAGAAGAGAGTTACAATGACAACGATTCTTTCTAATGTAATTCGCATTAAACTTATTTATTATTAATCATATAATAAAATAATATAATAAATTTAAAAATAATAATTAAACAATATAATAATACTATAAATTAACAAAAGTTTTGAAAAAAACCATATTACTAAATAAAAACAAAATTATATTTTCACATTATTAGAAGTGATATAATCCGAACAATGACCCACTAATCAAACCAATAACCCAGTAATCTAATAACATGACCGAGTCGATAACCAATTCGAGTTTTAAAACATTCGGAGTGCAAATATGACAAGTCAACTAACATGGGGTTGACATCTAGTCAACACAAGTCTAAATTAGAGCAAATTTTTTTATAAATCTATTTAGTTATAAAAGGTAGGTCTAGAGCCATAAAAAATTTATATGAGACCGACATATTCAACGAAATATGAAAATATAATAATAATAATAATAATAATAATAATAATAATAATAATAATAATAAAATATAAAATAAAATTTAGTTATCTTGAAGAATTTATGAAAATATATTAAAAGCGCCTTATAAACAATATCATAGGCTGTTTTCTTAAAAAAAAAAATTCACAAAACTTAAGTTTATAAATAAGCTCAAGTAAGTCAAAGCGAACAAATTTTTAGTATCATTTATCGTTTAATTTTTTAGTCTATTTAAATATTAATGGAATTTATTATTTATATATGTTCGATTGAAATATGATTTTAAGAAGATTAACAGACCAATCAGACATTAGAAAAGGTTAGTCCAGACCTAAAATAAGCATCTAACATGCTGCATGTAAAACTTTGTCTTTAATATTATTTTTTTTGTCGGGCTTAGGCTTGACTAAGCCTAATTTGGCCCTTATATTTTCGCCCCTACTTTTGAGTCTTTGTTATGTTCTGGGGATGTGTAGGAAAGAGGAGAATTCTCGCTTACCTTTTTGTGGAGTGAATGTTTTGAGAAAGTTCAAACAAATGTTTCAAACTTTGAGTTTTACCTAATCATGTGGTAACACGTGCTCTTCAATTTCCTAATATTATTGTAGCATGCGATTTTTGTCGGTGACGCGACCACCTTATCGCAATGGTTGGAATTGGGTGCTACTTTCTGATTTCTTATTTATCCTATAAAGCTGGAAAGGAAAAGATATCTAAAACTAACCTTGCACGCAAATGTTTTCTTTAACAAATGTTAAGAGATTGGGGATTCGGGATCAGGTTATACAAAGGGAAGTTGTTAAGACCCAGTGTATATATGGTTATCCATAACCCTTTAATTGCCTGTTTCTCTGTTGATTTGAAATGCTTTCTTGTATTTATATGCTATGGTTTGGGAAAGTTTCTCCTTTTGGGAGTGTTGAGAGAGTGTTTTTGTTGTTTTCGGGTTTTCCGTTGTTTTTGGGAAGGTACTGGACCTAAAGTTTTTTATTTGTGTGCTCGCTAAGATTTCGCAATCTTATGCCTACGTATTCTCGTAATGATATCTGGGAAATCAGAGCAATCGTAGTTCCTCCTATTCTATGAGAGGAAAGATGTGGTGTCTTGTTTAAAGCCCAAGATTGAAGCTAGCTGAGTATTTGTGTCTTGTTCAAAGCCCAAGATTGAAGTTATCAAGGTGTTTGTGTCTTGTTTAAAGCCCAAGATTGAAGCTAAAGGGGTGACTGAGAGAGAATTTGTCATCTCTAAAGGGAGATAACTCACATATTCATCACAAAATGTTAAGAAACTGATTATAAAGGAAATTGATTATAAGGGAAATTACTTTAACTGGGATAAATGAATCTAGAAATGCCATAATTTCCTTTACAAGGGTGATGTCATGAAGGAAGAAACTTTAACTCAGTATTGAGCAATGCCATTTTTCCTTATGAATCTTTCATGCTAAGAAAGGGACATTGGCTTAGATGTTAAGGATCCAGAGGCTTGTCACTTACAGCAGTTAGATGAAAGATGATTGTTGACCAGGATAAGAGAAGGACTCCAGCTTGGATTTTGAATCAACAAGTGTGCCACTTACAGCAATTATCTTGGAAAAAGGTTTTGACTGTTTGTTTTGATATGTGATGTATAGAGGAAATGTCCTCCTGCAGAGTGGACTCATGGTCTCATCTGAGGGGATGATGATTTTTTTTGCCTTAATCAAAGCCCAAGGTTGAAGCTAAAATGTTGAATCTACTAGGGGAGTTTTATATCTGTCTTGTACAAAGCCCAAGATTGAGGTTGAAAAGAGATTGACTCCACTGAGGAGGATTTTATTTGTCTTGTACAAAGCCCAAGATTGAGGCTGACTGACTCCACAGGAGGGAGTTCTTATATGAAGCCTAAGAGGAGGCTATCTCTTGCTGAGGATTATTGGGAATCTAGGAGCAGGTCCAGATTGTATTGGGGAATCCAAAGGCTTTACTCTTTCGGGGAATCAGGGAAGAGTTGGAGTTTTATATGCCATAAGGTTCTAATACTATTGGGGATTTATTGATGGTAAATTGACCCTGTCTGGGGATTTTTAAGGTGAAGCTTAAACCTTGTTTAAGGGGTCAGAGGGGATTTAAAAATGAGTTTGAAAACCTTAGTGGTTTTAACTCTGCTGGACATTAGTATATTGATGAAAATGATCAGGGTTTTTCCTAAGCTTTTAGGAAACTTGAGGGTTTCTTGGTGAGATCCAAGAGGATATGAGACTTTCCAAGTCTACTTGTATGAAGCCCAAGAGGAGGTTGAGACTGTCCAAGTCTCTTAAGAAGTGGTAGGCTCTAGTGTAGAGAGAGATCTTTGTATGATGCCCAGGAGGAGGTTGTTGGTTTAAGGGATGAAGATCAATCCTAAAATGGTTTGATGTTTGGGAATTCTGACTCTCCTGAGGATTGAACTAGCAAAGATGACTAATTTCTGTCTTATACATGTAGGAAGCCTTTGGGTCCTTATACTAAGCCCAAGGGGAGGCTGAGGAAATTCTAAGAAGTCTGTTGGTCCTTGTACTGAGCCTAAGAGGAGGCTGGGGATGCTTTTAGGAAGCATGTGGGTCCTTGTACTAAGCCCAAGAGGAGGCTGGTGAGGCTTTTAGGAAGCCTGTGGGTCCAAACCAAAGAAAAGTTCAAGAAAGGTTTCACCGGGAATTAATCCTTTCTCTACTGAACAGTTCTAAGGTTTGAAGAAATTCAAAAGAGGTTTCACCGGGAATTAGTCCTCTCTAGGGAAATGAATTTCTTGTACACATATATATTTCTAAGTTTGACAATCTTGAGAAAAGTTTCGTCGGGAATAATGCCTTTCTCTGTTCCATATTGTATAAGCCCAAGAGGAGGCAAGACTGTATAGGGGGTTTCCTATGAGGAACTAGTTTTGACTCTGTTGAAAGTAAACTCTGGTTTGATCTAAACCTAGACCTAACTGCTGGGGGAACTCTAAGCAAGATATGCACAAATATATATAGATACAATTATATTGACATATATATATATATATATATATATATAAGCATTGAAACATATATGGGGACTTACCTTCTGAGAAGAAGCCCAAGCATATTGTGATCTGTAGTATTGACTACAATTGTATTCCCTCTTTTAGGGTTACAAGAAATTGAAGAAATTTTTGAAAAAACACATTGAATTTGAATTTTTGAATTAAAAACAAGTTTTTTTAAAAGAAATGTTGGGGGCTTATAGCTCAAAGAGAGGCCTAGACGACTTATTTGATAACATTGATCGCATTGCGATACCGACAGACGTTGTGGGACTTATACTATAGCAGAGGCCCAAAATTGTTTTTGTACAAAGAGAGGTTGGGTCTTACACTCTATTTAAAGGCCCAAAAGTTTATTTTTATACAAGAGATGGGGCTTATAGCTCAAGGAGATGCCCGGATGAAAAACAGTGATCGCACCGTTATTTTGAAAATCATATTGGGACTTATACAATGACTGAGGCCCAAAAATGGTATATTTACAAAGGGGATAGGTCTTACACTCTATTAGAGGCCCAAAATGTTTAAAAAGAAGAAAGATGAGGCTTACAACTCAAGGAGAGGCCCAGATGAAAATTGTTTTGAAAATGGCGATCGCGCCGAGATTCTTAAAATCGTATCAGGACTTATACAATGACTGAGACCCAAAATCAATTATTTACAAAGGGATGAGACTTACACTCTACAAAGAGGCCCAAAATGATTTTGAAAAGAAGTTTGAAGAATTAAAATTAAGAGAAACCCTAATTTTAATTAAAAATATAATTTTTCAAAGAAAATTAAATATCAAATATCAAATATATTTAAAAATAAGTGGTAAGTTTTGAAAAATATTTTGAAAAATCATGCTTAATTACATGAAAGCTTGAAATCCAATTGGTTTTGAAAAACCAAGGTGAGAATTTCATTTAAAAAACTGTTAAAAAACAATAAAAATGAAATTATTTACAAAAATTCAAGATATATTAAATAAATAATATAAATTTAATTTTTTTATAGAATAAAATAATTTAACATTTTTGTGAATTTTTAAAAAAAAAAGAACCAATCAAAAATGATAAAAAAAATGAGAGAGAAATTAATTTTTGAAATCAATTAAGAAAATAATTAAAAACTAAAAAATTTGAAATATGGCGCCAACGATCGTCTTCTACCTCACGACTACTCGCCATGGCCGTTTTGCAAAACCTCTCATATCTCTCTGATTACTCAATGAAAATGACTTTTGTAAAAATGAAAGTTGTGTGTTTTTTAACAAGGATTTCAGTCATATAAATTAATTGCATTTATATTAAGTGTGGAGTGAGAAATCAAGTGATGAACTCAAGAACCCTAATTTCTGCAAGAACACTATGAAATCTTATACACGAAAGCTACAAAGCAATTGATTGAGGGGAATCACTCTATATAAGTGCAGAAACATGTCTGTAACTTGAAAACACATTTATGGTGCATGGATTATAGAGTTTGAGAGTGTCAGGCTTACCCCTTGCAAGAAGAATTCGAATTCTATGTTAGAGGTGTTACAGATGTTGTGTAATGATCTGGACAACTTCAATGTACCTAATACAAGGTGTTAGGAAGCTTGGAATGAATTGAAACAGTCTGGAACTTGTTGTGGCACCTCAACTGCAAATAGGCCAAAAAGCTTAAGTAAATGGGGGTGAGTTTGTGATTCTGATGTTCCAGATGTGTTTTAAGGTTATGGATCACTCATATATGATGTATGTGAGGTGTTGGCATGATTGGTTTTGATTGAATTGCTCTCAAATTAAAAATTCGAATGTTACTTCAAGAAGAAGCAAAAATCTGTTTTTTGAGAGTGAAGTGAAAGAAAACATGAATTCAGACGTTTTGGGGTGGTTTGATCAGTCACACATGACCTGTATTTATAGTAGAGGAAGTTTGTTTTGGAAGCAATAGTGTTTGGAGGCTGATCATGATTGTAACTTGTAGCCATTGACTTGGATAATCCAAAAGTGCCAAGTCAACTCTTCTTATCTTGACTCCATTTAACTTTGCAGGTTTGAATGCTCAGAGTTTGGACTAGAATCTTGACTGGCTTGGAGTGTTGTGATCTGGTTCATGACACCTCAATGCATTGCATTGATGTTACATTGCCAAAGTTGAATTTCAAACTTCATGTCATGATGGTTTTCACATTCCAAATTGAATTCCTTGCCCCTTTGATCATGAACCAAGTGAGTCATCAGATATTTTGTGTTTTTGGAAGATGACAAAGTTGGAAAAGTGACATGATTTGAAGGGAAAAATCGTGTGGCACAAGTTTAGTTTTCATGCTGTCTTGAAAAATCAGGTTTTTAGGCCATGTTTCAAGGCTTGTAACTCCCTACTCAAGTTGAGTTAGGATGAGTTCTTGTACTTTTTGGAAAGCCCTAATAACATACTTCAACTTTGATGTCCAACTTTGGTCTTGAATCAACTTGGATCATAATGAAAAATGGCCTCAAATTTGGTGAAAATTCAAGACAGATTATGTCCAAAATTTTCACTAAGTGTTGGAAAAAGTGTCCATTTTCATGTTTTTGTGATTTTGATCAATCTATAACTCAAAATCCATGAGGATTTGGAATCTCTTGTAGTTGACAATTTTGAATTATGTAATGAGAGCTTTAATTTGAGCTTTGGATGGAAAAAAAATGCCTTGTGGTTTAGAAGTTATGACCTTGCAAAGTTGGTATCAAATCACTTTTCTTCCATAACTTAGAAAATTCTAAGTTTCTTAAGGTTACCCTTTTTGCAAGTAACCTCATTTTTCTTGATTTTTCTTGATGGATGATGATCCAAACCATGAATTAACATTGTTTTTGACTTAGGGAAGCCATGATTGTCAAGAAATTCAAAAAGTCAAACTTGGTTTTTAGGAACAGTTGACTTTTTGTCAGATGAATTTCAAACTTTGTGATCCTTTATGAAATCAAGTCCTTAACCTAATTCGAACCTAATGTATGGATTCCATAGGTGTTTTAGGGTGTCTTGAATCATTTCCTAAGGTTTGGGATCATATCTTGGTCAAAAGTCAAAGGTACAGTTGACTTTTCATTAAGAAACCCTAATTGGTCCAGATGAATTTGAATCCTTGTACTGCTTATGAACCAAGTTCTTTGAATCAATCCAATCTTATAAATGGATCAATATGATGTATTGGAGGTCTTCAAAACACTTCTTGAGGTTTTGGCTCATGCCTTGCTCCAAAAGTCAACTTAGGGGTGAATTAGGTCAAGAAACCCTAATTCCTAATTTTTTATGAATGCATCCCCTGTGGCTATTTTGACTCTATGATTGGGTTCATGAGGTCATTTTGAGCTCCTTGGATCATGATTTGAAGTATTAGCCCATGCCTAGATGAAAAGTTTCATCTGGAGGCCTTAGTCGACCAAAACCCTAATTTGGTGGCACTGGCGATCTTGAGGCTTGATCCACTTGGAATGTTGCAACCTTGTGTTTGATTCTTGATGTGGGAGATCTCTTGATCCTTTATGGGTGTTTGAGAGGCTTGACAAGTTGAGGATCATGTTCATTCTTGATTGATCCTTTGTCTGAGTACTCTAAGAGGGCTCAAAACGCTAATTCTTGGTTGTAGTGAATGTTCAACAATCCTTGAGGATTGATGAGGTATGAAGGTACATCCATATTATGGTGATGATTTGCACAATGATGGGAAATCTTGTGGTCAAAATTTGGGGTATGACAATTATTAGGGGATAAGCAGATGGGAAGTGGTTTATATGTTTTGTGGTTGACATGCTCTATACAAATTTGAAAATAATAATAAAAATTGAATTTTCAGCTAAAAAGAATCGTCCCCGACACAAATTATTGATAAAATTAATTTCAGTTTTGTGTTGAAATTGTTTAAGAAACGTCAGTTATTGTCATTATCAGTCTCCTTATCTTCATTTACAACTTGTGCTTCTTGTTTGACTTCTTCTGGGTTATGCAATTCAGCATTACTAAGATTCATCTCAATAGGAATCTCTTCTTGTTCCAACTCCCCTATTGAGATCTTCGTACTTCAACCAACGTCATCAGTTTTCTTGAAAGACATTTCAGATTAATTGAAAACTACATCCCGCCTTATGATACACCTCGTGTGACTTGGCTCTAGGAACCATAACCTATAAGCTTTGAATCCTTCAGGGTATTCAAGGAACATACATCTCAAAGCTATAGAATCGACCTTGTTTTTCCTAATAGGAGCATATGCTACACAACCAAATACTCTAAGTCTGTCGAGATTAGGTGGATTCCCGACCAAACTTCTTCAGGTGTTTGCACCCCAAGGCAGCCAAGGGACACCTATTTATCAAATATGATGCAGTCACTGCAACCTCAACCCAAAACACCTTCTTCAATCGTGCACTAACCAACATGCATCTAACCCTTTCCAGAATGGTTCAATTAAACCTTTCTGTCAAACCATTTTGTCGAGGAGTACATGCAGTAGTAATTTGCCTTGCAGTACCAGACACAGAACAATAGTTGTCGAAAGCCTCATTATAAAATTCCAGACCATTGTTGGTTCTCAACCTCTTGACCTCTTTCCAGTTTGGTTTTCGACCAGAGTCTTCCAACTTTTAAAATTTTCAAAAGTTTCATCCTTAGCTGTCTGAATGAATATCCACAACTTTCGTGAGTAATGATCAACTATGGATAAAAAATATCTTGCACCTGAGTGTGAAGGATTTCTTGCTGGCCCCTAAAGATCAACATGGATAAAATCAAGGGATCCAAGAGTTCATAGTTTACCTTTGTTAAACTTCACCCTGTAGGATTTACCAAATACACAATGTTCACAAAACTCTATTTTTTCGACCTAGTCACCACATAGTAGATTTTGTTTCGACAATTTGACCATGCCTCTTTCATTGACATGTCCAAGTCGTTTGTGCCACAGATCAGTCTTCGACACAGGTTTTGTGGATGCCACATTTGCTAAAGCACTTACAACCTCAACCTCAAGGGTATACATGCCTTTCCTATTTATGCCTCTTAAGACTTCCTTCGACCCCTTCATTACCCTTAGGATATTTTTTTCTCCTTTGAAAACATATCCTTTATTGTCGATTTCACAAAGGGAAATCGAATTCCTCTTAAGTTTATATACATACCTAACATTAGTGAAATTCTGGTACAGATATGTGATGTCTTGTGCAATGTCACAACATCGCAATCTGCTGTATGAACAAGGCACTAAAAAGAACTGTGATGTTATGTGTGATGTTACAGCAACAATAGAAAACTACAGAATTGTACACACAAGGATTGTTCACCCAATTCGGTTCAACAACCTACATCTGGGGGCATACCAAGCCAGGAAGGAAGTCCACTATTAGTAGTATCAAATTACAGACTCAACAGACCAGTTGACAATCTACCTAATTCAATCACTACCCAATGACCCTTCTACCTAAGTCCTCCCTAGGTAAGAGACTCCATCTCACTCCCAATCATCGCAATGATGTCTAGCAGTCAACTACACCGTTACTGCATCAACAACTTGATTACCAAATAACTCTTCACGAACATAACCTTAGAAGACACACTTCCATGACAACCCTTTGGAGTTGCTTCACAGCTTCCTCCAAGAACAATACCAAACGCATTACCTACAGGTTTCTGAGTTACACACAGTGACCATCTCACAACCCGAGTGGTTCACTTAGACAAAGCCCTAATGATCTACATCTTGGACCCGTACCTATTCTAGGTTACAAGCATACTATTTATAATATAATCCCAACTGGATTTGGGCCTTCAAAACATATCATATCTTCTGTAAAAAATCTGCTTCTAAATAGATCATATCTTCAATTAAATCTTTAATTATTAACTCTGAATATTCTCCATATCTTTATGCTTTAAATGCGTAACAAACTGATCTTCATAACTGATTGTAACAGAATATATCTCTCCCTTGATCTTCGCCTATATTCTCTGATTCTCTTTAGCAGAATTCTCATTCACACCAGAAACACGTGCAGCCCTAATCACATAACTGTCTGATGTTTTAATGTTCTGATATGGTGATGTTAAGACTTCGCATGTGACATCACTCTTCAGTACTTTAACTCTTCAACAATAAACCAAAATGTTAGCTAAGACATACCTATACTGTTAGAAGCTCATGTTGCCATATCCACCATGACATCAACATTGTTTTAACAAAATTCCATCCAATTACAAGAACTTACAATCTCCCCCTTTGGCTAATTTTGGCTAAAACAACTATATAACCATTACAACTCAGATTACAGCAGTACTGTCAGTAGATATCAGTAACCACTGATCCTAACAGTAATCATCAGTAGCTACTGTGCGTAGCAATCCTGGAGATCCATCTTCTAGGGAATAATTGAATGATGTTAAGACATCATGTCTGACACCTTCTTTTGGCAGCACAGCCCACCACAATCACTTCAGGCAGCACATCAGGAGGAAGAAGTAGAAAGTCCCGAAGTTATGCACTCAGATTACAGATATCTAGTGTACATGAGGAAGAAGATTTTAGACCCTCCCCCTTAATACAACACATTTCTTTTTCCTTTCAACTCAGACCCGGAATCATTGTGGAAGACTCCCCCAGAAAAGAAATGTTAGTCCATTCATCAAAGACCAATGGTGGCATAAGATAATTCTGCACACCATCATTGATCAGACACTGGGTTTAGACCATGGCATAAGATGGCATAAGAGGAAACTTAAGAAGTGCCATTCAGTTAACCCAGGTAACTCAGAACACAAGTCACAACTGTGTTCATAACTCAGGACACAAGTCACAAAGACTCAACACCAACTCAGGGATGTACCCTCTTCTTCTGCTGCATTAGTAACTGCAGACTCCAGGCATAACATCTGCACAGGGTACTTAGCCAGATCCTCTCCTTTCTCCCCCTTTTTAGCCACAAATTGGCAAAGGGACCCCTCACAAAACCAGACCCAGTAATTGCTCACCCAAACACGAATAAACCCCATATGACTTATGAGACGAGAACACTCACTGGCTGAAGGAGAACTGAAAACCCCTATAAATAGCTGACCAGTAACTTAGAAATTAACGAGCCTTCGAATATGTTCAATGTTCTTGGTCAAACAAACGCTATTTTAGGTATCAAAAACTGCATTCAAATTCAATGCCTATCTTCCAAAAACTGCCTTGACTGCCTTAATTATTTCACAACTGAATCTTACCATAAATTAGGCCAATAACGCTTCATGCATATTCGAAGCCACGTGTTTCACCACCGTCCAAAATACTTCCCTGTTTGGCTCAAGAAAAACATGTCCTATATCATGTTCTGACATCTCTTCAGACATTGTCTGATGGCTCGTTAACCCAAGACTTTACAAACACATCTTCTTATCTAATGGGTATTGATACAACTTCTCACAACTTTTTCTAGATTGCTTCCAACCATCAGCCAAGTACACCACTTTTGCTTTTCAGACCTCTCCTGTATCGGCACTATCTTCACACAGCTATAACAGGTCCCATCATCACACTGCACAAGTTTGATCAGTACACATGCTGCAATAGGCTATAGTAATCAGTATTACACTCAACGCCCTTCATGATATCCCACCAATAATGCCACATTCCTCATGGGGATTTTAGGTACAAGATATGCCAAGTCCAAAGGACAAACACCCATTTGATTGGAAATTTCTCACACAAGATAAACACCTTTCTGTCCTTACATTCACCAGCTCCTAATGAAGTCTTCAACATGAAAGTAGCCATGTATTTCCTGAACTACTTACCATCTAGATTAGAATCTGCCCATTCTAATCCACACTATGTCAGAGCTGCCACTTCAGACAATAAAGCTGCTTCTTCAAACTCCATAAGTATGGTACATACCCAACCATAATGTTGTAACAACATGTAGAACATCAGCACGAGACAAAAGACCATCCCACTTAATCAACCCCAGTAGTTATACCATCAGACAACTAGACAAGACCTAGCCTCATCCTACTATGACCACTTCTACCCAGGCACCAAGCACGAAGTTCTGGTAACCAATATGTCAAGAAAAGAAGGTTCCCAAGAAAAACAGATTCCCACACCAAAGACTACTCTGATTGGTCAGGCGATACAAACAATGCCATATTATCCATTATAAATACCAAACCTCCTTGCACCTATCAGCACACCAAGGAAGGAAACATGAGTCAGTCTAACAAGAATGCAACAAGGAGGCACATGCACGAGGACAAGAAGCCAGATCCTCAGAAGTTGAAGGACACAACACTGTCCAAAGCTGGAGCATCTTCTGGAGCAACAAGAACACGCAAGACATCAGAAACCAGGATGAAGACTATCAAGAAAAAACAAGTGCAGCTTCAAGCATCTGATGATGAAAGGGATGAAGATTGGAAGACTTTTCTTGATTCGGGGGGGGGGGGGGGGGTTGGGATAATCTTTAGACACTTTGTTTGTTGTTTTTACTAATCTTGTAAGCTTTCATCAATGCAATAAATTTCTGGTTTACTACTGTTCCATTTACACAGCTGCACAAGACACTAAATCCTCATATAAACAACTTTCCAATTTGCTTCAAACTAAGTCCCAACACCAAAAAGCTTCAGTAATATCATTCTCCCCCTAAAACGAACACCTTCCATCAACACAAACCCTTACTGAGTTCTTCCCAAAACTTGCATAGAAGCGCAAATTTTCCACAAACAAAGTTGTCCTTCAGACTCCTCCTCAGAAGCATGTGCACATATGATTTAAACAATTAGCTTCACAAGGGTAGAGCCTTTTATGTCCACACCCACATGCCATCCAATAGCCTAATGTCATAACCAATCAATGCAATCTTCACAATATATATACCTTTGCAGCCAAAATCCATAGACAAGTATTCCCCCTGTCCTGGTTCACTAATGCTATAGATGAGGATGACCATTTGAGCACACTTGCTGAGCACATGCATTTTGGCACCATTGTCCCTTTCTCCACTGGCATTCATTCCTTACCATGCTCTCCATCTTCCAATCAATACCTGAACTACATTTTCCATCCAAGGTAGACCTTCTACTTCATCATCCTCCCGTATGACTATGTAGACGCTCCTCAGGCATAATGTAGGCACCACACTTCTGAATCAGAGCATAATCATCCTTCACCAAGGATATCCAACCAGATAATGTCCCAACACACGTTAGAACCTCTGCCACCCACCAAGCCATCATCACCATGATTCTTGATATGCTCCATCAACTGGACTATTTGATCCAACTCCAGGACGCTTAAACCTTGAAAATACTTTCATAAAGTAAATTCTCAACCCTTCTGCAGTCCTATACTTTAACCTCAGACAAATACACAGTCTCCCGTCAATGTATATTGTCATCAGTTGACTGCACAACTCTATCCAAAGCAAACAAATATACAACTATTGTCATGCAAGATACAACCTTTTATCTGGTCTGACATCCTTTTTCTGCAGACTTGAGGCACTGATTGATCCTACTTTTGCTAATCCATCCCAAATTAGATTAGATAAGTGGCTTGACCTGATACTTCACCGTGAGCATAATGTTTCAACATCCCCAGTCACATGACCCAGCATACTCTCATCTTCCAAGAATATTCAAACCTTTGATGCCATCATTATTAGGTTACCACAACTAAGCTTAAGAGATAACTTATCAAGATCTTCACTCCCGCATGAAAACTTTGACAGTGATACTCTTTTGCTTTGTCTCCATCTTCTTCAGATCCTTCCAGCCACAAGACTGATGCAAACACCAATTCCAATTGACCAAAGGCTGATTGATGTAACGCCCCAGTTTTGTTGGATTTATTTAATAGAGTAGATTTAATGGTTTTGGTTTTATATTATTTTATTATTGACTTTTATTTGGAAATATATTATTTTTCATCGTTGTTGATGTTTTATCACATTTTGAGAGTGTTTGGGAGATATTCGAGCTGAGGGGTATTTTGGTCTTTTGCTTGGGAAAGTTTATGTTTTTATATAAATAGAAAGAAATAGAGAGAAAATGAGAAAAAGAAGAAAAGAAGAAAGAAGAGAAAGAGAAAAGAAGAGGAAGAAGAGAGAAAAGAGGAGAAAGTGGGAAAAATCGGGAAAAGCTCCGTTTCAATCGCGATTAATCGGGTAAGGGTGAGAAGTTTTAATTATATTTCGATTGTATATGTATATGTATGTGTTTGTTTGGTTGAAAATGTATGTTTTCCATTTGGTTAGAATTGTGAACAATTGATAGAAATTGATGTTTTCGCGGTTAGATTTCAAAACTGTTCGCGTAGAATAGTCGAGCGAGGAGTGGGTTTAATCGGAAAGGCATGTTGGTGAGATTTGAGGGGTTTTGTGTAGAGTTATCAAGAATTGGAGATTAGGGCATTAATGGTAAATCGAGTGGAAATCGATGTTTCCACGGTTGAAACTCGGAATAAGTTGTGTAGTGTAGTCGGGTAAGGTTTGGGTTTAATCGGGAATGGTGGTTTGCGTGTTTTCCCGCGGTTTCGATCGAGTTCGAATTTAGAATTCAATGATCAAATTATGTTTTAAAATATGTCTAAAATGGTAAAATGTGTTGGATGGCTTTTTAATAGTGAAATTATTGTAGTACGTCGAATTCTGAGAACGCAGCTTTTTACGGAATCGAAAACGGATGTCCGGAAGTCTAAAAATGGTGTTTTTAAGGTTGAAATTTGTAGCAGGATTCGCGCTCAGCGCGCAGGTCTGGGGCTCAGCGCGCAGGTCTGGGCGAAAGGGAAAATTTCTGAAACTTTGAAAATTCATAACTTTTGAACCGTAAGTCCGTTTTGGTCCCCGTTTGAAGCGTTAGGAAGCTTATGAAATGTTCTTTCTTATAAAAATGGGTTGGAAGGCAGTAGATGATTTATTTAGGTCGTGGTTTTGGAAAAGTCTTGGGTTGTCGGGTTTCTATCGCGTTAAACGCGTGCGGTCGGTGTTTTACCGTGCTATATGCTTTTAATATGTATCGTATGACTTGTGTGCTGGTATATGATGTGAATATATATGATAAGTGTTGGTGATGATGGTCTGTGGTGTTATGGAGGAATAAATGTGTGTTTTGGGTTTTGATTTCAATGTGCGATAATGATTTGTTGTGAGTAGCATTTGATATCTGAATCCCTTGTGTGAGGAATTAATGATGTTGTGGTGTAGTAATATACATTGTTTGATTGAATATCAATGTATGTGGGTATGATGTTGTGTTGGTTCGTGGTTTGTTGTTGTGGTTTGTGATAATATGCATTGCTTATGTGAAATTCAATGTGTGTTTTGGATGTGAATCATACAATAGTGCATTGATGTGAATGTATATAGATTGTATGTGATTGTATGAGATGATTACAAACGATTGTGTGCCTAGGTGAGGTGTGAGCAATCGGATTGTGGGTAGCCTTTGTGGTGTGAATCCCTTGTGAAAGTAATTGTGATTGTATGATTGTTGTGGTATGTGGTATGTGATGAAATGCATTGTTTGAATTGTTTTCAATGCATGAATAATGATGAGGAGATAATTCATATTGTTGAATTGTGAATGTATGTAGATGGTATATAATTGTATGAGATGAATGCATGAATATATTGTGAATATGTATGCATTTCAAGAATGTCTTGAGTCATTTTGCATGTGAAGCATAATGAAGTACATTCTTGTGTTGAGCGATTCTAATGAGAATCCGTGGTAACATCGTGTGCCTATGTGAGGTGTGAGCGATGGTTACAATCGATTGTGTGCCTAGGTGAGGTGTGAGTAATCGGATTGTGTGCCTAGGTGAGGTGTGAGCAATCGGGTCGTGTGCCCAGGTGGGGGTGTGAGCGATCCATAAACATTGTGTGCCCATGTGGGGTGTGAGCAATGGGTGAACATCGTAGGCCCGACGGGGAGTTACATTGGTAACGAGCGATGGTTCCAGCAGAAGTTCTTGAGTGAACTTGAGATGATTGAGTAGGTACCGCATTGCATTTGCATAGAGTCGTGAGTCGGTCTCTATGATTTGCATTTATCATCTCTATAATTGAGAATTGATGAATAAACATGAATATGAATGTTTATGTGGAATGATAAGAATTGTGAAAGTGTGCATGATGAATATGCTTGGTTTTGTATAGATATATACATAGTGATGTATATGAGTGAGTTGTGATGAATTGTGGTGAGAATTGTGAAGGGATGTGTTATGTGTGGAAAATCACGATTCGATTTATTATGTGTGATATGTTATGTATTGGTGCCATGCTATATGTGTTAGTATGTGATGTATGTGGTGAGAAATATTATATATGTGAATTATCTGTGTTGTGGCATATTATTATGCAATCTTGTTATAGTTGTTATTTCTCACCCTTCTGCTGGAATATGCTTTTTATGGCATAGTGCAGATTGTCAGCTTTAGAGGCGTGGAGGCAAGTGGAAGAGTTAGATCTTCGGTTGCTTAGGTCTTGGTGTCTGCTCTGATACGTAGCACAGGAGTCGGGGAACGATTATGTTATATATGTATATATTTGTAGGATATATTTTGTATGAATATTTTGATGTATAAAACAGTTTATTTTGTAAAACAAGTCGGTTATGGAACTTTCCGTTTTATTCCATAATTGACATTTCATTTATTATGGAAAAAGTTTCCCCCTTGAGGGTACTCTATTTTATGCTATGTATCAAATTTATGAGCAGGGATGATGTTTTGTTTATTTAAATGTGGCATCCTTGTTTCTGTCGGAAAAATAAATTTTTAGTTACTCTGATTTTATTTATGTATTATTTATTCGCGATGGGAATTCGGGTGTTACAATTGACATGTTAAGCTCAGCTTCTTTCTTGATGAATCTCCATACCTCTCAGATGCCTCCTCTTCTAAGTCAGGAGTAGGTTCCAAACAGACGTGATCAACACATTTGTTTAGCTCCCAAGCATCTGTTATGACACACTCTGCCTTTAACACACTCCAGAGATTGACTTTGGAGGCAAAAACTTCTAACTTTCTTCAGATCCGTTTTCAACAAGCTCATATAAGAGTTCCTTTATGAGTGGACTTGGGATGAACCATAAGTATCTCTGGCAACTCTAACCTGCTAGTTGAAGATATCATCAAGTATCAGCTCACCAAGTGATACATCTTCAGAGGAGACCACAAAACCACCAGGAATTTTCCATCAGATAAATATATGCAGCAGAACACACATTAGAAAACTCCTTGGCAACCTTCAGGAAAAACATAATAACCCTGTACAAACACGACACTCCATGTGTACCAGGACAACATAGGTTTGAAACTAAGTCAAACCACACAGCAGTTCACCACCAAAGTTTCAAGCCTGATAACAATAGACGGGTCCAATACACACCCTGTCATGAACAGTTCATCCTCCACTTCAAGGGATCATCTTTATGAACTGACCAAATCCATAACTTAGCAACACTATCTTCCTTGCTCTTGAACCGGAAATTATCTTCCCTAGATCTCATCCAGAAACAGACAGGATGCCTGCTCTGATACCAATTGAAATTCTGGTACAGATATGTGATGTCTTGTACAATGTCACAACATCGTAATCTGCTGTATGAACAAGGCACTAAAAAGAACTGTGATGTTATGTGTGATGTTACAGCAACAACAGAAAACTACAGAATTGTACACACAAGGATTGTTCACCCAGTTCGGTTCAACAACCTACATCTGGGGGCATACCAAGCCAGGAAGGAAGTCCACTATTAGTAGTATCAAATTACAGACTCAACAGACCAGTTGACAATCTACCTAATTCAATCACTACCCAATGACCCTTCTACCTAAGTCTTCCCTAGGTAAGAGACTCCATCTCACTCCTAATCATCGCAATGATGTCTAGCAGTCAACTACACCGTTACTGCATCAACAGCTTGATTACCAAATAACTCTTCATGAACATAACCTTAGAAGACACACTTCCATGACAACCCTTTGGAGTTGCTTCACAGCTTCCTCCAAGAACAATACCAAACTCATTACCTACAGGTTTCTGAGTTACACACAGTGACCATCTCACAACCCGAGTGGTTCACTTAGACAAAGCCCTAATGATCTACATCTTGGACCCGTACCTATTCTAGGTTACAAGCATACTATTTATAATATAATCCCAACTGGATTTGTGCCCTCAAAACATATCATATCTTCTGTAACAAATCTGCTTCTAAATAGATCATATCTTCAATTAAATCTTCAATTATTAACTCTGAATATTCTCCATATCTTTATGCTTTAAATGCGTAACAAACTGATCTTCATAACTGATTGTAACAGAATATATCTCTCCCTTGATCTTCTCCTATATTCTCTGATTCTCTTTAGCAGAATTTCTCATTCACACCAGAAACACGTGCAACCCTAATCACATAACTGTCTGATGTTTTAATGTTCTGGTATGGTGATGTTAAGACTTCGCATGTGACATCACTCTTCAGTACTTTAACTCTTCAACAATAAACTAGAATGTTAGCTAAGACATACCTATACTGTTAGAAGCTCATGTTGCAACATCCACCATGACATCAACATTGTTTTAACAAAATTCCAGCCAATTACAAGAACTTACAATTAGTCAATAGCCTTATTGACACATCATGAAGCTTGAATCTCACATATCTAATACCTGCAATTTTGTAGGCTTTGTTGTTTCTCAGCAACACTGATCCACCATCTTGGTCACATAATTCCTCAAACACGTCTTTGTTTAGAGTCATGTGTGAATTACACCATAAATTCATAATCCACTCTTTGCTAGAGTTGCTGCTTGAATCCATAATGGTTGCATTACCATTATCCTTACCACCATGATTATTCACTCGATTAGGGAACACATTTCCTGTATGACCCTCCTTCTTACAGTGATAACACCTAATAGCAAGAGTGTTATCACCAAAAGAATTTTGAAGAACTTTACCCTTCTTCTTCTCAAACCTACCATTTTTCTTTGTGAATTTTCCTTTTACGGACAATCCTTCACCAACAGGCGATGGCTTGTGCTCCTTTCGTTTGTTCAAATCCTTAGAGTACAAGGCTGATTGAACTTCTTCAAAGGTCAGCGAATCTCTTCCATACAAGAAAGTTTCTTTGAAATGAGCATGAGATAAAGCACACAACAGAAGCAGCATTTGATCTTCATCATCAGTCTTAACCTCGATATTTGCAAGATTAAGAATCAACTTGTTAAACATATCAAGTTGCTCAGCCAAGACTTTGTCTTCACTCATCTTGAATGAATACAAAGATTGTTTTAGGTAGAGACGATTGACCAAGGATTTGTTCATATACAAACCCTCGTGTTTGCTCCACACACCCGGTGTCGTCTTCTCCTTCGAGACCTTCTAGAGAACCTTATCACCAAGGCACAATATGATGGCACTGTGGACTTTCTTGATCATCTTCGTATTCTCCTTCCCTGTTAGGGCACCAGCCATCTTTTTTTAGCCTTTCAACGCATCTAACAAACCATGTTGAACCAGTAGGGCTTGCATCTCAAAGCGCCACAAACCGAAATCCTTCACATCGGTGAATTTCTCAATCTCATACTTTCTTTACGACATTTTCTCCTTCACGCTCACCGCACCAATTTGTTGTGAAATGATGTCCAACAAAACAAAGTATGATCGGATTCTTGATCAACAAGAAAACCACATAGTAAAAGAAAATTGATATGAGAAGAGAAATACAATTCTAAGTGGTTAAAAATTGGATTCTTGATTCAATTACATATTAAGGAACAATATTTACAATTAAATTTCAACCACACCATTTTCTCCCTCTGATTAAGATTATCAGGGATTGATTAGAGACAAGTGATGACTAGTATGTTATTTATAGGAAAACTAAACCTTACCATTCAACTAACATACTAAAGAATTGGTCCAACAGACTGACTCAATTCGACATGCTAACTTAAACAACAAGCTTACATATTTTTGCACACAAGAACAGACTTCGAGTACGGCATGCACATTTTTTACTATTGTCGAACCATGAAGTTAACCTTGCTGAGACTAGAGTTCAATCCAAATACCACAAACATATATTTTCATCTACAAGTTCAATAATAGATTTATATATGATGATTTGTCATGTTTTACAAGTAACTTGTCATTTAAAAAATATAAACAACTTTAGTTTTTAGTGCATAAGTATGAAAGGAAGACCAAAATTGTTTAAATGTAAACTAGAGAGAACAATTTCATAAATTAATTAAAATAAAGGGACCAAAATTATAATTAAACTAAAAAAATGCAAAGTTGGTGTGTTGGCCTAAATATACCCAGATAAATCCAATCTTAAGCATTCGAAGAGCGAAATTGAATGCCCCGATAGTTGACATGCCACAATTGGAAATGACCCTTTTAGATGCATCCTTTCCTGCATATTGGAATCATAAACACAATAAAAGGATTAAAATTACTCTTATTTCCTTCCATCCAAGAAAAATTGTGTTCATTAATTATGTATCCTCTATAAACATGTCTTCTATGATACTAGAATTATACTTCGGCGTGGCTTGAACATAACTCCTTTCAGAACATTAAAAATCAATCATCAATCCATTGTATAAAGAAAAGTAAGAATCTCAAAGAAATCGAATTTAGGCGTTAAAGGTACAAATCAGTGTTTGAATTACGAATGTTATTGCATGTAATGTTCAACTTTGGTATGAGGACAAATAATTTTGGTTGACTGTTAATGGATATGATGTGTATTTCATTGTCATGATTATAATTGTCTGTTGCTGGAAATGAAAATGTATTACCGGTGACAAGTAACTTTTTGAATTACCTTATGCTTGGTTTAAATTACCATAAAACCCTTTGTGATATAATAATAATAATAATAATAATAATAATAATAATAATGTATACACGATGATGATGATGATTCTGGGCGCGTTTGTTTCGTTCCCAATTTTGCTTCAAGAGAAACCTAACGAGTGAACATGTTTCTCCTTTTTGGGTTTTGTTTTTTTCGATGTACTGAGATATTCTGTTTTAAAATGTTGCTTTTGTTTTGAAGTATTTTGTTGTTGTGGACCTTCTGAATATTTTATGTTGATTGTTGCAGTTTACTTTTCCCATTTGTTTCTTTGATGCTCTGAAAATAAACATTGCCTTGAAGCATAATATTGTGGTTGGATCGAATGGGCTTTGAGGCCCATATCGTTTTTGCACCACCCTTGTGGGTTTCTTGAACTATTTCAATGGCAGAAAGATGATGGGCTGGTCAGTCCATATGATTCCTTGTTTCTTATTAATCACCCTAATCCAGATCTGCACCCTTGTCATGGTTGATTTAGATTATTTTTTAGATTTAGTTTCTCTTAATTTTGTCATTAGAGTTACTTTGTTCTCAGTTTTAATTTTAATTTTAATGCTAGTTTCAAATCTCATTTTGATCTTGATTTTTTATTTAAGCTTTGACTAATTTGAGTTTAGCTTGTGACTAACTAGTTTTTGATAAAATGTTTTGTTAATGGTTAGTAATTTTTGATAGTCTTGTTATTCTTGTTAATATTTTTATTAATATTCTTGTTAATATTTTTATTAATATTCTTGTTAAAAATTTTGTTAATATTTTTGTTAGTTATCTTTTTTAGATATTTTGTTAAATATTATTTTGTTTTCTGATTATATTTTCGTTATCATTCTATTTAGATCTTATTTCTTGATTTATCTTCACTTTTCATTTCCACTTTGATTTTCATCTTCGGATTTCTTTTCGATTTTATCTTCGGCCAATGATATAACAAAAATCATGATTAGTTGATTTCTTTCAATTGATTCACAATCTTGATCAATATGAGGCCATTTTCTTTTTTATTGGTCAATGAAAGTCAAATATCATAGATTATCGATTTCTCGATTCAAAATCATGATTAAGACGAGACCATTCTGATTTCATTTAGGTTTCTATTTCATTTCTCATTTTCATTCTCTTTTTAAGTCAAAAACCTTGGTCTTGTACCAAGTGCATTTTCAAAACATTTTCTTAATAAACTTAGATAGTCGTGGGGTGGTTAGGCGAAGGCCTTCTCCTATCCCGAGTGCTTGACATTACCTTTAGGGTTCACTTTCATGAAGTACTTACCATCTAACTCAAAACATATTTAATAAGAGAATAAAGTTCTCTTTGTATTGATCTAAAGAGAGGGGATTGGGTGAAGACCTCTTCCTCTTCGAGTATTATGATGCTCACTTTAGAGTGTATGGTCTCGATACTCGTCCTTCAATACGAAGACGTGACTATATTCACCACCCATTCTTTCAAAACATTTTTCTCTCTTTATTTCATCTCCTTGTGTCTAAAAACCTTGGTCTTGTACCAAGTGCATTTTCAAACCTTTTCTTAATAAACTTAGATGGTCGTGGAACGGTTAGGCGAAGGCCTTCTCCTATCCCGAGTGCTTGACATTACCTTTAGGGTTCACTGTCGTAAAGCACTTATCATCTAAAATCAAAACACTTCCTTAATAAGAGAATAAAGTTCTCTTTGTATTGAACTAAAGAGAGAGGATTGGGTGAAGACCTCTTCCTCTTCAAGTATTAGGATGCTCACTTTAGAGTGTGTGGTCTCGATACTCGTCTTTCAATACGAAGACGTGACTATATTCGCCACACAATTTTCATAACAAATCTTTTGAGATAAAGAATTGGGTACTACCCGAAGGGGTTCCTATTCGAGGACTTATTTCACCCTTTAAAACCAACCTTCACAAATCAAATTAAACATCTTGCCTTGATGGCGAAAATCAACCTTTTCAAAAAGGACATGTTACGTCCGTTCTACCGCAAACAGGTAACGCATAAGACTCCACAAGCGAGCCGCAAAACACCTAACTGCTAGAACCCGCACGTTAACATCGTCCATAAAAAACACCAACAAATCGTAGTCGGTCGAACTACGATTGCTCTGATTCTTCATTCTCGTCCGAATGTAAGATACGTAGGCACAAGATTGTGATGATCTTGGCGAGCCACCTTCTATCCATCTTCCGTTTTCCACCCCCTTCCATTTTCTTCACCCGTAGTCCTCCGAACTACGTGGACTCTGACTTTCCCATTGCACGAGGGAATACGTAGGCATAGAACTGCGAAGTTCTATCGAGTCCCCTCTTCTCCTTCTTCTTCTTTTTGTTTCCACCATTTCCTTTTCTTTTATTTTCTTTCACATTCTTTGTTCATACCCTTCTCTGTCCCTCTTAGAACACCCTTAGAAAGCAATACCTTCAGCAAACATCCTTACACATATACAAGCAAATGGTTCCCATCGAGTACGATGGATGTGAGGGGTGCTAATACCTTCCCCTCGCATAACCGGCTTCCGAACCCGTAATTTGGTTGCGAGACCATCTTATCCTTTCTTCTTTGGGTTTTCTCGATGTTTTCCCTCCCCCTCATGGGATAAATAAAGTTTGATGGCGACTCTTCTGTTTCTTCCTCCTTTCGCCTCCGGTCGACTATTTTTCGAGTAGCGACAGCTGGCGACTCTGCTGGGGATGTGGTCCACCCTAGCAAGCCAAGCCTAGTTTGTTTGTCATGTGTGTACTTTTGTTTGCTTTATTATTGCTTATTTATTCTTGTGTTTCTCTTATCTATTGGCTTTATTGGGATTGTTTGTGAGGAGAAAGGCTTTCTACCCGAGCTCTTCGAGTATACACTATGCTAGGAGGTGGTTGCTTACTGATTTACGAAACTTAGGACTCGTCGAGTTGGTTTGACTTCCACCGCTCAGATGAGGCCCCTTTGGGAATGATTATGTCTTACGATTAGTCGTAATGGCGTCTTTGTTTTCGACCTGGGAGTCCGTGATTCTGAGGACCTTTAGAACCCTATTCCAAAGGTTACTAAGGCATAAATCTGTGCTCATCCTTTGAAGGGATTACCGTCTTACGAATCGTTGTTATGATGGAAAAATTTTGAGGGTTAGTGCATGGGACCTTGTTTGAAAACCCTTGGAATGCCCTGTTTTAAACCAATAGATTGCCTACCCGAGGTGAGGGATATCTTGTTGTGTTTTCCTGCAGAATCTTTGACCTTGACATTGTAGTGTGAACCTCGGATTCAGTGATCTTTGATCCCATGTCTTATTGCATTCATAACATTGCATTTGCATAATCATTTTGCATATCATTCTCCAACCTTAAACCGGGAAGCTCATTCAGTCCTTTGTCCATAACCCGCAGTTGATTTCTCGACACTCGCATTGACCCTGTGGTAGATGTGAAGTATTTGAAGCAAGTGGAACATAGACGACTTGAAAGGCCAGTTAGACAAAGCAAGTTGGAAGATGAGGTAGCCATGTCAGAGAGCAACCGTCAGAATGTTGATCCCCCGCCAGGATTTACTGTGACAAGTAATCCACTGTATGATCTTCTGCCTGATGATGATCCTCCACGATTAAATGTTCCTACTCGACCCCAGAGGAAGCCATTGACTGATCCTATGAAGGAAATACTTCGTGACATTGAGGAAAAACTCCAAGCTATGAAAGTGCATGATACGCCTGGGCTCGATGCTGCTGATATGTGCCTAGTGCCAGATTTGGTAATCCCTCAGAAATTCAAGGAACCCAACTTCGAGAAGTACACAGGCCTTAGTTGCCTGAAGCGTCATTTGGTGATGTTCTGCCGAAAAATGACCACATATACCCATGATGATAAGCTGATGATTCACTGTTTTCAAGATAGTTTGAGTGGGGCATCTTTAAGTTGGTACATGGACTTAAAAAGAAGCCATATCCAATCATGGAAGGACTTATCCAGTGCTTTTCTAAAGCGATATCAGTACAATCTAGACGTGGCTCCTAGTCGCATGCAGTTGCAAAGCCTATCTCAGAATGACAACGAATCATTCAAGGAATACGCACAACGATGGAGAGAATTAACAGCTAGGGTGCAACCACCACTCATGGACCGGGAATTAATTGACATGTTCATAAACAGTCTGCATGGCTCTTATATTGAAAGAATGGCTGGCAGTACGCCATCAAGCTTCTCTGACCTTGTGATGGTAGGGGAACGCATCGAGAGCTACCTCAAGAGTGGACTAATCCAGAATGTCTCGAATAGCCAAGCTGGTGAGACTGAATCCTTCATTAACTCCCAAGAGGAAGAGGATGAAGCCAGTGTAGTCATAGCAAATGTTGAGTATTCTCATGGTGTACCAGCAAAACCTTTCGGTCCCTCATCTTCTCAGCAGTCATCATTTCCAGTGCCATGCTATACTTATGGGCAACCAGTAATGCCTAGAGCTTCGTCCCAAAAACCATGGACTACTCCTCATGTAAATCAACGAGCCTATGGCCGAGGATATCAGAATCAGCGCCAGAGTCAGCATAGGCCTCACAACAATCTGGAAAGAAGGAATGCTCCTCTTCATACAGTCCCTATGTTATATAGTCAACTCTTGCCGCATCTGATTCAAAGCTCGCTGGTGGTTCCCAAGTCTCTCAAGCCGTTGCCAGAGCTATACCCTCCTGGGTACGACCCCGATGTGCAATATGGATATCATGCTGGATCAATGGGGCATTCGACTAAAGATTGCAAAGCCTACCAAGCCAAAGTGCAACAACTGATTGACAAAGGTTACATATCCTTTCCAGAAGGAAGCCTGGTTATGCACGTCAACCTCTCGTCTGTTTGAGTTCAAAGACTACAAGGGTCATCTCCTAAAGCCAGTGGGTCAGACAAAAGACATCCCCAGGATTGCCAATTTTTAGATCTTTTCATTTCTTTGCATTTGTAGTTTCTTCTCTGTTAAGTGCTACTTGTTTTTAAACATTGTTCCTTACTAATGGTTTTGCTAATGTAATGAACGTGCTTTTTTGAACAAGTCTATTCGTATCCACTCATTTTTTCTCATATATTGCAAAAAAAATCACAAAAATTATTTTTCCCACATTTCATTCCCTTTATCAGTTGTTGTCTTAGTAAAGATTTGAGGGAGGATGATGAAAACAAAATACTCATAATTGCTAATAGTATGCTTTCGAATAAAATCCCGCTGATGATGTACATGCATTGTTTAAAATCCCTAAACACTGGAGAGATAAGGAGTTAGTCCCTAGTCAACCCCTTCGAGCCTAGAAGTAGGAGTTTCCTTCTAATTTCTAAACCCTTACGCTTAACCTGGGGCATGGGTAGTGTTCAGTTATCCTGATTACACATTCAAATTTCAAGATGAAACCTCTTGTTATGGCGGTTATTCTTCAAAGACCAAAGACTTGTCAGTCACGACCCTTTTAAAAAAGAAAAAGAAAAAAGAGAGCCCACTAAGTCCACCACCCCAAAGAGGAAACTTAGGCAAAATTAGGGCAATCCCGATGGACTCGAAAAGTGAAGTCGGTCCATGCAAAAGTTAGGGATCAAAAAATAAATAAAGCAAAAGAGGCCCTCAAATCCTCAACAAAAGCAAAACTCGATTCAGTGGCCACCAAAATGGATTAGAAAGGTCACTGACATCCACAAAAACAAAATAAGGTGACTGCCATTCCAAGAAAATTCGCCCTTACACCGTCAACCCTTTTGAAAGATAAATGTGTGTAATATAACTGAACGTAGGACTGGAGTTCATCACGAAGAAGGGTGGGTACAAATCAAATTTTAAGCCTTATATCCCTTGTTTCAATAACCGTGAACCAGACCACATTACAACCCTCGAAAGACCTAATTGAAGCAGGGTTTATTCTGAAAGCAAACTATAGTAAGGTTACGTAAACTGACTCCCCACAGATTTACTAATCTTCATCATTGGTGTCATATTCTTGCTATATCTTTCGCACACCAGTAAATCAACAATGCGTTTGGACTAATGGTCCATTCGTCACACACTTTCACATCATTCCAATAAGTGATTTCCTTCAAAACCTGCATGAATGCCGCATTAAAATTACCATTTCTAAGCGAACAAATTTAACTGCAAAAAAGTACTTGACATCAAAAAGATTCTGACAAAGTGCATTCAGAGAGAAACTTGATAATTTGTTGGCGCTGACTCGGATCAAGACCTTCTCATAACCTTGTGAATCTGGGACAAGTTATCTCAGACCATGTCATGGTATAACCATCCCCAAAGTTTCTATTCGAGGAGGATTCATTCAAAAACCCTACAGACTGGGGCAGATAAATTTCCAAGAGGCAGGTTCCCTCTACACTTTCAAGATTGGTCAAGCAGACCCTATTGGACTCTAGCAAATGGAGTTTGCAACAAGTGTCAAAAAGCATTGCGGCAGAGCAGAGGAGCAACTAACATGCATAAGTCAAGTCGATACGCTCATACTGTCGTTTGCAAAGCCATCATGGCATCTCAGTTAGATTTGAGATTCTCTGGAGCAAGCGCAACTTCTGCAAAGGACCAAACTTGGAGCACCAGAAGCATCCACATCTATCATCCGATCGTAGCATCGTCAGGTTTCGAGTGTCGGGAAGTTAAGCTCATTCCCCATCCAACCCAAATCCCAATCATACTTGGCACACCAACCAAAGCCCAACCATACTTGGCACCTCCCACCATAAGCCCGAACATACTCGGCACCCTTAACCAGATACAAAATCCACCTTGCTTGCACAACTTTAAAGTCCAGTTCTCGTCGGGCAAACCATAAAACCAGTTCCCGTCTGGAAAACCAAAACAAAACACCAGTTCTCGTCTGGTAAACAACTTCTATGCCAGTTCCCGTCTGGTCACCTATTCTTTAGCCAACTTTTAAAAACCAGTTCTCGTCTGGTAAGCACCGTTTCAAAGTCCAGTTCTCGTATGGCAAACCATAAAGTCAGTTCTCGTCTGATAGCTTAACCTTTCGCCACCAGTTCTCGTCTGGTAGTCTACCCCTTAAAAACCAGTTCTCGTCTGGTAACCCTTTTAAAAGCCATCTTTGGTTGGTATCCTTCACCTTACCCATCTCCTTTTCCCCAGCAAGCATTTCAACAAAAGCCCAACCATTCCTTGGCACCTTAACCAAAGCCCAACCACGTTTGGTACGACCGTCACTCCAGACTCTCACCTCCTCATATCCCCAGCATCTTGCATACATTTCTGCATCATTTGCACGCTTGTTTAGCCAGTTCCTGTAGAGGGTAGGGCATTCTTGTGGACATTGTCTCCCCCATCGATTGCTACTTTCAACTCCTTTCGTGCCTTTCGCAAGAGTATTTCCTTACCTTACCTTTCGTAGGGGATTTCATTGCCTTACGCATGAAATCTTATTCTTTCGCTTTCCTTTCGTAAGGGTTCTCGCTGCCTTACGCACGCGACAAAACTTTGTATTAGGTATCTTCGATCAATTTGGACGCTAAATGCCTATGTGGCCAAGAACTGAATGGTCGCTACTCAGAGAATGTCATCTCCGCCGTTGTGCCTATGAGGTCAAATGATGTTCTGATACCCTTTGTAAGTCCCCTCTTCCTTTTGTATGAAGATGGTTATTGCCCCTAACTTACCTTTTGTGAGTCCTTCTTGTCGTTTTTCACGATGTGTTTCCTCTTTACCTTTTGCAATGTGTCTAGCTTACCTTTAGTAAGAGTCTTCCCGTGCCTTTTGCACAATTTCTTCCCAGCTTACCTTTTGTAGGTCTCCTTCCTACCTTTTGTAGAAAGGAATCTGTCTCCAAACCTTTTTTCTCCGGAGTCATTTCTGCTATTCGCAAAAGTAAGTACGATCGTCTTCTCCCGAGGGAGTTATGTTATTTCTCCAAGCCTTTTCTTCTGGGGTCTTTTCTACCTTTCGTAGAAAGGAATTGTCTCCTAGCCTTTTGTTCTGGGGTCCTCTCTACCTTTTGTAGAAGGAATTTATCTCCAAGCCTTTTGTTCTGGAGTCCTCTATACCTTTTGTATGAGGAATTATTCTCCAAACCTTGTGTTCTGGAGTCGTTTATACTTCTGCAGAAAATAATACGATCGTCTTCTCCCAAGGGAGTCTCCTCTACTTGTTGTAGCAGGAATTTATTTTTTCTCCTAACCTTTCGTTCAGGGGTCCTTTTTGCCTTTTGCAAGAGGAGAACCAATTTCTATCCTTTATTCTTGAGTCCGCTCTACCTTTTGTAGAAGGAATATCTCATCCTTTTATTCTTGAGTCCTATCTACCTTTTGTAGAAGGAATATCTCATGACCTTTTTTATATTTCCCAAGTATGCTACAGGGATGCCTCTCTTTCCGAGACTGGCAAAACACTCATATTCATTCCTCATTGCATCTCAAGCATATCATCATATCCCTCATAACCAATTACCTTTTCCTAATGACAGATGCCTTTCTCAAGCCATCCCACTAATCCATCACCTTTTATTCTACCCTTTTTTCGGCTGAAAATTTTGGGTATTCTTATATTTAATCCCCTTGTACCTTGACTGTAAGAAAGTCTATGCCACTCATACCTTCAAGTCTAAGAAGATTATATAGGGGCATCTGTCACACCCTCATTTTCACCCTAACCTTAGCCTTGCATATCACAACATTTCCATCATATAGGCATCTTTTTAGGTCATAATCATCCATGCTTGGCTCTGGTTCTAAGGCATCTTGGGTATCATCAATCAAGGAGGAAGACTTGATCTTTCGAGACAATGAACAAAAAGATCTTCTCAAGGATGTGGTCCTCTCAAATTACACACCTCAAAGTGTCTCAACAAGATCACATGTTCATCTGGCAATTATGGTTTCAAGGAGATTTAAGATTGATTATGGCTCATCAATTAATTGGTGGTTCATCTGTGGAATTACTTTCCTTAGAGCAGATTCAATAATCACCGTAAGGTTTCAAATTGATTCAGATGGTTGTTGCGAGTTATTCATGGCAGATATGTTCATTTAATTAGAGGTCTGTGGAAGAAGACAAGGTTGAGTTTGAGTTGAAAGTCGAGATTTCATGGTCGTGTTGTTGGAAATATTGGTCCACATCCATTATTACCCATTTTCTAAACCAATTTACCGATCCATTTCTCCGATCATTTTAAACCACATTTTAAAACCCTCTTATATCCATCAACCATTCTTAATCCAATTCAAATTCAATTCACAACCAATTATCCATTTTCTTTTTTTTGTTTTCCATTTATCTTTTTCATATTAATTCATTTTCCATTTTATTTCACTATCTATTTTTTCCAAATTTCATTTTTTCAATTCAACCCCTTTCCATGTTCATGTCTAAATTTCAAGCCCATCATTATTTTGTACATGTCCATTCACACCAAAATTGTCATCACACATAAATTACCAAGGTCCATGAACCTAATTTTTTTTTATCACAACCATTTTCTACAAAGAAGCCCATGTTCTATTCCTTTCTCAAAGTTCAAATCCATCATGTCCATTTCAATTACACAAAAATAATCAAGTGACTGTAGTTCCCGTTTTCATTCATACAATAATCTTACAAAACAAAGCTCAACCATATATTTCATTTCCATTTACAAAAGTCTTACAATAAAAATCTCATTACAACAAAAAGAAAAAAATTCAAAAGCAAGAAAAAGTGGAAAAGAAAATTGTAGTGCCAACACAAGCCATGCGCATAAACAGCCTGTACACAAGGACAACAACACATCCTGCCCACAATACAATGACAGTTGGTGCAAAAATGACTGCACCTCCACAACACTCCAAACTGTTGCGTCCCAACGTATCTTCCTGTAAGTGAAAATGAAAACACAATTGCAACAGTCCAAATTAAGCCTGCTATGAACCAAACAAGGATCTGCAAAATCAAAAGGAAAAAGATTCCTGCATAAATTGTAAAAACAAGAACAGAGCAGCAAGAAAGGAGGAGAAAAAAATGGCTCTCTCTGCGATAAACTCTTTAAAAAAAGAGAACGCAAACTTCATGTAACCTATGATCTGTATCTTTTCTTTCACCTTTAACATCACCACGAAATCACTCACTCCACCTTGTAAATCATGACTACAACCCTTTTCATCACCTCTGCAAGCAACTTCCCTTGTTAACATACACCATAAACCATAAGTTTTGACCCCTGTAAACTCTTTTCAGATTCAACCTTCTCGCATCGCCACACACCACTGCAACAACTCAGAAAAAGAAGAAAAGAAAAAACTAGCACCTCCACCGTACCTTCAACAACAGCCACCGTTTTATAACTGACAAATCCAAATCCAAAGCCGACCACGCTCGCCTACTCCAAGAAGAGGATTTCAAGAATAACCAAGTTACTTACCTCGCCGCAATCGCTGACCTTCACCACCATAACCGCTGCAAGAGAAGCGAACTGAAAACAACACACGGCGAAAGAGAAAGCGTCGCAAGAAAGAGCGATTACGCCGCCGCCGATGAAACGGAGAAAGAATCTAAGGAGAACCGTCACGAGCAAGACGGAGGGAAACAGAACGAGATTGAGCGGACTAGAAGGTTGATGACGAAATCATTTTTTGGATCTATCTTGTTGATGTGGAGCGTGATGATGATGATGATTCTCGGCGCGTTTGTTTCATTCCCAATTTTGCTTCAAGAGAAACCTAACGAGTAAACATGTTTCTCCTTTTTGGGTTTTGTTTTTTTCGATGTACTGAGATATTCTGTTTTAAAATGTTGCTTTTGTTTTTAAGTATTTTGTTGTTGTGGACCTTCTGAATAGTTTATGTTGATTGTTGCAGTTTACTTTTCCCATTTGTTTCTTTGATGCTCTGAAAATAAGCGTTGCCTTGAAGCATGATATTGTGGTTGGATCTAATGGGCTTTGAGGCCCATATCGTTTTTGCACCACCCTTGTGGGTTTCATGAACTATTTCAATGGCAAAAAGATGATGGGCTGGTCAGTCCATATGATTCCTTGTTTCTTATTAATCACCCTAATCCAGATCTGCACCCTTGTCATGGTTGATTTAGATTATTTTTTAGATTTAGTTTCTCTTAATTTTGTCATTAGAGTTACTTTGTTCTCAATTTTGATTTTAATTTTAATGCTAGTTTCAAATCTCATTTTGATCTTGATTTTTGATTTAAGCTTTGACTAATTTGAGGTTAGCTTGTGCTAACTAGTTTTTGATAAAATGTTTTGTTAATGGTTAGTAATTTTTGATAGTCTTGTTATTCTTGTTAATATTTTTATTAATATTCTTGTTAATATTTTTATTAATATTCTTGTTAAGAATTTTGTTAATATTTTTGTTAGTTATCTTTTTTAGATATTTTGTTAAATATTATTTTGTTTTCTGATTATATTTTGGTTATCATTCTATTTAGATCTCTTGATTTATCTTCACTTTTCATTTCCACTTTGATTTTCATCTTCGGATTTCTTTTCGATTTTATCTTCGGCCAATGATATAACAAAAATCATGATTAGTTGATATCTTTCAATCGATTCAAAATCTTGATCAATATGAGGCCATTTTCTTTTTTTATTGGTCAATGAAAGTCAAATATCATAGATTATCGATTTCTCGATTCAAAATCTTGATTAAGACGAGACCATTCCGATTTCATTTAGGTTTCTATTTCATTTCTCATTTTCATTCTCTTTTTAAGTCAAAAACCTTGGTCTTGTACCAAGTGCATTTTCAAAACATTTTCTTAATAAACTTAGATGGTCGTGGGGTGGTTAGGCGAAGACCTTCTCCTATCCCGAGTGCTTGACATTACCTTTAGGGTTCACTGTCATGAAGTACCTACCATCTAACTCAAAACATCTTTAATAAGAGAATAAAGTTCTCTTTGTATTGAACTAAAGAGAGGGGATTGGGTGAAGACCTCTTCCTCTTCGAGTATTATGATGCTCACTTTAGAGTGTGTGGTCTCGATACTCGTCCTTCAATACGAAGACGTGACTACATTCACCACCCATTCTTTCAAAACATTTTTCTCTCTTTATTTCATCTCCTTGTGTCTAAAAACCTTGGTCTTGTACCAAGTGCATTTTCAAACCTTTTCTTAATAAACTTAGATGGTCGTGGAGCGGTTAGGCGAAGGCCTTCTCCTATCCTGAGTGCTTGACATTACCTTTAGGGTTCACTGTCGTAAAGCACTTACCATCTAAAATCAAAACACTTCCTTAATAAGAGAATAAAGTTCTCTTTGTATTGAACTAAAGAGAGAGGATTGGGTGAAGACCTCTTCCTCTTCGAGTATTAGGATGCTCAATTTAGAGTGTGTGGTCTCGATACTCGTCTTTCAATACGAAGACGTGACTATATTCACCACCCATTCTTTCAAAACCTTTTTCTCTCTTTATTTCATCTCATTGTGTGTAAAAACCTTGGTCTTGTACCAAGTGCATTTTCAAACCTTTTCTTAATAAACTTAGATGGCCGTGGAACGGTTAGGCGAAGACCTTCTCCTATCCCGAGTGCTTGACATTACCTTTAGGGTTCACTGTCATGAAGTACCTACCATCTAACTCAAAACATCTTTAATAAGAGAATAAAGTTCTCTTTGTATTGAACTAAAGAGAGGGGATTGGGTGAAGACCTCTTCCTCTTCGAGTATTATGATGCTCACTTTAGAGTGTGTGGTCTCGATACTCGTCCTTCAATACGAAGACGTGACTATATTCACCCCCCATTCTTTCAAAACATTTTTCTCTCTTTATTTCATCTCATTGTGTCTAAAAACCTTGGTCTTGTACCAAGTGCATTTTCAAACATTTTCTTAATAAACTTAGATGGCCGTGGAACGGTTAGGCGAAGGCCTTCTCCTATCCCGAGTGCTTGACATTACCTTTAGGGTTCACTGTCGTAAAGCACTTACCATCTAAAATTAAAACACTTCCTTAATAAGAGAATAAAGTTCTCTTTGTATTGAACTAAAGAGAGAGGATTGGGTGAAGACCTCTTCCTCTTCAAGTATTAGGATGCTCACTTTAGAGTGTGTGATCTCGATACTCGTCTTTCAATACGAAGACGTGACTATATTCGCCACACAATTTTCATAACAAATCTTTTGAGTTAAAGAATTGGGTACTACCCGAAGGGGTTCCTATTCGAGGACTTATTTCACCCTTTAAAACCAACCTTCACAAATCAAATTAAACATCTTGCCTTGATGGCGAAAATCAACCTTTTCAAAAAGGACATGTTACGTCCGTTCTACCGCAAACAGGTAACGCATAAGATTCCACAAGCGAGCCGCAAAACACCTAACTGCTAGAACCCGCACGTTAACATCGTCCGTAAAAAACACCAACAAACCGTAGTCGGTCGAACTACGATTGCTCTGATTCTTCATTCTCGTCCGAATGTAAGATACGTAGGCACAAGATTGTGATGATCTTGGCGAGCCACCTTCTATCCATCTTCCGTTTTCCACCCCCTTCCATTTTATTCACCCGTAGTCCTCCGAACTACATGGACTCTGACTTTCCCATTGCACGAGGGAATACGTAGGCATAGAACTGCGAAGTTCTATCGAGTCCCCTCTTCTCCTTCTTCTTCTTTTTGTTTCCACCATTTCCTTTTCTTTTATTTTCTTTCACATTCTTTGTTCATACCCTTCTCTGTCCCTCTTAGAACACCCTTAGAAAGCAATACCTTCAGCAAACATCCTTACACATAGACAAGCAAATGGTTCCCATCGAGTACGATGGATGTGAGGGGTGCTAATACCTTCCCCTCGCATAACCGGCTTCCGAACCTGTAATTTGGTTGCGAGACCATCTTATCCTTTCTTCTTTGGGTTTTCTCGATGTTTTCCCTTCCCCTCATGGGATAAATAAAGTTCGATGGTGACTCTTCTGTTTCTTCCTCCTTTCGCCTCCGGTCGACTATTTTTCGAGTAGCGACAGCTGACGACTCTGCTAGGGATGTGGTTCACCCTAGCAAGCCAAGCCTAGTTTGTTTGTCATGTGTGTACTTTTGTTTGCTTTATTATTGCTTATTTATTCTTGTGTTTCTCTTATCTGTTGGCTTTATTGGGATTGTTTGTGAGGAGAAAGGCTTTCTACCCGAGCTCTTCGAGTATACACTAAGCTAGGAGGTGGTTGCTTACTGATTTACGAAACTTAGGACTCGTCGAGTTGGTTTGACTTCCACCGCTCAGATGAGGCCCCTTTGGGAATGATTATGTCTTACGATTAGTCGTAATGGCGTCTTTGTTTTCGACCTGGGAATCCGTGATTCTGAGGACCTTTAGAACCCTATTCCAAAGGTTACTAAGGCATAACTCTGTGCTCATCCTTTGAAGGGATTACCGTCTTACGAATCGTTGTTATGATGGAAAACTTTTTAGGGTTAGTGCATGGGACCTTGTTTGAAAACCCTTGGAATGCCCTGTTTTAAACCAATAGATTGCCTACCCGAGGTGAGGGATATCTTGTTGTGTTTTCCTGCAGAATCTTTGACCTTGACATTGTAGTGTGAACCTCGGATTCAGTGATCTTTGATCCCATGTCTTATTGCATTCATAACATTGCATTTGCATAATCATTTTGCATATCATTCTCCAACCTTAAACCAGGAAGCTCATTCAGTCCTTTGTCCATAACCCGCAGTTGATTTCTCGACACTCGCGTTGACCCTGTGGTAGATGTGAAGCATTTGAAGCAAGTGGAACATAGACGACTTGAAAGGCCAGTTAGACAAAGCAAGTTGGAAGATGAGGTAGCCATGTCAGAGAGCAACCGTCAGAATGTTGATCCCCCGCTAGGATTTACTGTGACAAGTAATCCACTGTATGATCTTCTGCCTGATGATGATCCTCCACGATTAAATGTTCCTACTCGACCCCAGAGGAAGCCATTGACTGATCCTATGAAGGAAATACTTCGTGACATTGAGGAAAAACTCCAAGCTATGAAAGTGCATGATACGCCTGGGCTCGATGCTGCTGATATGTGCCTAGTGCCAGATTTGGTAATCCCTCAGAAATTCAAGGAACCCAACTTCGAGAAGTACACAGGCCTTAGTTGTCTGAAGCGTCATTTGGTGATGTTCTGCCGAAAAATGACCACATATACCCATGATGATAAGCTGATGATTCACTGTTTTCAAGATAGTTTGAGTGGGGCATCTTTAAGTTGGTACATGGACTTAAAAAGAAGCCATATCCAATCATGGAAGGACTTATCCAGTGATTTTCTAAAGCGATATCAGTACAATCTAGACGTGGCTCCTAGTCGCATGCAGTTGCAAAGCCTATCTCAGAATGACAACGAATCCTTCAAGGAATATGCACAACGATGGAGAGAATTAGCAGCTAGGGTGCAACCACCACTCATGGACCGGGAATTAATTGACATGTTCATAAATAGTCTGCATGGCTTTTATATTGAAAGAATGGTTGGCAGTACGCCATCAAGCTTCTCTGACCTTGTGATGGTAGGGGAACGCATCGAGAGCTACCTCAAGAGTGGACTAATCCAGAATGTCTCGAATAGCCAAGCTGGTGAGACTGAATCCTTCATTAACTCCCAAGAGGAAGAGGATGAAGCCAGTGTAGTCATAGCAAATGTTGAGTATTCTCATGGTGTACCAGCAAAACCTTTCGGTCCCTCATCTTCTCAGCAGTCATCATTTCCAGCGCCATGCTATACTTATGGGCAACCAGTAATGCCTAGAGCTTCGTCCCAGAAACCATGGACTACTCCTCATGTAAATCAACGAGCCCATGGCCGAGGATATCAGAATCAGCGCCAGAGTCAGCATAGGCCTCACAACAATCTGGAAAGAAGGAATGCTCCTTTTCATACAGTCCCTATGTTATATAGTCAACTCTTGCCGCATCTGATTCAATGCTCGCTGGTGGTTCCCAAGTCTCTCAAGCCGTTGCCAGAGCCATACCCTCTTGGGTACGACCCCGATGTGCAATATGGATATCATGCTGGATCAATGGGGCATTCGACTGAAGATTGCAAAGCCTACCAAGCCAAAGTGCAACAACTGATTGACAAAGGTTACATATCCTTTCCAGAAGGAAGCCTGGTTATGCACGTCAACCTCTCGTATGTTTGAGTTCAAAGACTACAAGGGTCATCTCCTAAAGCCAGTGGGTTAGACAAAAGATATCCCCAGGATTGCCAATTTTTAGATCTTTTCATTTCTTTGCATTTGTAGTTTCTTCTCTGTTAAGTGCTACTTGTTTTTAAACATTGTTCCTTACTAATGGTTTTGCTAATGTAATGAACGTGCTTTTTTGAACAAGTCTATTCGTATCCACTCATTTTTTCTCATATATTGCAAAAAAAATCACAAATTTTTTTTTCCCACATTTCATTCCCTTTATCAGTTGTTGTCTTAGTAAAGATTTGAGGGAGGATGATGAAAACAAAATACTCATAATTGCTAATAGTATGCTTTCGAATAAAATCCCGCTGATGATGTACATGCATTGTTTCAAATCCCCTAAACACTGGAGAGATAAGGAGTTAGTCCCTACTCAACCCCTTCGAGCCTAGAAGTAGGAGTTTCCTTCTAATTTCTAAACCCTTACGCTTAACCTGGGGCATGGGTAGTGTTCAGTTATCCTGATTACACATTCAAATTTCAAGATGAAACCTCTTGTTATGGCGGTTATTCTTCAAAGACCAAAGACTTGGCAGTCACGACCCTTTTAAAAAAGAAAAAGAAAAAAGAGAGCCCGCTAAGTCCACCACCCCAAAGAGGAAACTTAGGCAAAATTAGGGCAATCCCGATGGACTCGAAAAGTGAAGTCGATCCATGCAAAAGTTAGGGATCAAAAAATAAATAAAGCAAAAGAGGCCCTCAAATCCTCAACAAAAGCAAAACTCGATTCAGTGGCCACCAAAATGGATTAGAAAGGTCACTGACATCCACAAAAACAAAATAAGGTGACTGCCATTCCAAGCAAATTCGCCCTTACACCGTCAACCCTTTTGAAAGATAAATGTGTGTAATATAACTGAACGTAGGACTGGAGTTCATCACGAAGAAGGGTGGGTACAAATCAAATTTTGAGCCTTATATCCCTTGTTTCAATAACCATGAACCAGACCACATTACAACCCTCGAAAGACCTAATTGAAGCAGGGTTTATTCTGAAAGCAAACTATAGTAAGGTTACGTAAACTGACTCCTCACAGATTTACTAATCTTCATCATTGGTGTCATATTCTTGCTATATCTTTCGCACACCAGTAAATCAACAATGCGTTTGGACTAATGGTCCATTCGTCACACACTTTCACATCATTCCAATAAGTGATTTCCTTCAAAACCTGCATGAATGTCGCATTAAAATTACCATTTCTAAGCGAACAATTTTAACTGCAAAAAAGTACTTGACATCAAAAAGATTCTGACAAAGTGCATTCAGAGAGAAACTTGATGATTTGTTGGCGCTGACTCGGATCAAGACCTTCTCATAACCTTGTGAATCTGGGGCAAGTTATCTCAGACCATGTCATGGTATAACCATCCCCAAAGTTTCTATTCGAGGAGGATTCATTCAAAAACCCTACAGACTGGGGCAGATAAATTTCCAAGAGGCAGGTTCCCTCTACACTTTCAAGATTGGTCAAGCAGACCCTATTGGACTCTAGCAAATGGAGTTTGCAACAAGTGTCAAAAAGCATTGCGGCAGAGCAGAGGAGCAACTAACATGCATAAGTCAAGTCGATACGCTCATACTGTCGTTTGCAAAGCCATCATGGCATCTCAGTTAGATTTGAGATTCTCTGGAGCAAGCGCAACTTCTGCAAAGGACCAAACTTGGAGCACCAGAAGCATCCACATCTATCATCCGATCGTAGCATCGTCAGGTTTCGAGTGTCGGGAAGTTAAGCTCATTCCCCATCCAACCCAAAGCCCAATCATACTTGGCACACCAACCAAAGCCCAACCATACTTGGCACCTCCCACCATAAGCCCGAACATACTCGGCACCCTTAACCAGATACAAAATCCACCTTGCTTGCACAACTTTAAAGTCCAGTTCTCGTCGGGCAAACCATAAAACCAGTTCCCGTCTGGAAAACCAAAACAAAACACCAGTTCTCGTCTGGTAAACAACTTCTATGCCAGTTCCCGTCTGGTCACCTATTCTTTAGCCAACTTTTAAAAACCAGTTCTCGTCTGGTAAGCACCGTTTCAAAGTCCAGTTCTCGTATGGCAAACCATAAAGTCAGTTCTCGTCTGATAGCTTAACCTTTCGCCACCAGTTCTCGTCTGGAAGTCTACCCCTTAAAAACCAGTTCTCGTCTGGTAACCATTTTAAAAGCCATCTTTGGTTGGTATCCTTCACCTTACCCATCTCCTTTTCCCCAGCAAGCATTTCAACAAAAGCCCAACCATTCCTTGGCACCTTAACCAAACCCAACCACGTTTGGCACGACCGTCACTCCAGACTCTCACCTCCTCATATCCCCAGCATCTTGCATACATTTCTGCATCATTTGCACGCTTGTTTAGCCAGTTCCTGTAGAGGGTAGGGCATTCTTGTGGACATTGTCTCCCCCATCGATTGCTACTTTTAACTCCTTTCGTGCCTTTCGCAAGAGTATTTCCTTACCTTACCTTTCGTAGGGGATTTCATTGCCTTACGCATGAAATCTTATTCTTTCGCTTTCCTTTCGTAAGCGTTCTCGCTGCCTTACGCACGCGACAAAACTTTGTATTAGGTATCTTCGATCAATTTGGACGCTAAATGCCTATGTGGCCAAGAACTGAATGGTCGCTACTCAGAGAATGTCATCTCCGCCGTTGTGCCTATGAGGTCAAATGATGTTCTGATACCCTTTGTAAGTCCCCTCTGCCTTTTGTATGAAGATGGGTATTGCCCCTAACTTACCTTTTGTGAGTCCTTCTTGTCGTTTTTCACGATGTGTTTCCTCTTTGCCTTTTGCAATGTGTCTAGCTTACCTTTAGTAAGAGTCTTCCCGTGCCTTTTGCACAATTTCTTCCCAGCTTACCTTTTGTAGGTCTCCTTCCTACCTTTTGTAGAAAGGAATCTTCTCCAAAACTTTTTTCTCCGGAGTCATTTCTGCTATTCGCAAAAGTAAGTACGATCGTCTTCTCCCGAGGGAGTTATGTTATTTCTCCAAGCCTTTTGTTCTGGGGTCTTTTCTACCTTTCGTAGAAAGGAATTGTCTCCTAGCCTTTTGTTCTGGGGTCCTCTCTACCTTTTGTAGAAGGAATTTATCTCCAAGCCTTTTGTTCTGGAGTCCTCTATACCTTTTGTATGAGGAATTATTCTCCAAACCTTGTGTTCTGGAGTCGTTTCTGCTTCTGCAGAAAATAATACGACCGTCTTCTCCCAAGGGAGTCTCCTCTACTTGTTGTAGCAGGAATTTATTTTTTCTTCTAACCTTTCGTTCAGGGGTCCTTTTTGCCTTTTGCAAGAGGAGAACCAATTTCTATCCTTTATTCTTGAGTCCGCTCTACCTTTCGTAGAAGGAATATCTCATCCTTTTATTCTTGAGTCCTATCTACCTTTTGTAGAAGGAATATCTCATGACCTTTTTTATATGTCCCAAGTATGCTACAGGGATGCCTCTCTTTCCGAGACTGGCAAAACACTCATATTCATTCCTCATTGCATCTCAAGCATATCATCATATCCCTCATAACCAATTACCTTTTCCTAATGACAGATGCCTTTCTCAAGCCATCCCACTAATCCATCACCTTTTATTCTACCCTTTTTTCGGCTGAAAATTTCGGGTATTCTTATATTTAATCCCCTTGTACCTTGACTGTAAGAAAGTCTATGCCAATCATACCTTCAAGTCCAAGAAGATTAAATAGGGGCATATGTCACACCCTCATTTTCACCCTAACCTTAGCCTTGCATATCACAACATTTCCATCATATAGGCATCTTTTTAGGTCATAATCATCCATGCTTGGCTCTGGTTCTAAGGTATCTTGGGTATCATCAATCAAGGAGGAAGACTTGATCTTTCGAGACAATGAACAAAAAGATCTTCTCAAGGATGTGGTCCTCTCAAATTACACACCTCAAAGTGTCTCAACAAGATCACATGTTCATCTGGCAATTAGGGTTTCAAGGAGATTTAAGATTGATTATGGCTCATCAATTAATTGGTGGTTCATCTGTGGAATTACTTTCCTTAGAGCAGATTCAATAATCACCGTAAGGTTTCAAATTGATTCAGATGGTTGTTGCGAGTTATTCATGGCAGATATGTTCATTTAATTAGAGGTCTGTGGAAGAAGACAAGGTTGAGTTTGAGTTGAAAGTCGAGATTTCATGGTCGTGTTATTGGAAATATTGGTCCACATCCATTATTACCCATTTTCTAAACCAATTTACCGATCCATTTCTCCGATCATTTTAAACCACATTTTAAAACCCTCTTATATCCATCAACCATTCTTAATCCAATTCAAATTCAATTCACAACCAATTATCCATTTTCTTTTTTTTGTTTTCCATTTATCTTTTTCATATTAATTCATTTTCCATTTTATTTCACTATCTATTTTTTCCAAATTTCATTTTTTCAATTCAACCCCTTTCCATGTTCATGTCTAAATTTCAAGCCCATCATTATTTTGTACATGTCCATTCACACCAAAATTGTCATCACACATAAATTACCAAGGTCCATGAACCTAATTTTATTTTATCACAACCATTTTCTACAAAGAAGCCCATGTTCTATTCCTTTCTCAAAGTTCAAATCCATCATGTCCATTTCAATTACACAAAAATAATCAAGTGACTGTAGTTCCCGTTTTCATTCATATAATAATCTTACAAAACAAAGCTCAACCATATATTTCATTTCCATTTACAAAAGTCTTACAATAAAAATCTCATTACAACAAAAAGAAAAAAATTCAAAAGCAAGAAAAAGTGGAAAAGAAAATTGTAGTGCCAACACAAGCCATGCGCATAAACAGCCTGTACACAAGGACAACAACACATCCTGCCCACAATACAATGACAGTTGGTGCGAAAATGACTGCACCTCCACAACACTCCAAACTGTTGCGTCCCAACGTATCTTCCTGTAAGTGAAAATGAAAACACAATTGCAACAATCCAAATTAAGCCTGCTATGAACCAAACAAGGATCTGCAAAATCAAAAGGAAAAAGATTCCTGCATAAATTGTAAAAACAAGAACAGAGCATCAAGAAAGGAGGAGAAAAAAATGGCTCTCTCTGTGATAAACTCTTTAAAAAAAGAGAACGCAAACTTCATGTAACCTATGATCTGTATCTTTTCTTTCACCTTTAACATCACCACGAAATCACTCACTCCACCTTGTAAATCATGACTACAACCCTTTTCATCACCTCTGCAAGCAACTTCCCTTGTTAACATACACCATAAACCATAAGTTTTGACCCCTGTAAACTCTTTTCAGATTCAACCTTCTCGCATCGCCACACACCACTGCAACAACTCAGAAAAAGAAGAAAAGAAAAAACCAGCACCTCCACCGTACCTTCAACAATAGCCACCGTTTTATAACTGACAAATCCAAATCCAAAGCCGACCACGCTCGCCTACTCCAAGAAGAGGATTTCAAGAATAACCAAGTTACTTACCTCGCCGCAATCGCTGACCTTCACCACCATAACCGCCGCAAGAGAAGCGAACTGAAAACAACACACGGCGAAAGAGAAAGCGTCGCCAGAAAGAGCGATTACGCCGCCGCCGATGAAACGGAGAAAGAATCTAAGGAGAACCATCACGAGCAAGACGGAGGGAAACAGAACGAGATTGAGCGGACTAGAAGGTTGATGACGAAATCGTTTTTCTGGATCTATCTTGTTGATGTGGAGCGTGATGATGATGATGATTCTGGGCGCGTTTGTTTCATTCCCAATTTTGCTTCAAGAGAAACCTAACGAGTAAACATGTTTCTCCTTTTTGGGTTTTGTTTTTTTCGATGTACTGAGATATTCTGTTTTAAAATGTTGCTTTTGTTTTGAAGTATTTTGTTGTTGTGGACCTTCTGAATAGTTTATGTTGATTGTTGCAGTTTACTTTTCCCATTTGTTTCTTTGATGCTCTGAAAATAAGCGTTGCCTTGAAGCATGATATTGTGGTTGGATCTAATGGGCTTTGAGGCCCATATCGTTTTTGCACCACCCTTGTGGGTTTCATGAACTATTTCAATGGCAAAAAGATGATGGGCTGGTCAGTCCATATGATTCCTTGTTTCTTATTAATCACCCTAATCCAGATCTGCACCCTTGTCATGGTTGATTTAGATTATTTTTTAGATTTAGTTTCTCTTAATTTTGTCATTAGAGTTACTTTGTTCTCAATTTTGATTTTAATTTTAATGCTAGTTTCAAATCTCATTTTGATCTTGATTTTTGATTTAAGCTTTGACTAATTTGAGGTTAGCTTGTACTAACTAGTTTTTGATAAAATGTTTTGTTAATGGTTAGTAATTTTTGATAGTCTTGTTATTCTTGTTAATATTTTTATTAATATTCTTGTTAATATTTTTATTAATATTCTTGTTAAGAATTTTGTTAATATTTTTGTTAGTTATCTTTTTTAGATATTTTGTTAAATATTATTTTGTTTTCTGATTATATTTTGGTTATCATTCTATTTAGATCTCTTGATTTATCTTCACTTTTCATTTCCACTTTGATTTTCATCTTCGGATTTCTTTTCGATTTTATCTTCGGCCAATGATATAACAAAAATCATGATTAGTTGATATCTTTCAATCGATTCAAAATCTTGATCAATATGAGGCCATTTTCTTTTTTTATTGGTCAATGAAAGTCAAATATCATAGATTATCGATTTCTCGATTCAAAATCTTGATTAAGACGAGACCATTCCGATTTCATTTAGGTTTCTATTTCATTTCTCATTTTCATTCTCTTTTTAAGTCAAAAACCTTGGTCTTGTACCAAGTGCATTTTCAAAACATTTTCTTAATAAACTTAGATGGTCGTGGGGTGGTTAGCCGAAGAACTTCTCCTATCCCGAGTGCTTGACATTACCTTTAGGGTTCACTGTCATGAAGTACCTACCATCTAACTCAAAACATCTTTAATAAGAGAATAAAGTTCTCTTTGTATTGAACTAAAGAGAGGGGATTGGGTGAAGACCTCTTCCTCTTCGAGTATTATGATGCTCACTTTAGAGTGTGTGGTCTCGATACTCGTCCTTCAATACGAAGACGTGACTATATTCACCACCCATTCTTTCAAAACCTTTTTCTCTCTTTATTTCATCTCCTTGTGTCTAAAAACCTTGGTCTTGTACCAAGTGCATTTTCAAACCTTTTCTTAATAAACTTAGATGGTCGTGGAGCGGTTAGGCGAAGGCCTTCTCCTATCCTGAGTGCTTGACATTACCTTTAGGGTTCACTGTCGTAAAGCACTTACCATCTAAAATCAAAACACTTCCTTAATAAGAGAATAAAGTTCTCTTTGTATTGAACTAAAGAGAGAGGATTGGGTGAAGACCTCTTACTCTTCGAGTATTAGGATGCTCACTTTAGAGTGTGTGGTCTCGATACTCGTCTTTCAATATGAAGACGTGACTATATTCGCCACACAATTTTCATAGCAAATCTTTTGAAATAAAGAATTGGGTACTACCCGAAGGGGTTCCTATTCGAGGACTTATTTCACCCTTTAAAACCAACCTTCACACATCAAATTAAACATCTTGCCTTGATGGCAAAAATCAACCTTTTCAAAAAGGACATGTTACGTCCATTCTACCGCAAACAGGTAACGCATAAGACTCCACAAGCGAGCCTCAAAACACCTAACTGCTAGAACCCGCACGTTAACATCGTCCATAAAAAACACCAACAAACCGTAGTCGGTCGAACTACGATTGCTCTGATTCTTCATTCTCGTCCGAATGTAAGATACGTAGGCACAAGATTGTGATGATCTTGGCGAGCCACCTTCTATCCATCTTCCGTTTTCCACCCCCTTCCATTTTCTTCACCCATAGTCCTCCGAACTACGTGGACTCTGACTTTCCCATTGCACGAGGGAATACGTAGGCATAGAACTGCGAAGTTCTATCGAGTCCCCTCTTCTCCTTCTTCTTCTTTTTGTTTCCACCATTTCCTTTTCTTTTATTTTCTTTCACATTCTTTGTTCATACCCTTCTCTGTCCCTCTTAGAACACCCTTAGAAAGCAATACCTTCAGCAAACATCCTTACACATAGACAAGCAAATGGTTCCCATCGAGTACGATGGATGTGAGGGGTGCTAATACCTTCCCCTCGTATAACCGGCTTCCAAACCCGTAATTTGGTTGCGAGACCATCTTATCCTTTCTTCTTTGGGTTTTCTCGATGTTTTCCCTTCCCCTCATGGGATAAATAAAGTTCGATGGCGACTCTTCTGTTTCTTCCTCCTTTCGCCTCCGGTCGACTATTTTTCGAGTAGCAACACCTTAGTTTAGATATGTCACAACGGTGTAAGGATGAAGCGTTGTGAGCATGGCGCCGTTGTTTACGCGTTTTGTAGTAGTGGTTGAACCGAACTGAACCAAAATCTTTGGTTTGGTATACCGTTTAGAAAATCTGAACCGTACTGAACCGTTAGAAGGCAATTTTTCCAAACCCAACCGTTTATTAAAGAACCGAACCATTAAACTATTTTTTAAAATTTTAAAATAATAAAAATTAAAACTTGTTTTTAGTATTTTTAATTTTCAATTTCGGTTCAGTTCGATTACAGTTTCGGTTCGGTTCGGTTTCAGTTCGGTACGGTTCTAGAACTGTTTTGGGCAATATGGTTTGGTTCACTAACCAAACATAACAGTTCGATTATTTTAACTTCAGTTCGGTTCAGTTTAGCGGTTCTGTTCAGTTCATGGTTTTTTTGAACAACCCTATTTCCTGCTGCTCAAAATTTGTGATTTCAGCTATTCGCTCAGCAAACTGAGTGGTGGTGAAGAATCTCTCCAAGAATTTGTCCTCCAACTTTTTCCAAGTTTGTATATATCCATTAGGAAGGCAAAGCAACCAATCTTTAGCTCTCTTAATTAGCGACAAACTAAATAGCCTCAGGTTGGCTTGGTCTTCAGTTACCTTAGCTCGCCTGCACATCTAGGTTATTTCGTAGAAGTGAGCAAAGTTCTCCCACGGGTCTCTAATTGCAATCCCGTCAAATGGATTATCTCTCAAATCTGAAAGCACGAAATTCTTTATGTCAAAGTTAGCTGGATTTGTGGTACAATGTCGCAGTAATAAAAAGATATCGATTCCACAACGACTTCTATTTTAAAAAAATAATAGTTGTGCAAGTATAAAATGTAACAATTGAGGGGTTTTGAGTTTGAATGTGAAAAAATAAAAGTTGTCCCAAAATAATACAAAAGCAATCAGGTTTTGTATAGAATCTTTTATTTATCCCATGTTGATGTCTAATGCATTACATGAATAAGAAAGTCATTATATTTCCATGGAAAATTAACACAACCACTATACTCAATCCCTTGGTGTATAGCTCACTAATTCCTACTTGGGCTCTCTTATCCCTATTCAACCAGCATAAGTGAAATTAGGCGATGTAATAGAATGTTAATTCAAATGCCACTACTCGGGGTCTCCTATCCCTATTCAACTAGCGTAAGTACAACAATTGTCCTAAGCCTAACGCATAGACAAATGGTCAGTATTCCCTATGCGTCCAAGATCAGATTAAGGCACTACTACAAAATACACCTTCGGTAACATAATACTACTACGGTTATGCATTTCACCGTTATAATATTGCAAACTGAATGTGCCTGATATATTTTTTTTATTTTTTTGAAAATTATTTAATTACGGTTGTGATAAACAACTGTGGTGATAAAGTAAGTGTTACAAGCTTTGAATTCTAACAACTACATTTGTTCTTTTTTCCTATTACAAAAAGCGCGTGTCACTTAACTTCATAAATAAGATCTATTGCCACTTGGTTCTTTTTGGTGAAGAAGTTGGAAAAGCGGTTACTTTGTTGGAAAGGTAGGTTCTTAAGTTTTTGGGGAAGAATCACTCTTCTTAAGTCGGTGCTTAATAGCCTTTCCATTTTTTTATCTTTCGTTTTACAAGATTCCGGTGAAGATTCGTAATGATTTAGTCAAAATCCAAAGCGGTTTTTTGTGGCGTAGTTCGGAGGAGAGTAGAAGGACGCATTGGATTAGTTGGGAGTCTCTTTGTTTGCCTTTTGATAAGGGAGGTCTCAATTTGAAGAGAATTGAGGATTTTAATTTATCTCTTCTTCAAAAGTGGAGATGGAGAATTTTAAATGGTTCGGAGGATCTTTGGTTTAAAGTTTTGCAAGCTCACTATGGGGATATCAATTCGCACCTTTGTCGTGACGGTTGTTCCTTTTCCATTTGGAGCTCTTATTCGAATTGGTGGAAGGACATTTTATCTATCTCGAAGCATTATCCGAAGGACATTTTTCTTAATAACTGTTCCTTTGTTATTGGTAATGGTTTTGCGACTCCTTTTTGGCACGTTAATTGGACGGGGTTTGGAAGCTTGAAATCTCTTTTCCTGCAATTATATTCCATTTCTCCTTTGAAGGACGTTGCGGTGGCGGGAATGGGTGGACGGTCTAACGGAGAGTGGATATGGGGAGATCTTGGGATCAATGTTTCTGGTTTTTCTAATGTTTTTCATGCAGGTAATTTTTCTCACAGAAGCAGCTCCCCGGTGGATAACTTGGGTCATTCTGTTTTCAATCCAGTTTCGGGCATTGCAGAGGGAATTGTTCCTCAGGATGGTGATTCTGTTTCAGGTTCTGCTGCTGGCATGATTGGCATAGTTTCTGTCCCTGAGCCTGTTACCAACGGGAGCCTCCGTCTGTTATCTGTGGCTTCTGATCCTATCCTTGGTTATGCTATAACAGCTCCTGGTGTTGCAGCCGAAGTAATTGATTTATTCTTGCCGTATGCAGACCTAATCCTTTAGAGAAGAACGATTTGGTTTGGTCGTCCAATGGGGAGAATTCTTTCTCGGTTAGATCTTTCTATCGAATCACTGATGATTATCGTATTCCTTTTGACCCGCCTTTGAGGAATGATAAAGCCTTGGGGCTGGTTTGAAAAGTGTCGGTTCCTCAAAAAATTAAAGTTTTCGGTTGGAAGAGCTTTCTAAATAGATTACCGACAAGGGATCTTCTTATTGCTAGAGGTATCATTCCTACATCTGGTGTAATGCCCTGTATAATACATATCTAGAATAATACGATACAAGCATTTTATTTGGTACTGACACCATCATAAGTGCCTAATGGCGTAATTCACATACTTGGCCATTCTAAAACATAATACAATCTATGGTACAAGACATGGAAATTAGCCGAAAATATAAAATCTAAGATCAATATACAATATCCTCAATTGTATACAACGAATACACAGCGGAAATAAGCTTAACTAAGCTTCTCTTGAAACATCCAAGCATAGCTCCACTTTGTAAATCAAACCTGTGAATACCTCCTGAAAATAATCAACAATAGTCGGGTGAGATACATCAAATCTCAGTGAGTTCCCTATCTTATAGATTCTCTCGACTCTACAGGGTTCTATCAATCCTAACTCAGGTCAAGGGGAAGGGAAAAGACCTTGAGTTCACAATCTCACACTATTTCACAATCTCACACTATATGGAAACATGTCATGAGTCTGTTAACTCATAAATATGTCCTGAGCCTGTTAACTAAAGAATCTCACTAATCGATAACCGTACCAAGGCATCCCCTTTTCCCATCCGCTTCTACGTCTAGAAGTCGACCCGAGTCATGGATCCTTGTAATTTACTTGGCATACGAAATGTATTCGGGAACATCGGCCTGTTAGCCGTGAACCGTCACTTCACATGGCCTGTTAACCATCACAAGTCTCTACCCTTAGGTTCCATTCGTACTACACACAGGAATCAAACCTGCCAAGTAATCATGTCTGCACTTCAGAGGAGCTCGAGACTCATGAAGGCCTCTCAAGGGCAACTCAAAAGAAAATGGTTACGATTACGTGATCATATACACAAACGTGATTGTATTCGACAATCACAAGGCCACATTCGCCTTAAGACCTCTTTTGTCTTTCACAAAACCACAAATGGTTAAAACACATGTTCCATACTAGTGTCCACTCTTTTCTATATCGTTCAGTATTGGACACACGCCTCGGCCCCTCACGCACGAGCGTTGTCATTTCGTTATCTACTCTAGGCCAGAACTCGTAAATGAATGCACGAGCGTCGCCATCCAGAGTTTCTATCACAATTCTATTCACAACCTAGAATTATACCATTTGTTTTGGAGTAAAGTTTCCTCACTCTTTCTAATTCATATTTTAAACATGCATATTTCTTTCATTCACAATTCACAATTAGATAGACATGGTATAATCACAAATATTACAAGTAAACACATATAATAGCATAACACATAAAACACCCCTTTCGGGTTCCCTCCGATTCATTTAATCGGGCATCAAAATCAATACTTTTCACTTTTATCCCGTAGGTTATTTCCACAGCTTTACATCGGCTATAATTATGCCTCGATCGGATTTACGATCCAAAAGATATGAATTTCAACATATCACATAACATTGTTATCATTCAAATGCCACTAATTAATTAATCCCACATCATACTCAATATTGTCATAGCTTTACAATGATACCAAGAACGTCTCAATCCGAGTTACGGATCAAAAGTTATGGAGTTTTAAAGAAAATAGAATTATTGAAAATTCACAGGAGCACCCGGCGCTACAATTTTCCACCCGGCGGTGCCCCCTTCTCCTGTGCTTCGCCCGGCGAAGCAGCGGCGTCAAACCCCTATCCCAAAACTCAAGAGTTACAGAAACGTGACATGTTGCGCCCCTTGGCTTTTGCCCGGCGCAAGCCCGCATCGCCCGGCGACGCTCTGCACCAGAAACAGAATTTCCTGCTGCGTTTCTTAGGGTTCCAAGGTTCCAAAATTCATCTTTTCCAAACCAAATCATTTCCAACATCAAAACAAGTATCATCAATTGATCACATGCATATTATGACTATACTACGCAATTTATATCTATTTTCATCCGTTAGATTTCATTGATTCACCAGTTGTATCATTTTCTCTCAATTCTATCCTAAGTTCCAACCATCCATTTCTAGAGCTTAAAGTGTCTAACTAGAACCCACCTGGTAATCGAAGAGGAGTTTGAAGAAGATGATGAATTAATGATCCATGAACTTCTTCTTCCCAAGTTCTTCTTCTTTCCTTTTCTTCCTTTCTTTTTTTCTCTTCTTTCCTCTTACTATCTTTTCTTCTTCTTCTTTTCTTTCTAACACACACACACACAGATATATATATATATATATATATATATATATATATATATATAATATAATCTAACAGGGTAAAATATCTCCAATTGATATTTTGTCATCTCAACCAATTGATCAATTATTAGAGATACCTTAAAATACTTTCTTGAACTAATAAATATTAATCCGTCTCTTTAATAAAATAATTGATCTCTTTAGAGTTCATTAGTTGCTCTATTGATCCCAATTGATAACACTTTAAGTACTTAGAGCATTCCATAAATCTAATTAACCAAAGATAGAGCAAATAGATACTCATCTGATATCCAATTGAGCATTTAGATAATACGGGGTGTTACATCTGGAACTTCTAATTGTGTGTATTGTTCCGCTGTCTCGGAATCCTTACAACATGTGTTGGAGAATTGTCCGGTGAGTGTTTTGGTGTGGAAAGAGGTATCCGACTGGATCGGTTTTTCGGCTCCGGAAAGTGTAGATTTAAAGGGGAGTTTTTTAGATTGGTTTGAGTTTTGCAAATCTAAGAATTTGCATCCGGGCAGAGAAGGTAGCATTTGGTTAGCGGTTATTTGGACCATTTGGAATACTAGGAATGGAGTCATCTTCCGGAACTCTACTTGGAATATTGTTGATATCGTGTGGTCGATTAAATACATGATTTGGAGATGGTCTTACATAGAGGATATTACTCATTCCAAATGTAACTTTTATGAATTTAACAAGGATCCGTTGTTATTTTTAGCTTAAGTCGCATTTAGTAAGTAATCTCTTTGGCTAGTCGAGGCATATTTCGACTTTTGTAATCAGATTGGAGTACCCTTTGTACTCGTTTCAATTAATTCCTTGCTTACAAAAAAAATCTAAATTTATATTTTTTTTTAAATTATATAACCACGGTTTTTCTTGATAACCATGATGAAAACATTTGCACTAGTTTCACTTTTTACAGAAAATATTAACACCAACAACATTAGCACCAATTTCAATTTGTACAACAAAAACATTAGCAACTATCATTGCAGTTTTGGTAGCTGGCATTCCTTCTAAGAATTGGGATTAACCGATAATGATATGCTTGTAAGATATATTAGTAGCATCAACTTTTGTAATGGCCTATTATTTCTTCTTGAATCGGCAAACTCAGTAGTAGAACATATGTTTTTGATATCTCTCACAAGGCCTTGTTTGGAAAATGGAGTCCCAAAACCTATATTGGAAGTGTGTAAAGACTATATTTTAATAATAAATTGTTACTTGACTTGTAGGTCGTCACAAAAAAAAAAAAGACCAACATTTCACTTTTTGTATGTCTTCATAGATTTCCATAACTCGCTTGAGGCAACTTGGCACGGTTCTCGGAGCTGCCGCGGCCAATGCTTCATTGTGAAAACGACATCGACGAAATGATATCGTTTTTATCTTAAAAAACAAATTATGATTAATTCACAGCACGACAACCGCAATTAATGTTACGACACCTCGCAAAAGCCTTTATCCGACTAGAATGTATGGATAATACACAATCTAAAGAATTATTTCTTATCGGTTATTTTTGCATACTTATTACATCCAGTTTGTGACATTTAAGCTTAAAAATTTTATTGTGTACCAGTATGGCTGATGATGTTGTTGATGCAGCTATAATTACTGATGCAGCTATAAATACTGACAAAAATTGTTCCAGGGGTAATGGATACACATCAGAAAAACAATGTGCTTATGGTTTCATCCATTGGAATAATTTAAAAATCAAACTTTTTTTATGAAATTGACTTAAGAAAACAACATCCTATATGAAAGAATCAACTCAACTCCCACCATATTGGCATATTAGGTCCTATTTACTTTGTGAAAATAACATGTCTTTTAATATGTCTTCATTTAAATTTATGTGACATTGTTAAAGTGAACAAATGTAATATAAGAGAATATGAAATACTTCTTAGAGATGATTTATTTTTTTAAAAAAATAAATACATTTTTTTTAGACATTTTCTTTATCTTTAAAAATGCACACATGTGTTCACTTCAATAGTCTATTATCTTAATTTAACCGAGTTAAATTAATACAAATTTTAAGAATTAATAACTAAATTTTTTTTTACAAAATAAATGAGACTTTAACTCTTAGGAGTGTTGAATCCTTATGTAATGAAAACATCATAAGATATATCAATTTATTTACTTGAATGCTACCATATATATAATGTTATCTAGAGGCTGTTTGAATAGACTTATTTACGCTTACATATAAATATAATCTTTTACAATACTATTTGGAAAATATTATGAAAACAACTTATGCATGTCCTTCAGATTTTCTAAGCTTTTTTTCATGAAAAAAACTTAAAGATTATACTAAAATAGCTTAATTTATTTATTATTGTAAAAATAGATTAAACATAAGTCCTTTTTTTTTATAAGCAAAAGGGATTAAATTAAAAAGCACTAGGGGTGCTTAACCCTTAATACAAAGAAAAGAAAATGATCCATCCACAACCAAAAGACACCCCAACCTAACCAACTCACCAAAAACCAACCGAAGGATCTACACACCAATCCGACCACGATGACTTAAATTCACCTCTACACAAAACCAAAGACCACTCCCAAGATAGTTTCTTAATAAGCCTCACCCCATCTACTAAAAAAATGAAATTTAGAGAGGGAAGAATTTCGTCACAAAAGTGTAAAAATTCCGTCAAACACTGATTTAGTGACGGAGTTTGCGACGATCCAAAATTCGTAAGGAATTTCGATGTCGCAAAAATTAGTGAGGAAATTTATAATCCGTCACAAATAGCGACTTGATAATTCCGTCACAAATTAAATATACCAGTCACTAACAACTGAGCAAAACAATAATATACGTTCTAATAATTCCGTCACTAGTAATTGAAGGATTTCAATGTCCCTCACTAATTAATGATATTTCAATTTTATGACCTATTTCCAATTCCCTCCCTAATATTTTTGATAAATACATTCATTATAATAAACAAAAATAAAAATTATAAAATATAAATTAAACATAAAACATTTTATGAATATAATCTATAATTGTCACATATTTATTATCAAAATATATATAAAAAAAATATAAAAAAATCACACGGAGATGGACTATATATACGAACAGTAATACACAAATTCACTTCAATTGTCTACTATATATATATATATTCTTACTAATTTCTGTATAAGTAAATTCTTGTAAATTTAAGATAAATGAGAAAATCATAAAACTACAACATTTGAGTGAAATAATATAACTTGACACCATACTCCATTTTCTTCAAATATGTTCCGTCCTCTTATTTCACCGTTGCAGTAACATGCTTCATCTCTTCTTTATTTTCTTCCATTCTATAATCTACTATCAAGAGTAAAATAAAATATCAATTGTATATTATAACCAAACTAAACAAATAAATTAATCAAATATAATAGTTTAAATACACTCAAATTAATCTTCTCAAAAAGTTCATGCCACATTAGATAAAAAATGGTCGAAGCTTATTATGAATACCAAAATCAAATGAAATTTCAAAGGAAGTATAAAACTAATCTCCAAGAATATTAGTTAGCCTAAAAAAGATTAACCATAATATAAACATGCATAATACTTGATCGTACCTGGATCAGACAGTATTTGGTGGCCAGCAACGTCTTGTGGACTTCAGCTCCAGTGCAGTTGAAAGACGGCCGGGGGGGGGGGGGGGGTGTACCTACAAGGTACTCCAACGCTCAAGTAAGGCAAATGTCAAGTAAAAGCAAGTACAAGGTTAAAGTGTAACACAGTGTGTAACTTGACCCTCTCAAGTGAGAGAGTATTTATAGAGAGCCCCTAGCGCGAGGCCAACGGTTACTTGCATTGGGCTGGATTGCCAGGCCCAATCCAAGTAACTGCCAGGGCTTACGTGGCATAGTGAAGACCAGCACGTGGTCTTCACCCTGGGGTAACCGTTCCTAGATCTCCGGAATTAGGGCAGACCGATTCCATCGGGAGTGGGTGGTTACATGAGAACGTGTCCTCGCGGGGAGGAGTCTTGCGTGTCGGGGAGAGAGAGACGTGTCCTTGCGGGGAGGAACTTATGTGCAGGAGGAGAAGACTCCTTGGGGGAGGAGAATCTGAGTGTCGGGGAGGAGCGAGGCCGGGGTGGCTTAGCGCCCTGCCCGACGCTCTATACCGTGCGTGTGCCCGACAATGTTGAGAAGGGCATATTTCCGACATAGGTCGTGCTAAGAGGCCCTTGTTGGGCCATCCCGGGACGTGTGGGTTGGGCCTGCTCGATTGAGGGGCAGACCCCGGCCCAGTCCAGAACAGGAGCCCCCCAAGTCGTTGCTCTGAGGTGTCGGAGTAATGACTTAAGGGCCAGCTATGTCGAGGAACTATCTAGTCGGGGAAGGGATTCTAGACGAGGAGCGGTTGGTCAAACGGGGAGAAATAAATCGATCTGCTCGGGCTAGACTGGCCGTGGATGAGCGACGTCTCTGGGATTTGAGAAGTCTGAAGCGAGGCGAATGGAAGGACGCGTGTTGGGGAATGAACAGACCCGCGTGGGAAAGTGTGTGCCACGTGTCACGCCTCATCATTCCATAGGGCGGCTACGCTAGGGTGGAGTAATCGATTGCCTAGGGAATCCTCGAGTCCCGTGAGGCCCCTATAAATAGGGGTCATCTCGTCTCATTTGCACTTTTGCTCCCCCTTCGCTCAGACTCCCTCCCTCTATTCCTTCTCTACTTCGCCACTGTACGCCGCCACCAACTGCCGTGCCGGAACCTTACCGGAAGCGTTTTTCAAGTAAGTTTCTCTCTTTTTTCTCCTTTCGATTGCATTTATAGGGTGGTTTCATGGTGAACTGATGAAGTTCTCATGGAAATCATGAAATCTCCAGCAAAAACGGCGGGATTTCATAGTTTCTTGTTGCATATCGCGAGGAGAAGGGATGAGTATCTCGGGGACACGAAGAATGTCCCGAGGACACAGGATGAAACTCTCGGGTTCCTCGCCAATATCCCTTTTGTGTGAAGGAATCCTCCCTAAGCGGCGCACCAGTGACCTGAGGATGGTCTCGGGGACGCTCGTCGGTTGTCTCGGGGACACGGACGAGCGCGACTGTCTCGAGATCTCGACGCTCCCTCTTCGCCCTTTCACTTGAACAGTGGTGGAGGGGTGAATTTGATATGGATCATCGAATTCACCGTTTCCTTCTGCTTTTCAGGTATATGGAAGCTTCGTCCATTTCTGTGGTCGTGGGATCGTTGGACGTCGACGACCAACCCGACTCTCCAATGGCGCCAATCACTAGGGTCGAGGAACGTCCCCTCGCGGAGTGGGTCAGCGATGAGCCATTGAACATGGCTTCCCATTTTGTTGACGAGGATGAGGACACTATTTTTTTCACAGTCGAGCACCAGCTGGTGGGTTCCTCGAAGTCGTGGAAGGTGTTCCGACCTTAAGCACACCATCGCATATGCTCGACGTACCGAGGGATGAGGTTCCCTCTTTACGAGTTCATGTTCGACAAGGCGGGGTGGCGTCTTCCCTTTACAGATTTTCAACAAACGGTATTTGTTTGGTTGCGCCTGGCGCCTTCGCAGCTCCATCCCAACTCCCTCGCTTTCATTCGAGCTTTCGAGCTCGTCTGTAAATATCTCCGGATCGGGCCAACCGTGCCTCTCTTCTTTCGCATCTTCCACCTCCAGCGACAGACCTCTGATGGCAGACATGGCTGGGTGTCTTTCAAACAAACGAGCAGTCACTTCCACACCTACTTGGATTCTGTTCGTGACTTTAAGTAGCGGTATTATATCGTGAGTCCGGTCACGCTTGAATCTGTGAATTCGGTGTATTGCCGAGTTTCCCGCGATGTGGACGGGCAGACGGAGGAGATCTTCGAGCCAAGATTCCCCTTGTTTTGGACGGAAGAACGCTTCAAAAAGAGGACGGACAGCTACAAAGTCATTCCTGGCCGTTTGGACGAGGGGGATCGCCTGGCTTATGAGAGAATAGTTGCTTTCGTCAACGGTTTTAATAAAGCCAAGCTCGTGACGATGGACGGGGAATTCGTTCGGGGAGACGACGGGCAGGTGTTGACGAAACGACGTTTGATCAATACGAGGGCCCTCCTCGAGACGTTCTCCGATGAGGATGCTCTCGAGCTGTTAGGTGGTGACATCCTCTTCGACTTACTTTTTCTTCGCGTCCTGATCTCCGGTTTACTGACATATTTATTTTCTTTTTGCAGGCAAGATGTCGACTGCTGAGGAGCATTTCAAAAAGTTGAAGGCTAACCGCATTGCGAAGAAAGGAGGCAAAAGCCGCATCGAGTAGCTCCGAGCGCAGGAATCCGTTCCCACCTCAACAACCGAGGGTTCCTCTGGCTCTCACCAGGATAGTGATTCTCCCAGCCCTCAGAGCTCCCCGAAGAGGCAGCGGGTTGTAAGCACAGTGGACATCGACCTTACTGAGAATGAGAGCGCCCTGCTGTGAAAATTGTGCTCCCGCCTTGTCACTCGAGGTCGAACTTCTTCATGGGGAATAATTCCCTATGCGTGGGTGCCCCTGAAGCTCAGGCCATCTTGGGCGTCGACAAGGTTTCTCGGAGAAAGGCGCTGGTGGAGGATGTGTCTGTGGTGATGCGGGTTTATGCGTCCGCCTTGGTTCTGAACGACGAGGCGTGCTCCGAAGATGAGCTGAACAAGTTGCGAGAGAGTTTTAGGTCCATCTCAGTCGAAATGGAGAAGGTGGGCAAGGAGCTGGCTGACTGCAAAAGCCAGAACCAGGCCTAGGTCGAGCTTCAAGGGAAGTTGGAGGAAAGGTTGAAGAATACTGAGGAGGAGCGGAAACGTCTCTTGACGAGGGACGTTGACCTTGAAGAGGAGAGGGATCGTCTCTTGGCGAGGACCGCCGAGTTGGAGGAGGTTGTCCGCCCGGCTGATGAGGAAACCGAAGAAGACAGGTTGATGACTTCGCGGCCAGTGCTGATAGCAAAGCTAAGGGAAGCCGAGCAAGATAACCTCGTGGCGGCTGACATAGGTTTCAGAAACGCCGTGCAGCAACTTCAGGTTCTCAACCCCGGCCTCATAACAGAAGGAACTGACCCCGACTACGAGGTGATCGACGGTCAGATCGTGCAGCCGATGCAGGAGGACGAAGTTGTCGAACACAAACAGCCCGAGGGAACCGTCTCCGAGTAGGTTTTTCCTTTCTCGTCCTGTTTGGCCTGCGTGCTATTTTTTCTTTGTAATGATTTATGCCCGACCTGTGTGCCAGGGGCTTTTGATACCTTTGTAATACCTGTACACTGGGCTTCTTCCCGCTTTAATGCATTTTTGTGTATGATGTTGTTGCATTTTCTATACCTTGTTTTTGTCTAAGTAAATAGACTTTGGGGGATTTTCTCGACTTTGATAGTCCCTGACCGCGTGGAGAGCTGGTCGGGTGGTCGGAGACGTATTCCGACCTTCAATGAGACTAAGAACTCGGTCAAGGTCTTAGCTTCATGGTGTGAACTTCCCATTGCGAGCTGGGTGTTCTGCCTAATTGGTACGACGACGCAGGAGCTCGATCGAGGTGTCCTCGTCGGATCAAAGTGCTTGCGCACACACAACGCAGCCCTTGACCATCGTGTTTCGTATAGGGGTGTCGCGCTTGTACCTTAGTGCGTCCCTGTGACCGCGATGCTAGTGTGTTGCGGGCAGTGCTTAACTGTAATATTGTTTTAGCTTTTCAGCGTTCCATGGTCGAGCAAGTTCTTCCCCGTGCAGATTTTCTATGAAGTAGGATCCTGTCCCCGTTTTCGCGCGGACGCGGTACGGGCCCTCCCAGTTCGCGGCGAGTTTTCCTTCTCGCGAGTCTTTCTGGTTCCTTCGTAGGACAAGGGTGCCTACTGGAAAATTACGTTTGATGACTTTGTCGTTATAACTCAAAGTTATTTTCTGTTTAAGTGACGCTTCTCGGAGAGAAGCACCCGAACGAGTCTCCTCGATGAAGTCGAGTTCTTCCCGCTGGGCTTCGTCGTTCGCGTCTCCGTCGAGAGGGGCTTCTGTCATCCTCGAGGGTTCCCTGATCTCCACGGGGATCACCGCTTCCGTTCCGTAGGTTAGACAAAAAGGGGTCTCCCTGGTCGTGGAATGCGGGGTTGTCCGGTAGGCCCAGAGGACGATGTTTAGCTCCTCGACCCACTGTTGTTTGGCGTCTCCTAGTCGACATTTCAATCCTCGGAGGATTACTCTGTTCGCTACTTTAGCCTACCCGTTCGTTTAAGGGTGCTCGACCGACGTGAAGTGCTGCTTCGTTCCTAGCTTGGTGATGAAGTCTTAGAAGTTCCTGTCGGTGAACTGTGTTCCGTTGTCGATGACGATAGCTTGGGGTACGCGGAATCGGGCGAGGTTGTTCTGCTTGTAGAAACGTAGTATGTTGAAGGCCGTGATTTTGGCCAATGCTTCCGCCTCAATCCACTTCGTGAAGTAGTCCACCCCGACTATGAGGTATTTGTTTTGATACGACCCCTGGACGAAAGGTCCGAGGATATCCATCCCCCACCACGCGAACGGCCACGGGGAGGACAGTGTTTTGAGCTCGATAGGAGGAGCGAGGTGCATGTCCACGTGTCATTCGCATCTATCGCACTTCTTGACGTGTTCCTTGGCATCCTGTTGCATGGTGGGCCAGTAATACCCTGCCCGAAGTGCTTTACGGGCTAACGATCGTCCACCTAGGTGTTGTGCATTAATTCCCTCATGGATCTCCTAGAGTATGCCGGGGACCTTGGTCTCCTCGACACATCTGAGGAGGGTAATATCAAACCCTCGCCGGTATAGCTTATCCTCGACTATGGCGTATGAGCACGCCCGTCGCTTGACCATTCCTGCTTCTTTAGGGTCTTAGGGCAGTTTTCCCGTCGTGAGGTACTCGTATACATGGGTCATCCAGCAATTGATGTCACCAATGGCGTTTATGTCCGCCACCGAATCGGGTTTGTCGATGCTTGGGCGGGAAATCACTTCTTGTATGACGGATTTGTTCCGGCCTTTCTTCTTTGTGCTTGCCAATTTGGACAAGACATCTGCTCGGGTATTGTGCTCGCGGGGGATGTGAGTTACTTCTGCGGAGGTGAACTTTTTCATCTTTTCTTTCACCAAGGTCAAGTATTCGATGAGGTTGTCGTTCTTGGCCTGGTACTCTCCTCGGACTTGCGAGGCCACGAGCTGGGAGTATGTGAAGATTTTGACCTCCTTGGCGCCGAGGTCCTCGGCCAGCCGAAGTCCGGCGAGGAAAGCCTCGTACTCCGGTTGGTTGTTTGACTTCGGGAAGGATAGTTTGAGGGATACCTCGATCAGGATGTCTTCCTCGTTTTCGAGGATGATTCCCGCCCCGCTTCCCTTCGGGCTGGATGCTCCGTCGACATAGATCGTCCATTTTTGGGATATGTTGGTCGAAGGTTTCGGGACGGTCATATATGCCACAAAGTCGGCCAATACCTGAGCCTTCAGGGCTTTCCTTCCCTTGTATTGGATGTCAAACTCGGCGAGTTCGAGCGACCACCTGAGCATCCTCCCCGCCATATTCGGTCGTCCAAGGAGTTGCCTTATAGGCTGTTCGGTCCTGACGACGACAGTATGGGCGAGGAAGTAGTGGCGTAGCCTCCTGGCCGCGGTGACGAGGGCCTGGGTGACTTTCTCTATCTACTGATACCTGAGCTCGGGGCCTTGGAGGGCTTTGCTCGTGAAATAAATTAGTTTCTGTCTGTCCGGGGTTTCCCGAATGAGGACGGCGCTGACTGCTTCACTCGTGATTGCGAGATACAAGAAAAGTGTCTCCCCGCTCTCCGGCCGTGAGAGGACCGGGGGTTGCGATAAGACTTGTTTTAGGTGGAAGAGCGCCTGCTCGCATTCTTCGCTCCATTCAAACTCTGCTTTTTGTCGAAGAAGTTTGAAAAATGGGAGTGCATACTGCGCAGACTTGGCGACGAAGCGGGAGAGGGCAGTGAGCATCCCGTTCAATGATTGTATTGACTTCTTTGAGTCCGGAGTAGGGATCTCGGAAAAAGCTCTACACTTGTCGGGGTTGGCTTTGATTCCTCGCTCTGTGAGGTAGTAACCGAGGAACTTGCCTGCCTGAACACCGAAGTTGCATTTGTCGGGATTTAACCTCATGCGGCACCTCCTCGCCGTGTCGAACACCTTCTTGAGGTGTGCGGCATGGTCGACCTCTTCCGCGGATTTGACGATCATGTCGTCCATGTAGACCTCGAGCATGTCGTCGATTTCAGCCCGGAAAACCCTATTCATCATCCGTTGGTAAGTCGCACCGGCGTTCTTCAGACTGAAGGGAATCACGTTGTAGTAGTAATTTCCCGAATCGATCATGAAAGCCGTGTGCTGTTTGTCGACCTTGACCATGGGAATTTTGTTGTATCCCGAGTATGCGTCCATGAAGGATAATAGTTTGTAACCTGCAGAATTGTCGACCAGCTGGTCGATTTTAGGTAAACGATAGCAGTCTTTTGGGCAAGCCCGGTTAAGATCAGTATAATTAATAAACATCCTCCATTTTCCATTATTCATTTTGACGAGTACAACGTTGGACAGCCAGGTCGTGTATCTGGCCTCCAAGATAAAATTCGCCTCTAGGAGGTCTTTTACAGCTTTTTCAACAGCCTCCACTTTTTTGGGAGACTGCTTACGCCTACTTTGAGCTATGGCCCTAGCGGCCGGATCTACTGCGAGCTGATGGCAAGCCACCTCAGGGTCAAGGCCAGGCACCTCGGAGGCGCTCCATGCGAATAGATCAGCATTCTCCCTTAGACATGCCTTAACTGCTCCTTCGCCAGGTCGGGGATCCCGGTGTCAATCTTCACGTTACGGTATAGATCGTCCCCGAGGACCACGAGCTCAAAGTCTCCATCTGGGATGGGACGCGTTGGGTAGAGAGGCCGCCCGTTGTTTTCCTCCTGGAGGTCGAGGTCTTCTGCCCCGTCTTCATCGGGTTCGCCCGGGAACCTGCTGTCGAGTTCGACGGTGTTGACGCGCGGGAGAGGTACCTGTTCGGTATCCGAGGGTGGCTTTGCCACGGTCTTGGGTTTGGTGACGATGGAACTCATGTCTTTGATGGTGGCGTCAAAGCATCTCCTGGCCGCATCTATGTCCCCGTGCATCGTCACTACTCGTCCCCTGGTCGTGTAGTACTTCATTTTGAGGTGGACCGTTGATGGTACCGCCGTAAGCTCGGCCAGGGTGGTTATCCCGAGGATGCAGTTGTAAAGGGATGGACATTCGACCACCAGGAAGCGGGTCTTCACCTGTCGGGCAGTGTCTTCGGCCCCGAATGTGACCATCAGCTCAACGTAGCCCCATGGTCTGGTAGTGGTTCCGTTGAATCCCTACAGGTCTGAGCCGACGTATGGGGTCAGATGTCTCTCGTCGGGTTGGAGAATCCCGAAAAGGTGAGCGTACATGATGTCGACCGAGCTGCCCTAGTCGACAAGGATCCTTCGAACGTCAAAATTTGCCATCTGAGCCCTGACCAGGAGGGGGATAGTGGCGTTGGGCGCTCCGCCGGGGAGCTCCTCGAGATAGAAGGTGATAGGGTTTGAGTTCCCTCGCACCTTCTCGATAGTGGTTGTCTTCGCCGACGTTGCTGATTCCATTTCATCAAATTTCCTCTTGATCGACCCGACGGACAACTTCTCGTAACCACCCCCGGAGATGACCATTGCCTTGGGGAAGCCTTCCCAGGTGCTACGGGCAGCGACGGGGTCCTCGTGGGGGAAGGTTGCCCACATATTGCGAATTTATTCTTGGCCTTCAATGATTACAGGGACAAAGAAATCTTCGGGTAGAGTGACACTGAGGGCGACCTGAAGTCGACTCTCGTCGGGAGGAGGTGTCGTCTCCTCGATGTTCTGGGCTTCCCGGGAGCTGGGACGAGGAGTATCATTCTTCTGGGCGTATTTCTTCAAGTGTCTTTCCTTGATGAGGATTTCAATTGCATCCTTGAGATGGATGCAGTCTTCTGTGACATGCCCGTGGCTCCGGTGGAACCTGCAGTACTTTGACTTGTCAGTGTTTGACTTGGGAGTAGTCGGCTTCGGAAAACGGACGCCTCCTTTCAGAAATTCTGAGTTCTGGCACTCGGAGAAAATTTGCGTGCGGGGAGCGTTTAACGGGGTGTATTCCGTGAATTGGCCAGCTGGTCCGCGCGGTTCACGAGGGTTGCGGGGGCGATTTTCTTTCTTTTTTTCTCCTCCTCGTCGGGGAGGAGAGTCTTCATCTTTGTGGCCGCGGGGGCCTTCCTTGCGTCTCGACTCAAGGGCGATCTACGCTGCCTCTGACTCCTCGAGCTCGATGTACGAATGAGCTCGTTGGAGGAGGTCCTCCAGACGCCAGGGTCTGCGGAGGCCCACGGACTTGGCAAAATCAGATCCAAAACGTAGTCCATGGATGATTAAATACTTCTTCATGTCGTCGGTCGTATGAACCTCGACAGCTTCTCTATTGAATCTCTCAATGTAGTTCCGGAGAGATTCGTTCTTCCCCTGGAAGATGCTCTCTAGGGCAGCCTCCGTCTTCGGGTGTCGACGAGACGCAGTAAAGTGTTTGGTGAAGCGTTGTCTTAGTTGCTTCCAGGATGTGATCGACCCTGGTGCCAGACCCTTGTACCATGTCACGGCGCCCTTCCGCGAGGTGGTGGGGAAAGGCCTGCACTTAATGGCTCCCCTAACATTTCTGAAGTCGAGCATGGCTTCGAAACTTTCGACGTGATCGTCGGGGTCGGCCAGACCGTCGTAGGTCCCCAGTGGCGGGGGTTTCTCCATGCCCGCAGGAATTTGGGCGTTCATGATCTCCCACGACAGAGGGGTCCTCTGGTCGTGATCGTCGCTTCCGGCTGGGGATCTCGAAGGGGATCGGTGATGCCGTGGAGGGGAATTCCTCGAACGGTTCCTCGGTCTCTCCTCGGTGGTTTTGGACTTCTTGGTAGTTGCAGAGGGCCTGGGTTCCTTCCGAGGCAGGGAGCGATGACGCTTTTGGGAGATCGCCGGCTGGGGGCGTTCGAGGTGTGGACGACGGCCCTCGCGCACCAGCGAGGGGGTTCGAGATTCTTCGGATGGAGTCCTTCGCGGGGAAGAGGAGCGGCGAGGTGAGGGTGGACGACGATGTCTTCGCGGGGAAGATTGTCGTGTCCGCCCTTGCTCTAGTGCTTCAATTCTGGTATTCTGGTGTGCTATCAACTGATTGGTCTGATTGATCAAGGAAAATTGGGCCACGGTGCTTGCATCTGCATTGGGCGGAGGAGCAACTGGCTGAAAGACGGCTTGTTGGTTATCCTACTGGGCAGCATCGTAAGCCGCGTCTTGGGAGTCTGGGGAGGTGGTCTGCCCATCTTTCACGTCGCCTTCTTCGACATGGAGGGCAACAGCGTCTTCGCGGTGGTTCCCGTTCTCGAGTTGCGCGAGGACGGTGTCCAGAGCTTTGTTAGCAAACGGGTTGTTGGTCATGCTGGTGATGAACGAGAGGATTGCTTTGGTTTATCGTAGGAAAAACGGGGAAGCAAGGGTTCCCACAGACGGCGCCACTGATCGTACCTGGATCAGATAATATTTGGTGGCCAGCAACGTCTTGTGGACTTCAGCTCCGGTGCGGTTGAAAGACGGCGGGGGGTGGGGGGGTGTACCTGCAAGTCACTCCGACGCTCAAGTAAGGCAAAGGTCAAGTAAAAACAAGTAGAAGGTTAGAGTGTAAAAGAGTGTGTAACCTGACCCTCTCAAGTGAGAGGGTATTTATAGAGAGCCCCCAGCGCGGGGCCAACGGTTACTTGCATTGGGCTGGATTGCCAGGCCCAATCCAAGTAACTGCCAGGGCTTACGTGGCGTAGTGAAGACCAGCACGTGGTCTTCGTCCTGGGGTAACCGTTCCTAGATCTCCGGAATTAGGGTAGACCGATTCCATCGGGAGTGGGTGGTTACATGAGAACGTGTCCTCGCAGGGAGGAGTCTTGCGTGTCGAGGAGAGACGTGTCCTCGCGGGGAGGAAATTATGTGCAGGAGGAAAAGACTCCTCGGGGGAGGAGAACCTGAGTGTCGGAGAGGAGCGAGGCCGGGGAGGCTTAGCGCCCTGCCCGACGCTCTATACCGTGCTTGTGCCCGACAATGTTGAGAAGGTCATATGCCCGACATAGGTCGTGCTAAGAGGCCCTTGTTGGGCCATCCCGGGACGTGTGGGTTGGGCCTGCTCGATTGAGGGGCAGACCCCGGCCCAGTCCAGAACACATATCATAGTAACACACATCTAATGTAATAACAATATAGTGAATATTTTATTTTATTTCATCTAAATAATTCATAACAATATGCTTAAATTAAGTATCAATTGATTCTAGAATCATTAAACCCCTTATTTTTCAATCCAACTACAGCATAAAAATGCAAGAAAACTAACATACCTTTTTGTTCACAATACTTTTTGAGGAAAACAACTCTCCAAAAACAAGAAGCAGTGCATAACCCCTTTATCATTAAAGGCAATCCTAGCCATGCATAATTTCCCCTGAAAAGAAAGAAAACACTTACATTTATCATGAGTTGAGCAAATTAACCATATTATTACATACATATTAATACAATGTATTTCTACTTGAATTAATAATAGTATCTTCTGATCATTAGTCAACTTCTTAGATACCCAACTTCTTAGATACTTTATCAAAAGGTGAAATGTTGCACTGCATTTCTTGAACCTCTCCATTTCCAATGTATGTAAAAGATCCTTAAACATGATTATGTTTTCATGATAACTTCACCTTTAATCATTTGTTAAAATACTTTGTATATAAATTTCACCTTTGAAATAGTTAAATTATATTTTCAAATGATTTTTATAAAACACTTCCTAGATATAACTTTTTTGCACTACTTGGCTTAACCTCCCTAAAGATGACTGAGACATATTTGTTCACTAATGTTCTCTATCTAAGAATTATGTAATTAAATATGTTCCATTAATCTAACACTCTTTCATCTGAATGTTGAATCATATCCTGATTACATTATTAATGGACTTTATGAAATAAATTATATCACAAAAGTCTCAATATCCTGATTATTGAATCATATCACAACACAAATCAACCTAACAATCAAAAATACAACAAGACAAACAAGTTATCAACCAATTTTAACACAACTAGAAATTACAAGTAGAAACATCAAATTATGCTAGCTTATTAAAACATGAAAAACCTGGAACAATAAGTGCCATCCACCTCCAAGTTCTGGCTTTGGCTATCCATTGTAACTTTAATAAAATGGAGAAGTCAAACGCAATGAGTATGAAATTTAAATGAGAATAATCATTTAAGATTCGGGATACCTAATTTATCAGCTTCCATTTGATGTATTATTCATCACTAAACAATGTCATATCATAATTGTCCTCAATTTTTTTGAGATCTTGTAGTGTCAAGATGGTATTTTAACTCTTACAACCTCATTCTCCAAACTTAAGTAATGAAAGAGACTCAAGTTAAAGTTGCATACCTGTGTGCGCCAACATCAAGAAAATGAAACATTAATATATATTAACAAAAAAAACTTATGTATCAATTTACATTCACAAATAATTGACATGAATCAATCCAATTTTCTGCTTCTTACTCTTACTCTACCTCAACGATCATTTTGATTTTCTTTCTATCTCAATGACTAAATGAAACTACAACTTTGATGACTAAAATTGTGGAATGTGTCAGGTCCAATAACCCCTGTCCCTCTTTCCAGTTCCCTCTCTCAACCCTCACTCCACCATCTTCCAATTCTACGATTTCGACATGGATGACTAGATGGACATACACTGAAGCCTACAACACGGATTTCCCTATCAATTCGTTTTCATCTTACCTTAGTCAACTCTCACTACCTTCGGATCCTGTCTTACTCGCCATTGTCCCACTCCGAATTCCAACCTAACCTCACACTTCTCACCATAAAAACAAAAACACTTTTCCTATAGTCCCGAAAAACTTTTAAAATAAACATGACTTTTAAAAGGTTAAACTTTATAAATCCATTATACCCAAATAATCAAATATTTTCACAAACCATAAACCCTAAAAATTGAAGAAAATAAAGTTGACAACCTCAAAAAAGGGAGACGAAATCATATTAGAAGAAAAGAAAAACAATTGATTTGAGAGAGAAAGGGAAAGTTACTTGTTCAACGGAATACAATGAAGAGTGGTTGAGCTACGAACAACAAAGAGGTTGTGCTGCAAACGATGAAGGGTGGTAGAGCGGAACGACGAAGGATCAGAGTATGGTCAAGCTGAACGGAGAAGAAATAATGTGTAGTCGGGTTTTGACGGCAGCAATCTAGGTTAAGATGAACGATGAATGCGTCGAATTGGAAAACACGAAGGAATAGATGAAATTTTTAATAGTATTCTTTTGGGTTTAGTTAAAAATAAATGAAGAGAGATGGGGTTGTAACAAAAATACGAGGGAGAAGTGAAAATATAAGAGGGAAATTTTAGAAGAAATAAACTTTTTTTATAAAATTAAAAATTTAAGAATATTTAGATTCATAATTTGTGGAATCTACTTTAAAAAGTAAAAAAATAAATAAAAAATTAATATCACCAAAATATATAGTATAAAATTAACTTACCGATACAAAAATATTCTAATAAAAGAATTATAAAAATTAATTTGTGTTAGATTAATTATTAGATGTAAATAAACGTAAATGATCTGATGCTAAAATATTTGAAGCTAAATTAGAGTTTTCTTGTAGTGATGAGAGGGAATTGAAAAATAGGAAAGAGGAAAAGTGAAGAAAAAAAAACTTACTAAAATATTATAAATTAAAGTTGGTTTATTTGAGAGGAAAACTAAAATTAATTTATTATTGAGAAGGACATTAAAATTTATTTTTGATTTAGAGGAAAGCTAAAACTAAGTTATGCTTATTTTTAATTATTTAATAATTAAATTTTAATTTTTTTAATATATATATATATATATATATATATATATATATATATATATATATATATATATATATATATATATATATATTCAAGTGTAACTTTAGCCTATCAAAAGTTATGTGAGATAAAAATGAATTTAAACTTCAATTTATTTTATATAAAATAATATATTAGGGAGGAAATATTTCTCTCACAAAAATATAACGCATTTATGAGGGAATCTGTGACGGAAATATTGGTAAACAACTAACTTAATTAACTTTTATCAATTTTGTGAGGGATTTTATGAGGGATTTTTTATGATGGAAAAATTACCTCACAAATTTCTTCGTTAATTTTTATTCATTAATAATTTATCATTTATACAGTTTTTCCTCACAAAATCCATCGCAATTAGTGAGGGATTTATTTCCCTCACAAATTTCCTTCCCTAATTTGCATTTTTTTAGTAGTGATCCAAATTGGACAAAAAAGTACCCTAAAAAAGAATATTATTTCTACAAATCCAAATTACCCAACAAACGATCAATCCAAAAAACCAACCGGTATCCAACTTCCAAGTCGCCTTGTACTTCCTGTCTAACAAGAGAAGACCCTCCAAAATAGAAGAAATCGAAAAGATATGTTCCACATGGATCCAATCGCACAAACTTCTCCACCAACCTCTAGAAATAGGACAACTCCAAAAAAGATGATCAAGATCCTCTTCAACTCCAAAACAAAAAGAACTCCTATTTTTCTACCTTGCTCCACTCAGCCATGAAGGCCCATGAAGATGATTCATCTCTCAGAAGCTTAGATTTGGTGAAGTCTAAAAGACGTACTGACAGGAACTCTCCTTTAGAGTCTGTGTCGCTATTGTGTTGCGAATCGATCACTGATACTGATTTGGAAAGAGGTAATTCTAGATGCCGTAGGATGCTTGATGATGTTCCATCCAAGGTGAGAAAATCGATAAGAAAGTTGGGGCTTACTGGTGATGTAGATGATGTTGGTTTCGATGGTCTTTTGAGGAGATTGGATAAGGAAGATAAAGACGCAAGGACTGGAAAGAAGGATGTGGCTAATGGTGGTCAATGAATCTAGTTACATTTAATGTTCATGGGTGCTGCAACTCTATGAAGAGGAGGAGAGTCTCTCAAATCCTTATTAGAGGGAATGTAGATATCTGTCTTATTCAAGAATCTAAAATTCCTGAGATGGGTAATTCTATTGTTTCTAGTTTATGGAGGAATCAGGATGTTGAGTGGTCTGCTTCTAACTATAATGGTAGGTCAGGTGGAATCCTTACCATGTGGAATGGGAGTAAGTTGACCGCATGGTCCAGTTTCCGTTGTTCTGGTTTTTTGGGTATTCAATTCTTGTGGAATAATCACTTGTTGACAGTGGTTAATGTTTACTCTCCGTGCGGTATTGCGAATAAAATGAGATTATGGAGAGAGTTTATTGAAGCGAAGAGTCGTTTTCCTGGTGGTGCTTGGATCATTGGTGGTGATTTTAACGCAATTAAAAGTGGGGAGGAAAGGATAGGCATATCAGGTAATATCAGTGGTGAAATGAGGGACTTTAACTCATTTATTGAAGAACTTGATATGTTTGATTTACCGGTGATCGGTAGTAAATTTACTTGGTTTAATTCTAACGGTAAGAGTAGAAGTAGATTAGATAGGATCCTGGCAGATGATTTGGCTATTTCTCTTCTGTCTCTGAAGAACCAAGTGGTGGGTGATAGATACGTGTCGGACCGTCGGCCTGTTTGGTTGAAGACCAACAACGTCAACTGGGGACCTAAGCCTTTTAGGTCTTTCAATTGTTGGTTGGACCATAAAGGTTTTCTCCCGTTTGTCAAGAAAGCTTGGAATTCTTACTCTTTCTCTGGTTCGTGCTGTGATGTTTTCCTTAACAAGTTGAAGTCACTTAAATCGGATTTGCGTGTTTGGAACTCCGAAGTTTTCGAATGGGTTGATCTTCAGATCGAAGTTAATGTCCAAAAGCTTAACTTTAATGAACTGTTGGCGGAGGAAGATCTAGGGAGTCAGGATGAAGATGTTTGCAAGGAAAGGTTGAAAGCCCAAGAAGATATGTGGAAGAACTAGAGAATTAAGGAAAGTATGCTGAGTCAGAAATCCCGTAGAAGGTGGTTCACAGATGGGGATTTAAATACCAAGTTATTTCATGATTCATTAAAGATGAGGAATCGGTCTAATAACTTTTCTGCAATCAAATTGGAAGGGAGGCTAGTGGAAGATCCCGCTTCGATTAAAAGGGAAGCTTTGGCTTATTTCAAAGGCAGATTCAGGAATCAGAATTCTATCAGATTTAGGGGCGATTATGATAGCATGGCTGTTCTTGACGAGGAAGATAGGAATATGCTTGAGGAGGAGTTTAGTACTGAGGATGTTAAATGTTCAGTGTTCAGTTACGAAAGAAAAAAATGCCCAGGGGTTGATGGTTTCAACTTCAAGTTCATCAAGGCTTGCTGGGATATATTAGGAGTGGATTTCACTAATTGTATATTGGAATTATTCAATACTGGTTACCTGCCCAAGGTGTTTTCTTCTTCTTTTATTTCGCTTGTTCCTAAGGTGAATAACCCTCAAAGCTTCGATGAGTTCAGGCCTATAAGCTTGGTTAGTTGCGTTCAGAAAACGATATCCAAGATGATGTCTAAAAGGTTGGGTAAGGTAATTCACAAGCTGATTTCGCCTTCTCAATCGGCGTTTATTCCAGGTCGCCAGATTTACGACGGAGTGTTGATAGCTAATGAAATTATCGATTATTCAAAAAGGAATAAGAAGAATTGTTTGATGTTTAAAGTTGATTTCGCGAAGGCCTACGACTGCGTCGATTGGTCGTACTTAGAAGAAATGCTCATAAAGATGCATTTTGGGGTTAAATGGATGAAGTGGATCTGAGGGTCTGTGTTCAATTGCTTTATGTCTATCCTTATTAATGGCATCCCAACGAAGGATTTCAAGGCGGGAAGGGGTCTGAAACAGGGCGATCTGTTATCCCCTTACTTGTTTGTAATTGTTGCGGAGGGATTGGCTATTTTGGTTAGAAATGCAATTGCTTCCAACCTGTTGTCTGAATTCAGAGTTAATGATAGCCCTTCTGCTAGTGTTCTTCAGTTTGCTGATGATACGGTTCTTATAGGTGATGGATCTCTATCTAATCTTTGGGCGTTCAAGGCGATCCTTAAGGCATTCGAGCTATCTTCAGGTTTGAAGATCAACTTCTCTAAAAGCTGTTTATATGGTAATGGGATTGATGATGATTTTAAGAATGTTGCTGAGCAATTTTTACATTGCAAATCCGGTAGCTTCCCTTTCAAATTCCTTGGTCTATCGATTGGTGGTAATCATCGTCGGTGTGATTTTTGGGAGCCTGTTGTCTCTTGCTTGAGAAATAGACTATCTGTTTGGAATGGCAGGAACCTTTCTATTGGGGACAGAGTGACGCTTATTAACTCGGTTCTCGTTAACCTTTCGATCCCCCATTTGAGCTTCTTTAAGGCTCCGGAGAAAGTTATAAACGCAATCATAGCTATTCAACGCCGTTTTCTTTGGGATGGAGCGTCTAATAAAAAGTCCGTTTCTTGGATTTCTTGGAATTCCGTTTGCAAATCTAAGGAAAGAGGTGGCTTGGGAATTAAACATGTAGGGCGTTTCAATCGTGCTTTCCTTGCTAAATGGTTATGGAAATTCCACCACGGAGGTAAAGAAAATTGGAGGTCGTTGCTTGAAAACAGGTATGGTAACCTGAGCTTGAAAGCTCAGTTTTCCAAGGATGCTGGTTGTTCCAAGAATGAATCTCTTTGGATCAAGGACATCCTCTCCCTTTATGTCCCTGATTCTGCTGTTAGCTTTGATAAATTCAAGGAGTGCGCTGTAGGAGACGGTTCTAATGTGGCTTTCTGGCAGACTCTTTGGATCGGGCAAATGGCCTTGAAATTTTCGTTTCCTATATTGTTTGAAGCCTGCAGAATTCCTTGCTGTACTATCAGGGAGATGGGTGGTTGGGATGGGGATAGGTGGTGTTGGAACGTGAGTAAGTTCTTGACGGTACCTGCAGAAACGTTGGAGCTTGAGTGGTCTGCGTGTTGCCTTTTGCTGGATTCAGCTTCTATTCTTCTTAATACCAAAGATGTTTGGTCTTGGACTCTCAATGATTTGAAGGAGTTTTCAGTTTCCTCATTCTACTCTGTTCTGAATAATGCAGGAATTATTTATAATAATGATCAGAATATTGCAGGTTTGCTTGACATTGTTTGGAAGTCGACGATTCCGGTTAAAGTGCAAATCTTTGCTTGGAGGATGGTGTTAGATAAGCTGCCAACTAGATCGAATTTGGCGGCAAGAAGTATTATTGATAATGTCCATGATAAGGTGTGTATGTTTTGCTTCCATGAGGTTGAGGATTCCAACCATCTGTTTTTCTCTTGCTGTAAATCGGTTATGGTTTGGAACAACATTTGTGAGTGGTTGGATATTGGTATGGTAAATGAACATAATTGCATTCTTCATGCTTTGGCTTGGTCTGGGAATTTCCAAAACCGTAGAATTGTTGGGAAGTCGTATGTGTTATGGTTAATCACTTGTTGGATTATTTGGAGGGCTAGAAATAGGATTTTGTTTGATGATGCGTTTTGCAACGTTAATGATATTATTGTCGATATTAAAATTACCTCGTGGAATTGGTTGATTCTTGGCCATAAGAATAGTAAGAAGTATAGTTTATATGAGTGGTATAAGTATCCGCTCGATTCCTTGTAATTCTTGGTGTTTGTATTCCTTGGTTCGAGATTTCCTTAATCTCCTATTAATGATATTGCTTATAAAAAAAACAAAGGACACACCAAAGAATGAGGATCCGTCAAAATTCCACGTTTCGATAATTCCAGCTTCGTAGGGAGTCTATTCCATATCAATCTCCAACCAAAAATTGAGATTCTACTAGACACTTTCGTACTCCAAAGATGAGAAAGTGCTAGATAGATGTTGTCATTCAAATCCGCATTCGGAAAAAGAGAAGAAAGAATGGAATTATAAGCACTACTAACCGAAAAACCGTTGCGATTCTTCCACCAAACAAAACTATCGGCAAGGGAATTCATAAGTCCTATTAATTTGTTTATCCAACAAGACGATGTAATGAGAACATATTATCATTTAAGCTTTAAAGAAGAATGATTCAATTACAATTAATAATTCAATTAAGTAAATGAATGTTAGATAACTCATAACTATCGATTTACTAACTTCTCTCTGATTACATCTTTACTTTCGTAGGGTTAACTAGTGTTTTCTAGATGCATGAAATCTTTCTAAGACATATAGATATGCATGCAATTGACTGATGTAATTCAAACGCATTGTATATGACAGTTATTGTATGGAGTAGTGATAAGGGTGCCACTAATTGTTGAAAATCTACCTCTACTTTTCCTATATACGCCAATGCTATACCACTTACTATGGAAAGTCATGTGATCATCAAATATGTGTATGCATTTTATTAGGGATTACAAGAATGCATTTCGTTCTTTTAATTTTCTTACCTCTATTGTAATTAATACTTTTTTTATATAATATTAAACTTTGAAGGTTGAAATCGGCTTAATAAAATATAATTTTTTTAAGATAAACGATTTTATAAGATATTAATTGATAAAATAATACAATATATAAGAGTTATGAAAATAAACAATGTAATACTTATATTTCTTAACCAATCAATTACAAATTAAATTAAATTGTTTATCTTCATAACTTTTTCATATTACATTGTTTCATTAGTAGATGTGTTATAAAATTGTTTATCTTCAAAGAAGTTATATTTTATTAAGTTAATTTCTAACTTCAAAGTTTAATATTATAGGAAAAATATATAAATTTATAATAGAGGAATAAAATAAAAGAACAAAGTGCATATCTAGAATACCCAATAAAATTCATACAATTATTTGTCGATCAAGTGAATTTTCATACTAAGTGGTATATCATTGACATAGATTTCATTAAAAAAAGTAAAAGTGGTTTTTAAACAATTTGCAGCACATTTATCACAACTCTATACAAAAAGTAAAGTATTCAATCATTTCAAATTACAATCAGTCAAATACATGTATGTATGTGTCTTAGAAAGATTGCATACATCTAAAAAAAACACTAGTTAAACCTTTAGAAATAAAGATGTAATAAGAGAGAAATTAGTAAACAGTTATGATTTACCTAACATTAATTTACTTAATTAAATTATTGATTCTAATATAATCATTCTTCTTTAAAGATTAATTTATAATGTGTTATCATTACATTGTCTTGTTGAATAAACACTTTGATAAGGCTTATGTGTAAGCTACTTTTACAATAATAGATAAGCCAAATTATTGTTGTATAAACTATAAGTTGTTTTCACATGCTATCCTGAAAAAAAAGTAAAGAACATGCTTAAGTTGTTTCCATAATCTTTTCCAAATAGTCTCTCTCGAGTGATTATATCTATATCTAAATATTTTTTATGATATCAATTTTGACTTATTTAAATATCTTGGACTTAAAGATTAAAATATATTAATATACTTAATGAGGTTTTAGTGGAATTTTATTGAATAGAGAGTTAGTAAAAATGTTCAATTGCAATTTTATTACACTAATTGAAACATTTGTAAATATTTAGAGGATGTCTTGTTTTAGATCAACTTGTTGGTTGTATGCATAAAATTTTGATAAACAGATTAAAGAAGGTTGTTCTTGGTGTTATTTTAGAGATTTCATATGCCTTCGTTAAGGAAAAATAAAATTTAGATCAAATTCTTATTATTAATGAGGTAGTAGACAATGAAAGAAAAACTAATAATGAGTTTATTTTGTTCAGAGTTTACTTTGAAAAGATGAACGATTTGGTTGAGAAAGGAAGTATCTTGATGTTGTGAGATCCAAGACGAGTTTTCAAGTTAAGTAGAAAAGGTAGATTATAAAATTTGTGACATCAACTTTGGTTTATGTTTAGTATTGCTCCAAATGTTTAAACAGGGAGGAGTTTGTGGCATGGTGACCCACATTTTCGTTTATGTTTAGTATTGCTCCGAATGTTGATTACTTTAGTAAAGACTAGTTTAGACATGGGTTTTAAGATGAGTACATCAGGAAATTTGCATATTTCAAAATTTCAATTAATTGATGACAATTTTATTCTAGGAGAGGGGAGTTGGGTTAATATAAGGACCCTGGAGGCTAACCTTATTCTTTTTAATAATACTTTTGGGTTAATTTTTTTTCACAAAAGTACATTGGTGGGAGTCAATATAATAGATTCAGAAGAGTTTTTTAGTTATTTGAAACGCTTTATTCAATATTACATGAATTTCTTATAATATTTATTTGATTTAAAATAAAATGTTCATTGAATGATGAATTTCGAAGAAATACCGGGGGAGGAGAGAGACAGAACGGAAATGGAAGATTGAAAAAAGTTTGATGATTTAGAAGGAAGACGAAGCACCATAACAATTGTTGGAAAAATTAGGAAAAAGAGAGATTGATTGGATGAATTTTTCAATACATTTAATGTAATGGTATAATATGTAATAGTATATTAATTAATTTATATATGAAATTAATTGATGATATAAATTAAAACTGTATACATGGACCTTTCCGAATGATAAATCTCATATAGGTATCGGTATCCAATAAAAATTAAAGAGTATTGGAGTCTTCACTTATTTGAGAACCGTTTTGCGATGGTAGTAAAAATGCATAGGTTAGGTTATTGTGTTGGATAAGAGAGGTGGAGGTGGAATAAGAGGCACTTGGGAGGAAGATGGAGTGGTGGATCATATCGTTGTTCTTCACTAAATAATATTATTTTATAAATAAATGTTTTTGATAAGAGAATTTGAAGAATTGACTCAAGTGAAGGATATTTGTCAAAAAAATTTACTATGTGTTGACTAAGACTATGAACGATAAACCTACGATTCTTAAGGGCCTCATATAGAACAAAACATGCATGTCCTTTGAAAATTCTTTTGTTCATGTGGAGACTTATGCACAATACAATTATAGCATAGTATTTTAGATTCTAACTCTCTTAACATACGAGGATGCGGAAAGAAAAAGGAGAATTTTAATCACCTGTTTTTTGAGTGACCATATTAACATTTTCCTTTTCCAATAGTTCTCTATCGGTTGTCTTACAGGAATGTCTTCTACTAACCACGCTTTTCAATTTGAAGAGCAGCACTAGGTGGAACGTCTCTGTACCAAAATCCATGTTATACGAAATTATGACTACAGATTGACATATTACAATAAAAGTTGAGTACTGGATATCACTTGTTGTTAGCACTTTCATCAATTTGTAATGGAACTGTTTCATCCTCACCTTCATCATTTGTTTTCCAATTCTTTTACCTTTAATATGAGGTTTCAGGGATCATTATATTAAAATCCAAACTTTGTTAGATATGCATAATATTATCAAATAATACAAAAACCAAATAAACATAAGCAATAAAATGAGAATCAGTATAAAACAGCATTGCTTATATGCTCTTCAGTATGTTTGTAATAGATTATAAATTATCATTAGATCACGAAATTAAAGAAAAAATGCTAATGCCGCTAGATCATGAAATTAAAGAAAAAAGGCTAATACCACTGGATCATGAAATTAAAAAAGCAAATTGCTAATGTTGTTTGAAAGAATGTACACAAATTAAAAATTCAAAAAGATATCAAAATATTCACAGACGGGGTTGAGTTATACAATACCCCTCATAACGATCATACCAAATTGCTCTTCAATGTGAAAATTTAGTTGCCGATCTTTCTGATGCTGCTCTAGTTTCCCCTGCATGTGGTTACTTTTCTTGACTTCTGCAGCAACAACTTCAGCTTCCTGGATATTCAAAATCAAAGAAACCGAAAGCTTGTTCGATCAGACCGATAAAAAATACAATATACAGTTTTAATTAAGTTGTGGTTGCGTAAAGTTTTTTTGATTTGATTTCGGTCTGATACTTATTGCAGTCAACATGGTGTGAATTTACCACATTTTATTATTTATCACAAAAACGATAAATAACGGTATTGCACCTTTCAATATTGTTTTGTCGCGTTTTTTTTCCGGTAACGATTATCATTTTTAATACCCATATACATTAGTCTAGTGCTTACTTATAATATCAACATAATATAAACCATTTTCAAAGATAAATACTTTTAAGTCACTCACTAAAAACAAACTTCAATGAAAAATAAGCAAACTCAATGAAAAATTTCAATATTGTCGAATGAAAATTTTCAATATTGTCGAATAACTCTATCAATATAAGAACATTTTTAAGTTTGACTCACAATTCTCCATTTCTCTATATAATTAGTGCATCAATCACAGCATAAAGGAAATAAAGATTTTAGCAATGAATGACATAGTAGATAAAGTATACATGCAACAGCATGATTATAGAACAAATTTGGATTAGTAGCAACCTTTATATTAATATAAACATGTTGGACAAATTTTACTTACTTTGTTGTTATTCTTGAACTTTCTGTCTCATTTTGCCAGGTATAATGCCACATAAGAATGCAGCAGAATGGAACTGAAGAAAATAATTGCGAGATAAATAATAAAAATGATCAGTAATAGAATTAGCTTTATTTCATTACATGAAAGCATTGGCTAAAATTTTACAACATTTTTTTTTACTTCAGCTAGCATATAGAAAAAATGTTAATCTAGTTAAATTATGACATATTTTCATTAGAAGTCTTATGATAGAGAATGATTTATATTTAATAGATTAGATATTTTAATTAAAAATTTTAATATATTAGGTAGTATTATATTCTAAAAACGTCTTAATTTTAAAAACGTGCCGCATATATCACTATGATATATTTATAGTTTTATATATTGAAGTGGAATGTGTTATTAGAGTATCAAAATAATCTAAATAAACTTATTTTTATTAGCTTAGTTTTAAGGTTTTTATAGTCTTGTTAGTGTTCTTTATTTTAGCATCTTATCAAAGTAACCGAATAAAAGTATTAAACCCATAAAATACAAGTCATTCAAGAAGACTGATTCATAAAACTATATTCATCATCATGAATTCTCACTTGAACAAACTTGTGGTTTAAAAATCATGAATAAAAGTATTTAAAAGATATGCACTCTCTCACGTTAATAGCCCTAGAAATCCTACATAATGAGTTTGATTTTGTTATGTAAAACTTGAAGGGTACGTGTGTTGTAATTATTGAAAATTGAGAATAGCCAGTAAAGTTGAAACAAAAATAATTTGTAGTCATTCTAGATTTAAGAAAACACAACATGAATGAATGATTACCAAATCTATACCTGTAAGTGCATCCTCAACCTGATGTTCCCCCAAATAACATTCTTTAAGTCTTTATTCTCAGCACCATTAACCTTCGATACAAAACACAGTTTTAGATATGAAAAAAAATATATAAAATAATACAAAAAGAAGCATGTATACGTTAACGAAGTTGTTACCTACATTTTTATTTCATGTTTCGATTTAAACGGAAAACAAGGAGAAAACGTCTCAAGTTGTTTTGAACAAGTTTTGGTTTTTTATTTTTAAGATTAGGGCTCTAACATATGCCTCGTTGGTGGACCACAGTGAATAACAATTGAGAACCGTTAGATGATTCATCCTTGGCTTCACCGTTTTATTCATATTTTATTTTTTATAATAATTTTTCTTTTAATCTATAATTGTATAAATTTACATATTGAATTCTTTAATAATAATTTACAACGAGTACAACGGCTGCAACGAGTGCAACGAGTGAGGGTCTCTAGGGGATGTGGAACTGGTGGCCGGTTGGATGCACCCGGTCACGAAGATTAATTAATGTAATATTTTATTGAATTAATGAAAATTTTATATCATTGTACAAACAAAATCAATATAATATTCTAATATTTAAAAAAAAACACAAAACACACCATGTCTCCACTTGGATTGGCGACTTGGTTTAAGGTTTACACTGTGTCTCCACTTGGATTGGCGACTTGGTTTAAGCATTACACTGTGTCGCCAATTGCACTGGCTACTTGGAAGGGTGTCTCCAGTTGCATTGGCGACATAGTTAGACCTGTACAAGGGAGTCGCCAATTCCATTGGCAACATAGTTCAAACCAAAACCCTAATGGGGGCATTTTGAGAATATTTTTAAAACATGGGTTATTTAGGAAATTTTTTCTAAAATTAGGGGTATTTACGTAAAAAATTCACAAAAAGAAGCATGTATACGTTAACGAAGTTGTTACCTACATTTTTATTTCATGTTTCGATTTAAACGGAAAACAAGGAGAAAACTTCTCAAGTTGTTTTGAACAAGTTTTGGTTTTTTATTTTTAAGATTAGGGCTCTAACATATGCCTCGTTGGTGGACCACAGTGAATAACAATTGAGAACCGTTAGATGATTCATCCTTGGCTTCACCGTTTTATTCATATTTTATTTTTTATAATAATTTTTCTTTTAATCTATAATTGTATAAATTTACATATTGAATTCTTTAATTATTATATTTTTTATTTATTAACAAATAAAATAATTTTTTTGTATAATTTATAGGGGGTTGGATATTATATTATTTTTTAATTTAAATAAAACTCCTCTTTTTTTTAAGTTTGAAATAGTAAATAATTAAAGGGTATTAAATTTTAATAAATAAAAATGATGAACCAAGATATAGTTATATATTATCTAAAAATGAATGGTTATAAATGGCATGATTATGGATGTCCATAAATTAGCAAATTTCATATTGATTTTTCATTTATTTCTTATGTCCTATAAATATGACTCATATTCACTACTATAAAATACACTTTCGGTAACATAATATTACTGCGGTTATGCCTTCCATTTTTTCTATTATAAAAAAAGTGTGTGTCACTTAATTTTATAAATAAATAAAAAATTGAAAATTATTTATTCGCGGTTTTAATATTAAATCGTTGTAATATGATATGTACAACCTTTGCTCTTCCCAAAAGAGAGAAACGACTATCATGATGATTAAAATTTGTATTCATTTCTCAAGACAGTCACAAGTCATTCAAGAATACCAACCATTAGAAGTAATCATTGCAAGCATTAAATCATCAAATGTTTCATCTTCAACCTCTTCTATAAATGCACACTTTCATATAATGAATTTTTATATCTTTAAACTATTCTTGTTAACTTCCTATAGCAACATGAGTTCTCCATCTGAGAAGGCTAAGAGAATTATTTCAACAGAAGTCACTCTGGATAACAAAACCATCACCACATTACAACACCATCAGCAGTCAACTGAGGAGGTCCATCCATCTGGGTCGACTGTTGTCAGGGGATGCACTGAGGGTGAAGAAGAAGAAGAAGAAGATGCCGAAGATGAAGAAGAGAAAGGTGCCGAGGAAGATTGTTTACTATGACTCAGATGAGGGTAGTGAGGAGCGAGTCGTGGATTGGGAAGATTCTTGTAGTGCTAGAGGATGTTGTTCCGATCTGAAAAAATTATGTAATGAAAAAATTATGTTTTATGTATTTTTCCTTGTGTGCCTCTTTGTAGAACTTCTTTATTATTGTTTTATGTACTCTTTCCTTGTGAAAAATGAAAAAACGGTTTCACTGTTATTCTCCAATATGTTATTATTGTTGTTGTTCTTGTTGTTGCTTTCGTTCATTAACGTTATCCATTTTTTCTATTACAAAAAGCGCGTGTCACTTAAGTTCGTAAATAAATTAAAAATTAAAAATTATTTAACCGTTGTAATAAGATCTACATTTCACTACAGTTGCATCACAGTTTTCATGTCTACCATGATGAAAAGTGATATTTTTTAGTATATAAGCGAAAGTATCTGTCATTTAGTACATAATAGACGTTTCTCTCAAAAGAAAACCCTAACATATTTCACTCTTCTCTCTCATAACATAACCCTAACATCCATGTCACTCTTTAAACATACTTCAACCTTGAGATTCGTCTTCACCAATTGCTACCTTGAGGTTCGCTCATTAAACTTATGCTTTTGATTTTGCTTACGTTTCTTATTAAAAATAGGTTCTCATTTTTTCCTTTGGTGAATGTTCTCATTTTTTCAGATTCGTCTTCACCACCTTAACAAAGCGCATACTATGGCTATGCTACATATGGTTTGTGTTGCTATGAAAAAAAATACAAGAAGTATGAAGCTATTGTGTAAACTTCATTCATTTTGTACTTCTTTTTTATAGCATCATTAACTAGATGAACTTCATAATTTGCTCTAGTTCCACAATTAGTTTAAAAAAATGTGTGTTCTTGAAACAATTTATTATATCTTGTGTTGTTGTATGCTGTTGTTGTATGTTGTTGTTGTATGTTGTTGTTGTTGATTAATGTTCTCAGAACTTCATAATTTGTTGTTGTTGTAGTTTATTATATCTTGCGTTCTTGAACCTTATTTTTTTATTTTGGTGTATGTTGTTGTTGTGATTAATGTTTTCAGAACAAGAACAAAACATTGCTAAGTCACAAGAAAGAGGCTTCTTGTGACTTAACAATGTTTTGTTTCTTTAAATTCTTATGCAGGTTGCACAGTATATGAAGTTGAGTTTATTATATGCTATGTAGATTGTTTGTTTCACTAACCATTCACTGAAAATACATTTCATTTAAATTGACATAGAAAGTTATAATCTAAAAATTAAGTTGTATTTGAAAACCAACTTATATCAATCAATGTTCTGTGAATTGCACCTGTCTCGCCATTCATCTCACGTTGTTTAACATTTAGAATGTAGTTTAATGACCTGATTTCTTTATAATATATATATATATATATATATATATATTCTCTTATAGTTTAATTTGAATAAGAACAATTTATTGGCCAATAAATTGATGTTATTCAAATTAAACTAGAATAGAAGGAATCGATGCCATGAAGGACTTAGACCATTAAACCACATTCTATATGTTAAAGAACGGGAACTGAATGATGAGACGCATGCAATTTAGAAAACAATGGGTTGTTTAAGTTAGTTTTCAAGAATAGTTTAATTTTTAGATTATATACTTATTCATCAATTTGAATGGTTGTATTTCTTTAGTGAGGTGTATGGAAAAACAAGCAATCTATATATTATATATTAAACTCTGCGTACTTTCATCAACGATTTTATATTTTAACCATGATGAAATGTTATTTACGTTCCAAATAAAATGCTACATGTGGGTTTCGAACCGAGTACCTAAATGTATATATCACAACGGTTGATATACGTAACCGTTGTGATATATTGCTCGCGATCGTGGTGGAAAGCACCAGACATACAATCACCCCTTACCTCACAACGGTTGGTCAGGCGTTGTTGTATCCTTTTTCCAACCGTTGTGGTATGGCTTTTCCGTTGTAGTGAAGGAGTATCTCACATAAAAAGCATTACGCAAAATAAGCAATTAAATAGAAACATAACTCCAATTATTCATGCAATGACACATTAAACATATGTCCCAACAGGTTCTAAATAAGTTCATCAAACAAAACCTAAAATAAACATGTTTAGCTACTCATAACGATACAATCAAATACCAAGCAATAAGATGAAGATTGCATCTGAAAATCCTTGAAGAACTGGCCTGCAATGGCTTCCAATGCTCTAAAAATCTCTGTTTTGGGGATCTTTACCATTACTTTTAGTCAAAATTTGCAGAACCCTTGAAAGGATGTCAAAAGCTCCCTTTAATAGCTATCAAATGAGTCCAGAACGCGTTAGAATAGGCCTAAAAAAGGACCTATCACTCGTGTGATAGTTTTCATTGCACGTGTAATGCTGACAAAACTTCCCTATCACGCACGTGATGCTGTGCGTGATTATTCCAGCAGTTGCACGTTTTTGCTCCCTTTTTCCATCAGATTTTCACTAAGTCCTAATGTCTTCATACTTAATCATTTTTGCATCTTTGTTTGGTCTTTATTCTTCATTTTTTCTCCTCTTTGACTTGTTTTGATCTGTTTCTTCGACCTAAAACATGCAATGACAGAGTGTCATCATTACACTTAACACCAATAAACTAAATGATATAATTCATATACATCAAGTTTTTCAGCTGACAAACAATCATAATCATTAGCTCATTTATTTTTTTTTTTTACTTTTATCAGGACACCGATACAACCATAAAACGTCGACACTCATAATAATTTTTAAAAAAAATAAACTAAATGTATTAACAAGCGTTGGTGTCAGTTGTGAATACTGACTAAAGTACTTTTTAGAAGTGTTGGCGCTACATAGGTAGATAACTGATGCCATAAAATTTTGATAATGACACAACATGCAAATTAAACTCTAAAATGATTTAATTATCAAATTATACATATTGATTATATAAAATTAATTATCTTGATATGAATAATACCTTTGGTAACCTTATAATAAGATCCAAGTTTAATTCGGGCCTTGCAACACTTTGTATCGAGTAATTACCACCAAAATTTAAAATGATGGTTTCTTAAATTTGAACTCCACCTTAACAACACCAATGTCCCTAACAAAACTTGGTGCCAAATCTGTTAAAATTAACCCCAAACTTAGAGACAATCTGAGTCAATCTTGATTGAACGATAATCAATCTTTCTGATTGATCATTCTTCTCGTTTCTCACTCTTAACTCGAGTGATTCAACCACTCCTTGGTTGTAAGGTGATTTACGTGCACAATGCTCTGAGAAGAAAATAAATTTTCGAAAATGAATTGAGGAAGAAAAGAGAAATTGAGGTTTTGAGAGAGAGAGAGAAGAACACTAATACAAATAACACATCTAACGTCGGCCGCAAAAAAGCATTTAACCTCGGCTACAATGGCGAGGTAACGAAGGGCGACATGAAAGGCAATCACTTGTCACCTCGGTGATTATAAAACCCAGGTTAGAAATTAAAAGGTGGTGGGTTCGATCCCCAGCATCAGCGTTTTTATTATTTTCATAATTGGATGGCGTGTGAAATATTAACTCTCAGTGTTTTTTAGAAACGAGGTAATATCTCAATGTTTAAACACCGAGCGAATAAGTTTTTTTGTATTGTCGTTTGCACCTGTATTACAGAACCATTTATAGAACCATATTATGAAAATTCTTGAAACAGAAACATTGTACATTTTTCCAATATCTTAATCTGAAACATTGTACCACAAATATTCATTAATTAAACCAAATGCAAACCCAAAATGGCACACATTTTATAATTTTAAATCAAAATTAATACAAAGGATTATGAAACAAAAGCAATAACCAAAATGGAAAGTTTTGTAGGTTGTCCAATATGATTTGTCACTGGTCTTTAAGCACCTATAGTTTGAACAACATTTGAAATTAATTAGGTTAATTAACAACAACTTTAAATATATAGTACAATGATTAAAAAGGAGTAAAATGATTAATTATAAATTTTAAAGGGATATAAATCATTTACTTACTAGTTTTCTCATATCCCCTTTTCATGATCACGACAAATAGCATGCACATCATCTGAATCATTTTCTTCAGATGCTTGACATACATGTGTTGCTAAACAAGGCGTCTCATAGTTAAAATCTTGATTTTTATCAGTACTATCAAGAAGATGTTTACCTTGAAGAACAATTAACCTTCTAGTATTAGAAAGATCAATGCCTTAAAAAACTTGTTTTGCTTTGGTTGCCATGACGAAAGGTTCGTTCTTATAAGTTGCCTTAGGAATATCAACCCGTGTGAATCCCAAATCATCGGTTTCTACACCAGTGTTACTGTCAATCCACTTGCACTTAAATAAAGGCACTTTAAAAGAAACATAGTCAATCTCTTCAATGACCCCAAAGTACGCCCTAGATGCCAGTACAGGATTGTTATCTTTGGAGCTAGAAAAGCACACGGATTCAGCCTCAACCATAACCCCGTTATTTTGCATAGTGCTACGATCATCCTTTGATTTTGTATAGAATGAATATTTAGAAATGTCGTATGCACTCAAAGTAATTACATTAAACTTAGGCATACGTGACAACCATTTGCGCTTCATGTACAACCATAAAGATAGGTTGTAAAGTATAAGAAGAACATGCCATGACATATGGTTAGTACTCTAATTACCAAAAGGGTTCATTCAGACGGTGGTAAGTCCAAGCCTAAGGTTCCTCCGTTCAAGTGTAAAATCTGGATACAAGGAATCAATTTTCTTCCATTGCAATGAATCAGCTACATGGAAAACTTTTCCATCACACACTCTTTCATATGCATGCCATCTAGTATTCTTTGCGTCACTAACATTAGAAAACAATCTCTTGAACCTTAAAATTATCAGTAGGTAACACATCACCTTGGCGGGAACACCCTTGCTAGTTACACCATCATCGTTGTCAATATCATTGTCCTTCTGCTTGTAGTGTGACTCCCCGCACCTCAGACACTCCTTCAAGTTTTCAAAATCTTTCCTATATAATATGTAATCATTACGACATGCATGTATTTTGACATAGTCCAAACCCATTGGACACAATATCTTCTTGGCCTCATAAGTACAGTTCGACAACGTGTTACCTTCAGGAAGCATTTCTTTCAACAATTCAAGCAATTCAGTGAAACTTTTATCCGTCCACCCACCTCTTGCCTTAAGATTAAATAGTCTTAACAGAACTGACAATCTTGTAAAATTTTTACATCCCGGATACAACGAATCTTCCATGTCTCTTTGTAATTAAAGTATCTACCATATTAGTATTCTCGAAAGCATCAACTCCAATATCACGAATGATGTCTTCAATAGTATCATTCATAACTTCATCATCTTCAACTGTATGTGACAGAGGTATTTTTTGTCGCTTCACTATGCCATACACATTTCGTGTAATTTTGAATAATTCAATCACAATCACAATGATCGAATATAACATCCCTATGATGTTTTTTCGTATTAAAGCAGTTTTTACAAGGACGCCAAAAAATCTCATTATTGTCAGGAAGGTTTTTTTCAACAAAATCAAGAAATTGTTTCAATCCATTCTCATACTCTTTACTTAATCTATTTGTTTTCATCCAACTACGATCCATAATCACATAAAGCTTCTGGAAAAAATAGTACATAGCCAACAAAAATAAAGTTTCTCAACAACAACAACAATAATGGAGAATAACAAGAACAACAGTAATTGACCAAAGAAACAACAAGAACAACAACAATAATAACATACCAGAGAATAATGGTGAGAGAGTTTTTTCATTCGCTAGGGCTCCTTGAAAAATAAGTATTCTTTCGTTGGCTGGAGAAGAAGCGTTCTTTCGCTAGGGCTCGAGAAGTGAATGAGGTAGACACTAAGGGAATAAAAAATAAAAAGAGTATTCATCACGGTTATACTGAAAACCTAGGTAACATATACGACTTAAAATATATAAAAGATAAAGGCGCCTTTTTGGTTCCAAAAAGAATAAAAAATTATAGAGTATTTATCTCAATTTTCATGAAAACCGAGGTAACATATCTTACGTAAAATCTATAAAAATTAAAGGCGCCTTTTTGGTTCCATATAAAAATAAAACTGTAGGAGCTAGGAATTGAATCTCAAACCCTGGTAATATATTTATGTCGATTTTTCATAAAACCGAGCTAATAGCTTTTAAAAAAAAACAAGGTGCTCCCGCTACATGCACCCTCGGTTTTATATTGTTCATTGTGAAAGCTTCGTCATAAAAAGTGTTATTTGTTGTAGATGGATCAATGCTTTAAGTACCGAATTTTGATCTATCGGTGTATATCTAGAGGAATAAATAATTTAAGGTTTTGGTAAAAACAGCTTAAACAAAGAGAACTTATATAAAAACAACTTAATTATAAAATCACTTAAATCACGATGGAGGAAAACATGATTTAGGGTTATGGTTCTCACTCTAACACATTCATATAATCCGAGCCACTTCTATTACGAGAGATTGGACATAATTTATAGAAAATAGATAAATATGGGTAACACCCACTTTCGCCAGCGCGTTGCCTGATCGATGACGAATAATTTGTCTGCTTTCACATGGCCAAATTATTCATCAAAGATTTGTTACTTTTGCTCGCCTATACGACTTTGTCAATATCATCCAAGCTCTTTCGTTGTATTGGACTTGTTTATTTAAAAACCTGTGCTTCGGTACCGACACATATCTTTTCAGACTACGCTAAATACCTAAGAATATTTTATTTTTCGTACAAGGGTTGGAATGCATGAACCCAGATATTAAAATAAATTTAGACAAAATAATCTTGTAATCGACATATGATAGATCATGCAAACAATTATAAGATGATCCCCATAACCCTTATTCTCAAATGGAATACTCACTTATGGTGAGGTCAAACACAATCAAATTGATGTTCACAGATGAATTGATAATACATAATTGAATTAAGCTAGCAATTGTAATGAAAACAGATAATAGAACCTGAATTGATCGTTTTAAACCAAATTCTATAATGGAGACTTGAGTACATAGACCAATAAAATAGGTAGAAATTTTGCAGAATAAAAACTAAGAACCCTAAAGTCATAACCAACTATGAGTTTTATAGGAAAAACCTAAAACTAGGATAATATCTCATTTTTCAATAGTCGTTACGTCAGAATATCTCAAATCAAATCATGCCAAAGATCCAAAAACATGAGAATCAGTCTAAAAATATGAAAGAACTAAAGTGTATATCGTCCTCCTGCTACTACCTGTAACAGTTGTCGGTTGGTCGTAGTAGGCCTCTGCCTTATGTCCTAGATACATCAAAATAGGGGACTCTTAAGGCCTTTCTTCTATGGCCCGTATCAAATGCTACAGGTGGCCGTAGTAGCCCTCTGGATTTTGTATGAGGAATTTCCGACTTTTGACGTTTTTCCATGTTTCGCTTGTTTTCGATCCGTTTTCACCTTGAACACTCATTAGACCTTGAAAATAGTAAAAACACGCGACCAAAGCATAAAATACGAAAAACGGAAACAAATCAAACAAAAAATAGTAAAATGCTAAGTAAAAACGATTAGAAATAACGGTATGAAAACCACCTATCAAACTCCCCAAACTTATATCGTTGTTTGTCCTCAAGCAACAAAGCTTGCTTATGCAAATTTTTGGATCAAGCAATTCATTACATGAGAAAGCAAACGAAAATGAAGCTACTTTTGATCATATGTGAGTTTTTGTTTTGATCGACTAAGCATAGTTCTCTCAGTAGTGAATTGACAACAAATTTATTCATAAGAACACTAACCGCAGTAAAGTCATGGACTTAAGTCTCCCTTTAAGACACCTCTCCATCTATGCTTTGTGCTTAAGTCTCCTTTTTTGATTTTTCCTCTCCTTTCATTCGGACAATCAAATTAAGGAAATTGGAATTCTTTTTGTCGTCACAAGCACAAGACCGATTGGGAATTTATGTTCAGACACCACTTTTAATTTGTTATTTTAATTTAGATGAACTTACATATTTTCACTACTACATAAAACCCCTTTAACAACAGTTGAAAAATATATATAATAACGCGGATCAAGGCGTTGTTATGTAGAGTGTTGTGGTAAATGCGCTACTTACACTACAACAAAAATAAGTTATTACATCGCACCTTAGACAGCGCTTTAATACAAAAGCGCTGCTATAAATTAAAAACAAGGAAACTAGTCGTTAAAAAAATTAAAAGCGCAAAAAAATATAAGACCTTAGACAGCGCTTTGGTCAAAAGCGCTTTATAAGGTCTTATAAATTATAAAAAAAAATTTAATGGAAACTATTAGACAGCGCTTTAGTTAAAAGCGCTTTTTAAGGTCTTATAAATTTAAAAAAAAATATAAGACCTTAGACAGCGCTTAGGTAAAAAGCGCTTTCTAAAGTTTTATTAATTTAAAAAAAAAAATTAAAGGAAAATATTAGACAGCGCTTTCCTCAAAAGGGCTTTCTAAGGTCTTAAAAAAAAAAAGAAAAAATCAAAAGCGCTGTCTAAGGCCAACCTTAGAAAGCGCTTTTAAAAGCGCTGTCTAAGGTCCACCTTTCAAAGCGCTTTTATGGAAAGCGATGTCTAAGGTCTAATTAAATTAAAATATATGAATAGTCAGTATTAATTCATTTTCATATTTCCGCTCTTTCTTCTCCCCTGCATGCGAACTGAGCTCAAAACCCTTGCGAACTCAAACCTTCACCGTCAACCGTCCTCCACCGTGCCGTCGTTCGTTGTTGCCGTCGTTGCATCGCCGTCCGTCCGTTGCCGTCGTTGTATTGCCGTCCGTTGCGAACTCATTGTCGTCGTTCGTTTCTGCTCTTTGTAACTGATACATTTCGTTCTTGCATTGCCGTTGTTATCGTCGTTAAAGGTACGTCGTTGTTGTGAAGAATAGGGTTTTGTTGCTTTACATTGTTGTTGTAGGGTTTTGTTGCTTTACAATGTTGTAGTGAATGAGTATGTTTGATGAGTTTTGAGCTCAGAAGTTATGTTGGACTGTTTTATTAATGAAGTTTTGTAGTGAATGAGTATGTTTGAAGTTTTGTAGTGAATGAGTATGTTTGATGAGTTTGTTAATGAGTTTTGTTAATGAAGTTTTGTTAATGAAGTTTTGTAGTGAATGTGTATGTTTGATGAGTTTGTTAATGAAGTTTTATTATAATATTATGTTTGATGCACTTCCTTACAAAAGCCTGATTATCCAGTGAATGAGGCTGCAACAATTAGGTACTACATTAGCTAAGAAACATAGTGATGGCATCAAATTAAAATATTTTATCTTTATTACAGCATAAAGTAATTTAATACATGCAGAAAGAACATGAACAGAAAAGAAAGCATGTCATGAACTGCATACAACATACACTAGTTTTGATCATACATGTAAAAAATGAGCAAAAATGAAAATGTATTGACTATATGCCATTGCACTAACTGTTAGATTAAGGGTAGGAGTCATTTTAAATTAAAATAATTCAGCATGTTCAAATGTTGAATTAAGGTTCAATTACAAGCCATCGATGAAACTACTGACTTATCTACATTAGTACTGTAAAATATTATGTCATATTTGTTATATTTGATATCCTTGATTTCTTTATTATATTTGTTATATATTATATTTGATATCCTTGATTTATTTATTACAGGTTAGATGGCTACTAACAATGATCACCCACATGATGATGATCACCCACATGATGATGATCACCTACATGATGATGATCCCGATATTCAGGTTGGAAGTAACAGATCTATGGAAGAAGAGATTAGAAGAGGAATAACCATTATGAAGAGAGTGATCCGTGCTAGAGATCAAGGCATCACTTATAATGTGCATTGGAGCGCTTCGAATACACTTATTGAGCCTAACGGTCATACTTTGACAAGTTTCATTGGTGCACTTGTAAGGAATGCTGTTCCTATTACTTGTGATGATTGGAGAACCAAACAGTTGAAGGAAACCAAAGAAAAAATTTGGAATGAGATAAAGGTACCATAATTATGTCTTTAATTATGCCAACTAATTATGTCCTTCAAATTATTTGTACTAACCAATGTGTATGGTTTTTTTAGAGGTGCTTCAACGTCGAGGAAGAAAGAAAAGCTTTTTTGATGAGATTGGCAGGGAAGCTCCTAAGAGGGGTTTAGGACATATTTAAACCGCACCTATCTTAGGGATGCTGACGATAACTTTGTTGATGGAGAGTATCCATCTAAATATGCAAGTTTGATTTCACTACAAGAATGGGTAACGTTTAAATCCAAACGACAAACCCCAGAATTTAAGCGATTAAGTGCAATTAATCGGGAAAGGGCATCAGCTCCAAAGTATAAATACAAGAAAGGACGTGTTGGATATGGACGTTTGGAGCAATCTTTGGTAAGTATCAATATATTGCAATGATATAATAATTGTTCATCATGAGTTATATTTGATCATATTATTTGGCTTTATATGTAGTTACAAAAGGCGAATAGCTCTGAAACATCTCTTCCTGCACATGTCTTGTGGAAGGAAGCCCGTGTGGGCAAGTCTGGAGTTGTTGTAGAAGAGGTTCTACAAGTATTTGAGAAATGTGTAAGTATAACAATATTTCTTTAATTAAATCAAAACTTTATTAACAAATATTTGACAAATATTCGATATTCATCTGATTTTCAGGAGGCGTTATCTCAGTCTGTATCTCCAGATGATACCAGGAGCATACTTAGTCGGGCATTAGATGTCCCTGAGTATTCTGGTCGAGTGAGGGGTAAGGCATTTGGGATCACCCCGACCTCCTTGAATATTAAAAAGGGAAAGGTTGCTAGTAATGCAGAACTTCAAGCTAAATTGGAAGCACTAGAAGCTGAGGTTCGGGAATTACGAAAGGAAAAAGAAAGGGATAACGCTTCAGGTGTTAGAGATGGATCGGAGAAAGATAGTATCAACTGCAACTTTCATCCGATTATTCCATAGGTATTTATTTATATATTTATGAAATTAAATTAGTAGCTTAAATTATTTAAATGACATATATACACATTAACAATGGCATATTTATTTTTGGTTTTAGGGCGTTTCCCAATGTCAGCTCTTCTTATCTTCACCAACTTATCGGAAGGTTGCAAAGGGAAAAGTGTATAACAATGGGGTACAATTACTTCACAATAAATCCCTCCCTACTGGAAGTTTGAAAGTATCAGTTGATATTGCTATAGAGGAGGAAGCACCATTACCCTATCCTGACAATGATTCGGATGTAACATTGGTGCGAGCTGCTATAGGGTCGTATGTTGCATGGCCGTCAAACCTTATACTCGTAGGATATGAGGTATGCTTAAAACCGTTATAAACATTTGTTAACCTTAATGTGTAGATTCAAAGATTTTACGAGTATTTTATTTTCATTTTTTACATGGTAATGTTATTTAGACTCCAACAAGATCCAAAACAAAGGATAAGCGGATTCCGGAGCATACCGAGTCCGTTGTTTCAAAAAAACAGGTACATCACAATTATATGATATTTATGCATAGAAAATGTTAAATTGGATATCTTATACTTCATCTAACAAATTATATGATATATAGCTGCCTGTTAAAGAGATTAGCAACATTTCAACGCAAAAAAATGTTGGTGCTAAGAAGAGCAAGGGTAGAAAACAACCTATCTCCAAGTTTAGGTCGTGCCTCCAGACGTATCTACAAGTGACAGATATTATCACCGGAGGTGTTCGTCTTATACATATGGAGAAAGGTATCTATGGCTTTGAACATGACCAAATTATTAGTAATGAAGACTTCGAGCAAGTTTTCAATCATGAAGAATTGGGCGACACTGTTGTCAATACATACGTGAGGTATATATCCGATCTACTTTGGTATATTAATTGAACAACTTATTTACTTTATGTTTCAAATGAATAGTCTAATGTTAATGATGTTTTTATTTAAGGTTTCTGTATGACAGAGTTATGCGCCCACACGGATTGCAGCAAAGATTTGCATTCCTATGCCCGACGTCTGTCAACTTAACCTTAATAATCAATAAACCAGATGAGGTCCTGGCGTATATACGCGACGTCTTTATGGACAACTAAGAAACGGAAAAGTTGTTCTTTTTACCGTTTAATACTGGGTTAGATTTTCATTCTAAATTCATCTATTATAGTTTTTTTGTATTTTGACGTCGTGTAGAAAGTTTCCATCTAACACTTGTTTAATCTTACAGTGGACATTGGTTGTTGGTCGCAATTAATCCTAGCAGAGCAATGGTGTATTATCTGGATTCGTTAGGAAATGATTGGACAACATACCCGGATTTGAAGAAGTGTATTGACACGTAAGTGAGATTGTTCTAAATATGAATGTGTATATTTATTTTTTTGTTTATTTATTTATGTGAATTATTCTAAATATTCACTTATATTTTATTAGCGCTATACAAGCTTTCCTAGCACTACGAGATAGCCATCTACCACGGCGGAGAGTCAACCCCATTATTACATGGAATTATGTGAAGGTATATTAATTATCACATGTTTTATTATATTAGTGATGCTACTTGATAAAACTTAGGATTTATCCATATTTTCTTTTCATTTGTAGTGTCCTCGGCAACGAAATCAAATAGATTGCGGCTATTTCATGTTGAGGTTTATGAGAGACACTCTTTTGTTGGATCGAATAGAGATTCCATCCGATGTATGTATTTCTAACTTATGAGTTATTTTAATATTAACACATATCTCTCATGTCTAATGAAATAGTTAAAACTAAATCAAACTATGTTATATTATTATGTAGTACTTTGAAGAATGCAAGTGTGCTCATTACTCAATTTCTCAATTGGATGAAATTAAAGAGGATTGGTGTCAATACATTATGGAGCTCGGAATTTTACAAGGTATAATATTGTACTCTTACTTTAATTGATGAGAATTTAAATATGTGTAACTTTGTTTATGTATTCTTTTAATTGAATTACAATCTTTGTGTTTTCAGGACCTATAATGTAGATTTGAAGCAATGCTTTGGTTGGATGCAAAAGTACTAGTATAAGTAATATGTGCATTTGTAGAAAAAATGTAATGACTTGTAATTATAAATAGGTGTATATATAATTTTGGTTTGTAATTTTAAATATATATATTGGTTTGAATTGCCAATTGTTTTAAATATATAATTTTGGTGAAAAAAATTGCTGGTTGAAAAACAGGTCAAATTCTGGTTGAAAAAACCTGGTAAAAATTGTGGTTTAAAAAAATTTATATAAAATTTTTCGTATACCTTAGACAGCGCTTTTGGTAAAAGCGCTGTCTAAGGTGGGGATTAGAAAGCGCTTTTGACAAAAGCGCTGTCTAAGGTGGCCCTTAGAAAGCGCTTTTACCAAAAGCGCTGTCTAAGGTATACCTAAAAAAGTTCAAAAAGGTTGACCTTAGATAGCGCTTTTGGATAAAGCGCTGTCTAAGGTATACCAAAAAAATGTAAAAAAGGTAGGGCTTAGACAGCACTTTTCATTAAATATACCCCCTTTTAGACAGCGCTTTTGGGAATACCCAAAGCGCTGTCTAAACCTATAGCAGCGCAGGTTTAGACAGCGCTTAAAAGCGTTGTCTAAGGGAAAAAAAGCGCTGTCTAAGGTCTTATCTGTTGTAGTGTTATAATCACAGCTCTGGGACCGTTGTGGTATTCTGGAAAGCGCGTTATATCACAACGGTTATGCTTAACAACTGCTGTGATAGATAATGTAATTAATTAATTAGATGACGGTTAATCTAGATAACCGTCATGGAAAGTACACATAGTTTATTATATAAAAATGTATACTGCTTGGTTTACCATACACCTATTTAAAGAAATACAACCATTTAAATTGGCAAAGAAATATATAATCTGAAAATTAAATTATTCTTGAAAACCAACTTTAACACATCAATTTTTTTCGAATTGAATCCGTCTCATTCAGCACATTTTATGTTCTTTAATACATAATATACGATTCAATGGTCGGATTCCTTCAATGCATCGATATCTTTTATTATAGTTTACCTCATCATCGTCGCTTATCAACGCGTTTATAAATTATATCGATGAATTGAAGCAAACAAAACATTAAACCATATATTATGTGTTAAGGAACATAAAATGTGCTGAATGAGATGGATGCGATTCAAAAAACATTGATTGATATAGGTTGGTTTTCAAATACATCTTAATTTTTAGAATATAAGTTTTTATGTCAATATAAATGATGGCATTTTCATTAACAGGTAAGTGAAACAAACAATATACATAGTATATAATAAACTAAACTTGTCAACCTGTATAAGAAATTAAAGAACAAAACATTGATAAGTCACAAGAAGCCTCTATTTGTGACCTAGCAATGTTTTGTTCTTATTTTGAGAACATTTGTCAACAACAACAACATACAGCAAAACAACATGAAACACAATAAAAAAAAACATACATTATTTAAACAACAAAACCCCACGTGGGACTGTAACAAATCAAGATACATTGAGTCAATAACGCACCTCTTATTGAAAATAATCGTGGAACTATAACAAATCAAGATATATCAAGTTCATCTAGTTTGTGAAGCAATGAAGAAGAAATATAAGGTGGATGAAGTTTATACAATAACTTCAAACTTCTTATATTTTTCTTCATTGCTTCAAAAACCATATGAAACTTCACCATAATATACGCTTGCTACCACCATACGCTTGCTACCACCATCATCACCATGTATCTACAAAGAAACACAACAAAAATCAAACTTAACCCTAAAACATCAATAACATAATGTTTTCCACAACATCCTAAAACCAAACCCCAAAATAATAATCCTAGAAGGATGAGAGCAGGAGAACATACCATCTTCGCCGACGTAGGAGTTTGCGTCGGACGTTGCTCTCGTCAGATATCCTTTAAGCTTCTTTTCTCCATTCACTTGTAACAGTATTAGTTAAGATTCATGAGAGGAGGGGGTTGTGTTAGGGTTTTCTTTAGAGAGAAACGACAGTTATGAAGTGGGTCACAGATAGTTTCGTTTATATATTAAAAACTATCACTTTTGTTTACGGTTTAAAACTACAACCGTAATTATATTTTATATTTTAAAATAATAGCAAACTATATCACGACGGTTAATCATAATAACCGTAGTGATATCCCTTATTTAAAAATAAATAAAAAAGAAAGGAGCGCCTTAACCTTAAATGAAAAACATTTTTGCCACAGCTGAGGTTCGAAACCATGAAAGATTGATTATATCATATCGGTTATACTTACAACCGTTATTATACCCTATAAAATTTTAATTAAAAAAATATAAATAAAGTTAGCGCCTGAGTTTAGATATATCACCATGGTTTTTGGAAGAATTGTGGTGACTTGGGCGTTGTTGTTTGTGCGTTTTGTAGTAGTGTTTTGTGGGCTTATTTGCTCACTTTGGGAGGACGTTTGGGGTTCAACCACCATTAGGATAAATAATTGGGTGATGGTTACCCAACTTAGAAGGTGTAGTTGCCTTTTACCTCCTTTTCATCATTTTGGTGCTAAAATTATTTGTTTCTCAACTAATCATGCATGCATGCAAGTCTAATTTATGTAGGACTATCATTATAAACTAATCAGGGAATACTTCTCAGAAGCCGAGTACTATGGCACAAATCTACACGTTGGACTCACGTCCTTCTTCGATGAACCTAGGGTGTTCGGGTAATACCTAAGTTCTCAAAGTTTCCCAATGTCCCTAGTCTTATCCTTTCTTCCCTTTAACTCTATACTTTTCTGGTTTCCTCAAAACTAAAGCTTTTCATGAAATTTATTTTGCACGGTCCTAATTTGGGAAAATATTTGAAAATGTGGTCTTTTAAAACAAAAAATCTGAAAATAGCTAAAGAACAAGAAAAGCATAAACATAACACACAAGAAAAGAAAAATAAAAGTAAAGTAAAGAAGTACCCCCCCCCCCCCCCTCCTCCCCCAACTTGAACCAACACTAGTGTAGATAAGGGATTTAACACCGATTTTTTAGAGATTTAATATCATATTTTTTTTTTCGATATTGTAAGTATGATTTTGACACTGGTTTTAAAAAAAGGTATGATAAATCAATTTAACACATGTGATAGTGTTATAAGTGTTACATATGGGTGTTAAAACTAACATTTGACACTTTTTTTCTCCTTCAAAGAGGGTAAACACTTATAAATTGTACCTACTTTTTCAAAAAAAACTGGTGTTAAAGTTTAATGGAGAGTAGTTTGATTAGAAACCAACGTATGACACCTACTTTTACCTAAAAAATGAAGTAGAACATATATATCATACCAATTTTCTCCAAAATTGGATGTTAAAAGTTTAACGAAGTTATTTGGTTAGAAATCAGGATTTCACACCTGCGTTTTTCTCAAATTGGGTGTATAAACTTTTCTTATAGTGATTGTATGGCGTATGTATCACACGTGTTCTTTATTAAAGTTAGTGTTATAAATTTCATCGAGTGTGATTTAAATTTAAATGAATCGTCAACAAATATTATTCTCTAAAATTGATGGGATAAAATACACAACATAATTGTTTAATCTTAAATCAAGTTGAGATTACATTTGGCACCTGTAAATTTTTTACTATTATTTAAACTTATTAAAATTAAACTCACAAATTTTGGTTTACATTTAACAAATTATGCCAAAAAGTGTAAATCCAAATTTAAAAAATTATATTAAAAAAACAATGTTAATTAATAAGTCAATATCAACTCTTATAAATGACTGTCTTTTATCTAACTCCTTGTTTCTTTCTCTTAAAATTGATGTTGTTCTTCAACTATTTAAAAAAAGAATTGCGTCTAAAGTTGTCGGATATTATCAATAACATCTTTTTCATATGAATATGGATCATCATATATCTACAAATCCAAAAAATAAAATAAATTAAATGAAAACATGTTAAAATATGAAGCAATGTGATTTACATATTAAACATCGATATCTTTTGTTATTACCTCATGTAATCCTTGAAATATACCCGTTTGGATAATATCAAACATATTTTTCACAACATAACAACCATAGGTCCAACTATTGTCTTGTTGATGTGCCTACAAATTAAATGAATTAAAAAACATATAATCATTTATATATATATATATATATATATATATATATATATATATATATATATATATATATATATATATATATATATATATATATAATTCATATGAAATATCAATAAATTTAAGACAATTTACTTACCTTAATGGATATAAAATTAGGTTTTTTATTCGTAATACATCCTCTCAGGATGTTATAACCTCACATCGCGACAACCACAATCAATTTTGTCAAACTGATCGAAATCGTAAAAGCCTTTACGCTATCATGACACGACTGCAATGCGATTGTTTTTAAAACCGATAGCGTATAGCCATTATAATGTTGCCAATCAACTTGATGACAGGAACCAGCTTTGTAATATTATGTTGTGTATGTATATTATGCTAACAAAGTAGAAAATAAATAATAAAATTACGCATAATTGAGAAGCTGGAGATGAGAATTGTGGGATATAAAACCTCCTTGCACGGAGAGCCTCTCTGTTGAGTAGAAAGTAATACATGTATGAGAAACATTTAAAACAAACTAATCTTTTTAAATAAATAGAAATAAGTGAAAACACATTAGGAGTGTGCTTGAAAGAGGGACTTTGTATTTACAGCAAATGATATGATTAATAATAAGTAAAAGGCCATGCCACAACAATCTCAATACGACATCGTGAGTTGCAAGCAGGAGGGAACACTGATTATGTACGAACAAATCCAAATATATTCTAAATCGATAGTGAAACAGATCAACAATTCTAATTCAAAAATAGAATGAAACCTAAAAGAGAGGGACTACGTTTGTGATTCAAAACCGACTTTGAGAAAAAAATTTATTATACACATTTTTGGAGAGGATTTTCTAAGTTTTATTGATTGAGAGAAGGATTGAGAGAGAAGTGGCAATCGTAAATTCTAATATGAGAGAATGAGAGTTTTATGTGAGAAGCTCTTTAAATTTTTCAAAAGCGTAGGTTTTTTAAAAGCCTAAATTTTGTGAAAAAGCGGGATTCTTAAGCCAATTTTAATCATTTATTGATATAATTTTGCTATTACATTTATAAACGGAAATCTATTGGTTGTTTTAGGAATATATATATATATATATATATATATATATATATATATATATATATATTGACGGATCAAAAAATTCTAATTTGTTGGGGTAAATTTTTTTACTACAATGATATATAAAAATAAAATTGTTTAACAATAATGATACTATTTTCATTGCTCTTTTTATACTTAAGATTTTTTTATTTCAATAAAAATAATAGAAGTTACAATTTTTTAAAGTTTATAAAAAAAAATATTTGATTTAATAAATAAATAAGTATTGAAAATATAATAATTAAAATACGGAAAAAAAAACTTTAAAAAATGACTATAATAAAATTAGTTATTACCTTTATAAATAATATTTAATATTGGTTTAATAAAAAAATTAAAGATTAAAAACCAATATATATAATTTAATGGAGCAATAATTAATATAATGATATTAATATAAAATTACTAAACATTTACTAAATAAACAATTAAACAAGTGGCAACAGCTGCACTCAATTATATATATATATATATATATATATATATATATATATATATATATATATATATATATATATATTGACGGTTTTAGGAATATTTTGCAATGGGGGCAAACAAAATAGTTCATAATATAATAAGTCAAACAAATTTCATTTTTAAAATATGATATATTTTATATTAATATGTATGTTTATTTTTAAATAAGTAATAAAAATTATAAGAACAAATAATTAAAATTATTCTCTTTGTCCATAAACATAAACTACATTTAACAAAAAAATATATATATAGATCAATTGGTATTCACTTGTTAGATTAGATACAAGATATTGGTCTAGATATCAACTCTTCGCATCAACAATTTTTTGTCTTTTTTAAAAGATTAATTAGTATGCATCGTTAGTGTAAAAAATTTCATTATCAGTGCATTACAACAGTTTAAAAGTTACACATTTAATGTGATTAAAGGAAAAAATCAAATTCATATACAAATTTAACGTTTATGAGATTAACTGACATTGCAAAATATCTTTACAATGTCAATGTATATCTATTACTTTTTTTTTAAATATTTGTTGTAAACGAATTGTTGATCAACTTTTATTAAAATAAAAAATATACACATTTACAAATTAATAGGTATATTTATCTATTATTTACTCTCTCCGGTCTCGAATATAAGATTAAAAAAATCCCAATGGTCCTAAATATAAGTAAAAGACATCAATAATTATTACATTCAATGCTACTATTTTAAATAGGCAAAATGCCATTTTTGGTCCTTTAACTTTACTTCGGGGTCCATTTTGGTCCCTCAATTTTAAAAAGTTCCAAATTGATCCTTTAATTGTTCAAACAGTGTCACGTTAGTCCTTTCTGTTTACTCCGTTAGTCAAAGACAACATAGAAGACCACTTGGCATACACCTGCGCTGATCAAAAGTGTAACATGGTTACAAACAAGACACTTTTAATGATCAAAATTCACCAACAATTTTTTTAACTTGGATTCGAACTAGGTACACAATGGTTACAAACAAGACACTTTAACATTGTGGCATTCTTCCATTTTTGATTAAGTTTACAAATTAGATATATATTACTTCTCTCTTTCCTGGGTTTCTTAAACCTCTTCAACCTAGGTTTATTCAACCTGTAAGTTAGATACACACACTTTCTTCAAACCTATTTCAACCTAGGTTTCTTTAACTTGAGTTTTTATCAATGAACATACGTTGTTGAATATAATCACCTAAATCATTAAGATGAAAAAAGGATGTAAAAAACGTGTTTGGCTTGGGTCAAAGAGGATGGTTTTAGAGAACTGACATTGAGAAATTAGCTTTAAAAAAGCCTAAATCAGCGCCCTAAATCGATGCTGCTGCTAATCCTTTAAGAAAGGGTATTGAGAAATTAGCTTTTCAGTGAGAGATCTAGAATTTGTAGCGAAAGTGTATTGAGAAATTAGGACCAAACTAAAGAACAAAATTAAGATGGACGGCGAGGCAGTGGTGTTTCTGCGAGTTCATAATAGTTTTCAAATTTGAAGATCCCATCAAGATCGGATATTGATTTATTTAGGATATAGACGGCGAGGGAGTTGGAAATGTTGTCGGATTTGAAGGAATCAAATATTGATTTGTTTATTTGTAAATAACATACCACAGTTTGATCTTGTGAGTTTGATATGAGTGGATTAGTTCATACAAGTGGCATACAGATAACAAAGGTTGTTTGTTTATAATTTTAAGTTATTGCAGCATGTTGAAGTTCTGATATTGAGTCCTAATAAAGATGAAGTTTCCATATGATCTGGAGTGATCAGACTGGATCGTTGTGGCCTTTGCGTAGGGAAAGTGATGATGCTTATTGCAGAGAAAGGGGGTGTACCTGCAAGGTACTCCGATGCCAAAGTAAGTATTTGGGGAAAAGAGAGAAAGCAAGCACAAAGCGTTAAGGTGTGATTTTGAGTATTGAATAGTGATCAAACCTGACCCTCTCAAGAGAGAAGGTATTTATAGAAGTAACCCCCGGCGCAGGGCCAATGTCTCCCATGTGGCCGAAATATCTGGTCGACCAATGGGAGACTGCCAGGTGGAGGATCCAGCGCGTGACCCTTTGACCTGGTCCAACTGCTTCCGTGAGATTCGGGGAGGCAGTTGGTCGTGTGAACTGTCAAGTGCGCGAGGGAGATGTCCCCAACAGTCATATTGTACCCAACAGCTAGATGTGCCCAACGGCTAGTTTCTGCCCAACGACTAGTCTCTGCCCAACAGCTAGTTTCTGGCTATTGGGCCTTGCTAGGAGCTGGACTGGATTGGGCCTTGCCCTTCTGTGGGCAAAGCGCCTGCCCAGTTCAGAACAGAAGCCCCCCAAGTCTTTGCTCTGAAGAAGAGTGATGACTTGAGATAGCCTCGGGGACTGTCAATTGTGAATAATAATGTTCGGGGACACGCCCTTCGCTGGTTCTAATGTTGCGGTGGTCGACATTGGTTCCTAACCAGACCGACAAGCCTTTCGTATGCGAGGACATGCTCGCGGAAATGGCGATTTTATGTCGACCAGGTTTACGAAGTGTGTCCGCCGAAGTGGAGTTTTTATGTCGACGAGCCCTGCCGAGGACATGAGTTGCGCGTATTGTCGAGGAGGATGTGCTCGCGAGATAGCAGAATTTGGTGAATGTAACGTCTAGCTTTGGGAATGCCAAGTGAAGATTCCCTTTCTGACACGTGGTGGAGCATTCAATTCCTGTCAGGTCTAGAGGCCTAGGCTATGATGGCCTTTGCGCTTCCCAAGCGAGGAAGTGCTTATAAAAAGGGGGAAGAGGGGATTCATTTAGACACTTCATTCAAATTCTTCTCCCCAAACATCTTTGCTCTGCAACTTGTGCTTTCGTCGGAGCTTCTTTGCCGCTGTCGATCTTCAAAGCCTAGTATGTGATCTTCATCTTATACCTTTGATTTTTCAAGTAAGTTCTTCACCTCCCTCTGCAATTTCTATGGTGTTCTTCGTATTTGGAAATCTGTATGAATTTTTCGGCGATTCATGAATCTTCCGATTGAATGTTCATGTGTTCTTTGATGAACATATGAATTTCTGGAAAATTTATGAAGAACGCGAAGAACACAAAGAACATGGGATGAATGTCCATGAATATTGCGTAGGCTTATGTAGATCTTTCTAGATTCTGGTTAAGATTAGTTTTAGGTTTGTAGTCGGGCATTAGGCCTGTTTGTCGTGAAACTTTGGCTTTTGCGCGACGAGCTTGTTTTGTCGAGTAAGCTCCTCCTCACAGAGTCTTCGTAGAGTCGCGGAGACTCGTCCCCATTGTGGGGGAAAGTGAAGTCGTCGTTTTCTGTCGTGGTCGACTAGGGCTTGAGGTTATCCTCTACTTATTCCTCGCCCTTTCACTTGATTAGTGGTGGAAGGGTGGATTTGATTTTTTTTCGTTGAATTCACTTTTTCTTCCTCTGCTTTTCAGGTGAAAGGGGTGACCAACGCAAAGGGGTCGTACCCGATGTTAGGGCGGCGCATGCGGAGGCGGAGCAGCCCGTAGACTATGCCAACATCCAAGTAGCTGAGGGGGACCTCAAGTGGATCGCCCAGGAACCCTTGTTGACGAGATCGACATTTACTGAAGAGGAAGCTCGGGAGTTTCCCTACCTTGAAGATCGGGCTGAGGGTGCGCCCGTGCACTGGAGAGCTATCTGCCCTACAGAGAACGACCGAATCTGTTCGGTGTATTTGGGGATGCGATTCCCCATGTATGAGTTTGCCTTTGTGAAGGCAAGGTATCGCTTATCATTTTCTAATTTTCAGGAGGCCATCTTTTGCCACTTAGAGTTGTGCCCCGCCCAACTCCATCCGAACGCACTGACGTTTATTCGTACTTTTGAGCTGGTCTGCCGTTACTTGAAGGTCGGGGCGACCGTGGATCTTTTCTTTTGCATTTTCCAAATCTAGCGGAGCACAACGGGCCCAAAGCAAAGTTGGGTGTCTTTTAAGCAGTAGAGCAGGCTCTTCTGGCCGTACTCAGAATCTGTCCGACACTTCAAGGACAGGTTCTTGGTGTAACGCCCCAGTTTTGTTAGATTTATTTAATAGAGTAGATTTAATTGGTTTTGGTTTTATATTATTTTATTCTTGACTTTTATTTGACAATATATTATTTTTCATCGTTGTTTATGTTTTATCGCATTTTAAGAACGTTTGGGAGATATTTGAGCTGGGGGGTATTTTGGTCTTTTGCTTGGGTAAGTTTTATGTTTTTATATAAATAGAAAGTTAGTGGTGAGAAAGAGAGAAAAAACAGAATTTTGAGAGAAAGAAGAAAAGAAGAAAGAATAGAAAGAGAAAAGAAGAGGAAGAAGAGAGAAAAGAGGAGAAAGTGGGAAAAATCGGGAAAAGCTCCGTTTCAAGCGCGAATAATCGGGTAAGGGTGCGAAATATTGTTATCCTAACTTTGTGTATGATTATGTATGTGTTTTGTGTGGATGTTTTGGTTGGTTTTCCATATTTTTCCGTTTAGGTCGAATTGTAGGAAATCGATAGAAATCGATGTTTTCACGGATGAATTTCGAAATAAATTGCGTAGATTAGTCGTATGAGGTTAGGCCGAGATTATAGAAACTCGTTTGGTTGAAATCGGTTGATATTGTGAGTTTTGACATTTTTGGGTTTTGAAAATGTGAGATTTTGGTGAAAAATAAAAGTCGTGGAATCGGGTTTTTCTTGATCCTAATATGTTGGTATGTATTTATGTGATATTACCATGTATTTATTCGGGAGAAAGTAATTGAATCGGTCGGGTTTCGGGCGATTACGCAGCTGTACCAGAATGTAGCAGAATTTCTGGTTTTGTGCGCAGTCGTACGGACGCGTGCTGTAGGTGAAAAAAATTCTGTTTTGGAAAAACTTCGGAAATTCATATCTCTTGAACCGTAAGTCGGTTTTGATCCCCGTTCGAAGCGTTGGGAAGCTAACGAGATGTTCTTTCTAGGAAAAATAGTTTTGAGGTCTGAACCTAGTCCAATCGGTACAGTTTTTTCGAACCGTTTCGTAGTGTCGGGTGTCCGGTTTATGTTTTTGCGTTATTTTGAAATATTCATATCTTCTTCGTTGTTTATCCGATTTAAGTGTTCTTTATATGGATGTGAAGCTAAAAATATGTTCTATGTTTTGGTGAAGAAAAATATTATTTTTAGCCGACTTTTGGCCGACTTTACCGATTAATCGTAAATAGTTGTTTTTGATGAAATGTTGTGGTGAAGGTTTGTGGCCGTTTGGCAATTATGTGCATTGTATTATATGTACTTGAAATGCATGATTTAATGTATGAGCCTTGATTGCCATGGGTCATTATATGACATGCATCAGGTTGTAGACATTGTAGATCCCTTTGTGGGTGTAAACAATGCATGTAGACATTGTAGATCCCTTTGTGGGTGTAAACAATGCATGTAGACATTGTAGATCCCTTCGTGGGTGTAAACAATGCATGTTGAATTGTAGATCCCTTATGGGTGTAAGCAATTGTTGTATTGATCGTGTGCCTATTATAAAGGACTAAAAACGATCCATAACGTCGTATGCTTGTTGATAAGTGGTAGCGACGGGGAACATCGTATGCCCGACGGGGAGTTACCCTAAGTAACGAGCGATGATTCCAATAAGTTCTTTAATTGAACTTGAGATGATGAGTCGGTACCGTATTGCATTTGCATAGAGTCGTGAGTCGGTCTCTATGATTTGCATTGGTCATCCTTGTATTTGTGCATTGATGAATAAACATATATATGTATATGTTGATGTGGAATGAGTAGAATTGTGCAGGTGTACATGGATGGATAAACATGAAAATGTGTGTTTATGTTGAATGATAAGCATTATGAGGAATATGATTGGTTTTATATATATATATGCCTTGCGATGTATATTGAGTGAGATGTGATGATTGTGACATAGTAAACATTGATATATGTACGTTTATGGGAAATGATATAAACTGTATCTTATAATGATGCATTGTTGAATGAACAAGTATGTGTGTGTTCATGTGGAATGATGATAATGGTGAATGTATGCATAATGAATATGCTTGATGATATATCTATATTGTGATATATGATGAGTTGTGGTGAGAATATGTGTTATATGTTTATGTTGTAGTACATAATTATATGCATTGTTATTATGATAATGTTTCTCACCCTTCTGCTGTTTTATGATGCTCTACGAGGCATTGCAGATTAGGTATCTGGTGGTCTTTTATGAAGTGTGTCTTCATACCTTTTTGGTCGGTTGGCTCTGATATGTAGCACCGGGTAGCTAGGATGCTTATGTTTGATTCCTTTTTGTGATACATTCGTGTATGTATCTTGCTGATGAATTTGTGTATATAAACATGAATGATGTTGTTGTATCATACTTGTTGATGTATATATATATAATGTATATATGTTTGATGTTATCAATGTTTAGATTTTCCGCTTTTATTCTAAATGTTGACATGTGGGTATAAGGACTGAGATCCTTTATTGTTGAAAGTTACCCCACTGTTGCATATCTTTTTGAGCAGGTGTTGTATGTGTTTAATTTCATGCATAATGTGACATTCTCTTTTTATGCCGTGTTTACAATTATACTCTGATGAAATTTTCAATACGTACCTAAATGATTTAATTAATTATTTGGGGGTATAGAAAGGGGGTGTTACATTAAGTGGTATCAGAGCCAGTGTTGAGTCAGTTGTTGAGTCTGTTGGTGTGACAGTTGAATACTGTCGTTGTTGTTTGTCCCTTAGTACGTGATATGTGTGTGAAACACTGTCAGTGCTTTCTGGTTTTCTAATCCTTTGTTTTCAGGAGTTAGAATGAGATAAGTGGGGGAGAAGCTGGTACTTCTCCATGTTGCTTCAGGTGTGGAGCGCTGGCTCAGTGTGTTGTGAATTGCAAGATTGCAAGTGTTGTTTGGACAGTGTTGTTCCCGATTCCGTAAGAAATGCGGAGGTAAGGTTTATGTCAACTAAGGATTTGTGCCTTAGGTAGTTTTGTGTATGGGATGCAAGAAATGCTATTATAGTTTGGTAAAGACGGTTTATGCCCCATCATGATTGTCGACCGTCTATTGGCAAATTGAGGAACTGATCACCCTTAATCTCTTGTTGATAGCAGACGGAAATTATGTTGGATGGAATAGGCGGGTCTTTCCGGCTTTGATAGTGTGTGAAATGAATTGTTTGGAATTTAAGGAGATGATTACAGATTGTTTTGATGAGTCGATGAAGATGCTAATATCGGAAGATGAAATGGATTAGAGGTTTTGGTGTGTTAGTCTAGTTGGGAAGTCATTGAGAGAGAATGATTGGGTTTTATTTAAGGACTGCTTCACAGAGAGTAGAGATTGAACTTAATTGGACGAAGGTGAATAGTTGAGGTTTATATCTGCTAAGTAAGTAGGAAACTCTTAGTAGATGGGAATAATATGTTTGTTTTGTCTGTGATGGTAGTGTTCTGGGAATTGGCAGGAAGTCGCAGTGATGGGCCGTCAGTTGGGCATAATTTTCAGATGTGTTTTTGGATGTAACATTGTGTTTGAGAATTCTTTTTGGTTGGTTGTTGATACATGTTGGAATTGCGGAATTAGACGGTCAGGAGAAGAAATTGGGTATGGATTACTAATAGTTGAATAGGGTAATGATTGAGAATAAGTGTCCACTTTCATGAACAGATGACTAGAATGGTTTGGTTGAGTTTGAGTGAATTACAATTGTTTGGAATGTTTGATAAGAGTGGTGAATTGTGTGAGTTGAGGCTTTGATCGATTTAATATGACTGGTTAGGTTTGTTATCCTCAGAATAGGTTGTTATTTACTCGGTTAAGCTTGTATGTGAGTAACCAGTTACCCAGTGAAAAGTTTTGCAAAAGCTTTAAGGATTTATATCTTTTGGATTTTGGTTGGGAATTGCAACGTATAGTGATGGTATTTGGTGTTAGTAACGCGTCTCTAATGCTTATGGAGTAGAGGAATCGTATCTTCCATATTTAATTGGATAAGTTCGTAATGGCTTTGATGGAGGATATTCGGATCTGTTGTAAACTCAAAGGAAGAACAGGTAGAGTGTTTGGGATTTGAATTACAAGTGTCAAAAAGAGATGAAGTTTTATGCTAAGTTATTCAAGTGAGAATTTGGGTTGAAAAAGGTTAGTTTTCTTGGATATGTTATTTCAGATGAGAGTATGGTTATGGATCCATCGGAAGTAGATGTAGTTCTACAATGAGAGGCTCCGAAGTTAGTTAAGGAGATTAGAATCTTTTTGGACTTTTAGTTGGTTATTACCGGAGGTTATGGAAGGCTTTTCCAAGTTAGCGTTTTCGTTACTTCAGTTGACACGCAGAGGGTGAGTCGTTTGTTTGGATGTTCGTTGTGAGTAAGTTTTGGTGAGCTGGAGTAGAAGTTGTCTACGGTTTCAGCTTTGATTTTGTGTGATCCTAATAAACCGGTTGTGGGGTATTGTGATGTGTCTTTGATGAGTTTAGTCAACGTGGTAATGCAAGGGGGTAAAGTCGTGGCTTATGCTTTACGACAATTGAGGATTTATAAAAGGATCTGTATTATTATGGATTTGGAATTGGTTGCGGTGGCATTGTGTTGGAATATTTGGAGGTATTATCTTTATGGTTCTAGGTTCGAAGTGTTTGGTAATCGCAAGGATATTGAGTACTTGTTTGGTCTAAAGGAATAGAGTATGAGACAACAAGGATGGTTAGAGTTCGTGATGAGTTATGAATTTGGCTTGGATTATCCTTCGGGGAAAAGCTGTTGTTGTGCCTGAAAAGTTAAGTTGGAAGTTTCTATGCATGTCTATTTTGATGGTCAGGGAGTTAGAATTATTTGAGAAATTCTGAGACTTGTGTATGGTGTATGAGATAACACAGGAGAGTGTGAGGTTGGTAATATTAAAGTGAACAGTGATTTTTGGCGAATATGAGAAAGAGTTAGACTTTGGACGTGAAATTGATAGTTTTGATGGTTGCGAGTAATCAGAGTGCTCAGCGGAAGCGTGAGGTGGCACATTTTGTATTTACATGTGTGACTTGTAAGAGTTCATAGGTTGAACATTGTAAACATGTAGGAATGATGAGACCATTGGACGTTTCAGAATGGAAGTGTTAGGTGAAAGGTTTAAATATTATTCATGGGCTACTATGTAAATGGATGTTTTGATTGTATGTTCGATTGGGAATCGTAGCATTGTTGTAATAAGGTTGTGTGACAAGGATGTTGGTATTCTGGTTTTGTAGAGGTTGTGGAATCGATGTTGTGTCGTGGAACTTGTGTTCTTGTTTGTGTTGTTGCCTCGTTTCCATGGTGATGGTTCGAGTGTGTGTAGTTAATTCCTATGATGGGGAATTAGGGGAGTGTTACCTGTGGTGATGGTAACGATCTTGTTGTGTTTCGGTTCTAGAGTGAACCTGTGTGTTGGTATCGTGGTTTTCTTTGAGTTGTGAGTTTGTCGTCAAGTGCATTGTATGGGCTTTGCATCTTGTCGATGTAGTGGTCGTCGTTGTCGTGGCGTTGTTGTAGTTAGCACGGTGGTTTGTCAGTTTGTGTTGTTCGCGGCGTGCCTTTTGTGGGCATGTTAGTTTGTGGGTCGGTGGCAAGAGTCGTGTCCGGAGTTGTTCGTCTCAGTATATTTTCGAGGACGAAAATATCTAAGTGGGAGAGAGTTGTAACGCCCCAGTTTTGTTAGATTTATTTAATAGAGTAGATTTAATTGGTTTTGGTTTTATATTATTTTATTCTTGACTTTTATTTGACAATATATTATTTTTCATCGTTGTTTATGTTTTATCGCATTTTAAGAACGTTTGGGAGATATTTGAGCTGGGGGGTATTTTGCTCTTTTGCTTGGGTAAGTTTTATGTTTTTATATAAATAGAAAGTTAGAGGTGAGAAAGAGAGAAAAAACAGAATTTTGAGAGAAAGAAGAAAAGAAGAAAGAAGAGAAAGAGAAAAGAAGAGGAAGAAGAGAGAAAAGAGGAGAAAGTGGGAAAAATCGGGAAAAGCTCCGTTTCAAGCGCGAATAATCAGGTAAGGGTGCGAAATATTGTTATCCTAACTTTGTGTATGATTATGTATGTGTTTTGTGTGGATGTTTTGGTAGGTTTTCCATATTTTTCCGTTTAGGTCGAATTGTAGGAAATCGATAGAAATCGATGTTTTCACGGATGAATTTCGAAATAAATTGCGTAGATTAGTCGTATGAGGTTAGGCCGAGATTATAGAAACTCGTTTGGTTGAAATCGGTTGATATTGTGAGTTTTGACATTTTTGGGTTTTGAAAATGTGAGATTTTGGTGAAAAATAAAAGTCGTGGAATCGGGTTTTTCTTGATCCTAATATGTTGGTATGTATTTATGTGATATTACCATGTATTTATTCGGGAGAAAGTAATTGAATCGGTCGGGTTTCGGGCGATTACGCAGCTGTACCAGAATGTAGCAGAATTTCTGGTTTTGTGCGCAGTCGTACGGACGCGTGCTGTAGGTGAAAAAAATTCTGTTTTGGAAAAACTTCGGAAATTCATATCTCTTGAACCGTAAGTCGGTTTTGATCCCCGTTCGAAGCGTTGGGAAGCTAACGAGATGTTCTTTCTAGGAAAAATAGTTTTGAGGTCTGAACCTAGTCCAATCGGTACAGTTTTTTCGAACCGTTTCGTAGTGTCGGGTGTCCGGTTTATGTTTTTGCGTTATTTTGAAATATTCATATCTTCTTCGTTGTTTATCCGATTTAAGTGTTCTTTATATGGATGTGAAGCTAAAAATATGTTCTATGTTTTGGTGAAGAAAAATATTATTTTTAGCCGACTTTTGGCCGACTTTACCGATTAATCGTAAATAGTTGTTTTTGATGAAATGTTGTGGTGAAGGTTTGTGGCCGTTTGGCAATTATGTGCATTGTATTATATGTACTTGAAATGCATGATTTAATGTATGAGCCTTGATTGCCATGGGTCATTATATGACATGCATCAGGTTGTAGACATTGTAGATCCCTTTGTGGGTGTAAACAATGCATGTAGACATTGTAGATCCCTTTGTGGGTGTAAACAATGCATGTAGACATTGTAGATCCCTTCGTGGGTGTAAACAATGCATGTAGACATTGTAGATCCCTTTGTGGGTGTAAACAATGCATGTAGACATTGTAGATCCCTTTGTGGGTGTAAACAATGCATGTAGACATTGTAGATCCCTTCGTGGGTGTAAACAATGCATGTTGAATTGTAGATCCCTTATGGGTGTAAGCAATTGTTGTATTGATCGTGTGCCTATTATAAAGGACTAAAAACGATCCATAACGTCGTATGCTTGTTGATAAGTGGTAGCGACGGGGAACATCGTATGCCCGACGGGGAGTTACCCTAAGTAACGAGCGATGATTCCAATAAGTTCTTTAATTGAACTTGAGATGATGAGTCGGTACCGTATTGCATTTGCATAGAGTCGTGAGTCGGTCTCTATGATTTGCATTGGTCATCCTTGTATTTGTGCATTGATGAATAAACATATATATGTATATGTTGATGTGGAATGAGTAGAATTGTGCAGGTGTGCATGGATGGATAAACATGAAAATGTGTGTTTATGTTGAATGATAAGCATTATGAGGAATATGATTGGTTATATATATATATATGCCTTGCGATGTATATTGAGTGAGATGTGATGATTGTGACATAGTAAACATTGATATATGTACGTTTATGGGAAATGATATAAACTGTATCTTATAATGATGCATTGTTGAATGAACAAGTATGTGTGTGTTCATGTGGAATGATGATAATGGTGAATGTATGCATAATGAATATGCTTGATGATATATCTATATTGTGATATATGATGAGTTGTGGTGAGAATATGTGTTATATGTTTATGTTGTAGTACATAATTATATGCATTGTTATTATGATAATGTTTCTCACCCTTCTGCTGTTTTATGATGCTCTACGAGGCATTGCAGATTAGGTATCTGGTGGTCTTTTATGAAGTGTGTCTTCATACCTTTTTGGTCGGTTGGCTCTGATATGTAGCACCGGGTAGCTAGGATGCTTATGTTTGATTCCTTTTTGTGATACATTCGTGTATGTATCTTCCTGATGAATTTGTGTATATAAACATGAATGATGTTGTTGTATCATACTTGTTGATGTATATATATATATAATGTATATATGTTTGATGTTATCAATGTTTAGATTTTCCGCTTTTATTCTAAATGTTGACATGTGGGTATAAGGACTGAGATCCTTTATTGTTGAAAGTTACCCCACTGTTGCATATCTTTTTGAGCAGGTGTTGTATGTGTTTAATTTCATGCATAATGTGACATTCTCTTTTTATGCCGTGTTTACAATTATACTCTGATGAAATTTTCAATACGTGCCTAAATGATTTAATTAATTATTTGGGGGTATAGAAAGGGGGTGTTACACTTGGTCGTGAAACCTGTCTATGAAGTGGCTAGGAGGTCCCTCTCTACGCTTGAGACCGTGGAAGTTTATGGTCAACAAGTTGAGAAGGTTGTGTCCAAGTTCCCTTTGGAGTGGGTATATGCCCATTTCACATATAGGACCGACCAGTTCCTCGTCAAGCATGAGCACCTCTATGAAAGGGACAAGGATTTCTATCGGGTCTTGCATGCTTACGTGGAGACTTTCAGCCCTGCCTTTGTGGTGGATAGGGACGGCAAAGAGTTGCTCAAGGAGGATGGAGAGCCTACCCGAGCGGCTCGCTATATTAATAGCAGGGCTCTCCTCGAATGCGAAACCGACGATGTTGCGTTCGAGCTCCTCGGTGTAGATTATTTATTTGCCTGTGTTTTTAATTTTCACCCAACTGTAGCGAGCGATTTTGGACGCGGTTCTTAAGCGCTGGTCGCTCTCTGCGGTTCGAGCTTTGACTACAGGTCGATTCATTTTTTATCCTATTGTGAGCTGAATAAGGAAGGGAAATAGATGTCTCCAATTAACCCTGCTTGCATACTGAGTTTAAACAGCGGTCTGTTAGGTTACGGATGCTATCAATGTGGGGGGGGGGGGGCCTTTGTACTGGTTATTTGTATTTTCGCCAATACTGTTTTCTTTCTTTTTTTACCTGGGCAGAAGGTTTCTAGCGGGGAACAAGGATTAGGATGTTAGGACTGATGCTTTTGAAATACTGCTTTTGATTGATAGAGATATGGGATTTGGGTTTTTTGTTGATTGCGCTCGCTAAGATATTTTCTTTCGATCTTATGCCTACGTATTCCCGTTTACCGAAACATGGAAATCAGAGCGTTCGTAGTTCCTCCTATTCTATGGGAGGAAATTGGTTTTTGGTGTCTTGTTCAAAGCCCAAGACGTGAAGCGAAAGGTGGTTTGTATCTTGTTCAAAGCCCAAGATGTGAAGCTGAAAGGTCTATTTGTGTCTTGTTCAAAGCCCAAGACGTGAAGCTGAAAGACCTCGGCTTTAGAGAGAATTTGTCATCTCTAAAGAGGGGAGAAGGAGAATTACTTTAACTGGGATACGCGGATCCGAGCAATGCCATAATTTCCGAAGAAAGGGTTTTAACCTGAAGGAGAAGACTTTAACTCAGTGTAGAGCAATGCCATCTTTCCTTAGGAATTTCTCATGCTAAAAGAGGGACAGTGGCGTGGATATAGATGATCTAGAGGCTTGCCGCTTACAGCGATTAGATGAAGGGGAAGGAGTTGTTGATGTTTGTATACTGTGAACGAGGCACAGCTTTGATGCTAAAAGGTTAATTGGATCAACCAGTGGTTTTCTTATACAAAGCCTAAGAGGAGGCTAATTTCCGCTAGGAAAATCATTATACAAAGCCTAAGAGGAGGCAATTTTGTGTCCCGTACAAAGCCCGAGAGAGAGGCTAAAAGATTTTGACCCGACGATGGAGTCTTTTGGTATCTCGTATAAAGCCCGAGATGGAGGCGATTGTTTGTTTGGCTCAATAAGAACCTTTTTGTATCTCGTACAAAGCCCGAGATGGAGGCGAAAGGGGGATTGACTCAACGAGGGAGTCTCTTATGTGTCTCGTACAAAGCCCGAGAGAGAGGCTAAACGTTGTTTGACTCCGCTGGGGAGAATCATTTGTACAAAGCCCAAGAGAAGGCTAAGGTTATTGTGTCAGTTAAGTGACAGGTCTAGTATACTGATTTTGAAAGAGAAAATCAATTCTTATATGAGCATCACTGTACTCATGGGTTAGATCTGAGGATCGGGGTTGTTTCCTTTTCTTTGGGGAAACTGGAAATCCAAAGGGTATTGAGACTGTCCGAGTCTGCGGGTTTCCTTCCTATTTAACGAAGGGGTCACTTGAGAATGTCTTTTGAGACTCAAGGAAGTTAGACTGTCCGTGTCTAGAGTTTTATCTTTCGTACTATGCTTTGAGAAACAGTAGTAGACTCTATGAAAGGACTGTTCTATGAGGATGACTAGGTTCTGTTCCTATACCTCTAGGAGGTCGTCGGGACAATTTGTACGAAGCCCAAGAGGAGGCTGGAAGCTTTTAAGAAGCCGACGGGTCCTTGTACGAAGCCCAAGAGGAGGCTATCATTCCCGGAGGAAGAGATCATTATACGAAGCCTAAGAGGAGGCTGTGAATACTTCTAAGAAGCCGTAGTGTCCTTGAATAATGCCCAAGAGGAGGCCGATGCTTTTAAGAAGCCCGTGGGTCTATCATCTCCTTTCCATTAGGAGAGATAACTCTTTTAAAGATAAAAACCACTGGTAAACATGCGAGGTTTACTATCCAGTAACTTTTAGCTTTTAAAGAGGGTTCCTTAGTTAAGGTCCAAGATTATGACCGTAGTGGGTGCCTAAACCCCGAGACATTCAAGGCAAGCTATCCATAAGGAATAGATCAAGTCAGGAAAGTTCGAGAATTTGGAAGAAACTCAAAGATGCCATTCACGGAGAATACATTCATCTTGGGGAGTAGAGCTTCTTGACGATTCCTAAGGAGGACAGCCGAAGAGAAGACTGTATCTGGTGCTCCTATTGGGGATCTAGGCGTCTATTTCTACGAATAAATGAAACGGCGTCACCTAGTTCTAGACGTAGTAGTCGGGGAAACTCGAAATATCTATACTATTATTACACAGTAGATATGAGTTTATGAAAGGAGACTTACAGTGAGCAGCCCCACAATACAGTTTATAATATGAAAGCAGTAAACGAAAGCGATAACCACTTACTCGGTTGGAGTGCTTCCATGCTGTTTGGTTAGTTGTTCAACAAAGAAAGATTGAAAACAACAGTATATTCAAAATCAAAGGAGAAAGTTCTTTGAAAAAGAAAGATTTGGGGCTTACAGCTCAAGGAGAGGCCCAGGGTTTTATCAGTGAGCGCACTGTTTGACTTTGTACAGCGGGACTTATACAAGTGATTGGGGCCCAAAAAGGCTTTCTGTACAAAGGGATGGGTCTTACACTTTCTCAAGAGGCCCAAAAAGGTTTAAAGAAAAAAGAGTGGGGCTTATAACACGAGGGTAGGCCCAAATGATTTTTCGTTTAAAAATGGCGATTGCGCCGAGGTTTTCTTTTAACGCAGAGGGACTTATACAATAAGTGAGGCCCAAAATATTTTGGTTAAAAGGGGGATTGGGTCTTACACTTTAATAGAGGCCCAAAGTGTTTTGAATGGGTCTTATAGCTCAAGGAGAGGCCCAGATGATTTTTATTTTTAAACGGGTGACGATCGTGCCGTTTACTTGTACAGAAGGACTTATACAATGAGTGAGGCCCAAAAAGTTTTTGTACAAGGGGGGATGGGTCTTACACTCTCTCAACAGGCCCAAAGAGTTTTGAAAATGATTTATGAGGGTTGAATTAATCCAAAACCCTAATTTGTTTTCAAAATGTATTTAATTGAATAAAAATTCAATTAAAATGATCAAAAATTGCTTAACACATGGAAAACAAATTGTGATCTTGGATTAATGCTTCAAAAATTAAGTATTGACCTACAAAATAATTAGAAAGCATTAAAATTTGCAAAATCAATGTAGAAAAAATATTTAAAATGCCAAAAACAATCAAAATATTAATTCTTTACAAAAATATCAATTATATGAAATAAATAATATTTTTGGGATTTTTTGTGAAAATAAAATATTTTAACATTTTTGTGAATTATTAAAAAAAGAATCAACTCAAAATCATTAAAACTCAGAGAGAAATTAATTTTTGAATCAATTAAACAAAATCACAAAATTCAAATATTTGAATATATGAAAAATGGCGCCAAGAACAGCTGAAGAACACGCGCGTGTTCTTGGTTTCTCAGATTTGCATTTTCTATCCAATCTCTATGAATACGTAATCATATCTTGCAATCCACATATCATTATGCTCGTCTCAACCTCACGATCATGTCTATGTACTTTAATTTCATTTAAATTAAACATATAACAAGAAATCACGAAGAGACCTCAAGAACCCTAATTTCTGCATGAAGGCTAGGATTTTTGATACACGATTCAAACAATGCAATTAATTGAGGGAAAACATTCCATGCATGATTATGAACATATGGCCAAATTATTGTGCGAGGAAATATGCATAGATTGAGAGATGACCAAGTATGGGCTTACCTCTAGGCCGTGACAGCAAGTTCAAAGTGATTTTTGATTTGGAGGTGTTACAGATGAGTTGTGATGATCTGAACAGCTTCCCTACACCCTATGGATTGTGTTTGGATGGTCGGACTTGATTGAAATTGGCTGGATCATTTTGTGGTACCTCAGCTGCACTTTGGTTAAAACCTTGAGCAACCAGCTGGTGATTTTGTGAAATTGATGTTTCAGAAGTAATCTAAGTGTTTGATCAGCTCATATGTGATATATGTGAGGTGTGTGAGTGATTGGTTTAATTGGAATTGCTCTCAAACTCAAAACCCGATAGTGACTTGCCTTAGAAGGCAAAATTGGAGTGAAAGAAGAGATTTTGAGGAAAGCATCTGTTAGATGGCTTTGGTGTACTCAAACTGACCACAATTGAGCTCTATTTATAGTATAGCAAGTTTGTTTTGCAAGGAATAGTGCATGGCAGCTGGTAAGTAGGTTTGGCCAATGTTGGCAAATGAAAATCCAAGTCTCCTCTAGCCATTGACTAGAGGTTAGGGCACAGAGCTTTGGTTCCCTTGGTCTTGGATAAGTCTTGACTGATTTCAAATGAGAATGGCTCAGTCCATGCCACCTTGATGGTTCCATTGAATGCCTCATTCCAAATTTGAAGTCTTGTCCCTATTTTGGCCATTCTAGGTTCAACATGCTATTTCTTGTTCCATGGACTTTAGAGGCTTGGCTCAGTGATTGTCCCCTTTAGATTCAATCCTCTGAGGTGTCCAAGTAGATAGGAGCAATTGAATTTGGCTGATTTTGGCAAATCGACCAAAGTTGCAAATTCTGCCTTGCCTTGACAGATTTCAGCAAGGCAACTTGGCAATGTTGTATCTCATGCTGTAGGTTGAATTTGGCAATGTTCTTGGCCATATTGGAAAGCTCTTACATGATACAACAACTGTTTGAACAAGTTTGGTTTTGATCCCATTTGATTCCAAGTGAAAAATCCCCCAACATTTGGCAAAAAGTGAGGCAGAATCTGACTTAGTGAAAATTTCACTAAGTGTTGGAAAAAGTGACATTTTCACTTTTCAGCAACTTTGATCACTCCATAACTCAAAATCCTTAATGAATTGGAATGACTTGTAGTTGAAGTTTTTGTAGGTGATAATGAGGGCTACAAATCCATCTTTGGATGAGAAAAAATGGCCTTGTGGTTTAGGAGTTATGGTCCTCCAAAGTTGGTACCTTTGCCACTTTATTTTTAACTTAGAAAAATTTTTAGTTTTATGGTTACCCCTTTTACAAGTTATCTCACTTTTCTTGATTTTTCTTGATGAATGATGATTCAAATCATACATTAACATCATTTTAGGGTTAAAAATCCATTTTGGTGAAAAATCTCAAAAAGTCAAAGTTGACTTTTGTGCACAGTTGCTTTTTATCAGATGAATTCCAAACTGTGCAATTCTTCAGGAAATCATGTCGTTGACCTAAATCAAACTTGATGGACATGTTCCATGGGTGTCATAGGGTATAGTCAATCATGTATTAGGGTTTGGGAGCATGTCCAGGTCAAAAGTCAAAGTTACAGTTGACTTTTCCCTTAAAACCCTAATTGTGGTGCAGATGAAATTGAGACTTGTTGCTCAAACTTCTTGGATTAATCCATTGTCCCAAATGGATCAATATGGTATATTAGAGACCCTAAAATCATCTCTTGAGGTCTTGGCTCATGGTTTGTCCCAAAAGTCAACTTAGGGTGAATTAGGTCAAGAAACCCTAATTCCTGATTTTTGATGAATGCATCCCCTGAGGCAAAATTGACTTGATGCATGGGTTCATGAGGTTCCATGAAGTATATTAGGTTATGTTTTGGATCATTGCCTTGTGCCCAGATGAAAATTTCCATCTGGAGGCCCTGGTCGACCAAAACCCTAATTTGGTGACACTGTCAATCTTGAGACTTGATCCACCTAGAAGGGAGCAGCCTTGTGCTAAATCCTTGAAGTGGGAGTCCTTTTTGATCCATTGTGGATATTTAAGAGATTAGACAAGTTGAAGATCATGTCATTTCTTGATTGATCCTTTGTCTAAGCACTCAGAGAGGGCTTGAAACCCTAATTTTGATTGTAGTGGATGCTCACCCATCTTTGGGGAGACTAATGAAGCATAAAGGTACATCCATATTGTGATGATGATTTTCACAATGACGGGAAATCTAAGTGGTCAAAATTTGGGGTATTACAGATGCCCCTATTTAATCTTCTTGGACCCAAAGGTGTGAATGACGAAGGGATTCGGGCATTCGGGGTGCAAGAGGATTAAATATCGGAATATCTGAAATTTTGATGGTGGTTATGAATGGTAGCTTACGCATTCATCTTCTTTAGCTAAGCAATGATGCTTAGAAAAGGTAAACTTCCCCTCGATCCTGGTCTTCAGCCAAGGAACTGGTCTCAGTTTTCTTTTGAAATAAACCTCCCCTCGTTCTTGGTTTCCTACCAAGGAACTGGTCTTAGTTTCTGATTTAAACTTCCCCTCGATCTTGGTTTCTTACCAAGGAACTGGTCTTAGTTTCTGATTTGAACTTCCCCTCGATCCTGGTTTCTTACCAAGGAACTGGTCTCGGTTTCTTTTGTCAATAAACTTTACTGACAAGGGACGCTATTCGTAGCGGCTTTCCTTCAAACTTCTCGCCGAATTTTCCTGGGGAGATGCCATTTGAGTGGAAAAAGTTTTGATGTCAGACTTGCTGGGGAACCCATTCGTCTGAATTGTAGAGGTACACAAACTTCTCTATTTTGGAGACGCCATTTGTCGATTCTACTAGGGAAAGCGAGTCTCTTGAGAGAATGTTTTCATTTGGGATCTTTCATCATACTTTTCTCGGGATCTTCAAGGAGAAACGCCATATGATGGGGTCCAATTTTGAGGTGCCAGTGACCTTCTCATCAGTGGTTTTTCGGAGCAAAACTCGCGTGCTGCCGAATCTCTGATCACGAGGCTTTCTCTGTGGATTTTCCTTAATCCGGGAAAGCAAGGATATCATCTTTAATGGCGAAGAGTGACATCTGTTGAAGGTTCTCTGATCTTTCAGAGGTTCAAGTTATCAAAGTGGCCAAGTGCCGACTCTGATCTAAAGATACACTGGTGGCGAGATTGTGCAGACGCAACACTTCCTGACGAGGAAAGAACTGACAAACTCGATTGAGAAAACTGTTTATCACTAGGGGACAAGACCGGCTAGAGTGATAACGATGCAATATGAAATGTAAATGCAAATCAAAAATGCATGAAGTACGTATGTATATGCTGACAAAACTGACGCGACATATAGACTAATGGATGAACACAATTGGATACTCGGCCATCGCGGGGCGAAGAAGTACCGTTGGTTCAAAATAGCAATTCCACCTTGCTTAGGAGAGATAGTCCCGTTGGGAGCTATGTTGATCGGGCTTAGGAGATGAGAACTCGGCCGAGGCGTGTCAGACGAAACAAGGTCTCTGACACAGTTGATCCCTTTATTCAGGAGTACTGGCTTAGAAAGAGTACTTTGATTCTGCACTTTGAAGTTTGCTTACTTCGGGAGAAGCGATCGATGTTCTTCTGATGTTCAACAGTCAAAAGAAATGCCATCTTTAATTTAAAAGCAGAAAAAGTTTAACAAGTAAATTTATTTTTGTTTTATTTCAAGAATCGCTGATTAAGTTTAAACAACGTCGTTCTGTAAAGCTAAAACAAGTAAAGAATTACAAACAAAAGCACAAGGGCTCAAATTTTATTGATAAGATGGAGATCAGCCAAACGCGTGATTCCAAAGAGTATATACAAAGTTATAAAATGGTAATTTACAGGAAAAAGGGCTACGTTGAAACATAACGACCACTATCCTTCTACCAACTTTGAATTCGGGACATCCTGAGCTTCTGTCGAAGATGACCTTGACTGGAGTTTTCCTGACAGATGATGATGCAACTGCTGCTGAGGGACTTGCCTCTGTTGAACATAGTTACTTGCCATTATCCCTAACTTTTGCCTGGATTGTACTATGAGATTTCCAATCCATCGGGATGATTCTTTTCATGTCTCTATCTTTTGCCTGGACCGCCCTTTCGGGTTTTCAATCCACCGAGACGTTTTTTTTTTTTTAGTTTTAGGCGAAGTATTTCTTGACTACATCAACATTCGTGGGGTAGGCAAATTCCTCTCCGTCCATGGTTGCAAGTCTCAAGGCGCCGCCTGAGAAAGCTTTCGTGACCACATAGGAGCCATCATAATTTGGGGTCCATTTGCCCCGGGAATCAGTGAGAAATGATTGTATCTTCTTGAGCACAAGGTCTCCTTTCCTGAAGATGCGGGGTCGAACCTTTTTGTCGAACGCCTTCTTCATTCTTTGCTGATACAACTGACTGTGGCATAATGCCGTGACTCGTTTTTCCTCGATCAGATTCAATTCGTCGTGTCGACTTTGACACCATTCAGCTTCGGTGAGATTAGCTTCCATCAATACCCGGATTGATGGGATCTCTACTTCTATGGGGAGAACTGCCTCCATGCCATATACTAGAGAGAAAGGGGTTGCCCCTGTTGAAGTGCGGACAGATGTTCGATAACCGTGAAGAGCAAAGGGTAGCATTTCGTGCCAATCTTTATAGGTTACAACTATCTTTTGAACGATCTTCTTGATGTTCTTGTTAGCCGCTTCTACCGCCCCGTTCATCTTGGGTCGGTAGGGAGATGAGTTATGGTGTTCGATCCTGAACTCTGCACACAACTCTTTCATCATCTTATTGTTCAAGTTAGATCCATTATCAGTAATGATCTCGCTTGGAACACCATAACGGCAGATGATATTGTTTTTGATAAATCGGACCACCACTTGTCGGGTTACATTGGCGAATGATGCTGCTTCGACCCACTTGGTGAAATAGTCAATGGCTACCAGGATGAACCGATGTCTGTTTGAAGCCTTAGGTTCGATCAAGCCAATCATGTCGATTCCCCATATGGAAAAAGGCCACGGGGAAGAGAGAACTTTGAGATGTGATGGCGGTACATGAATTTTGTCGGAGTATATCTGACACTTGTGACACCTCCTCATGTACTTGTAGCAGTCGGATTCCATGGTCAACCAATAATACCCGGCCCTGAGAATTTTTCTCGCCATTGTGTGTCCGTTGGCATGAGTGCCAAAGGATCCTTCATGAATTTCTTTCATGAGCATGTCTGCTTCTGGTCTGTCGACGCATCAGAGCAAGACCATGTCAAAATTTCTCTTATAAAGAGTGTCACCGCTCAGGAAGAAGTTTCCAGCCAATCTTCTGAGGGTTTTCCTGTCTTTTCTGAGTGCCCCAGATGGGTACTCTTGTTTCTGAAGGAAGCATTTCATATCGTGATACCAAGGTCTGTCGTCTATGACTGCTTCAATCGCGAAGATGTAAGCGGGCCGTTCAAGGCGCATGATGTCGATCTTAGGTATGTCATTCCATCGACCTACACTAATCATGGAAGAGAGAGTGGCTAATGCATCAGCCATTTGATTCTCATCACGAGGGATGTGATGAAAGTTGACTCTGTTGAAGAAGGGTAACAACCTCCTTGCATAGTCTTTGTAAGGAATCAATCCTGATTGATATGTGTTCCAATCTCCTTTTATCTGGTTAATAACCAGGGCTGAATCGCCATATACGTCCAAGTTTTTGATCCTTAAATCAATCGCTTCTTCGAGACCCATGATACATGCTTCATATTCGGCCTCGTTGTTCGTACATTTGAACGTAAGTCTGGCAGTGAAAGGAATGTGGGAACCCTGAGGGGTAACAATGATTGCCCCAATTCCGTTTCCATAATGATTGACTGCTCCGTCAAAGATAAGTCCCCACTGGGAACCTGGTTCTGGCCCTTCACTGGGTAACGGTTCATCGCAATCTTTCATCTTTAGATACATGACATCTTCGTCTGGGAAGTCAAACCCGATTGATTCTTGATCGTCAATCGGTTGATGAGCCAAATGATCGGCTAAAATACTTCCTTTAACGGCTTTCTGAGCATGGTACTCTATGTCATATTCTGATAGTAACATCTGCCAACGGGCAATCCTTCCCGTGAGAGCAGGTTTTTTGAAAACGTACTTGATTGGATCCATTTCGGAGACCAACCAAGTAGTATGACGAATCATGTAGTGGCAAAGACGTTTGGCTGCCCAAGCCAAAGCGCAACAAGTTTTCTCAAGCATTGTGTACCGAGTTTCGCAGTCGGTGAATTTCTTGCTTAGATAGTAAATGGCAGACTCTTTCCTTTTAGTTTCGTCTTGTTGGCCAAGTACACATCCCATTGAGTCCTCTAGGACTGTGAGGTAAATGATCAGTGGTCTTCCCTCTACTGGAGGTGATAGAATCGGAGGATTCAACAGATATTCCTTAATACTATCGAAGGCGGTTTGGCAATCTTCTGACCAAACACAATCCTGGTTCTTTTTTAGTAATTTGAAAATCGGCGCACACGTCGCGGTCATAAGGAATATGAATCTGGAGATGTAGTTCAAACCTCCCAGGAATCCTCTGACTTGTTTTTCAATTTTCGGAGAAGGCATTTCTTGAATGGCCTTGACCTTGTCAGGATCAACTTCAATTCCTTTCTGGCTGACGATGAACCCTAGTAATTTCCCCAAACGGACACCGAAGGTGCACTTGTTGGGATTCAAGCGGAGCTTGAATTTTCTTAGACGTTCGAACAATTTTGACAGATGTTCAACGTGCTCATCCTCTGTTCTTGATTTTGCAATCAAATCATCGACATATACCTCGATTTCTTTGTGTGTCATGTCGTGAAACAGAGTAGTCATGGCCCTTTGATAGGCTGCCCCGACATTCTTCAAACTGAACGACATTACCTTGTAACAAAAGGTACCCCATGGGGTAATGAACGAAGTTTTCTCCATGTCTTTCGGCGCCATTTTGATCTGGTTATAGTCCGAGAATCCATCCATGAAGGAAAATACTTTGAACTTTGCTGTGCTGTCAACTAACATGTCAATGTGTGGTAAAGGAAAGTCGTCCTTTGGACTTGCCTTGTTCAGATCTCTGTAATCGACACACATTCTAACCTTTCTGTCCTTTTTGGGAACGGGTACGATGTTGGCTAACCATTGAGGATATTCAGATGTAGCGAGGAAACCCGCGTCGATCTGTTTCTGTACCTCCTCCTTGATTTTGATGGCCATGTCCGGGTGAGTGCATCTCAACCTTTGCTTTACTGGCGGACATTCTGATCTCAACGTTAAATGATGTTCCACGATGCTGGTATCCAACCCTGGCATATCCTGATAGGACCAAGCGAATACATCGGGAAATTCTTTGAGAAGCTTTATCAAACCCTCTCTGGCAGTTGGACTGAGCAGTGCTCCGATCCTGATTTCTTTTCTCTCTTTTTCTGAACCCAAGTTTACCGTTTCCAACGGCTCTTTGTGAGGTTCAATGGACCTTTCCTCTTGTCTGAGTAGTCGGGAGATCTCTTCTGGAATTTGGTCGTCATTTTCTTCTTCAGCCTCGAATAACGGGAACTCAAAGTTGGGAGAAGGCATCGGATCGTATGTTTCAACGGGGTATAAAACAAGCAATCTGCATGACGTGATGATTCGTGTTTAGAAGAGATAGAGAAAATGTAAGTGTGTGCAGTGTTTTATTTTACTGCTTGTTTTTATTATTGAATGTTTTTTTAGGATTACCATTTTCTGAAAAAGAAAAAAGAGAAAACAGCAATTAATGCGGAAATTACAGAACGACGTTATTTTATTAATGAACAAGTCGATTCTTGAAACTACAGCCCTATAAAACAAAACTCTGTCGCTTCGAGCAAAGCGAAGAGGGAAATTTACAAAAAACGAGCCCTATCAAAACATTCATTTCACCTGGGCAGGGTGAAAGGTTAAAGATGGCAATTACTTTGACTGATGAACGACCTTCGGAACCTCGACGGCAACCCATTGGCGGCAAACTCCTCGGTGAATCACAAAGTCTGGCACCTTCCTTGATTTGTCTTCATAAATGACGCTGATTTCTGGTGGAGCAGGATCATTGGAATCTGTCTCCCAAGCAGAATTGTCGTAGGAGGATTCCTCTATTGTATTTTGCATAGCATTTGTGCTCTCAGTTGTATCTCCCCATCCAGTTGGCTGGATATCTTCGAGCCTGATACGAGAGCTTTCGGGAGCGGTGTACTTGACCATATAGTCGTATTTTCCACTCGGTTGTCCCAAGGTGTCCCACATTTTTTTGGAACTGGAGGAATCATCCCTCTCGATGACGTTGACCTCGGGAAAAGTATAGTTGATGAATTCAAGTCCTACGAACGTTGCGAATTCATCTTCATGTTGAGTAGTTTCTGAATGACCTGAGTGTTGATCCCATGACATGGTGGGGACACATGTAATCTGTTCAATGACACTCAGCTGAGTTTCATTGTTCGGCTGACTTTCTTTCCCCAAGTTTCCTGGGTAAGGCTGCCACATTGGCAGGCCATCCATTGGGCCATAGTAATTGTGATCAAAGTTGTCTTTCATCGGAGTGTCTTCCTCTAATGAATTTGGCGGAGCACGGCATCCTTCCGGATAACAATCTCCGTAGATCATTTCGACATCTGATCTTGGTATAAATCTCGGACTTTCTGTAGGAAAGCAAAAAGGCATAGGCACCTCTTCCTGAGACATATAGCCGTCCTTGTTAAGGTAGGACTTCCATTCTTCATCTGTGTCAGAGGGATCTTCCTCATTGATAGCATGAACTGTCTGAGACACTGGGTGAAGGAAACCTCCACTGTGGAAGAAGTTTTGAAGGGGATGAAGACTTTCATCATTGGCGGCTGTCTGGGTACAGGTCGCAGAAAAACCAAGACCCTCCTTTGTTTTATTGTCAATAGGAATGACAAGCCGTCCCCATCCTATCGTATCGGTACTCTTGACCGCTTTGATAGCATCTTTGTATGAAGAAATTGAAGTTCCTTCTTTGAACTGATTATCCTTGCTCACCGATAGTGCTTGGAACTGAGTTCCAATAACCTCCTCGGGTCCCACACATGTAGATGATGATAGGTTACTCACAAGCAAGGCTTGTTCCCCACAAACCGTGACAAGTTGATCGTTCTTGACGAACTTTAGCTTTTGGTGGAGGGTCGAAGTGACCGTTCCAGCCTGATGTATCCAAGGTCTTCCTAATAAACAATTGTATGTTGCCCAGATGTCCATGACCTGGAAAGTGATTTGGAAAGTGTGAGGACCAATAGTTATGGGAATATCAACTTCGCCGGTAACTGTTTTTCTGGATCCGTCGAATGCTTTGACGACGACCTCGCTGGTTCTCATCGGAGGGCCCTTGAATGATAATTGCATCAAAGTGGACTTTGGCATAACATTCAGGGCTGACCCTGTGTCTACCAGTACGTTGGCTAAAGCATCGCCCTGGCAGTTAACTGTGATATTGAGCGCCATGTTATGACGGCGACCCTCTTCAGGTAATTCCTCATCACTAAATCCCAAATTATTGCAGGAAGTGATGTTAGAGACAATGCTATCGAATTGTCTGATTGTTACATCCTGTTCCACAAAGGCTTGCTCCAAGACTTTCTGTAGAGCCTCTCTGTGTGCTTCTGAACTGAGTAACAATGATAATACTGAGATCTTTGAAGGAGTCTGTAACAGTTGATCAACAATGTTATATTCACTCCTTTGGATGAGCTTTAGCATCTCATCTTTGTCTTTTGAAAAGTCGGGATTACTAGATTGACCGACTGGTGGATCAGGAATTTCTGCCTGAAGTTCCTTTTCTTTGTTGGATTCTCCAAACCCTCGGTTGAAGATTCGACCGCTCCGTGTTACACGACTGATGTCTGCAATATTCAGGATGGAGGGTAATGGAATTTCCTTTCCATTCTCGATTATTGTTGCACCGTATTTGTAAGGGATTGCCTTAGCTGATTCATACGGTAGTGGCCCCGGTAGATAGATGACTATGGGAACCTTCTGATTTTTCTGACCATCATAAGTAACCTTGATCCGTTCCCGGTTGGGAACTCTAGATTCGTCAAGTAGAGGGATGATGGCAAAAACATCCCTGGTCCTGTGATGACCAGAGATCGTGACAACATCCTCAACTTGCTCGGCAAGGTAGTTCGGCGACCAAATGATGGGTCCTGAACCTGGATATGGACGAATTTCTCCATGATCGACCTGACCCTGAAGAGCTGCTCTCACAAGGTAACACCCTTGGTTACTTTCCGAACAGACGCTACAACTGTCATAGTTGTTTGGTGGCACCTGGCCACGCCCACTTTGAATACAATGTAACCTCACTAGGTTATCTTCCATTGATCGGACATCCTGACTTTGACGACGAGTAGGATTCCTGTGATTGATACTAATCTGCTGAGTATCTTCGTTCATATAGATTGGCATCCACCAGTGATTTAACAAGTGCTGAAGTGCCTCCTGGACAAGGGAACAACCTCGATCGTTTTCGCAACCTGCTTTACAGTTTTGATAATCATGTGATATTAAGAATCCGAGTCGGACCTGCTCGGCATGTAACTCTACCAGGTTGGTATTCATCACGCGAATGTCAAAGATCTGAACCATGTTGATTTGATAGGAGTTCCTATCATGGTAGTCTTGGATCCATCCAAGATCCATCTGACGCTGGAGGGCCTCTTGTATGAAAGAGCATCCCTGTTTGTTTATCGAGCAAATCAGACAGGAACTGTAATCGTGCCGCGGCAGATTATGATACTGGCTTTGCCTTGAATGCATCGCCACCAAGTTGACATTCATCGCACGGATGTCGTGGTTTTGAATGACATTGGAATTCGTGTAAACCATGTTACCTCCACGAACTCGGTGCTCTTGGATCCATCCAAGATCCATTTGCTCCTGTAGAGCTGCTTGCACCACAGAACATTCCTGGTTGTCTTTAGAGCAGATATCACACTGGTGATAATTATGAGGTGGCACATGGCCATATCCACTCTGTCTACAATGCATCTTGACCAGATTGGTTTTCAACAAGAGTACATCATGAATTTGATAGACATTGTTAGTCTCTTTCTCAATCAGATTGACTGCAGCTTTCTCATGTTGAGGCAGCGCGTTCGTAAGAACATTAGGATTCGTATCTTTGAAAGATAAGAGCCTGCTCCTAACAAGCTTTTGCACGTCGGATTTGAAATTGAGACAAGTCTCAATGTTATGCCCTGAACCTCCTTGATGATAAGGGCATGTTTGATCCGCTTTAAACCAAAAAGGCGGATTTTCCGGAACTGAAAGGGGAGACTTAGTCTGAATGTGCCCCTTAGCCAACAGTAACGGAAACAGCTATGCGTACGTTACGGGTATAGGATCAAATCCTGGTGGCCGTGTTGTACGGTTGTTGTTATATGGAGGACGAGCCTGCTGAAGAGGCTGTTGTGTCCTTTGTTGGTCAGGTTGGCTCTGCGCAACCTGAGGTTGATACATAGGAACAGGCGCGGGGCCGATAGCAGGAGTTATAGCTGCTACTGGCTGATAACGTCGTCTTTGCTTTTCGAGAGAGATATTCCCAATATCTTGCTCTTTTTTCTTAGGGAGAGCACTACCGTATTTTTTAGTACCGCTCGTTGATCCAGTGTCTTTTACCAAACGTCCTTCTCGGACGGCTTCCTCAAGATGTACACCCATGCCGACCATTTCGGTGAAATCACTGGGCGCACTGGCAACCATTCGGTCGTAGTAAAATGAGCTTAAGGTCTTTAAGAAGATTTTTGTCATCTCTTTTTCCTCAAGAGGTGGACAAATTTGAGCGGCAATTTCACGCCACCTTTGAGCATACTCCTTAAAGGTTTCTTTGTCCTTTTGCGACATCGATCTGAGTTGATCTCCGTCGGGTGCCATGTCCAAATTGTATTTGTATTGTTGGACGAAGGCAATACCAAGATCTCTGAATGTACTGATCGTAGTACGGTTTAAACCCATGTACCATTTGAGTGCGGCACCGGTTAAACTATCCTGGAAGTAGTGAATCAGCAGGTCCTGATTCTCCGTCTGAGTTGACATCCGCCGAGCGTACATCACCAGATGGCTCTGAGGGCAAGAGTTACCCTTGTATTTTTCAAAGTCGGGCACTTGGAACTTGTGCGGGACTTTCACATTTGAGACTAAGCAGAGGTCTGCGGCGTCCTTCCCAAATAGATCCTGACCGCGAATGGCTTGCAGCTCTTTCTGTATTTCCAAGAACTGCTCCTGGAATTCATCCATTCTGTCAAACATAGTTTCCTTCTTACCAGAAGGTGTTGGTGGAATCTGTCCTTCCGGGACAGTGTGCACCACAGGGGGGTGGTACCGTGACTATGGCAGTAAGTCTTGGCGCCTCCCGAAGTTTGTAACCTTCAGGAGTCTTGAGTATGCCCCTGGCATCTTCGCTTTCCCGAAGTTTGTAACCTTCAGGCCCAGCGGCTTCTGTTGCGATTCCCTGATCTTCAGTGATCGGCGGAACATATCCTTCCGGGATATAGTTAACAGGCATGCCCCAAGGACGATCTTTCGGCATCTGATACCTAGGATCATACTTTTCTATGATGGGGGTTGAGGTGATCTCTGAGATCACAGTTCTTTGTAGCTGAGCTTCTGCCATGGCTTGCATGTCGTTACGAAGCTTTCTCATATCCTCTCTCAGAGCGTCGATCTCTTCTTTCAACTCTCTATTTTCTTCCTCAAGATCATCCATCTTTTTCTGACGATTGGCCCGAGTATTGTACGAATGAGACAGTTTGACTCTAGAATCGAGACACAAACGTGAGATTCGTAGGTAAGGAGAATACGCGATGTGAGAATGATGAATGCAATGATTATATTAATTGTTGTTTTTTTGTTTAATCAAAATAAACTTCGACAATTAGATTGCAAATATCAAACTGTGGGGAAACCCCTTTTTATTGAATTCCAAAGGATTACAGAAATGGAAATACAGTAGATTACAAAGTGCAGAAACAGAAACCTAGACTAATGGGTCTCGAGTCCTCTTCTTTGACCGGGGCGCTTGGGCCGTTGTTGGGTTGTCATTCCTTTGCCAGGTGAAAGGAGCGAGCAAATTCCTTTGGTCATCTTGATTCTCTACAGCATACTGCTCCAAAATTTCAATCAGAGCATCTTTCTCTTTTAGTAGTCGCTGTATTTGGATACACTCTACGTCGAGGGTGCGGTACTTGTTCTTCCAAGATCTTCTTTACTTTTGAACTTTGTTGAGAGTAACCTGAAGCTTTTCAGTTTCCGTCATGAAGTACATGACAGTTTCCCTCGGTGGAAGAATTCCATAATGAGGATAAGGCATCTTTAGCTTGAGAGCTCTAGTTTGTACCCAATGGAGATAAGGCTCCACCGAGACACGGTCCGGTTTTCCCAGAGACTCTCGTCCTTTCTTATGAACATGTTTCCAAGCTTGCACTATTTCCATCTTTAGTGCTCTGTCACTTTCTCCTTCTTTGAAGAAAAGACCTTCCAGATGAACACCCAGTGGGATGTGTCTCATCGGGTATCCAAATTGACGAAGCACCAATATCGGATGATAGTTGATTCCTCCTTTAGTTCCTATGAGGGGTACGTTGGGGAAGTTTCCACAACGGTCAATGATTCTAATTCCCTCATAAATCCTATTACACCAATCTATATCAGAGTTGGTAAGAGACATGATCTTCTGCGACCAACGTAAGACACTCTTGCAATCCCAAAAAGCAGCAGACTTGGGCAAGTGAGAGATAAACCATTTGTAAAGCAGAGGTACACAGCATGTGATCTCCCCACCGCTGTACAAATTTCCCATGTGTACAGAATGATACGCGTCTGCAAGCAAAGTCGGTACAGGGTTTCCAATGAGAAAAACCTTAATAGCATTGATATCGACGAAGTTATTGATGTTGGGAAACAAAAATAACCCGTAGGTGAGCAAGACAAAGATGCTTTCAAAAGCAGTCCTGTTCCCTATACTAGTGAAGTATAGAGCCTTTTTTGTCAAGAACTGGGCTGGCAAACCTTGGATGCCACCCTTAGTGGTCATGTGAGTCCTGACCTCAGACTCGTCCAAATGAATTGCTATTGCAATAGTCTGATTCTTTGGAATTTCTTCCAGTCCAGAAAATGGAGCTCGATCGGTGATATGTAAATCAGTCAGATGAGAATACTCCTCCAGCGTTGGTGATAGCTGGTAATCCGGGAATGTGAAACAGTGATAAACCGGATCGTAGAATTGAATGAGCGCGTCCATGATCCCCTTAATCACATGGACTCTTAACAGTGGTAGAAAACCACCGTGCTTGGCTCTGAAAGCCTCTGGGTTAACGATCATCCTTGCTAACCTTCTCAAATCCCCTAGTTTTGGAACCTTGAAGGTATACTGGTGAGTTCTCCTTCTACCGAAATCCATTAGCGTAATCCTCTTCTCTGATATTTGCAATCACAGTCTTAGTTTAATTTGAAAAACAGAGAGACTAGAAGAGAAAGTTTTTTGAGTGTTTTAATGTTTTATTAAATGAATGCAAGAATGCAGCACACAAAAACATAGAAATAACATGGGGTCAAAGGGTCGTTGTCATGAAGTCAAGGCTCTACCCATCCCCAAAGGTTTATACTAGGGTGATTTTTGTACCTGTACTCGTTATCATCAGCTCCTCCCAGGAAAGCAAAACAACAAGCGGATCGCCAGCGAGTTGTAGAGCAATCTTAGAGTAAGTGCCATTCACCGAGAATAGATCACCAGCCTCAAATGAGGGTAGTATCGCGTAACAACTATTTCCGATAGTTTCCGCACTACGAAAGGGTTTGGCTCCTCAGCTTCTCAGACTTAACAACCGGCCCATTGGCTAGAAGAGTGAATGGGTTGCGTTGGTCAGCCTCCACTAAGGTTGATGGTCGACCCCGTCGCCATCACTTATCTTAAGTGTATACTCATTCTCACCACATGCGGCATCACACGCATTTCCAGTAGCAGAAAAATAAACACGTATAGCAATTAGGAAAAGCAGTATATATATTTGTCCTAATCATCCTAGACTTATAAAGCTATGATTCCTAAGTTCCTGACAGAAAATGGGTTCCTCGGCGGAAGCCCTAATCTGTGGTATCAACCAAAGAGGTGAAAAGGAGGAAAAAGGAAAGAAGCTGAAGAGATATGCCCCACGGTGGGCGCCACTTTTCTGTAGCGAGCGATTTTGGACGCGGTTCTTAAGCGCTGGTTGCTCTCTATGGTTCGAGCTTTGACTACAGGTCGATTCATTTTTTATCCTATTGTGAGCTGAATAAGGAAGGGAAATAGATGTCTCCAATTAACCCTGCTTGCATACTGAGTTTAAACAGCGGTCTGTTAGGTTACGGATGCTATCAATGTGGGGGGGCCTTTGTACTGGTTATTTGTATTTTCGCCAATACTGTTTTCTTTCTTTTTTTACCTGGGCAGAAGGTTTCTGGCGGGGAACAAGGATTAGGATGTTAGGACTGATGCTTTTGAAATACTGCTTTTGATTGATAGAGATATGGGATTTGGGTTTTTTGTTGATTGCGCTCGCTAAGATCTTTTCTTTCGATCTTATGCCTACGTATTCCTGTTTACCGAAACAGGGAAATCAGAGCGTTCGTAGTTCCTCCTATTCTATGGGAGGAAATTGGTTTTTGGTGTCTTGTTTAAAGCCCAAGACGTGAAGCGAAAGGTGGTTTGTATCTTGTTCAAAGCCCAAGATGTGAAGCTGAAAGGTCTATTTGTGTCTTGTTCAAAGCCCAAGACGTGAAGCTGAAAGACCTCGGCTTTAGAGAGAATTTGTCATCTCTAAAGAGGGGAGAAGGAGAATTACTTTAACTGGGATACGCGGATCTGAGCAATGCCATAATTTCTGAAGAAAGGGTTTTAACCTGAAGGAGAAGACTTTAACTCAGTGTAGAGCAATGCCATCTTTCCTTAGGAATTTCTCATGCTAAAAGAGGGACAGTGGCGTGGATATAGATGATCCAGAGGCTTGCCGCTTACAGCGATTAGATGAAGGGGAAGGAGTTGTTGATGTTTGTATACTGTGAACGAGGCACAACTTTGATGCTAAAAGGTTAATTGGATCAACCAGTGGTTTTCTTATACAAAGCCTAAGAGGAGGCTAATTTCCGCTAGGAAAATCATTATACAAAGCCTAAGAGGAGGCAATTTTGTGTCCCGTACAAAGCCCGAGAGAGAGGCTAAAAGATTTTGACCCGACGATGGAGTCTTTTGGTATCTCGTATAAAGCCCGAGATGGAGGCGATTGTTTGTTTGGCTCAATAAGAACCTTTTTGTATCTCATACAAAGCCCGAGATGGAGGCGAAAGGGGGATTGACTCAACGAGGGAGTCTCTTACGTGTCTCGTACAAAGCCCGAGAGAGAGGCTAAACGTTGTTTGACTCCGCTGGGGAGAATCATTTGTACAAAGCCCAAGAGAAGGCTAAGGTTATTGTGTCAGTTAAGTGACAGGTCCAGTATACTGATTTTGAAAGAGAAAATCAATTCTTATATGAGCATCACTGTACTCATGGGTTAGATCTGAGGATCGGGGTTGTTTCCTTTTCTTTGGGGAAACTGGAAATCCAAAGGGTATTGAGACTGTCCGAGTCTGCGGGTTTCCTTCCTATTTAACGAAGGGGTCACTTGAGAATGTCTTTTGAGACTCAAGGAAGTTAGACTGTCCGTGTCTAGAGTTTTATCTTTCGTACTATACTTTGAGAAACAGTAGTAGACTCTATGAAAGCACTGTTCTATGAGGATGACTAGGTTCTGTTCCTATACCTCTAGGAGGTCGTCGGGACAATTTGTACGAAGCCCAGGAGGAGGCTGGAAGCTTTTAAGAAGCCGACGGGTCCTTGTACGAAACCCAAGAGGAGGCTATCATTCCCGGAGGAAGAGATCATTATACGAAGCCTAAGAGGAGGCTGTGAATACTTCTAAGAAGCCGTAGTGTCCTTGAATAATGCCCAAGAGGAGGCCGATGCTTTTAAGAAGCCCGTGGGTCTATCATCTCCTTTCCATTAGGAGAGATAACTCTTTTAAAGATAAAAACCACTGGTAAACGTGCGAGGTTTACTATCCAGCGACTTTTAGCTTTTAAAGAGGGTTCCTTAGTTAAGGTCCAAGATTATGACCGTAGTGGGTACCCAAACCCTGAGACATTCAAGGCAAGCTATCCACAAGGAATAGATCAAGTCAGGAAAGTTCGAGAATTTGGAAGAAACTCAAAGATGCCATTCACGGAGAATACATTCATCTTGGGGAGTAGAGCTTCTTGACGATTCCTAAGGAGGACAGCCGAAGAGAATACTGTATCTGGTGCTCCTATTGGGGATCTAGGCGTCTATTTCTACGAATAAATGAAACGGCGTCACCTAGTTCTAGACGTAGTAGCCGGGGAAACTCGAAATATCTATACTATTATTACACAGTAGATATAAGTTTATGAAAGGAGACTTACAGTGAGCAGCCCCACAATACAGTTTATAATATGAAAGCAGTAAACGAAAGCGATAACCACTTACTCGGTTGGAGTGCTTCCATGCTGTTTGGTTAGTTGTTCAACAAAGAAAGATTGAAAACAACAGTATATTCAAAATCAAAGGAGAAAGTGCTTTGAAAAAGAAAGATTTGGGGCTTACAGCTCAAGGAGAGGCCCAGGGTTTTATCAGTGAGCGCACTGTTTGACTTTGTACAGCGGGACTTATACAAGTGACTGGGGCCCAAAAAGGTTTTCTGTACAAAGGGATGGGTCTTACACTCTCTCAAGATGTCCAAAAAGGTTTAAAGAAAAAAGAGTGGGGCTTATAACACGAGGGTAGGCCCAAATGATTTTTCGTTTAAAAATGGCGATTGCGCCGAGGTTTTCTTTTAACGCAGAGGGACTTATACAATAAGTGAGGCCCAAAATGTTTTGGTTAAAAGGGGAATTGGGTCTTACACTCTAATAGAGGCCCAAAGTGTTTTGAATGGGTCTTATAGCTCAAGGAGAGGCCCAGATGATTTTTATTTTTAAACGGGCGACGATCGTGCCGTTTACTTGTACAGAGGGACTTATACAATGAGTGAGGCCCAAAAAGTTTTTGTACAAGGGGGGATGGGTCTTACACTCTCTCAAGAAGCCCAAAGAGTTTTGAAAATGATTTATGAGGGTTGAATTAATCCAAAACCCTAATTTGTTTTCAAAATGTATTTAATTGAATAAAAATTCAATTAAAATGATCAAAAATTGTTTAACACATGGAAAACAAATTGTGATCTTGGATTAATGCTTCAAAAATTAAGTATTGACCTACAAAATAATTAGAAAGCATTAAAAGTTGCAAAATCAATGTAGAAAAAATATTTAAAATGCCAAAAACAATCAAAATATTAATTCTTTACAAAAATATCAATTATATGAAATAAATAATATTTTTGGTATTTTTTATGAAAATAAAATATTTTAACATTTTTGTGAATTATTAAAAAAAGAATCAACTCAAAATCATTAAAACTCAGAGAGAAATTAATTTTTGAATCAATTAAACAAAATCACAAAATTCAAATATTTGAATATATGAAAAATGGCGCCAAGAACAGCTGAAGAACACGCGCGTGTTCTTGGTTTCTCAGATTTGCATTTTCTATCCAATCTCCATGAATACGTAATCATATCATGTAATCCACATATCATTATGCTCGTCTCAACCTCACGATCATGTCTATGTACTTTAATTTCATTTAAATTAAACATACAACAAGAAATCACGAAGAGACCTCAAGAACCCTAATTTCTGCATGAAGGCTAGGATTTTTGATACACGATTCAAACAATGCAATTAATTGAGGGAAAACATTCCATGCATGATTATGAACATATGGCCAAATTATTGTGCGAGGAAATATGCATAGATTGAGAGATGACCAAGTATGGGCTTACCTCTAGGCCGTGACAGCAAGTTCAAAGTGATTTTTGATTTGGAGGTGTTACAGATGAGTTGTGATGATCTGAACAGCTTCCCTACACCCTATGGATTGTGTTTGGATGGTTGGACTTGATTGAAATTGGCTGGATCATTTTGTGGTACCTCAGCTGCACTTTGGTTAAAACCTTGAGCAACCAGCTGGTGATTTTGTGAAATTGATGTTTCAGAAGTAATCTAAGTGTTTGATCAGCTCATATGTGATGTATGTGAGGTGTGTGAGTGATTGGTTTGATTGGAATTGCTCTCAAACTCAAAACCCGATAGTGACTTGCCTTAGAAGGCAAAATTGGAGTGAAAGAAGAGATTTTGAGGAAAGCATCTGTTAGATGGCTTTGGTGTACTCAAACTGACCACAATTGGGCTCTATTTATAGTAGAGCAAGTTTGTTTTGCAAGGAATAGTGCATGGCAGCTGGTAAGTAGGTTTGGCCAATGTTGGCAAATGAAAATCCAAGTCTCCTCTAGCCATTGACTAGAGGTTAGGGCACAGAGCTTTGGTTCCCTTGGTCTTGGATAAGTCTTGACTGATTTTAGATGAGAATGGCTCAGTCCATGCCACCTTGATGGTTCCATTGAATGCCTCATTCCAAATTTGAAGTCTTGTCCCTATTTTGGCCATTCTAGGTTCAACATGCTATTTCTTGTTCCATGGACTTTGGAGGCTTGGCTCAGTGATTGTCCCCTTTAGATTCAATCCTCTGAGGTGTCCAAGTGGATAGGAGCAATTGAATTTGGCTGATTTTGGCAAATCGACCAAAGTTGCAAATTCTGCCTTGCCTTGACAGATTTCAGCAAGGCAACTTGGCAATGTTGTATCTCATGGTGTAGGTTGAATTTGGCAATGTTCTTGGCCATTTTGGAAAGCTCTTACATGATACAACAACTGTTTGAACAAGTTTGGTTTTAATCCCATTTGATTCCAAGTGAAAAATCCCCCTACATTTGGCAAAAAGTGAGGCAGAATCTGACTTAGTGAAAATTTCACTAAGTGTTGGAAAAAGTGACATTTTCACTTTTCAGCCACTTTGATCACTCCATAACTCAAAATCCTTAATGAATTGGAATGACTTGTAGTTGAAGTTTTTGTAGGTGATAATGAGGACTACAAATCCATCTTTGGATGAGAAAAAATGGCCTTGTGGTTTAGGAGTTATGGTCCTCCAAAGTTGGTACCTTTGCCACTTTATTTTTAACTTAGAAAAATTTCTAAGTTTTATGGTTACCCCTTTTACAAGTTATCTCACTTTTCTTGATTTTTCTTGATGAATGATGATTTAAATCATACATTAACATCATTTTAGGGTTAAAAATCCATTTTGGTGAAAAATCTCAAAAAGTCAAAGTTGACTTTTGTGCACAGTTGACTTTTTATCAGATGAATTCCAAACTGTGCAATTCTTCAGGAAATCATGTCGTTGACCTAAATCAAACTTGATGGACATGTTTCATGGGTGTCATAGGGTATATTCAATCATGTATTAGGGTTTGGGAGCATGTCCAGGTCAAAAGTCAAAGTTACAGTTGACTTTTCCCTTAAAACCCTAATTGTGGTGCAGATGAAATTGAGACTTGTTGCTCAAACTTCTTGGATTAATCCATTGTCCCAAATGGATCAATATGGTATATTAGAGACCCTCAAATCATCTCTTGAGGTCTTGGCTCATGGTTTGTCCCAAAAGTCAACTTAGGGTGAATTAGGTCAAGAAACCCTAATTCCTGATTTTTTATGAATGCATCCCCTGAGGAAAAATTGACTTGATGCATGGGTTCATGAGGTTCCATGAAGTATATTAGGTTATGTTTTGGATCATTGCCTTGTGCCCAAATGAAAATTTCCATCTAGAGGCCCTGGTCGACCAAAACCCTAATTTGGTGACACTGTCGATCTTGAGACTTGATCCACCTAGAAGGGAGCAGCCTTGTGCTAAATCCTTAAAGTGGGAGTCCTTTTTGATCCATTGTGGATATTTAAGAGATTAGACAAGTTGAAGATCATGTCATTTCTTGATTGATCCTTTGTCTAAGCACTCAGAGAGGGCTTGAAACCCTAATTTTGATTGTAGTGGATGCTCACCCATCTTTGGGGAGACTAATGAAGCATAAAGGTACATCCATATTGTGATGATGATTTTCAAAATGATGGGAAATCTAAGTGGTCAAAATTTGGGGTATTACACCAACGTATTAATCTCCTCTTTTATGTTGGCAGGGAAAATGACGGACATGAGGGAGCGTCGTATGAGGTCCGCGATGGCCAAAAGCCTGAAGAAGGTGCCCCCAGTGCCGAAGACTGGTGCTGCGAAGCAGCAAGTAACATTGGAAAAGTTTGTGGACGGCATAGGCTCCGCCCCGGGGACCACTTCAAACCCTCCAACCCCGGACACGACCAATAAGAGGAAATGGGACGATGTTGGCTCTTCGCCGGCTGGTTGTTCGGGCGGTTTTGTCGGGGGAAGATTCGTGTTGCCTCCGTGCTATCTACAGGGGAAAACTTTTGACAGGGAGAGCTCTATCGTTGTTCCTGAACTTAATGCTTCGGCCATCCCGTCCGCCGAACCTCAAGTGCGGAGGAAGCTTCTCTGTCAGGACGTGGTGGCTATAATCAGAGTGCTGAGGCGGCATTGGCCCTCAGGGACGCGGAGATGGTTCCGTTTGCCGACCTTAAGAGGGCGAAAGCTAAGATCTCTGACCTGGAGCTGGAAAATGCAGAGATTTACAACGATTTGAAGAAGCTTCAAGGCAACATGGAGGCCAAGATAGAACTTCAAAAGGAAGTGACCCAGATGAAGGGGGAGGTGGCCAAAGTGGATGAAGAGAATGCGCGTCTGAAGCCGAGGATAGCCGAGCTGGAGGGATCGTCGGCGGTTGGTCAGGATGAGACCGACGACGAGAAGGCTCTGAAGACACGGAGGGACCTTATCAAGAGGATCCGTCTTCTTGAAGAGGATAATGTGGGGCCTGCTGAGTTTGGTTTCAACGCTGCCTTGGAGCAGTTGAAAGCCTTCAACTCTGACGTCCAGCTGCTGACCGAGGGGATAGGCATTTTTAATGTGGTTGTTAATGGCGAGGTGGTTCCCAGCGATGCATTTTTAATTTGAATTTGTACTTGTATTTTGTGGGCCTGCGTGCCTTTTGATTTGTAACCTTTTGTTGGGCATAGACCTCTTCTTGTAATGTTGACTTATTCTGGCCTTATGGCCGAAATTATATTAATATTTTGCGTTTAGCATTGTCTTCGTTGCATTTATTTGTGTATACTTTTAACGTTTGAATGCTAAGTATGGATGTTTGCTCGACTTGCTCTTGTTATGCTCGACAGTTTAGGAGACTCGTCGAGGAGGCGAAGTAGTTTCGTCGGTGATGGAACTAGGATCTCGGTCGAGGTACTAATCCCATAGGGTTGGACTATTCCCATCGTGAACTGGGTGTCCTGCCTTGTTGGTGCAGCAACGACGGAGCTCGATTGAGGTATCCCCATTCTGCACAGAGTCTGCTCGTCCGATAAGCAGAAACTGGCCGACGTTGTAAGGTGAGGGATCGTGCTTGCACTAGGGTATGGTCTTGTGGCCGATCCGTCTCCCCGTTGGGGGTGATCTCGTCGGCAGTTAGTCCAACCTAGTGGCTGGTCCTAACTGTAATATTATTTGAGCTTTTCAGCGTTCCATGGTCAAGCAAACGGTTCTCCATCTAGAGTTTCTAGGTAGTAGGATCCATTGCCTGTTTTTGACTTGACCTTTTAGGTTCCTTCCCAGATTGCGGCCAGCTTGCCCTCGCGCGAATCCTTCTAGTTTCTACGTAGGACCAAGCTTCCAATGAAGAAGTCGCGCTTTACGACTTTAGCGTCGTGGCGCAAGGTTATTTTTTGTTTTAGCGAAGCCTCACGGAGAGCTACCCCTGACCGTATTTCTTCGACCAGGTCGAGCTCTTCTCTTAAAGCCTCGTCGTTCATCTCCTCATGGAAATGAGCTTCCGTTTGTCAGGAAGGTTCACTGATCTCCACCGGTATCGCCGCCTCGGTTCCATAAGCTAGTCGGAAAGGGGTTTCCCCAGTGGCGGAGTGTGGGGTTGTTCTGTAGGCCTAGAGCACGATGTGTAACTCCTCGACCCACCTCTTCTTGGCTTCGCCTAGCCTTCGTTTTAGAACCCGAAGGATTACCCTATTCGCAGCCTCTGCTTTCCCGTTTGTCTGGGGGTGCTCGACGGAAGTGAAGTGTTGCTTCGTGCCTAATTTGGCGACGAAGTCTTGGAACTTCCTGTCCGTGAACTGGGTTCCATTGTTGGTCACAAGGGCCTGGGGTACTCTGAATCGTGAGAGGATGTTCCTTTTGTAGAAACGAAGTATGTTGAAGGTTGTGATCTTGGCGAGAGCTTCGACTTCGATCCATTTTGTAAAGTAATCGACGGCCACAATAAGAAATTTGTTTTGATAAGACCCCATTGTGAAGGGGCCGAGTATATCCATCCCCCAGCAGGCGAAGGGCCAAGGCGAGGACAAAGTCTTCAACTCGTTAGGGGGCGCCAAGTGCGTGTCCCCGTGGTGCTGGCATCGGTCACATTTTTAGACATGCTCCTTAGCATCGTGCTGCATGGTCGGTGAATAGTATCTGCCTGCAGGGCCTTTCATGCCAATGATCTCCCTCCCAAGTGTTGCGCGTTGATGCCCGCATGAATTTCCTGGAGAATATCGGGGACCTTGTCCTCCTCAACGTATTTCAGGAGGGGATGAAGAATCCCCGTCGATAGAGTATGTTTTCGTCCAGCACGTATGAGCAGGCTCGTCGTTTAGTCACGCTAGCCTCCTTGCTTTCCTCAAGCAATTGTTATATGTCAAGCATGTCTTATATTTCTTATTAATACTTGGCATTTTTCAACTCTTTTATGTGGAATTGTTGGATTTTATTCTTGAATTGTTGTCATTCTTCAAACATTGTGAAAATACCTTTGGTGCTTGTAATATGTGTGTTATTATGCAGAAAAAGGCACTAATTTATCAAAGAAGTAAGACACAAAGAAAGGATCCAAGTTGCCAAAGAAAGGAAGAAACTTCAAGAAGTTCGCTTTGCGAACTTGCCAGCGATTGTTCGCTGTGCGAACATCTGGTAAAGCTCCAGCGAACACTCCCAGACTTTGGACAGTAAGAAAAGGCACATAAGTTTGCTTTGCAAACTTTCCAACAAATGTTCGGTGATTCATCGCTCCAGCGAAGGCTTGGCGAAGAACACCAAGGATGAGGCAGTAGCTAAAGGGGCCTAAGTTCGCTTTTCGAACTTGTAGGCGAATAGTTCGCTTTGCGAATAAAAGTTCGCATTGCGAACTTATGCAGAAACTCAGAGGCGGTTTTACAGATCAGAGGTACCTCAAGTGCTTATTTCGTAGTTTGCTAGGAGAATAAAAAGTTCGGAGTGCGAACTGGGCAGATTTCAAGTGAACTATAAAAGCACTTTATGTAATTTATTGGGATCATAACCTATTTTTATCACAACATAACCTAAGTTTCTGGCGTTTCTTCATCAAAGAGAGATATTTAACCAAGAGAAGCTGGATTTGCATCCGATCTCGATTATTCGATGCAGATGCTTTTTCATCTCCTCCCGATTCTTGCAAAACAAGCTACCATGAATATGTGTGGCTAAACACATCTTGTTTCAATATTAGTGGTAGGTAGTCCATCATTTTGTATGTATTGATCTTGATATGTAGTTTGTGAACTTTGTTGATGATACATATATGGTGAAAAACTTTGTTTGTATGGTTTATATTTTGTTATGGTTCATGATTGAGAAATATGTTCTAAGACATGACCTAAGTTTTAATCCATCAACAATCATGAGGCTAGAGATAGTTTTGAGAGTTGATGTTCATAAATATTGATCTTGAATGTTATCATATTGATAGTTAGAGTGAGAGATCATCTAAGGATCAATATGATAAATCCCACAACAAGTGTTAGAGATAAACTTGTTTAGAGGATATGTGATTATATTCATCGTTTAACAAGTTCACATACTTTATCGAGTAAATACGTATAAAACGGATTATCGGCCCTAATCTTGGCATGCTTTTACCAAACCTTTAAAACCAATTTCTTTACCGTTGTTATTAAATTCTTATGCAAACGATCCTTTACAAATCAACCAAAATCTTTGTTACTCTAAGTTTAAAACGATTTCGACTATAGAACGGCGGTAATATACATACAATCCCTGTGGATACGATAAAACACCCCTCGAAATACTTTTCAACAAAATGGTGCCGTTGTCGGGGATTGTTGTTTGATATTGCAAGCATTGCAATAGTTGTTAAGTGTTAAGTGTTAAGTTTTAAGCTTGCAATAGTTGTTAATTTGTTTGGTTAAGTGTTCAGACTCTATTTATGCGAGGAAAGTTACCCGCAGATCAACTTCTTTTCGATCCTGAGATTGAGAGTACTGCGCGTAAGTTGAACAGCAAAACTAGACACAGGAAGCAACTTGCTAAAGAAAGACGAGAAAGAGGAGAAAGTTCAACTTCGAAACCAACACCACAGTTAACGCCAACCATGGCAGCAGCACCTCCACCACCACCTGTTTCAACACCATGTGTTAATAGTCTGAGGTACACAGCTCAGTTCGCACGCAATGTCCATAACGGAAGGCACTCGGAAATGAAGATGGGTATCCTTGCTCTTCTATACCAGAATCCATTCACCGGTATGGATCACGAGGTACCTTGACCAATCAACTGCTGTTATGATGGACTGGAACATGTTAGAAGAGAAGTTCTTGGAACGATTTTTTCCACATAATCGTTTCATGGAAGCGAAAACCGAGATCACTGTTTTCTCACAAGGTGGAAATGAATCTCTCAACTAAGCTTGGGAGAGATTCAAATCCATGCTTAGAAAATGAAAAGGGCACCGTTTTGATGAGCTTACGCAAGTGTATATTTTCAAAAATGGTCTCCAAAGGGTTCACAATACATTGTTGGATGCTACCGCGAGCGGATCTTTAAAGACTAAAAGCGTCGACGAAGCCATTTCTATCATCAACAAGATGGCGATAAACGACCTTCAAGGGAATCATAACCGTGGCCAACCGCAAAAGAAATCGGGAGTGCTTGAATTGGGGACTAATGATGTTATTTTTGCCCAAAATAAATTGCTATCTCAACAAGTGGAGTTGTTAACACAACAAATGTCAAAGCTCCCTCAACAGATTAAAGAGATGCAAGATTTACCGAGCAAGAATGTGCAAATAGTCGTTTGTGAGCTATGTAAAGGAGATCACCCCACCAACTATTGTCCTCCGGTTGATGAAGAAGCAAATTACATGAATAATTAAAATCAGCAACAAGGTTATCTAAGGCAACAACAACCTTATCAAAACCCTCAAGGATACCAACCAAGAGGGAATTATCAAAATCAACAAGGATACCGACAAAATCCTTATCAACTGGCACAACCTCAAGGTGGGAGTTCTAAGCTAGAAGAAACTCAACAAATTCATTCAAATGTCAATGGAAAACCAAAAGACTAATGAAGCATCAATAAAAAATCTTGAGAACCAAGTTGGGCAACTTGCAAAACAATTGGCCGATCAACAACCGGGACCATCTTTTTCCGTAAATACTCAAACCAACCCGGAGGAACATTGCAAAGCCATTGTGACTAGGAGTGGAAGAGAGTTGGGGGAAGGAAAAAAAATGAGAAAAATGTTGATGTGAGAATTGATGAGATTGTGGAGGAAGATAAAAATAGTGAGGTAGAAGTTGAAAAGAATGATGAGGAAGAAGTTGAAAAAGGAAATGAGAAGTTAGTTGAAAATGATAACTTTGAGAAAGAAAAGATAGAAGAAAAAAAGAGAAGAGTCAAAAAGGGGAAGGAGATAATGAATCCTATTCCTATCCAAAATCTACCTTACCCTCATGTGCCCACCAAAAAAGACAATGCAAGCCATTACTTTTGTTTCATGGATATATTTCGACAATTGCAAATCAACATTCCGTTTTCCGAAGTGCTTGAGCAAATGCCCAAATACGCTAAGTTCATGAAATATATTCTTACAAAAAAGCGAAGTTATTCGGAGCCGGAAACAATTATCCTTGATGCAAGTTGTAGTGCAATAATTCAAAGAACTCTCCCAAAGAAAGAAGTCGATCCGGGGCGTGTTACTTTACCGGTAAGGATTGGTGATGTTTATGTTGGCAAAGGCTTAATTGATTTGGGCTCAAGCATCAACTTAATTCCATTGTCTATTGTGAAGAGGCTTGGGAACATTGAAATGAAAGCAATTCGAATGACATTACAATTGGCTCAACAAAGATAAGTCTTTCTTCTTTGATGATGAATGTTTAATTGCCTTTCAAATTTTAAAAGAAAAAATCATCATCGCACCCATAATGATTGCTCCAAATTGGGCTTTAAATTTTGAATTGATATGTGATGCTAGCGATTATACCGTTGGTGCGGTGCTTGGGCAAAGGAAGACCAAAATTTTTCATGCCATACATTACGCGAGTAAAGTTTTAAATGAGGCTCAAGTGAATTATACTACCACAGAAAAAGAATTACTCACTATAGTGTATGCTCTCGAGAAATTTCGTTCTTACCTAATTGGTTCAAAATTTGTAGTCTACACTGACCACTCGGCCATTAAATATTTGCTTACCAAGCCGGATTCAAAGCAAAGGCTAATCTGGTGGATCCTTTTGTTATAAGAATTTGATTTGGAAATCCGTGACAAGAAGGGGTCTGCAAACTTGGTAGCGGATCATTTATCCCGTTTGGTCAATGTAGAGGTAACACACCGGGAAAGTGAGGTCTGAGAAGAGTTTCCGGATGAATAACTGTTTCGGGTACAAGTTAGACCTTGGTTCGTAGATTTTGCTAACCACAAAGCTACCAAATTTATACCAGAGGATCTAACTTGGAACCAAAGAATGAAATTCTTATCGGATGCCAATTTTTATGTTTGGGATGAACCGTATCTTTTTAAATTAGGAGGTGATAATTTTTTGAGAAGGTGTGTCACTAGTGATGAAGCTAAAAGTATCCTTTGGCATTGTCACAATTCGCCATATGGAGGGCATTACAATGGTTTGAGAACGGCAACAAAAGTCCTCCAATCGGGCTTTTATTGGCCAACATTGTTTAAAGATGCAAACATTCATGCGAAAAGTTATGACATATGCCAAAGAAGTGGCGGGATTGGGAAACGGGATGAAATGCCCTTGCAAACTATTTTGGAAGTAGAGGTTTTCGATTGTTGGGGTATTGATTTTATTGGACCATTCCCCCCATCTTTTTCAAATGAGTACATTTTGGTTGCGGTTGACCATGTTTCTAAATGGGTGGAAGCAATTGCGTCACCGAGGGCCGATGGCAAAATGGTGATCAAATTTTTAAAGAAAAATATATTTTCCCATTTTGGCACCCCTCGTGTGTTGATTAGTGATGGAGGGTCGCACTTTTGCAATACACCGCTCGAAAAGGTTTTAGAGCACTATGGTGTCAAGCATAAGGTTGCAACCCCTTACCACCCGCAAACCAATTGCTAGACCGAAGTTTCAAATAGGGAAGTAAAAAGGATTCTCGAAAAGACCGTGTCAAGCTCTCGAAAGGATTGGTCGCAAAAGTTGGATGAAGCTTTGTGGGTGTATCGTACCGCTTACAAGGCTCCAATAGGTTTAACTTCTTTCCAAATGGTTTATGGCAAAACATGTCATTCACCGGTTGAATTGGAGCACAAAGCTCTTTGGGTATTGAAATTCTTAAACTTTGATCCGAACTTGGCCGGTGAGAAAAGGAAGGTTCAATTACACAAGTTGGAAGAAATGAGGAATAATGCGTATCATTCTAGCAAGCTCTATAAAGAAAAGGTTAAAGGGTATCATGACAAGAAAGTTTGTCAGAAAGAATTCCGGGTAGGCCAAATGGTTCTTCTATTCAATTCCCGTTTGAAGCTTTTTCTGGGAAATTGAAGTCCAAGTGGTCTGGACCGTTTTTTATTAAGGATGTCAAGCACTATGGTGCTATTGTTATTGAGGACTTAGAGAAGAAGGAAAGTTGGATTATGAATGGCCAATGGCTTAAAATCTATCTCGGAGGAGAAATTGATCGATAAAATTGCGCAGTGTTTCTAGATGATCATTGAGATCATCTTGAACCGTCGGGCTCAAACGACGTTAAGCAAAGCGCTAGTTGGGAGGCACCCCAACATTGTAAGTATTTATGTATTTCTTACTATTTTTGGTGTATTAAGTTATTTAGAGTTTGTGTGAAGTGTGGTAGCAGCATGTAGAAAAAATTTCAAAATGTTGTCTTGTTCGCTGGAAAGTTCGCTTTGCGAACCTGGGGCGAGTGTTCGCTGGCTAGTTCGCATTGCGAACTCAGTGTTGAAGAATATTTCGGGGGTGTTTTTATCGTATCCACAGGGATTGCGCGATATCAATGCTTGTCGTTCAATAGTCGAAACGTTTTAAGTAAGGGGGATTCAAATTGTTCTTGGTTTTGTAACATCAATTTGGTTGCAAAGAAGTAAACTATAACAAAGATGTTGTAAGTTTTATAAAAGCATGTCAAGATTAGATTTTGCTAATCCGTTTCATACGTATCTGATTAATCAAGCATATGAACTTAGTTTCGATCAATACAATCGCGTACCCTTGCGAGTAAGTTTATGTCTAAAGCAAATTTGTGAGTATCATTGTTTAATTCGTTAGATGATGTCTCACGCCAACAATCGAAACAACAACCGTTAAGATCAATACAAAGCGAATAATAAACCCCAAATCTATGTCTAGAGTTTGGTTTTTAAGAGATGAAGATATTAGGTCAAGATTTGGAAAATCTATGTCTAGAGTGATTCGAACCACAAATATATCATTAAGAACAAACAGCTTCATCATATATTGATCATCAACCTTGTTCATATACAAATGATCAAAAGAGATACATATAAGCAAGATTAACTACCTCTAATCTTAACACAAAAGTGTTTATCTACCCATCACCATGGTAGCTTGATCAACAAGGAAGAAAATAATCTTTGATAGCATCAAAGTCGAAGAATGGAGGATTGATGCTCCAAAGATTAGAATCTCACTTCTCCTTGAAATCTTAAGGTTATTTAACCTAGAAACCCTTTTTCTCCCTTTAGAAATGCTGAAAAGTGCAAAGTAAAAAGTTGTTGGAAAATATCTCCAACAGAAGATATTTATATGAAGTGCTAAAAGTGCAGTAAGTGGCACCGCGCTTAGCGCCATCAGGAGCGCGCTAAGCGCGATCAGTAAAAACAGAGTATTTTGCCCAGAAAGCGCGCTGAGCGCAGCGACATCCCGCTAAGCGCGCTCTGGGACTTTAGCTACTGTAAGTTGAACAAAAAACGCACTGAAGGCGCGCTGGAAATCCCGCTCAGCGCGGCTTGGACATTTTGCTACTTGAATTCAGTGAAAGCGCGTTGAAAAACTCGTTGAGCGCACTATGCCGACACGAACTCGTCGAAAATGCTCTTTCAGACCTTCAATCCTTCACCGATTGATCCTAACATCCAATATAAGCAAAAACACATGCAAGAGAGCATCAAAATGATCATAATATACAATATGTACAATAAAATCGGAAAGTAGTATAAATATACGAAAACTAATAGATATTCTACTAATATTAACAAAGAAACCAATTGAAAGGGCCTTAAAATATAGTCAAAAGTATTCATAAATTGGCCTTTAACACTCAGCGAGACAGACACAAATTGTCTGCTGCCACCTCATTTAAAAAAGGGGTTTTAAAAAGTGTGGGCCAGACTTTAGGGCCCAAGACCCACCTTTTCTGATTTGGTGAGGTAACCCTACACTTACTTTGCCATTCTCACTCTCTCACAAACACACTCACATTTTGAACTCTCTCACATGCTCTCTCTGATTCCTACATCTTTTCACGAATTTTTCCAAGTTCTCACAAAGTTCAGGTTTAATTCTCTTTCTCTCTTTTAATTCTTGTTAGAACAGTATGGTTAGGTTAGGTTGACTTTAGAGAACAAGTAGATTCTAGGTTGATGTGTACAATGCACCTCTGTTTTTAAGGTTTGTTGTTGTTGCATGTTGATTTTTTATGCAAACCCTAAGAATAGAGGTTGGGTTGCGAAAGATTAAACGATTTTGTTTTCATTGGCAGAAACTGTTAAGTTTGAAAAAATCGCAGGTTCGCCACTAGTTCGCTTTGCGAACTTCTGGGCGAACAGAACAGAATTCTCAAAATTTTTTGTTGTTTTCTTTAGGATTCTGGTTTTACTATTTTGTTCCTCTGCTAATAAAACAGTTTGTGGCTGGTTGTTGTTGTTTGCTGATGGTTTTGCAGATGGCTCCAAAAGTTATTCCGTCGAAAAAAAGAAAGACCGGAAGCTCTACACGACCGGTTCCTATCCAGTTCGATAATGTACATTTCTGAGGGGCAAAGTAGGTAGCCCGTTACTTGACACTTGAGAGAAGGACGATCTTTCCTGAGAAAAGATTCAACTTGAACCCGCAAGGAAGCAACCAGGTGGTAGCTGGACTCCTTGAAAGTAAGAAGTGGGGGAGGTTGATAACTCCGGTGGATAGCTATAATGTTGAGATGATCTAGGAATTCTACGCAAATGCTCTCCCAGATGATGGTGAGTAATTTGGGTGGAAGACTTTGGTTTTGGGTACATAAGTGTTGTTTGATCGGGCGACGATAAACCCGGTTTTTGGGAACCCGCTGTCGTTGAGAGAGAATGAGTTCGATGCCTACCACAGAACCTTATGATTACATAGAGACACAGATAAAATAACTCGAGGCCTATTGCGTGAAGGAAAAACTGTTGAGCTGAACCCATCTGGGGTTGCACACAGGTACCGTCGAGACGACATGCGTCCTTTAGCCCAATTGGTTTTATTGTTAGTTCTTACAAACATCAAGCCAAAGTCCATTCTTCGACTATTACCATACCCCTTGCTCATTTGGTCCATAGTATCATGACTAATGTCCAAATTGATGTGGCCCGGATTATTGTTGAAAAGATGAGAGTTGTTGTAGAAAGTGGACTTGGTTCGACCTCATGGAAGAACTGTCCCCTTGTCTTTCCTTGTCTTATCATGGCCTTTTGTGTGCATGCTGGGGTAAATGTCCCCACCCGCCGTCAGGTAACCATCCCGACCGCTATTGATGATAGGTATGTGGACAAATTCTATAAACCGAAGGGTTTGCGAGGTGAGTCTTCAGGTGCTGGTACTGATGCCGACACAGGTGTAGGTGATGGGTCGAGTGGTTCTGGATCTCAAGGATATTACCCGTATCAGCAAGAGATATGCCAGTACAACTGGGACTGGATGGCGACTTCTCATGGATTTGCACGATTCTATGCAGGTGTTACAGCTGCAGATTCGAGAGCCCTCCGTGGATCACTCTATGATGACTAGGGAGCAATTCCTAGCTCATGCTGGTTGGCCGGAGACCTGGCCAGTTTTTGGAGGGGGAACAGAGGCAGCTGAGCCTGAGGATGTTGATGCAGATGCAGATGATGATGATGATGATGAGGTTGTGGAGGTTTTTGGATCTGAGTCTGGTGAGGAGGAGATTGAGGAGTCTGGTTCTGATTCCGAGGAGGACTAGTTTTTTATGATGTCATTTTGTGCTTCCTTTGATCTTCAAAGTGAAGTTTTCTTATTATGTTTTTTTATCAGTTTTTATTATTGTACTTCATCCACTATGTGGATTATTTTGGGATATTTGATGTATTTATACCTTTTTGAGGTACTGATGACTTTTGTTGGTGTTTTTACACCATGAAAATATTGTGCTATTATTATTAGTATTTTGTTTTTCAGTTTAATTTGTTCAGTTTTCATTTTTATTTTCGTTTTTCTTATTGTTAAGAGTTGAATTCTTCAGTTAACGAATGTTCAACTCTTAAATTGTTGGTATGCTTATTATTGTATTATTGTATTATGTTGGTATGCTTGTGGAAATTTAATGTTTCCATTTTTGAGTGTGGAATTGAAAGATTTTCTAGGTTGGTGTTGTTGTTCATCAAAGAAGATTCTTCCAAGTTTGGATGGCAATGATAGTACTTAAGTATGTAATTATTGGCAAGGTACATGGTTACCTATTTCTAGGATTTAGAATATGTTAGAACTTCTTGTCTTTGTGCAAATGTAATTTTGTTTCTTGTTGCAACTTTGTTGATTGCTTATGTCACTTAGGTCCAAAAACCAAAATGGTGAGAAACCTCCATGGTCTAATATATGCATTGGATTGTTGATTAATTTTGTTTTATACTTTTAATTCATGCTTTATCTTATGATTTGTGTGATTTTGTGGAAGCATTAGAAATGATCAAGGCATTTGTTGATAATGAGCACAACCATTTCCAAACAGTGATTTACCTGTGAGTAGTGAGTATTCGTTAGCCCTTTGAGCCTAAACAGTTTAGATCTCGTCTTAGTGATGAACTTTGCGTATGTACATAATTTGAAAATCAAGTTCATCATTGAATTTTTGAGAGATTCTAAAAAAATTTCTTCTTGAACCTTGGAACATTGTTTTTATTGATTTCCTTGTCTTAAAAAGCAAGGAGCATTCACTTAAGGTTTAGTTGAAAATAAGTTGGGGAGAATGAAAAGGAAGATTGGTAAATTGCTCTAACTTTTGAAAAATTTCAAGCAAGCATGAAAAGAAAAAGAAAATATGAATGTGAATGTGAAAAACAAAGAAAAAGAATGTTTGCTTGAAAGAGAAAAATAGAGACCAAATAATTATGCATAAGGAAGTTTGAGAAGGTTTGTGGTAAAAGAATGAAATTGGTGAATGAAGTTGAGATGTGTGAATACCTTGTATAGTGAACGTTCTTTTGCATTGGAAATTTCGATTCAATGGACTTTAGAAATGTCCCTTTATTATTAACCCAATCAAGCTACAACCTTAAAAGCCCTTAGTGATCTTTTTACTTCCATGATTTCTTTATTGATCGTTTATATATTGTATGAATTGGTTTGTATTTGCATCATTTGTCAGATGAGAGAAATTGCCCCGCGTTTGTAAGCGCGTTTTTCCTTCAATTATTTTTTGAAGAGGAGTGTTAGAGTGATATGAGCATGATAATTTAGTTGTTACTTGAAACATTGTCTGATATTTGTTTAAGAATCTAGTTCTTTTACATTGTTCGATTCTAGGAATTTGTAATTGTTGCTTGTTTGCAATTGTTGTTTATTTGAGCCTTAAATCCTTTCTTGGTTGAGTTAAATGCTTGAGCAAATCCTCTTGTTTTCAATGAGAGGCATACTTTGCTTGAGGACAAGCAAAGAGTTATTTGGGGAGAGTATGTTAGATGTCCATCATGCCTTATATTTCTAATTAATACTTGGCATTTTTCAACTCTTTTATGTGGAATTGTTGGATTTTATTCTTGAATTGTTGTCATTCTTCAAACATTGTGAAAATACCTTTGGTGCTTGTAATATGTCTGTTATTGTGCAGAAAAAGGCACTAATTTATCAAAGAAGTAAGACACAAAGAAAGGATCCAAGTTGCCAAAGAAAGAAAGAAACTTCAAGAAGTTCGCTTTGCCAACTTGCCAGTGAATGTTCGTTGTGCGAACATCTGGCGAAGCTCCAGCGAACACTCTCAAACTTTAGGCGGTAAGAAAAGGCACATAAGTTCTCTTTGCAAACTTTCCAGCGAATTTTCACTGATTCATCGCTCCAGCGAAGGCCTGGCGAAGGACACCAAGGAAGAGGCAGTAGCTAAAAGGGCCTAAGTTCGCTTTTCGAACTTGTAGGCGAATAGTTCGCTTTGCGAATAAAAGTTTGCATTGCGAACTTACGCAAAAACTCAGAGGCGGTTAACATATCAGAGGCACCTCAGGTGCCTATTTCGTAGTTCGCTAGGCTAATAAAAAGTTTACAGTGCGAACTGGGCAGATTTCAAGTGAACTATAAAAGCACTTTATGTAATTTCTTGGGATCATAACCTATTTTTCTCACAACATAACCTAAGTTTCTGACTTTTCTTCATCAAAGAGAGATATTTAACCAAGAGAAGATGGATTTGCATCCGATCTTGATTATTCGACGCAGATGCTTTTTCATCTCCTCGCGATTCTTGCGAAACAAGCTACCATGAATATGTGTAGCTAAACACATCTTGTGTCAAGATTAGTGGTAGGTAATCCATCACTTTGTATGTATTGATCTTGATATGTAGTTTGTGAACTTTGTTGATGATAAATATATGGTGAAAAACTTTGTTTATATGGTTTATATTTTTTTTTGTTCATGATTGAGAAATATGTTCTAAGACATGACCTAAGTTTAATCCATCAACAATCATGAGGCTAGAGATAGTTTTAAGAGTTAGTGTTCATAAATATTGATCTTGAATGTTATCATATTGATAGTTAGAGTGAGAGATCATCTAAGGATCAATATGATACATCCCACAACAAGTGTTAGAGATAAACTTGTTGAGATGATATGTGATTATATTCATCGTTAACAAGTTCACATACTTTATTAAATAAATACGTATAAAACAGATTATTGGACCCTAATCTTGGCATGCTTTTACCAAACCTTTAAAACCAATTTCTTTATCGTTGTTATTAAATTCTTATGCAAACGATCCATTACAAATCAACCAAAATCTTTGTTACTCTAAGTTTAAAATGAATTCGACTATAGAACGGCGGAAATATACATACAATCCCTGTGGATACGATAAAACACCCCCTGAAATACTTTTCAACAGCAATTCCCCCGTGGTAAGGTAATTGTACACTGGGGTCATCCAGCACCTGCTGTCTCCAAAGGCGTTAACGTCGAGCAGCTCTGATGGCTTCTCAATACTTGGGCGAGCGAGTATCTCTTGTACGACGGATTTGTTACCACCTTTTTTTTTCTGGTGCTAGCCAGTTTCGACAGGACATCTGCCCGCGTGTTTCATTTGCGAGGGATGTGCTGGACTTCCTACGCGTCGAACTTAGTAATTCTTTCCATCACCAGCGTCAGATACTCGACCAACTGATCATTTTTGGTCTGATATTCTCCTCGTACTTGAGATGCGACGAGCTGGGAATCAGTGAAGATCTTTACCTCCTTGGCGCCCAAGTCTTTGTCCAACCGTAATCCTACGAGGAAAGCTTCGTACTCGGCTTAGTTTTTGGATGTAGGGAAGGACAGGACTAATGATACTTCAATCAGGATTCCTTCCTCGTTTTCGAGGATGATACTAGTGCCACTTCCTGAGGAGTTGGACGCTCCGTCCACAAAGATGGTCCATTTGTATGCCCTACTGGGCGGGGATGTTGGAGACGTCATTTCAGCCACGAAATCGGCTAGGACTTGTGCCTTGAGGGACTTCCTGCCCTCGTAGTGGATGTCAAATTCTGGCAGCTCCAAAGACCACTTGAGCGTTCTGCCATCCATATCTGATCGACAAAGCAGCTGTCTTATGGGCCGGTTCGTACGCACTACTATGGTGTGGGCCAAGAAGTAATGCCTGAGCCTTCTTGCGGCGTTGACGAGGGAGAGATCGACCTTCTCTATTTGCGCGTATATGATTTCTGGCCCTTATAAGGCCTTGCTCGGGAAGTAAATGGGTTTTTGCCTGTCTGTTGTCTCACGAATTAGTACGGTGCTAATGGCTTCGCTGGTGACGGAGAGGTACAAGTACAATGTCTCCCCACACTCTGGTCATGATAGCACGGGGGTTTTGGACAAGGCTCGCTTGAGGTGGGTCAGAGCATGCTCGCATTCCTCAGTCCACTCGAACATGGCCTCCTTTCTGAGGAGTTTAAAGAAGGACAGAGCGTGCTGGGCAGACTTGGCCACGAAGCAAGAAAGTGAAGTGAGCATCCCGTTGAAGGACTGTATGGACTTCTTCAACCTGGGTGTGGAAAATTCAGCGAACGCCCGACATTTGTCGGGGTTGGCCTCTATCCCCCTCTCGGTGAGGTAGAAGCCGAGGAATTTCCCTGCCCGTACACCGAAGGTGCATTTCTCTGGGTTAAAATGCATTTTGCACTTTCTTGCCTGGTCAAAAACCTTTTGCGAGCATGTCTCCGATTTCTGATCGGAAGACTTTGTTCATCATGCGCTGGTATGTGGCCCCAGCATTCTTCAGACGAAATGGCATTACATTGTAGTAATAGTTCACCGACGAGGTCATGAACGCGGTATATTTCTTGTCCTTTTCGGCCATGGGGATTTGATTGTACCCCGAATAGGTGCCCATGAAGGACAAGAGCTTGAAACCTGCAGAATTATCTACGAGCTTATCTATGTTGGGCAGAGGATAGGCATCCTTCGGGCAAGCCCGGTTGAGATTAGTATAATCAATGCACATGCGCCATTTTCCACTATGTGTTTTGACAAGTCCAATATTGGACAGCCAGGTTGTATACCTGGCCTCCGAGATAAATTTTGCCTCTAAGAGGTCATGTACAAGTTTTTCGGCAGACTGTGCCTTTTCACCGGGTTGCTTGCGCCCGCGTTTTGCGACGGCTCGAGCAGCTGGGTCAATGGTCAGTTGATGGCATGCGGTCTCAGGGTCCAGGCCAGGCATGTCTGCGGCGCTCCATGCAAACAAACCAGCATTGTCCTCCAAGCATGTCTTCAACTGATGTTTTACCTCGTCGGGCAGCCCCGCGCCTATCTTCACTCCTCTGTTTAGGTTGGATCCGAAGGTGATGACCTCGAACTCCCCATCTAGCATAAGGCGCGTGATGGCCGTTGTAGAGGAACAACTTGTCCCTGTTGATGTGCCTTCACCACAGTCCTCGCCTTCTTTAGAAATTTGGCTGTCGAGGTTGATGATGTGCATAGGGAGAGCTGGCTTCTTGTCATGCTGGCTTTCCTCGCCGGGATGGTCCTCCTCCTTTGCCCGCTTGGCGGCCTTGGGTGCTACACCGATCGAGCTTTATCCTCGGGTAGCTGCTTTAAAGCACCTCCTCGCAGCTTCTATATCCTCGTGCAAGATCGTGACGTGGCCCTTCTTTGTATAGTACTTCATCTTGAGATTAACGGTTGAAGAAACAGCGATCAGCTCTGCTAAGGTTGGTCTGCCCAGGATGCATTGGTACAGTGAAGGATAATCAATTACCAGAAACTGATTCTTAATCGACTTCGAGGCCGTCTATTCCCCGAAAGTGACTGGAGTCTCCACGTATCTCCAGGGTCTGGCGGTAGCTCCGTTGAATCCTTGTAGGTCGGATCCTACGTATAACGATAGGTTCTTCTGGTCCAGCTTCAAGGCTTTGAATAATCTGGTGTACATGATGTCCACAGAGCAGCCATGGTCTACTTGGATCCGTCGGACGCCAATGTTGGCAAGTCTCACTCTGATGAGCAAAGGAATGTACGAGTTCGGGGAGCCCCCAGGCAGCTCCTAACGGTAGAACGTGATTGGCTGAGAATGCCCCCGAACTTTCTCGAGCATGGATAGCTAGTTGGGACTACAGTCGATGAGCTGGTCGAATTTTCTCTTGACCGACCCTACTGTGAGCTCGTTGTAGGCCCCACACGAGATAACCATGGCCGTCGGGAAGGTCTCCCAGGTGCTGTGCGCGGATATCTGAGGAGGATCCTCAATGTGGTCAGGGATGATGAAGTCCTCTGGCCGCGTAATGGACATAGCGACCTGAGGGGGAGGATTGGGCGGCGTAGACTATGTTTCCTTCTTAGTCTCCAAAGTCTCTCTTCGAGAGGATTCACCCTTCTTCGTATATTGCTTTAGGTGACCCTCCTTGATGAGGATTTCAATGGCGTCCTTTAGGTGCAAGACTTCTTTGGTCACGTGGTCGTGGCTGCAATGGAAGCGGCAATATTTACTCTTGTTCGTGTTGTCCTTAGACGGTGTTGGTTTAGGGAACCGGACACCTCCCTGCTTGAACTCTGCGTTGATGCATTCAGAGAGAATGCGCTTGCGGGGAGCTGTCAGCAAAGAATATTCTGTGAAACGACCAGCGGGTCCCTTTCCTTCACGAGGACGATCATCTCGTCGTCTCTCTTTATCGCGCCTGGGGGCCTCTGATTTGTCTTTTTTTGTTGCCCGGGAACTCTCTTGATCCCTAGAGTCCTGAGCTTTGTACGCTGCCTCTTTCTTCTCGTATTGTATATACGATTGAGCTTTACGGAGTAATTTGGCCAGGGTGCAAGGAGGCTCTATGCCCACCGCCTTGCGGAATTCGCTCTTCGGTCTCAACCCTTTTTCGAGGAGATACTTCTTCATATAGTTCGTCGTGCGAACCTCAACAGCCTCCTTGTTGAAACGCTCGATGTATTCACGCAAGGGCTCATCCTTGCCCTGAATAATGGCTTTCAGCGTGGCCTCCGACTTGGGATGACGTCGGGAGGTAGTAAAGTGGCGGGCAAATTGGTTCTTTAGATCCTTCCAGGACGTGACCGAACCTCGGGGAAGCCGCTTGAACCAGGCCATGGCCTCCTTCCTGAAAGTGATAGGGAAGAGCCTGCATTTAATAGCCCTGCTTACGTTATGATAGTGGAGCATGGCTTCGATATTTTCTATATGCTCGCCTAGGTCGGTGGTCCCGTCGTAAGTGGCCAGAGGAGGTGACTTTTCTAGTCCGCGAGGAATGCGCGTGTCCATGATCTCCTGAGATAGGGGCCCATGGACATCGTCGTCATTGCTTACGATGTATGACCGACAGGGGGAATTTCTGCGCCCGCGGCTTCTGCTGCATCGAGGAGAATATCTACGCAACCTGCGGTGCTTATGATGGTCCCTCGAAGGTTTAGTCATCTTCGGAGTAGGAGAGCGTCTGGATCTCCGCAGTGGAGATCGGCGTCGTCGTCTGGCGACTTCTGAATCAGGTTTCTCCAATCTTGAGTGTCTCTGGGCTGGAGAAAGACTCCTGGATCTGTCTCGCCTACGCTTCTGAGGAGGAGACTGCGACCGTGGAGAAGGACCGCCAGGCTTCTGCGAGGGACGCTGCTCCTGGAGGGCGTGCTCGAGCAAGCTGATCTTTTCGCCCTGTTGGAAGATCAGGAAGTTGGACCTGTTGAGGGAGGCGATGAGGGCAGCAGTGCTAGGGTCCGCGTTTTGAGGGACAGGTATATGCCCAAAAACGGGACCAGCAGCTTGTGCACGCGGCTTCACATTATCGTGGGTAGGAGATGCGGTTTTTCCATCCCGATGGTCTGTCTCCGGGAAGGTAGCTCCGGGGACGAGGCGATCGACGAAGGAAGGTTTTTGACGGGCATCATCGTTCCTGTTGGAGGCCATGATGATCAAATGAAGTTTGGAGAGTGCTTTGGTCTTTTGGGTGAAAAAGATGAGGAATCTTGAATCAAAAAGACGGGGAAGCAGTGTTTCCCACAGACGGCGCCACTGATCTGGAGTGATCAGACTCGATCGTCGTTGGCTTTGCGTAGGGCAAGTGATGATGCTTGTAGGAGAGAAAGGGGGTGTATCTGCAAGGTACTCCGATGTCAAAGTAAGTATTTGGGCAAAAGAGAGAAAGCAAGCACAAAACGTTAAGGTGTGATTTTGAGTATTTAAAAGTGATCAAACCTGACCCTCTCAAAAGAGAAGGTATTTATAGAAGTAACCCCCAGCGCAGGGCCAAGGTCTCCCATGTGGCCGAAATATTTGGTCGACCAATGGGAGACTGCCAGGTGGAGGATCCAGCGCGTGACCCTTTAACCTGGTCCAACTGCTTCCATGAGATTCGGGGAGGCAGTTGGTCGCGTGAATTGTAAAGTGCGTGAGAGGGACGTCCCCAACGGTCATATTGTGCCCAACGGCTAGATGTGCCCAACGACTAGTTTCAGCCCAACGGCTAGTTTCTGGCTATTGGGCATTGCCAGGAGCTGAACTGGATTGGGCCTTGCCCTTCTGTGGGCCAAGCACCTGCCCAGTCCAGAACACCATATATATGTTGTAACTTCCTTGATATTTACTGATTGCTCATACATGTTTTTTATTAGAAAATCGTTTACAACTTGATCTTTACTGATTGCTGATACATGTTCCCATAAATTTATCTTGTTTACTAAAGAAGAAAGATGTTGCATTTTGTTATAGGTAATAATGTCTAAGATTATGTTATAGCTACGGTTCGTAAAACAAAGAAAGAAATATGAAATAGCCTAGTGGTACACTATCATTCCAAGTAATTGTGACGATTCCTGTTGAGGGAAAATTTTGGGGGTTTTATTTTGGATTTTTGATGACCTTGGTGATGAAGATGACTATTCATTGCCAACTCAGCCGCCACGCATGCATAAACAAACACCGTTTGAGCAAAATAGACGGAAAGGACTTTTATGACGCTGTTTGAAAAAATCAAGGATCAATTTGGAACTTTTTAAAATTGAGGGACCAAAATGGACCCCGAGGTAAAGTTAAAGGACCAAAAAAGGTATTTTGTCTTTTAAATATATCCCTACTTTTTTTTCACATTCTCATGTTTTTAACTATTTCCAAAGTGAAAAAGTAGGAGTAAAACGAGTTTAGATCTGCTCCAATTATTACTATCCAGTTTCTATCCTGTCTCTCAAAGCAATGTGCGACATGTGGCAAAAAGATATTTTAATGGTTGTGATTTTAAATATGTGAATCAAGTGGTTTTTAATTTTTAAAAAATAAAATACATGTCAACTTCTCTATTTTGCATTGAAACTTAAGTCCTTCATCTTCCTCTCCGTTTCTCTGACTCACACTTATGGCTCGTCCCCAACTCGCTTTGCGATGTCTCTCTGTGCCATAATCTCTCATCTTTTTAGTTTGAAGATTATTTGATTGAAATTATACTATTTAATTTGATGGTGTTGTAAACTTGTAATCAATTTTAAAATTTAATTTGAGAATGTAATAAAAAAGAAAGGAAACAAAATAGTTATTTTAAGGTTCTGCAATTTTTAAGAACAAGTTGTTTTCTAAAAAAGGTGTTTTAATTTTGTCATTAACGTTTGTTTTTCTTGTTAGTGCTAAAAAGTGAAATTAAGATACTTAAATCAATGCAAGAGTCAATTCTTTGTGACTTAACTTGGTGCTATTTATGCTATAATCAAATTAAAATTGGTTTTAACATTCCTACTATAATTATCGCTAAAGTTCAGGTAAAAAAAACCTCTGATTTGCAACAATTTCAATTTGAAGTTTGAAATTGAAAATTATTATTAAAGATTAAAGATTGTTCGGTTGAAATTGAAGATTCTTTGGTTGTAATTTTAAAATTTAATTTTAACGATGGAAATTTTTTCCAATTTTAGGTTATAAGTGTACAGATTTTATATTTATGAGATTTTGCTGTAAAATTATTTTTCATACAGTTTGTACATGTGGTATACTTTGATTATGATATAAAAATTTCAATAAAAATCTTCAAATACAGACTTTAAATTGAAAAGGGGTAAAATTGCTGCATAAAGAGACACCCCACAAAGAGACACCCAAGAGTGGCGGAGTAAACGTAAAACGTCATGAATGGTGGTGGTGAAAAAGGTTGACGGCGAGTGTGCACTGTTCAGTTGCAACGAGAAAGCAAGAAAGATGTTCAGTTGCAGGTGACGAAAATTGAAAAAGTGAAAGAAAAAAATATAAGATATTGAGAGGAAGAGAAAAGGAAAAAAAGTGTTAGAATTCTTATTTGATATTTTTTAAAAATCTGAACCGTTAATTTTTTCCTACCGCGTGGAAACTGAAGTAATTTACAACTGGAGCAAATCTGAACTCGAGTAAAATTAGAGAGAGAGATTTAAATGCATTCAAATATTTTTTTTAAAGGGTGAACATTTTTTGTAAAAGTACTTATCTTTGAAACTGGAGGGAGTCTTTTTTGAAATAAATTTGAATTAATATTACAAAGTGTTTTGAAATATTAAAAATTTTAAATAACTATATACATATAAAACAAGTCTTTTAATATATTAATTTATCTCTTTTAATTTTTTTAATTTATTTTCTTAAAATAATAGATTAAAATATATAACAATTATATCATGAAAATGAAAATGGGACCATATTGTATATGCATAGATAGGTATGTGAAAGCAAGGTAGAACTTAATATAATATATAATTATGTAATTAATTTTCCTTTGTGCGGGCTGGAGCCCCTTTATATATATATATATATATATATATATATATATATATATATATATATATATATATATATATATATATATATATATATATATATATATATATATATATATATGGTTTTTTCTTTTATATTTATTTTCCTTAAAATCAAGTATCTTATACTAAAAAAATTTATTTGTTTTAAAAATAATATACATTAGACATTTGTTTATCTAAAATTTGGTATCATTTATTTATATAATTTGCTATCATATTTATAAGCTGGTTCTTCTTATTTGATTTATTAATATATATTATTTTTCTAAATAAGATACAAAGGTTTAATTTTGCTATCACATTTACTTTTTCTAATATCAGGTATTGTTTTGCATGTATGTTTATTGTTTTTCCTTTTATACTTATTTTCTTTCAAATCAAGTATCTTATATTATACAAATTGATTTGTTATAAAAGTAAGATACACTAGAGACACTTGTTTTTCTAAAAAATTGGTATTTATGATTAACACTTAAAATAAAATTTTCATTATATTTACAAAATTGCCATTGTTTATAAGTTTTATATTTTTTTAATAAAATAGGTATGATATCAATAGTTTTAAAGTTATTTCTCTACTAGTGCAAACATTGTCCTCATGTTTCACTACGCCAAAAATAGGATTAGACAACACTAAAAAGACAGCGCTTTTATCAAAAAGCGCTGCTAAAAAGAATAAAAAAATTTCGCTAAAAAAAGCGCTGTAAAAGATAGCCTTTAGAAAGCGCTTTTTAAAAGCGCTGTTAAATGCTATAAATGGAAGCCACCTTAGAAAGCGTTTTTTGCACAAAGCGCTGCTAAAAGTAAAAAAATTCCGCTAAAAAAAGCGCTGTAAAAGACAGACTTTAGAAAGCGCTTTTTTAAAGCGCTGTTAAATGGTAGCCACCTTGGAAAGCGCTTTTTGGAAAAAGCACTGCTATAGGTATTAACCTTAGAAAACGCTTTCAGAAAAACTCTCTTATATGTGGCACTTAAGAAAGCGCTTTATGAAAAGCGCTCTCTAAGGTCAATTATGAATTAAATTATTAAACAATTTCTATTCATTTTCAGAAACCTCTTTTCATTTTCTTCTCTCGACCGTTGCTTTCATGCGTTCTGAAACCCTTGGTATCCATCGTTCTTGCATGCGTTATGAAACCTTGCCATTGCCGTCGTTCTGATACTTTTTCCGTCACGGTTGCCGTCGTTCTGATACTTTTTCCGTCACGGTTGCCGCCGTTCTGAAACCCTCGCATTCGTGAAGGAGAAGACGAAAACGAAGAGGTACGTTCTTGTTGTTTTTCTTGCGTCTTACCATTGAAACTTTTTCCGTCATTGTTGATACTTTTTCCGTCATTGTTGTTCTTGTTGTTTGGTTCGCTTTAGGCATTTTTGTTGGACCAACTTGTATTGATTCTTTTTCTGCATTTTTGTATCTCCTTGAGGAGATTTGTTCAACACTCTTTATGCTATTAATTTTTTCTATTTTGTATTATGGTGATTTTCACCTCTTTATTAATATAATATTTTGCTATTAAAAAAGTTAGAGAAAAGAAAAAAAATGATAAATTGTTAGACACTAAACGCATTTTCGTCAATGACTATGCCTACAACTATTACAATTTCTTATTATTACTTGAATGAATTAAGATTTAAAGTGTTACAATTACCACTTTATGTTACAAACACTATTTTTTCAACAAATCTCTAATACATATTTTTTTATGATACGTGTACAGGGGGATCTTGGTAATTCTAACCTATATGGACACTGTGTGGGTCTAGAAGTTATTTACATCTCTACAGGTAAATATTTTTTATTTTTGTTTTTGTTTAATTTAATTAGTATAACTATGGATAAGAAATGGATGGCTTCAAGTCGATTGTCGAAAGAGTACGAGAATGGGGTATCGGAATTCGTTAAGTTTGTTGTTGCGCACGCCAAAGACCCCAGTCGAATAAGATGTCCTTGCTTGGGTTGTTGTTTTGGGAGTCGGGTTGACGCCGTTCAGTTGGCATCGCATTTAATGAGGAGTGGAATTGATAGAAGTTATACATGTTGGAATTTGCATGGTGAGAAAATTAACGGGAATGTTGAACCGGGGGATAATACGACCTATGCTTCAAACGACAATGGCACGGATACATACGATTCTGATCGAGTCGAAGAGATTGCAGAAGCACTTGAAGAAGATCTTAAGGATTGTCCTAAAATGTTTGAGAGGTTGGTAAGCGATGCAGAGAAACCGCTATATAATGGTTGCACCAAATTCACAAGATTGTCTGCGGTATTAAAGTTGTACAACTTAAAGGCGGGCAATGGATGGTCAGATAAAAGTTTCACAGAGTTATTGGCCCTTATGAAAGATATGCTTCCAGAGGATAATGTTCTTCCCAATCGAACATATGAGGCCAAAAAGATGTTGTGCTCTATTGGCATGAACTATGATAAGATACACGCATGTCCAAACGATTGCGTTTTGTTTCGAAATGAGTATGCATCGTTAAATGAGTGTCCTAAATGCGGTGTCTCTCGATATAAGGAAAAGTTGTCTCCAGCAAAAGTATTATGGTATTTTCCTATAATTTCGAGATTTAGACGCATGTTTCGTAGTGAGACCGATTCAAGACACTTGACTTGGCATGCAGATGAAAGAATTATTGATGGAAAGTTTCGACATCCGGCATATTCACCACAGTGGATGAAAATTGATGATGATTATCCTGAATTTGGAAAAGAAGCAAGAAACCTTCGCTTGGCATTATCTACTGATGGAATGAACCCACACGGTCTTCAGAGTATCTCACATAGCACTTGGCCTGTGATCATAATGATTTATAACCTACCTCCATGGCTATGTATGAAGCGTAAGTACATGATGTTATCTATGTTAATTTCTGGGCCTAGACAGCCAGAGAATGACATAGACGTATACTTGGCACCCTTAATCGAAGATTTAAAGTTTTTGTGGGAGAACGGTGTGGAGGTTTATGATGGGTATAGGAAAGAAAGTTTCAACTTGAGGGCAATGTTGTTTGGCACAATTAATGATTTTCCAGCATACGGAAATTTATCAGGGTACAGCATAAAAGGTCAATGTGCGTGTTCTCATTACACGAAGGATAAATTGCAAGAAATTAAGAAGGAATTGTGTGAATACCTTATTGAAAAAAGAATCCTATATAAGGTATAGGATTATGGGATTATGTGAATGTATAGTTTTGCGAATGGTTTATTTTATGGGATTGTATAGTTTTGTGAATGGTTTATGCCCTTTATGTGTTTTTGGATTGTAATTGTATAGTTTTGTGAATAGTTAATGTAAATAACTTGAATTATAATGGAAATGGTTTATGTGGTTTATGTGATTTATGGGATTAGTGGAAAATGGTTAATGAACCATACTAGAAATTGTTAATGGAAATGTGAAATATACAGGTTTATTGAAATGGCTTGAATTATACAGGTTTCTGCATAAAAAAATGGTTAAAATGGGATTTTAAAAAAAAATTCATTAAAATTATACGTAGAGAAAAGACAGCGCTTTCTAGAAAAAGCGCTGTCTATAGTCCACAAAAGAAAGCGCTTTTCCTAAAAAGCGCCCTCTAAAGGTATAGAAAAATTGATAACTAAAATTATAGGCATACATTAGACAGCGCTTTAAAAAGTGCTCTCTAAAGGGGGCCTTTAGACAACGCTTTTTCCTGAAAAAGCGCTTTCTAAAGGTATATAAAAAAATTCATTAATATTTTATACGTATACATTAGACAGCGCTTCTGCAAAAGCGCTGTCTAAAGGCCCACTTTAGAGAGCGCTTTTTAAGGAAAAAGCGTTGTCTAATGTATACTTTAGAGAGCGCTTTTCCATAAATCAAAAGCGTTGTCTTTACCTACGACAGCGCTACCTTAGGCAGCGCTTTTAAGCGTTGTCTAAGGCCTAAAAAAACGCTATCTAATGTCTTGTTTGGCATAGTGTTTTAGCGCAAGCAAGAGGGCGTAAACTCACAAGAACCTCATTCGGGAGGTGGGAAGCGCAGCATGAGTTGTTGCATCATCATTTGGACATCATCCAAGACTACTCTTTTCCTAGTTTGCTCAACCTTTATGCCATGAATTTTGGATTGAACCCACTCCCACCTATATTTATTTGCATTTGAAGACTCAACTTCGTTTTGGGTAGGAAGTGTGGGTGGAGGAACAACGTCATCTTCCATTATAGTACCTACAACATGGTTAGTAAAATGGGACTCGCCCTCTTCCTCAGATGAGTTACCCGAAGAGGGGATGCCTGCTTGGTATAACCGAGTGAATTTGTTTTTACCTTGGTGTAACACCCCAAAATTTGTCCTGTTGTTTTTAGCTAACTGGCTTATGTTTCTTTTCATTTCTTGCATTTTGCATTGTGCATGGCATTGGTTCTTAGCATGGGATCAAGGTACTTGGTCCATATTCTCAAGTCTCAAGCTTCAAGGTGGTTCATGGAGTTCATTGTATCTTCATGAGACCAAGATTGGCAAAGAATTTCAAGTGATTCCTTCCCTTCTGATAAGGGGGACCAATTAGGGTTTTTGAGATCAAGAGGACTTCTTGGAAGGCTTGGTGTGTTCAAGCATGTTCTTATGGTATTCTTTTTGCTCACAAGTGTTCGTGGATGAGGGTTTGGTTATTGATTCATTGTGGAGGATTTTCAGTGGATTGATTGCTTGTGAAGAAAGCAAAAGTCAACGGTAAAGGAGAAAGTCAACTGTGGAATTTTGAGGTTCTTTTCATGGTTTTCAAGGTCTCACATCCTCATATGGACTTCAATTGTCAAGACTCATACCATTCTTCAAGAATCAAGAGGTTGTGCAAAAGTTACTAAATTTGGAAATGACCTATAATACAAACTTTCCATTTTTGGCAATTTTTCTTCCACATTCAACTTGACTTTTCATCATCAAGGAAGCTCCAATTAAATTTTCCTCCAACATTAAAGTTGAAGATCTTTCTCTCCCATTTCCAAAAAGTACTAGAACATTTCCATATCATTTTTGGAACTCTAGTTATGGCCAAAACAATGCAAGGTGCTTTTCATGGATTCCTTATAAGTCAAATTTTCCACCTTTTGGATTTTTGCACAAATGGGCTTGTAATGTTCCCAATTGCTTCATGTCACATTATAATATCAAAATACAAGTCAAGAAGATCATTTGTGGCCTTTGAATCAATTCATGCCATGCCATTTTTCTCATTATTCTCACAAAGTGCAAAAATGCCAAATTAATTCAAAGCTTGCAAACCAAGAAAGTGCAAGGCCCAAAATCAATCCAGAAGTGGTATGGGAGTAAATTGGAGGTGAATTATGCTGGTGAAAGGGATCTCTCACGTGCAAATTAGTGGTGGTGGTGTAAAATGCATTTTTGCAATTTCACTCAAATCTCATTAACAAGAGTTCTAATCACTTCCTAATCCTAATCAGTGAACTAATGAGGAGTATATATGCTTACTCATGCTCTCACATCTAGGGTAGAGACTCACATTTGCTCAGTTTCCATTTTTCACTCTCCACTTTCTCATTTTCGTTTCTCCCTCTCCATAAGGTGTTTTTGAGAAATTCTTTCATATTTGGAATCAGTGAAGAGAGTAGAACCAGAATCAACCATCATCTGAAGCTCATACTGAGGTTTTCACCAAGCTTCATTCAAGCGGGTTCAAGTTCAAAACTCAAGATCTAGCACGATTCCAAGCTCTAGTTGCATTTATTTTGCAATTAGAGGTTCCAAGGACTTGATCTGCAGCTTTTGGAAGGCGTTCTTGTGATATTTTAAGTTCTTCAAGATCTCAGGTTAGTATTTTTTCACCATCACAGAACTTGAATTTTTAATGTGCATAATGATCTGTGAACTCCCCTGAACATGCTGATATATTTTATTTGAGGTTTGGACGTGTGGTTTGTGAGATATGTTGATTTAAAGTTTTAGATCTAAACTTGTTTTTGTTCGATTCTCCTTATTGGTTGTTTGTTTGTTAAAATGGACTGGATATTCATGATCCTTGCGTTTTTCTGATCAAAATGGTGTACTCATACGCATTTTCTGGAAAAAGTCACGTCACAGCTCACCGGAGAGGGTGGCCGGAGCCCTAGCTCCAGCGGCTGGAATGTTCAGTCCGGCGAGGAAGGAAATTCATGAAGAAGATGAAGCATGTCCGTCCGATTCCAGATCGTGCGTCCGTGATCATGCCACATGTCTCTTGTTTTATGTTTTTATTTTAATAATTGTGTGTTTGCTGCTCCATGCGGACTACCATGCGTCTGTTGATCGTGACCTTTTGTTTTCTTTTTATTTTGATCGCACGGCTGGAGTTGGGACAGCATATTAATGAAGCCATGTGTGAGGCACATGGCTGGTGCATGGTGGACGTTGCGTGTTGTGTGTGCGCATGACTAGGTGGTGTGTGGTAGGACATGAAATCTGATCCGTTGCTTTTGATTACCATTTGATCTCATTGACTTGTTTGCCTTGTATATACGCGTTGGATCCATTGGTTGGCTGAGATTTATTTCTGAATTTTGACTGAGTGCATGTGCTCCATTGACTGCGCTTTGGACCCTTTCCTTGGGCTTTTGATTTTCGCACCCCCCTCCCTTGGGCCTCTATCATTTTTCAACGCATTTCTTCTGCTGATGACACCCCCTCCTAGTTTATTTCTTTTTATTTTTATTACTTGTTTGTTTTGCATTTTTAATTTCTAAAATTACTTTTAAGCATCTAAAAATCTTACAAAAAATCATGAGACTCATTTTTAGTTTTATCAAATTTTTCCATATTTTATTTTCTCATTTTATTTTATTTTGTCATCTGTTTTAATTAGTTACATTGATTTTCTTTTCTTATTTGTTTCACTTGCACACACCAACTTGTGAAATTTCTTTCTCCTCATCTATAATGCCTTTTTGATTCATTCTTTTTGCATCTGTTAAGTGACATATTAAATTGCATAAAAATATTTTTGTTTCTTTTTTTAAAACTTTTCCATATTGCATTTTGGTCCTTTTCTTTTGCATGTTGAAACATTGTTCTTATGTGACCTTTGTCCAATTGTTTGAGATGCTTGGTTTGTCAATTTTGGTTTGATATTTTTGTATATGTTACTTGACTGAGTTAGCTTCTGTTTGGATATTTTTTGGGATTTTATTAATCCACTTTGCTATTTTTGGTTGAGTGTTGTTTGTGATGCAAGTTTGGTTGAGGTATACTTTGGTACTTGATCTAGTTTGGATGCATTTGCTTACTTGTGATTGAGTGATGCTTGAGATGTTTATATGGTATGATCATGTTTTGTTTGAGCTTACTTGTGGATTTGGAATAATCTCTTTTCACTCATTTTTCTATTTGTTCTTCATTTTTACAAAGTGTTGTTATTTTGACTTGAGTTTTGTGGATGTCTTTCTCAATTTTGGTACATGCTTTGAATGTGTTGCTTGATGATTAATCTTGTGTGACTTGAGCTTGATCTTGGTATGATGTTAATGTGTATGCTACTGCCCCTTGAGTTTATTTTTTGGTTTTCATCTCACTTTATCTTCATGGTTTGAATTATGTGATGCATATCATTCCTTTTGCTTTGTAACTTCTTTGGTGCATCATATTGCATAATGTGAACCTCTTTTGCATATGTGAATTATTAATGATGATATGATGTGAGTTCTGGTCTTGTTTCATTTCCATCTTGTCTCTTTCATTTCACTTTGATATGAGATTCATGTGTGTTTAATTGTGCACTTAATTCAAGTTTACTTGCATCCTTTCTTGTGTGCTTTCACTTGTGTACTTGAGATGTGTTTGTTTGATCTTTGAAGCATGTTTATGTTATGAGTTGGACATTTATGATGTGATGTGCTTGCTGCCATTTATTGTATCTTATCTTATCCTTCTCTTCCTTCTTCTTCTCTTTCACTCTTTTCATCCCTCGAGTCTCGAGACTTGTTTAAGTCTTGGACTCTCTCCCGTTAGAGCTACCTAGTCCAACTTAATTTTTGATTAAAGGTTAGGTAGTTGTCTCTCCTAAACCTCACTAACCATAGGACATCCATGCATGATAACATTAGGACTCTTAGTTTCCCTTTAGAGTTTCCTTTGTGTCGTCTCTCTTCTCATCTCAAAACTTCTTTAAGACACGTAATAAGAGTTAACGTGTATTGCGCTCGAGCCTTCCATGTGAGAAGTGGGGAGTGAGGGGCTTCCTCTCATTCTTCTAGGATACCTAGTGTACGTCCTGTTGGGGACGATGCGCGAAGTATTCGTTCCTATATTCAAGACTTGGGTTCAATGCAAGTTACGAAACAACTTAAAAGACACTTCTGTCTAAAAAACACCAAACAAATTCAAATCTTTTTTATCCTTTGGGATTGTTGGGTTTCAAATTTCATTTTCAGAAAAGAGCTCGTCGCTCACGTAAAAAGCACTTACCCACCCGTGGTCGTTCCCACGAACTACGTCAGCTCTGATTTCTCTCTCTCGTCCGATTGAGGATACGTAGGCACAAGACATCGATTGTCTTGGCGAGCAACCTTCCCCCACAGTTCCCGTCCAAACTACGTTGACTCTGACTTTCCCGTTGCACTGAGGGAGTACGTAGGCCTAGGACAACGATACCGTCCTATCGAGTCACTTCTTTTTTTTTTCTTCGTTTCTCCGTTCTTTTCGTTCTCGTTTCTTCGCCGGTCCAGTAGCAGTGGAGTTCCAGATGACGACACCCTTCGATGCAGACAACAAGCGTGGATCCCGTCGAGTACAATGGACGTGCTGGGTGCTAACACCTTCCCTTCGCGTAACCGACTCCCGTACCCGTTCTCTTGGTCGCGAGACCTCGCTCTTTCCTTTCCTTCAGGTTTACGCAGTGTTTCCTTTCCCTCTATCGGGATAAATACACTTTACTGGCGACTCTGTGTCTTTTGCGCCACTCTCGCGTTTGTATCATTTGATGCGAATCTTTCGGGAGCGACAGCTGGCGACTCTGCTGGGGACTCTGGTTGACCTACTGCTGGTCCTTCCCCATTAGCGAGTCAATCCTAGCGCTTGTCTGTTTATCTTCTTTGGGTGTTTTTTGTGGTGCTTTGCTTTGTTGTATATTACTGTATTTACTGTCTTATTTACTTTACTTTTTTTACAGCTTTTACTGCATTGCATTGCATTTTATTACTGTCATACTGGATATTACTGTGCTGTACTGGCTAGTTTTCTGTTTGGTGGGTTGGGATGTTCTGAGAGATGAGCTCACTACCCAGGCTCGAGCATACACACAGGTTTTAGAGTGGATAATCGTGACGCTTGCATGGGGGTGGCCATGTATTGTTGTTCATGAGACCCACAACCAGACGAGGTTCTATCAGGAGCTACCTGCTACTGTGCGTTGGTACAGGCCAGTAGGTATTCTCTTGAGGGATTGTCGACTCTGGAGACCATTCCCGAGGACTCAGTTGCGGCACTCCTCCCGTGATGTGACAGTGGCAGACCACGCTCTGTGGCAAACCCATTGCACATTCTCGACCCGAGGACCCAATGCTGGGAACTTGCTATAGGATTTCCTTTTGAAGTGAATTAGCGGACGACCTCTTTGATTGGCGGTAGCATTGTATCCTTCGGGCTGAATGTGCTATTGCTTCTCAAACCTCTGAAGTTGATGACCTTTCGTCTTGGAGAATTAGTTGAGGCCTCCTCGATTGATGATGATGCCAAACCAAAAATGGTGAACGTATCATCATTTCTCGACCTGAGAGCCCGTGATTCTGAACATCCTAGTACCCACATGTGAGGGGGGCGGGTTGTTTACAGGTTTGCAGGTAACCTTGACCTTCAACATACCCGGTATTATGGATTTCCTATCAGTGTGGACTTATCAGCCTGGTATTCTGGTATTCTGATCATCCGGTATTCTGGTATTTCTCTTCAGAGCGGGCCTTTGAGCCTATTCAGTCAGCACAGTGCATCCAGTTTGTGTGGATACCTTGATCCCATGTCCATTGCATATGCATCTTCATCCTTGCATACCTGTTCTTGTATTTCCAAGGATATCATTGTTGAGGCTCACTGTTGAGCATTTCCATTTATTCCTTGTGGTTCTTCTGGAAAGTCTTGAATTAAAACAGAATGATTCCTTGGAAATATTTGAACATGGCATTTGCATTTGCATAATCATCTCATTTTGCATAGCAGGTGTTCAAAGCTGGTTATTCTTGTTCTGATCTGGTTTTCTTCAGAATTTCAGACTTAACTTCTCAGACCATTCAAGAGTTGATCATGGAGCAAATTCAAGCCGAGTTGAGGGAAATGCGAGGCCAAATGAGGCAATTTGGGGAAGATATGCTGGTCATATCCCAAGAACAGAAGATGCTAAGAGAGGAGGTCTATCAGATGAAGACTCAGATGGGTTTGATCATGGAAATTTTGAAGACAGTGTTACAGAAGGAAAACAGTCATGTGCTCACTTCCGCAACAGAAGTCCTTAATCCTCCCATCTCTCTGGGGTCTTCACTAGTTCATGGAATTCCTCGTGAATCCCCTCCACAGCCCAAGGTTCCAGAACCTTCCCACCAGCAACCAGGTCCTGTCTCCCAAGGTAAGCCCAAGAGTAAAAAGTGTGCACAGTGACCGAAGTAGTCTGAAAGAGTTTTTCATCCGCTCCCTATGCCATATTCTCAGCTATTGTAGCATCTCCTTCAGTTGCAGCTGGTACAGAAAAGGACTTTGGCTCCTCTCACTGGTAATCCCCCACCAGGCTACAATGCAAGAGCCCGTTGTGATTTCCATTCTGGGGCACCAGGGCATACTGTGGAGAAATGTAGGGCCTTTCAGAACCAAGTCCAGGATTTGATTGATGCAGGGGCAATTGAATTCACGTCGGGCGGCGTGAGCTTACAAGGTGATTGTACCCCAAGTGTTGCAAAGGAAGTAGGGACTCCTTCCTCTTCCAAAGGATCCACCTCATGTCATTGACCTTCTCCACAACCTTTCGTTGTAGAAGCTCTACGTCAACAACCTTTGTTGGTGCCTCAGCCAAAGTTGGAAAGGAAAGTGCAAGCGCAGGTTGGGTGCCCGAATCAGCAGCAGCAGCAGAATCATCAGCAGCAGAGGCAGTTCACACCAAGAGGGACCAAGAGGATATTTGATCCTATTCCTATCCCTTATAGTCAGTTGTTTGCTCGTCTGCTCAAGAACTCTCTGATCCAGCTGAGGAATGTCGTGCCAGTGCCATACCCTATTCCTCCAGACTTTGACATGAACGCTAGTTGTGAGTTCCACTCGGGGACGTTTGGGCATACAATTGACGATTGTAATGCATTCCAGCACAAGGTGCAAGACTTGATCGACTCAAAGGTCATCACGCCAGATGGTACCCCTTTGGATTGAAGCTTCTTTGTCAGAGTAAGCACCAGATTGTAAGAGCGTCATCAGAAGCAATCAGTCCAGACGGAGTCAAGTCTCCTCAACAAGGGCAATCATCAGCTTCCTTTATTGCATTTTCATATGTATGCTTTCATTTGTTTGTTTAAACATTGCTTGCATGTAAGAACTCGTTTGTTTCTGAATGACAATTATAATGCAATAAGTATGTTTTTCTTGAAGAGTTCCATTCGTGTTTACTCATTTTAATGCTTATATACACTGCAATACCAACTTTCTTGCTCAAACTCTTTGAGGGAGGATGACGAAATAAGAACGCAGATTTTTAATGGTACGCTTTTGGATAAAACCTTGTTAAGGATGTACAGGCATTGTTTCCAATTCTCAAACACTGGAGAGATAAGGAGATAGACCTTTGTCAACCCCTTTGAGACTAGTAGTCGGAGTTCTTTCTGAAAACGAAAAACCCTCAATTTTAACCCAGGGGCAGGGTAGGCGTCAGTTAGTTTGACCAAGTGTTCAACTTTCAGAAGGAGTGTACATCTGAGGATCCATTACCTTTCATTCCACCGTCAAGAGGTCAAGAGGTGAAACCACAATGGTTATCCACCGACAATCAAAGAGTGAGGCAGTCACAACCCTTTCAAGCAAGTAAGACAACTAGTGTCACATGACTTGTTCAAAAAAAAAAAAAAGCAAAAGAAAATCCCGCTAAGTCGAGACTTGAAAACAAGCGACTCAGGCAAAAGTTAGGGCATCCCGCTGGACTTCAAAATCGAAAAACTCAAAAGAGTCAGTCCAGGCAAAATCAGGGAAATAAAAAAGGCGAAAAACAAAAAGGAATGTTTAAAAGAGAAAATCCTCGATAAAGAACAAAGTCGTGTGACTACAGACACCAAAAGACAGAAGGGATGACTGTTGCTCCAAAACCTCGTCAGGTCTCGAACCATCAGTTGCATGGGTCCCTTAAAGTTCAAAGACCTTTCAAGAGGTGAGTGCTTGTGTCAAATTAGATGAACATAGGACTGGAGAACATCACCAAGAGTGGGTGGGCACCGATAAACTTTGAGCCTTAAATATTTTTTCTCAAAACCGTGAACCAGGCCACGCTACAACCCTTAAAAGTCCTAATTGAAACAGGGTTTAGTCTGAAGGCGTACTTCAACGAGATATCGTTCCTGACTCCCATGAGTTGTGCTAATAAGATTTTTGTTGGTGTTGCATGTGCGTATTGCTTTCCTTTCAAAAATAAGTGTCGTAACTCGTTTCTGTGACATATTTTCAATAAGGACTCCAAGATTAACATATGTGTTGCATTTGAATAATCATTCTCAGAATAAACATTTTCTGCTTGCATACAATTTGTTTGACATCAAAGAAGCTTACACGATGAACATTAGTCGAGAAGCTTAAACTGGCCAAGTTGAGGTGCCTGAGACTCCAGAAGACATGTTGCTGAAAGATGATGTGGGAAAAAGGCGTTCCCAGCCATTTGTGTTAAGATGTAACCTATCTGGGACAATCACACCGAGAAATCTCTTCAAAACGTAGCCAAGCTGGGGCATTCAAGTTGAGAAAGTCTTTTCAGACCACAATCAACCATGGGGCATTCATGTTGAGAAAATTTCTTCGAACTGGGGAAATTATGTCGAGATCCGGTAAATCTCTCCACAAGCGTGTAAACTGGGGCAATCACGTCGAGATTCAGTAAATCTCTCGAAGACTAGTCGGTCAGAGACAAATGTACTGCGAGGTTTGTACTGGGGCAGGTCACTTCAAGGGCGTGAGAAGTTCTTCCCTTCAGAACACAAGCAATCAACAGCACCCCTGCAAGGTTCAGAATACTGTGGCAGAACATTTCAGGTCATTACGAGCCCTCTCGAGTTGGTTTATTTCATGAATCATGAAGTATGAGACAGTTATGTCCAGACCGGATACATCTCTAAGAGTTTGAAAACCCTGGGGCATTGTTGAACGCCAGGTTTTCTGTAAAATCCTCTTAAGATGATTGCTTCAAGTAGAGCTTGTGGTCTGGGGCAAGGTGGAGAGTTAAAGGAACTATGTTTCGCTCTTGACAATCAACACTGAGTTGTTCCCAGTGTGGAACTTTTGGAGTTTTTTCCCTCCAGCAAAGAGCCAGAGGGTATCTTCTTCCAGCAAGGTGTGGGAATTGTTGTTCTTCCTCAAGCAGAGAATTGTCCTATGTTCGAAAAGGGCTTTTATGAAGGTTTCTTATCTCTAGCAGTACAGATGGAATCCTCACTCTCAGCAAGGTAAGACGAAGAATATCGTCAAGAAGACGATGAGGAGTCAGAGTGTTCTCTCCCTCAACGGTCAGATCTAGTCATCTCAAGTAATTCAAAGTCCAATCTTCATTGGTACCTCCCCAGTAGAGTTGCTCTCTCCATTTTTGAAGTCTGATCATCCTCGGCAGCTTGCTGTTTTCCCCAGTGAAGCAGAGCCCTCCCCAGCTTTGAAGTCTGATCGTCCTCAGCAGTTTATTACTCCTCCCCATCAGAGTATTGAGGGTCGTCTTCCTCAACCAGAGTATAAAGAAGTAATTCCTTAAGCGGAGTCGTTAAGGATCGTCCTCCTTAGCAGGATATAAGAGTTTTTTCCCCGGCCAGAGTTGTGATTTGGCTCATCTTTCTTCAGCAAGTGATGTCTCCCCACGGAGCATGGGGCAGTTGTTTTTCCCCATCTAGTCAGGAAGCATGTGTTATCCCCTAGCAGGGTGGATGTTGACAATTACTTTCTCTCACAAGCGGAGTCGTTGAGGATCGTCTTCCTCAGCAAAGTACAGAGGATTGTATACCCAACCAAAGTCGTGTTTGGATTACTATCCCCAGCAAGTACTCAGAAGATGATTGCTTTAAGGTGGGTGTTGTCGTACCTCCTGCAGGAAGTTTGGGGACGAAGACGTTATTATCCCCACAGGGTCCTGGTGTCTATTTTCCTCAGTCGGTCAGAAAGTATAGTCTCGGCGACAATGGTTTGATCTAATACCCAGCAGGGTGAGGGTAAAGTTACTTCCCTGGCAGCAGATTAAGCCCATTTCCCCAAGCAGAGTCTGGTGGTGAGTGGTATCCCCAGCAGGTCTTAAGGCCAATCGTTTTTGGTAGGCGTTGAAGCCAGGTTCTGAAGTGTTTGGTCATCCCCAGCGGAGGAGTTTCCATCTTCAGTATTCATCTCCCTCCCCAGCTGAGTGGGTATTCTCTCGGGGCTTCGTCCATCTCCAGCAGAGTGGTTGATCTTGATATTCCCCAACAGAGTGGGTATTCTCTCAGAGTTTGGTGATTGTGATCTTCCCTAGCAGGGAGAAGTTTTCCTCATGTTTCCTTGGTTTCAGTGGCAATTTAGTTTGCCATCCCCAGCGGAGTTGCTTCTGCTCTTCAGCATTTATTTTGCTGGGACGCCTCTTTTGCATTGCATAAACATTTGTTTTGCATGGCATCCTCCCAAATGCGTAGCATTTCCACTTCGTGTGGAGCATTACGGCAATATTCAAACATGTGCATCTGAAGCATAGGCCAGGTTTGGGTTTTCCTTCGTCAGGAAAGCCGGATTTCAGGAAGATATCTTTACTCTACAGGTGTTGGGTTAAGCAATATTTTGGCAGTTCCCCGGCAGGGTATGTTGCCAGGATTATTTATCTTTGACTTCTTTCGTACCCCTTCGTCCAGGTGGTCCTTCGGTTTTTTTCCCTCGAAATTTTTACCGTCAGACACTCGTCCGTGTTTCTTTCAGCACCCGTCCGTGTTCGAACCTTTTAAGCCAATGCCCGTCCGTATTGACTTTTGACACCCGTTCGTGTTCTTTCAGCACCCGTCCGTGTTTGACCCTTTTGTTTCAATGCCCGTCCGCATTGACATTTGACACTCGTCTGTGTTTCCTTCAGCACCCGTCCGTGTTTGAACCTTTGATTTCAATACCCGTCCGTATTGACCCTTTGATGACACTCGTCCGTGTTGCCTTCCATTCCCCTAGCGAGTTTAATTCCCGACAAAGTTACTTTACAACCTTCTCAGTACCCGTCCGTATTGAAACCTTTTACACCCGTCCGAGTACCTTCTCAGTACCCGTCCGTATTAAAACCTTTTACACCCGTCCGTGTACCTTCTCAGTACCCGTCCGTATTGAAACCTTTTACACCCGTCCGTGTACCTTTTCAGTACCCGTCCTTATTGAAACCTTTTACACCCGTCTGTGTACCCTTTTCGATACCCGTCCGTATTGAACTTCCGACACCCGTCCGTGTTGCATTTCAATCCCCAGAGAGGTCGCCTTGAATCTTTTTACACCCGTCCGTGTTTGAACTTTTGTTTCAATGCCTGTCCGCATTGACATTTGGCACCCGTCCGTGTTTGAACCTTTGTTTCAATGCCCGTCCGCATTGACATTTGGCACTCGTCCGTGTTTGAACTTTTGTTTCAATGCCCGTCCGCATTGACATTTGGCACCCGTCTGTGTTTGAACTTTTGTTTCAATGCCCGTCCGCATTGACATTTCAGCACCCGTCCGTGTTTGAACTTTTGTTTCAATGCCCGTCCGCATTGACATTTTACACCCGTCCGTGTTTGAACTTTTGTTTCAATGCCCGTCCGCATTGACCTTTGTCACCCGTCCGTGTACCTCTTTCAGCACCCGTCCGTGTTTGAACTTTTGTTTCAATGCCCGTCCGCATTGACATTTCAGCACCCGTCCGTGTTTGAACTTTTTTCAATGCCCATCCGCATTGACCTTTGGCACCCGTCCGTGTTTGAACTTTTGTTTCAATGCCCGTTCGCATTGACATTTGGCACCCGTCTGTGTTTGAACCTTTTAGGCCAATGCCCGTCCGCATTGACACTTTACACCCGTCCGTGTATCTTCTCAATACCCGTCCGTATTTGATATCCTGGATTCCTTGACACTCATCCGTGTTTATCCCCAGCGTAACTAACACTCGTTTGTGTTAATTTCAAGACTTTTCAATACAGTTTTGGTTTCCAACACTCGTACGTGTTGTGACAGTGCAGCATTTATTGTTTGTTCCCCAGTGGAGTCGTCCCTCCTTTGAGGATTGCAAATTTCAGGTTTCTTTTGGTGTTCAATCTCCATGAATCCTTGGAACGCATGATAGCCGTCACTATCATACCTTCAGGATCAAGTTGATTGAATAGGGGCAGTTGTAACACCCCAAAATTTGCCCTGTTGTTTTTAGCTAACTGGCTTATGTTTCTTTTCATTTCTTGAATTTTGCATTGTGCATGGAATTGGTTCTTAGCATGGGATCAAGGTACTTGGTCCATATTCTCAAGTCTCAAGCTTCAAGGTGGTTCATGGAGTTCATTGTATCTTCATGAGATCAAGATTGGCAAAGAATTTCAAGTGATTCCTTCCCTCCTGATAAGGGGGACCAATTAGGGTTTTTGAGATCAAGAGGACTTCTTGGAAGGCTTGGTGTGTTCAAGCATGTTCTTATGGTATTCTTTTTGCTCACAAGTGTTTGTGGATGAGGGTTTGGTTATTGATTCATTGTGGAGGATTTTCAGTGGATTGATTGCTTGTGAAGAAAGCAAAAGTCAACTGTAAAGGAGAAAGTAAACTGTGGAATTTTGAGGTTCTTTTCATGGTTTTCAAGGACTCACATCCTCATATGGACTTCAATTGTCAAGATTCATACCATTCTTCAAGAATCAAGAGGTTGTGCAAAAGTTACTAAATTTGGAAAATGACCTATAATACAAACTTTCCATTTTTGGCAATTTTTCTTCCACATTCAACTTGACTTTTCATCATCAAGGAAGCTCCAATTGAATTTTCCTCCAACATGAAAGTGGAATATCTTTCTCTCCCATTTCCAAAAAGTACTAGAACATTTCCATATCATTTGTGGAACTCTAGTTATGGCCAAAACAATGCAAGGTGCTTTTCATGGATTCCTTATAAGTCAAATTTTCCACCTTTTGCATTTTTGCACAAATGGGCTTGTAATGTTCCCAATTGCTTCATGTCACATTATAATATCAAAATACAAGTCAATAAGATCATTTGTGGCCTTTGAATCAATTCATGCCATGCCATTTTTCTCATTATTCTCACAAAGTGCAAAAATGCCAAATTAATTCAAAGCTTGCAAACCAAGAAAGTGCAAGGCCCAAAATCAATCCAGAAGTGGTATGGGAGTAAATTGGAGGTGAATTATGCTGGTGAAAGGGATCTCTCACGTGCAAATTAGTGGTGGTGGTGTAAAATGCATTTTTGCAATTTCACTCAAATCTCATTAACAAGAGTTCTAATCACTTCCTAATCCTAATCAGTGAACTAATGAGGAGTATATATGCTTACTCATGCTCTCACAGCTAGGGTAGAGACTCACATTTGCTCAATTTCCATTTTTCACTCTCCACTTTCTCATTTTCGTTTCTCCCTCTCCATAAGGTGTTTTTGAGAAATTCTTTCATATTTGGAATTAGTGAAGAGAGTAGAACCAGAATCAACCATCATCTGAAGCTCATACTGAGGTTTTCACCAAGCTCTATTCAAGAGGGTTCAAGTTCAAAACTCAAGATCTAGCAAGATTCCAAGCTCTAGTTGCATTTATTTTACAATTAGAGGTTCCAAGGACTTGATCTGCAGCTTTTGGAAGGCGTTCTTGTGATATTTTAAGTTCATCAAGATCTCAGGTTAGTGATTTTTTCACCATCACAGAACTTGAATTTTTAATGTGCATAATGATCTGTGAACTCCCCTGAACATGCTGATATGTTTTATTTGAGGTTTGGACGTGTGGTTTGTGAGATATGTTGATTTAAAGTTTTAGATCTAAACTTGTTTTTGTTCGATTCTCCTTATTGGTTGTTTGTTTGTTAAAATGGACTGGATATTCATGATCCTTGCGTTTTTCTGATCAAAATGGTGTACTCATACGCATTTTCTGGAAAAAGTCACGTCACAGCTCACCGGAGAGGGTGGCCGGAGCCCTAGCTCCGGCGGCTGGAATGTTCAGTCCGGCGAGGAAGGAAATTCATGAAGAAGATGAAGCATGTCCGTCCGATTCCAGATCGTGCGTCCGTGATCATGCCACATGTCTCTTGTTTTATGTTTTTATTTTAATAATTGTGTGTTTGCTGCTCCATGCGGACTACCATGCGTCTGTTGATCGTGACCTTTTGTTTTCTTTTTATTTTGATCGCACGGCTGGAGTTGGGACAGCATATTAATGAAGCCATGTGCGAGGCACATGGCTGGTGCATGGTGGACGCTGCGTGTTGTGTGTGCGCATGACTAGGTGGTGTGTGGTAGGCCATGAAATCTGATCTGTTGCTTTTGATTACCATTTGATCTCATTGACTTGTTTGCCTTGTATATACGCGTTGGATCCATTGGTTGGCTGAGATTTATTTCTGAATTTTGACTGAGTGCATGTGCTCCATTGACTGCGCTTTGGACCCTTTCCTTGGGCTTTTGATTTTCGCACCCCCCTCCCTTGGGCCTCTATCATTTTTCAACGCATTTCTTCTGCTGATGACACCCCCTCCTAGTTTATTTCTTTTTATTTTTATTACTTGTTTGTTTTGCATTTTTAATTTCTAAAATTACTTTTAAGCATCTAAAAATCTTACAAAAAATCATGAGACTCATTTTTAGTTTTATCAAATTTTTCCATATTTTATTTTCTCATTTTATTTTATTTTGTCATCTGTTTTAATTAGTTACATTGATTTTCTTTTCTTATTTGTTTCACTTGCACACACCAACTTGTGAAATTTCTTTCTCCTCATCTATAATGGCTTTTTGATTAATTCTTTTTGCATATGTTAAGTGACATATTAAATTGCATAAAAATATTTTTGTTTCTTTTTTTAAAACTTTTCCATATTGCATTTTGGTCCTTTTCTTTTGCATGTTGAAACATTGTTCTTATGTGACCTTTGTCCAATTGTTTGAGATGCTTGGTTTGCGAATTTTGGTTTGATATTTTTGTATATGTTACTTGAGTGAGTTAGCTTATGTTTGGATATTTTTTGGGATTTTATTAATCCACTTTGCTATTTTTGGTTGAGTGTTGTTTGTGATGCAAGTTTGGTTGAGGTATACTTTGGTACTTGATCTAGTTTGGATGCATTTGCTTACTTGTGATTGAGTGATGCTTGAGATGTTTATATGGTATGATCATGTTCTCTTTGAGCTTACTTGTGGCTTTGGAATCATCTCTTTTCACTCATTTTTCTATTTGTTCTTGATTTTTACAAAGTGTTGTTATTTTGACTTGAGTTTTGTGGATGTCTTTCTCAATTTTGGTACATGCTTTGAATGTGTTGCTTGATGATTAATCTTGTGTGACTTGAGCTTGATCTTGGCATGATGTTAATGTGTATGCTACTGCCCCTTGAGTTTATTGCTTGGTTTTCATCTCACTTTATCTTCATGGTTTAAATTATGTGATGCATATCATTCCTTTTGCTTTGTAACTTCTTTGGTGCATCATATTGCATAATGTGAACCTCTTTTGCATATGTGAATTATTAATGATGATATGATGTGAGTTCTGGTCTTGTTTCATTTCCATCTTGTCTCTTTCATTTCACTTTGATATGAGATTCATGTGTGTTTAATTGTGCACTTAATTCAAGTTTACTTGCATCCTTTCTTGTGTGCTTTCACTTATGTACTTGAGATGTGTTTGTTTGATATTTGAAGCATGTTTATGTTATGAGTTGGACATTTATGATGTGATGTGCTTGCTGCCATTTATTGTATCTTATCTTATCCTTCTCTTCCTTCTTCTTCTCTTTCACTCTTTTCATCCCTCGAGTCTCGAGACTTGTTTAAGTCTTGGACTCTCTCCCGTTAGAGCTACCTAGTCCAACTTAATTTTCGATTAAGCTTGGAGTAGGATTAGCATTAGGTTAGGTAGTCGTCTCTCCTAAACCTCACTAACCATAGGACATCCATGCATGATAACATTAGGACTCTTAGTTTCCCTTTAGAGTTTCCTTTGTGTCGTCTCTCTTCTCATCTCAAAACTTCTTCAAGACACGTAATAAGAGTTAACGTGTATTGCGCTCGAGCCTTCCATGTGGGAAGTGGGGAGTGAGGGGCTTCCTCTCATTCTTCTAGGATACCTAGTGTACGTCCTGTTGGGGACGATGCGCGAAGTATTCGTTCCTATATTCAAGACTTGGGTTCAATGCAAGTTACGAAACAACTTAAAAGACACTTCTGTCTAAAAAACACCAAACAAATTCAAATCTTTTTTATCCTTCGGGATTGTTGGGTTTCAAATTTCATTTTCAGAAAAGAGCTCGTCGCTCACATAAAAAACACTTACCCACCCGTGGTCGTTCCCACGAACTACGTCAGCTCTGATTTCTCTCTCTCTCGTCCGATTGAGGATACGTAGGCACAAGACAGTGATTGTCTTGGCGAGCAACCTTCCCCCATAGTTCCCGTCCGAACTATGTTGACTCTGACTTTCCCGTTGCACTGAGGGAGTACGTAGGCCTAGGACAACGATACCGTCCTATCGAGTCACTTCTTTTTTTTTTCTTCGTTTCTCCGTTCTTTCCGTTCTGGTTTCTTCGCCGGTCCAGTAGCAGTGGAGTTCCAGACGACGACACCCTTCGATGCAGACAGCAAGCGTGGATCCCGTCGAGTACGATGGACGTGCTGGGTGCTAACACCTTCCCTTCGCGTAACCGACTCCCGTACCCGTTCTCTTGGTCGCGAGACCTCGCTCTTTCCTTTCCTTCAGGTTTACGCAGTGTTTCCTTTCCCTCTATTGGGATAAATACACTTTGCTGGCGACTCTGTGTCTTTTGCGCCACTCTCGCGTTTATACCGATGGATGCGAATCTTTCGGGAGCGACACTTGGTTGAACATTTCATCCATTTAGGGATTGTTTGTTTGGGTTCGAAGTTAACCCCGTGAAAATATTTGGTTTGGGGATTGTGCGATCAAGTCTCCATTTAGGTTCTTGGATAACCCATGATAAAACCAAGTTTCGGTTAAAGCTTAGCCCGCGATAAAAGCTTATTTCGGTTCGAGAACAGCCTGGTGGTAAAATCTCATAAGTTCTTCGTTAACCCAGTATAAAACCAAGTTTTGCTTTGTGAGTTCAGCTTGGTATTAAAAGCTCCCAAGGTTCAAGATCAGCTCGTGATAAAAAATTTGTTTGAAGCTTGAATACTAACCTCTCGAAGATTCTTGTGAAAGGGAGATTAACTGTTTTGATCCATCATTTTGAAAGGAAGACTCACCATTTCTCTCTCATGTTTGTTAGTTGGTAGAAAGTCAGACACAAACTTTATTTTTCCTTGTATAAGGGGGTTTGAGAGTTTAACCTACTAAAATCTATTAAGTTTATTAAATACTCCTAATATCAAATCTTAGGAACAAGACTAAGTCACTTTTTACTAAACCTATATAACTCTTGGTGTATTCTCCCTTCCCATAAACTCTTTATATTTTCAAACATTACTTTATACAAAATTTATTTTCTGCTGCTTACTAATAAATAAATTCCTAAAATATTTTCAAACTCTGGTTTTAATTCGGAAACACACAGCTCACCCCCCCCCCCCCCCCCTTCACTTTTGCCTTGAGTAAATCTTATTAATTGAGGTAGAGGTTCCATCAAAAGGACATATTTTTTTGTACAATAAGGAGTTGTGTTTTAATAACATAAAAGTTATCATTCAAAGTTGTAATGCCCTGTATAATATTTATCTAGAATAATACAATACAAGCATTTTTATTTGGTACTAACACCATCATAAGTGCCTAATGGCGTAATTCACATACTTGACCATTTCTAATACATAACACAATCTATGGTACAAGCTATGGAAACTAGCCAAAAATATAAAATCTAAGAATAATATACAATATCCTCAATTGTATACAACAAATACACAGCGGAATAAGCTCAACTAAGCTTCTCTTGAAACATCCAAACATAGCTCCACTTGTAAATCAAACCTGTACTCAAAACCTGAAAATAATCAACAATAGTGGGGTGAAATACATCAAATCTCAGTGAGTTCCCTATCTTATAGATTCTCTCGGCTTTACAGGGATGTAATAATCCTAAATCAAGTCAAGGGGAAGAGAAATGACCTTGAGTTCACAATCTCACAATCTCACACTATATGGAAACATGTCATGAGTTCACTAACTCAAAATATCACTAATCGATAACCTGTACCAAGGCATCCCCTTTTCCCGTCCGCTTCTACGTCTAGAAGTCGACCCGAGTCATGGATCCTTGTAGTCACTTGGCAAACGAAATGGATTCGGGATCATCGGCCTGTTAACCGTGATCCATCACTTCTCATGGCCTGTTAACCATCGCAAGTCTCTTTACCATATAGGCTCCATTCGTACTACACGCGGGAATCAAACCTGCAAGTAATCATGCCTGCACTTCAGATGAGCTCGAGACTCATGAAGGCTTCTCAAGGGCAACTCAAAAGAAAATGGTTATGATTACATGATCATATACACAACGCGATTGTATTCGACAATCACAAGGCCATATTAGCTTTAAGGCCTCTCTTGCCTTTTCTCATAAATCACAATGGTTCACACATGTTCCATACTAGTGTTTACTCTCTCCTAGACCAATACTCGTCACGGATGCACCGTTATACATCAAGTTCCCGAGCATCGCCATCTAGGGTCTACTCCAGGCCAGAACTCGTCAAAATTGCACATTTATACATCGAATGCACGAGCGTCGCCATCTAGAGTTTCTATCACAATTCTATTCACAACCTAGAATTATAACAATCTTAACGATGCCATTTGTTTTGGGGTAAAGTTTCCTCACTCTTCCTAATTCATATTTTAGCATGCATATTCCCTTAATCATGTTTCACAACAATTAGATAGACATGGTATAACATAATTGGCATATAACAGTATCAAACATAAAACAACACATAAAAGCATAACAAGTCACTATTATCCCCTACCAAGCATCCTTGGTTAAATCATGTTCTCACATACCATTTAATAGCACATTGGATCCTCTTTCCAAGGCCTCAAGTCTCATATCAATCGGCTTCCCGATTCATGAATTTCCGGTGGAAACATAAACCACACTTTTCACGTCATCACAATATTTCCTCTATTCTATCAATCCATGGCATATAACCATGTTTCTGCCTCACCATCACATAGAGCATTGAAATAGCTTTCTAATGCTTCCGGCCATGTTTCAATCCGAGTTACGGATCAAAAGTTATGACGAAAATACGAAAACAATGTTTTGCTGTCCCAGCGAATCCCTGGCGAAGCAGACTCGCCTCTAGCTCACCTAACGAATCTGGACGAACCAGAATTCTCCCAAAATGTGTTTGGGACTTAAAAATGACCAAAACCTTCAACCCATGTGATATTATTGCACCCAATGACCCAAAATAACATGTTATAACACATTTAGACATGCATTTCTTCAAATCATCCGTTAGATTTCATTGATTTATCCGTTTAATCATTTTCTCTCAAATCTAAACGAAGTTCTAAATCCTTAATTCTAGAACTTAGAACGTCTAACTAGAACCCACCTGATAATCGAAGAGGAGTTTGAAGAAGATGGTGATGATCCATGAGTTTCTCTTCTTCATCTTTCTCCATTTCTCTCTTTCTCTTCTTTCCTTTTCTTCCTTTCCTTTCCTCTTCTTCTTTTCTATCTTTTTCTTTTCTTTTCATATATATATATATATATATATATATATATATATATATATATATATATATAAAGGTAACACACTTACAACAGGGTAAAATATCTCTAATTGATATTTTGTCATCTCAAACCAATTGATCAATTATTAGAGTTACCTTAAAATTCTCTCTCGAACTAATAATTATTAATCCGTCTCTTTAATAAAATAATTGATCTCTTCAGAGTTTTCCAGTTGCTCTATTGATCCCAATTGACAACACTTAGAGCACGTAGGATATTCCATTATTCTAATTAATCAAAGATAGAGCACATAGGTACTCATCTGATCTCATCTGATATCCAATTGAGCATTTAAAATAATATGGGGTATTACACTCTCTCCTCCTTAAATTGAAATTCGCCCCCGAATTTCCTCCACTCAACAATAACCGCAACTTGTATCACTGTCTAAGATCCACTCTTAATCTCTACCTCCGTTAAAATTTCTGACATAATCTGATTCCAACTTGACTTCAAAATTCAAAATCCTTATTTTCACGAATTACCAAACTTCGTGTCCTTAGTTATACTCTTGTTCCAATATTGGGTTAACTTCTAACTTTGTTTCTCCTCAAAATCATTTGGTCCTTCGTACTGAAAGACTTGGTCATATCTTACCTCGGAAGAAATATACCATTCTATACTCCTTTACTGAGTCACAAACAAAACCGTAACACTTCTCTTGATTCAAGATAACAAACACTCAACAAATCCTCATGAGGTAATTCAGTGATTCCTTAACTTCATAGATTGTCAAACTTCTTACCAGTTTCATCTGGTCTGACGCTGTACATAGTACCCATCACATATGATATTCCATCTCTTTCGTATCACACCAAAAGGTAACACACTTAGAATAAAATCTTCCTATTTCCAGTCTTACAATCAATTTCTCCTCCGATTCTTATAAATCCGACTGAGCCCTTTCATTTGTCACCTTCCACTGTGCAACTCTAATTCTAACAATGGGATACCACCAATTCTTAAGCATTACCAAATAGCTAGCAATCCACAGAGAACACACTTATTCACTAGGATCCTTACTAACCAATGGTACAAGAAACTTATTGACGTCTTATGGTATAACAATTTCTTTGCCAACACACAATATACAAACATTGGTCCAACACTCTCCAGACGATAGGTGCAGGAATTACACTGTCACAATCATAATATAAACAACTCCAATTCCATTCTAAACTCGAAATAATATATCCAAAATAGTTTAACAACCTCTGGTTCTAATTACCACATTCCATATCAATTCTTCTCACGGGCTTCTAATTCACTCAATGTTTCTTGTTGATTTGAGATCTCAACCAATATTACATAACACCATCACGATAATTCAATCATATGTGAGTCACCATTTAACCAAAACTTAAACCATTCAAGGCACAATTGTGACTTTCCATACTACTCATCAATTCACATACAACACTCTACACGTACACACACCCTCAAAGGACATGCCATGTTTCTCAATTGAATCCACTCTTCTCATTCGTTCCGTTTCATATACGATCCAAGCTAACATACTTAACTTCAGAACGTCCAATTCTCGCTCTTACTTGGAAGGATAACTTCCAAATTTACTTCTCTGGGAAAACACAACTGCACACAACTGGTACTACTCTCACGGTCTAAGTCCAATACCGTGAACCCACGGAAGTTAACGATTACTAAACTCTGACCAACTGCTAGAACCTTACTACCACCATAATTTAAAATATCAAAACGATCTCTACAAGATTAGTACTTCGTCCTTACGACTCTCTACAGTAATGCTAACAAAACACTTAAGACTTTCCCACACTTAACACGGTTCACAAGCTTACCTTCCCAAAAGTCAACCTCCCTCTTCGTCTAAACAAATGGTCCACTATGTAACACCTTTCCAAAAGTCACGCGTTCAAAACGCAATTTCGTCTTTCATTTACTTATAGTCCTGTTTTCCATTCACACACACTCTCCACTCGAAACAACATAAGGTAACAAAACACAGATGGCGGTTCTTAAGAGATTCCATAGTTTACCCACACGTTAATCGATTACCCATCTGAGGTTAATTGGTTAACTCCTCATGTTCAGCGCTAAATACCATCCTTGCACGTGTCAACCGGTTAACCACATAGCGTTAATCGGTTAACACTGCTGTAGAAGCCGAAAAACCAATTCTTATAACTCAAAAGTCATCACCACTCAAACCACCAATCCGATTTATTCATACTTGAAATATCATTCTCAACTTTTGGAACCTTAACTTGTGTAACATTCACTAACCATGATCCACTCAAGATAAAACTGACAAAGTAGACGACACACCCTAACCAAGTGACAAGGCAAAATTCCAAATTCTGTCGCGGTGACACGACAAATCTTCGGCGGGATAGTTCATTCTCTATTCAAACAACTACATTAGCGGAAAGCCAATAATGACGACATTCTAAGGTTTTAGCCATAACTCATACTTAATTCGTCCATAAGCAAAACCCAACACACAACCAGAAAACCATACTACAAAAGTGATGGACATATCATGTCAGCATACAACCTTGTTCTCTCACTTGATTTTCCTTGGAGAGAAATAATACAACAACGTTCTTAGTCCAATAAAAGGTAGATCCCGAATAATCCGATTATTCACAACTATAGAAGTTAGAAGTTCTCTATACTTGAAAATAGATCGGGGCAATGTATCCTCTTGAAGAACCTTTCCATCACTACGTACACACTAATCGGAATTTCTTACCCTTCACTACCCATTGCGCATTCCACTTACCAAATCACTTAATGGAAGATTCGCAACCGACAATTCTCATCAACTATTTACAAAACCATTCTGGTATAAATCGTTCCATGATTTACACTTAGTCCATAATAATTATTGATTTGCTTCTCGCTGTTTACCGCACACTTACTTCCCAAAATACAATACTCACTGCTTCACAAGGTACGTCTCAAGGGTAAGAATCCATCACGTACACCTGTAACCACGGTGCTACCCCTACGCTCGTTCTTAATACCAAGGTGTAACTTTCTCATAACATACTGTTAATACCATTTATTCCATATACTCGAATAAAATCCACCTCATAAATAATATTTTCACTTTCCACAGCATAGAATATTTTCATAGCTTCATATCGATATAAAGAATGCTTAAATCGGACACCCAAGTCAAAAGATATGAAATTTTTTTTTTGAAGAAATGAAAAATTATTGAAAACAGCCAGATTCGCCTGGCGAGTAAGGATTTCGCCTGGCGAATCCCACTTCGCCAGTGCTTCGCCGGCGAACCTGCGGCGAATCCTCATTTTATAAAAACCCAAAAGTTCCTGTAGCTACACATGTTCTGTTTCTTCATTTTCGCCTGGCGACTAAGTAATTCGCCTGGCGAATTCCTCTTCGCCAGTACTTCGCCTGGCGAACCAGCGGCGAGACCCCATTCGCCTGGCGATTCCTGATTTGTCTGGCGAATCACACCAGAATTAGAATTTTCTGCTGCGTTTTTCATGGTTTCCACACCTCAAAACCCAACTTTTCCAAACCAAAACATTTTCAAATTCCAAATTGGTCTCTCATCGAATACAGAAAATCCCGATGTAATATCTCAAACTTAATCTCTCTACATAACTGAATATACTCAATTCATCACCCATTCTTCGTCCGACACATACTTGTTTCACTTGAAGCACGTAAACACATTCTTATGTTCCTTCTCACACTTCTCTACTACTTTAGGTTCCTATAAGAGCCGGATTTCTTTAACTCTTAACTTTTTTCCAGTTGGAAGACATTGTTCCGAACACATTCCTTAAGGTACTCTCGTCCATTCAAGATACCATAGTGACCTTAGAAACTGAAACACCAATACCTGTCTCACTTCCGGACCTTACGTCACACGTTCCATAAAACAACTTTTCTTTTCTACGGAATGAGATTACTTGAAATTCTTATCTATAACAGTGGTCAATCTAGCTCTACTAGAGATTCTGCATATTCCTCAATATCTTAACCAATCTTCCAATAGAAATCCTTAACTTTCAGACTCCTTCATTTCCAAAGGATTGTTTGAACAACACATTACTCTTTAATTCCATGCTACCCAAAGCACAACTTCTACTAAGACCTCAATTGAGCTGACCAAAACTCATTACTGCTAACTCTTAGCTTGAGCCTACCCTCACAGCACAAGTTCCGACAACACTACGGAGTCCTCGTGGTCGCTCAACCATGATTCTACCTATCACATACATAGTATTAGGTTGATCAGGCCCAACACTACATAGTATGATATTAAGTTTCATGATGGCAAGACACACTTAAGAGGTAGGAAAATATTTACTTATGATGTTTCAAGGCTAGGTCGAGGACACGACTTGCTCTGATACCAACTGTAATACGTAACACCCCAAATTTATTAGAATATTTATTTAAATATAATTTCGGTGAATATGGTGGTTTGTGTCGATGTCGGTATTTTGGTGGAGTTTGATTATTTTAATTAAATAATAGTATATAATGTGAATATATTAGTATTATTATTAATTTAAATAATATTAGAGGAATTAAGGGTAAATTGGACTTTCGAGGTGGATTAGTGAGGGTATTATGGGGAAAGCCCATATTTGAGGCCCAAGAGTTAAATTAAACCAAAAAGGAGGAATTGAGGAGAATTAGGATTCATTTGTAATTAACCGTGAAAAGAAGGAAAGAAGGTGCAGAGCTCTGAGGAAAGAAGGGAAACGGCGAGGATTTGTGAAGGTTTCCGCAGGATCGTTAGAGAAAGCTCAGATTCGACAATCTAAGGTATGGGGAGTGATTGCCTTTCATTATTTTCATTATAGGATTCGATTGATTGAAGTGGATGTTGGGAATTTTGGGGTTTTGAGGGTTTATGGGTTTTGAGGTAAACTGATGACTTTGAGGGCATTTTGTGAGATCGATTAATAAGAGTCGAACTTAATCGGTAAAATAGACCTTTGGGGCAGATTTCCCCGTTGTAGTAGTTTTATCCCCGTGGTGAAGGAATTATGGAGTTTATATCAAGCTTGAGAATTTTTAAGGTTTAGGGGATTTAAGGTTTCCCTAAGGGTCACGAATCAACCTAACAGACGTAGGTTTTAGGCCTTTAAATCCTGTGATATATTAGAACTGTTATAGGGATATTTTTGGGTCGATTGGGACTGTAATCGCATGTACCTTGGAGGTTTGGGAGCTACTGATGCGTAGCAGCGATTTGCTGTAATCGTACACTCGCTATGCGAACCATTGCTTCCCTAGGCGAATGTTCGCCATCGTTCGCTAAGCGAACAGCGCAACGAATGTGCAATAACATGAGTGTAAATGCATAGGTGTTTCTGAAGGGGCTTTAGGGATTCGCTAGAAGTCTCGCCCAGCGAACTCCTTAGCGAATGGCTTCGCTAGGCGAATGTGGGGGCTAGCATGACAAATGTTTGGGTTTCTGGTGTTGAGTGTGAGATCTGTGAGGTTCGCTGGCCGCTTCGCTAGGCGAAAGCCACAGCGAACAGGTTCTCTAGGTGAATCCTGGAGCAAACTTCTGCTGTTTCACAAGATTTCATTTCTGTGGCTGTGTTGTTCTGGTGTTTGATGTTATGATATTTATGATGTTTTACCATGATGTTAGTGACGTTAATGATGATTATGACGTGATGATTTCGTGATGTTTTGACGAATACTTGATGAGATGAATTTCATGAGAATATTGATGATTATGAACTGTGTATATTTGACATATGATGATTACTTGACGATATGAATTACTACGACGTATATTGATGACCAGGAGTTGTTTATGTAGGGTGTATGATGATAAGACGATGACGCATGATGTTTTGATGAATAAATGACGAAATGACGAACATGATGTTTTATTGAATGATGATGCACATAATGATGTTTTGATGATGATGAGTATTGACGTTTGTGTATCATGCATTCATATACATACTCTGTGACGATGCTTCATTCCCATTGTACGGATATGAGGTAATCATGACGTGCTCTGGTTTCGATTGCGGGATCGATCCTATTGACGGGGATCTTTGGAGGGTTGATGGCCTGGTGTCCATCCTTTGTGACGATTGGTACCACATGCATGAGTCTTGTTGTGCACTGCATTTTTCGTGACATTGATGAATTGTGATATAGTGTTTCCTGATGTTTTCCCTGTTGATGTTGTATTTGTGATGATGACGCCATTTTATGTATATCTTGTTTTATAATGATTATTATGAATTGTGATTACTCACCCTGCCTGTTTGAATGTTTCCTCCACGTGGGTAACATGCAGGTGATCAGGTTTAGCTGCGGATGCTTTCGAGGACCTTGAAGTCTATTTGCTTTTGGTCGATGTAGAGGGTCTTGCTCTGATAGTATAACATCGGGTTGGGTCTTCGAGTAGAATCATGTTGAATTATTTGTTGTTGTTTGATGTTATGGTTTAGTATAAAACCTTTTTTAGTGTTTGCGGTTATGGTGGATATGCTGCCTATTTTGAGGGATTTTATTAAAAACCTTTTTATTTTGAATTATCGAATTCTGCTGCCATAAGAAGGCTTTTGAGTTATTTTGATGAAAAACCGTTGTTTACGAAGCAAATGTGTTTATTTGAGTTTTGTTGAGAAATGTGCACCCTTATGAGATGATTTTACTCTGATATTTTGTGTATTTTATCGTGATTATTTGTGGGGTAGAACAGGGTGTTACATAATGCCCTGTATAATATTTATCTAGAATAATACAATACAAGCATTTTTATTTGGTACTGACACCATCATAAGTGCCTAATGGCGTAATTCACATACTTGACCATTTTTAATACATAACACAATCTATGGTACAAGCTATGGAAACTAGCCAAAAATATAAAATCTAAGAATAATATACAATATCCTTAATTGTATACAACAATTACACAGCAGAATAAGCTCAACTAAGCTTCTCTCGAAACATCCAAGCATTGCTCCATTTGTAAATCAAACCTATACTCAAAACCTGAAAATAATCAATAATAGTGGGGTGAGATACATCAAATCTTAGTGAGTTCCCTATCTTATAGATTCTCTCGGCTTTACAGGGATCTAATAATCCTAACTCAAGCCAAGGGGAAGGGAAATGACATTGAGTTCACAATCTCACAATCTCACACTATATGGAAACATGTCATGAGTTCACTAACTCAAAATATCACTAATCAATAACCTATACCAAGGCATCCCCTTTTCCCGTCCACTTCTACGTCTAGAAGTCGACCTGAGTCATGGATCCTTGTAGTTACTTGGCATATGAAATGGATTCAGGATCATCGGCCTGTTAACCGTGATCCGTCACTTCTCATGGCCTGTTAACCATCGCAAGTCTCTTTACCATATAGGCTCCATTCGTACTACACGTAGGAATCAAACCTACCAAGTAATCATGCATGTACTTCAGAGGAGCTCGAGACTCATGAAGGCCTCTCAAGGGCAACTCAAAAGAAAATGGTTATGATTACGTGATCATATACACAACGCGATTGTATTCGACAATCACAAGGCCATATTAGCCTTAAGGCCTCTCTTGCCTTTTCTCATAAATCACAATGGTTCACATATGTTCCATACTAGTGTTTACTCTCTCCTAGACCAATACTCGTCACGGATGCACCGTTATACATCAAGTGCCCGAGCATCGCCATCTAGGTTATCTACTCCAGGCCAGAACTCGTCAAGGATGTATGTCTATACATCGAATGCACGAGCGTCGCCATCCAGAGTTTCTATCACAATTCTATTCACAACCTAGAATTATAACAATCTTAACGATGTCATTTGTTTTGGGGTAAAGTTTCATCACTCTTCCTAATTCATATTTTAGCATGCATATTCCCTTAATCATGTTTCACAACAATTAGATAGACATGGTATAACATTATTGGCATATAACAGTATCAAACATAAAACAACACATAAAAGCATAACAAGTCACTACTATCCCCTACCAAGCATCCTTGGTTAAATCATGGTCTCACATACCATTTAATTGCACATTGGATCCTCTTTCCAAGGCCTCAAGTCCCATATCAATCGGCTTCCCGATTCATGAATTTCTGGTGGAAACATAAACCACACTTTTCACGTCATCACAATATTTCCTCTATTCTATCAATCCATGGCATATAACCATGTTTCTACCTCACCATCACATAGAGCATTGAAATAGCTTTCCAACGCTTCTGGCCGTACGCCAATCCGAGTTACAGATCAAAAGTTATGACGAAAATACGAAAACAATGTTTTGCTGTCCCAACCAATTTCGCCCGGCGAATCCCTGGCGAAGCAAACTCGCCTCTAGCTCGCCTGACCAATCTGGACGAACCAGAATTCTCCCAAAACGTGTTTAGGACTTAAAAATGACCAAAACCTTCAACCCATGTGATATTATTGCACCCAATGACCCAAAATAACATGTTATAACACATTTAGACATGCATTTCTTCAAATCATTCGTTAGATTTCATTGATTTATCCGTTTAATCATTTTCTCTCAAATATAACCTAATTTCTAAATCCTTAATTCTAGAACTTAGAGCGTCTAACTAGAACCCACCTGATAATCGAAGAGGAGTTTGAAGAAGATGGTGATGATCCATGAGTTTCTCTTCTTCATCTTTCTCCCCTTCTCTCTTTCTCTTCTTTCCTTTTCTTCCTTTCCTTTCCTCTTCTTCTTTTCTATCTTTTCTTTTCTTTTCATATATATATATATATATATATATATATATATATAATACAACAGGGTAAAATATCTCCAATTGATATTTTGTCATCTCAAACCAATTGATCAATTATTAGAGTTACCTTAAAATTCTCTCTCAAACTAATAAATATTAATCCGTCTCTTTAATAAAATAATTGATCTCTTCAGAGTTTTCCAGTTGCTATATTGATCCCCATTGACAACACTTAGAGCACGTAGGATATTCCATTATTCTAATTAATCAAAGATAGAGCACATAGGTACTCATCTGATCTCATCTGATATCCAATTGAGCATTTAAAATAATATGGGGTATTACACTGTCAAAAATTAGATGATTTGATCTTCAATGCGAAAATCTCTTGTAGAATGCATTGCTTCACATCTACATTGGTAAATGCATGTACAAACTAAATTGGTCTATGTAAATTAAGTTCCTCCCGTAATCCATACATTTCAGTAAAGTTATCAAGAACAAATTTAGAACCTTGTTTGAGATTATTAATCTAAGTTCGAAGATTGGTGACATGAATTCTATCAGCTTTAGAAAATTATTCTTTGAGATAATTCCATACATCTAATGCATTTTCTAGGAATTTGATTGTATGAACAAAAGTTCAATGTCTGGATTAAGAATCTATGAATGTACAAGTTAGTTGCAATGTTCCCATGCAACTCTAATGAGATCAAAAAGTTCGGGAACTTGAATGAATTTGTCAATAAAAGAACAATTAGTTTTTGTTAAGTATAACAAGTGTGGGTAGTATGTGTAATAGTCTCACATTGGCTAGAAATATGGAGACTTGAGCATTTATAAGTGGAAGAACCTATACACCTATCACCTTAAGGTTTTGGGTGAGTATGTGATGTATCTCTCACAAAGGTGTTGCTCTAAGAAGAATGCCCCACAATGTTCAATGCTACCTAGTAAATATCTCCCAATAGTGGTATCATGAGCCTTTGGTTCGAGTTAAGGATCAGCTCACTTGTATCGAAAGTATCCCCACAGGCGGTGGGTTGAGTGTCTCGTTGAAGAGTGTCAACGGCGGTACAAGTGTATATTGATGAAAAGAGCTTCTTCTTAAGGTGGAGCATTGTGGAAGCATTATGGATACATTCACACTTGAGGGGGGGGGGGGGGGGGGGGGGGTTTAAGTATAACAAGTGTGGGTAGTATGTGTAATAGTCTCACATTTCCTAGGAATGTGGAGACTTGAGCATTTATAAGTGGGAGAGCTCATACACCTATCACCTTAAGGTTTTGAGTCAGTATGTGGTGTGTCTCTCACAAAGATGTTGCTCTAAGAATGATTTCCCACAATGTTCAATGCTCCCTAGTGAAAATCTTCCCCCAAAAGTTTGTAGCACCAAGATCCCATTTCATTGAGCACAACCATGACATTTAATTGAAGTCATTTAATGGAGGTTTGAGCTTCATAGAACTTAAACTTTCACTTGGATGAATGCTGTAAACATAATCGATATCACCATTAGAAACTCGAATTGGTGGATAATTAGCATGTAGAAGCATGATCAAAGGATCAAAACAGAAGCACAATCAAATAAGGATGAAGAAGATGTGCAAAAAAAAAACAAGAAAAATGAAGATTGAAGAGAAACTACAATGATTTTGCGAGTTATGTTATCTTATCAATGTTGAAGTTCATGCATAATCAATGAATCCAAAACAAAAAAAGATGAAAATAATTTTCATGCTTATTCATTCATCAATCATTACAATATATACAAGAGTATAGAGGAGTATGATAATACAATATAGCTAACATGTTGCACACATATTGGATTGTAACTTGTAAGCCAAATTAACCAACCAAGTAACTTGAAAGCTATTTATAACTAACTTTCTAACTACCTTTTATATATTTTTTCTTATTATGTTGTCATCATTTGATAATAAACAACAAATAAATCGAAGTGTATTTACCAAAAAGAAAAATATTTTATAGAACTAACTTGCACTACTATAAAAAGTAGATACAATGACGCCACCTTTACCACGGTCCTTCGAAGGACCGTGGTGATATCTCTAAATTCACGTGCCTATATAATTATTTATTTTTTAATTAAACTTTTTTTAATTTATTACTACGGTTTGCTAAAAAAAAAGTGGTGATATAGTTTGACGTTTCATAAGTTCGACTCTCAGCGCCCGCTATTTCGTGATTTTTTTAGAATTTAGCACCGCCTTTCACTTTATATCACTACGGTTATTTTAACTAAGCGTAGTGAAAGAACTTTTTTTAATTTTAAATACTTTATACCTATTGTGTTTTTAAAAATATCAGTAATGTCAATATTATATCATCCCAGTTGTCTAAAAATCGTTGTGATATATATATATATATATATATATATATATATATATATATATATATATATAATTTTAAATACTTTAAACCTGACGCTGTTTTTTAAAATATCAGTAATGTCAATACTATATCACCACGGTTTTTAAAAAAACCATTGTGATATATTTTTTTATTAGTTTTTAAATATTTTATTTGCTTAAGACATGACGCTTTTTTAAAAATTTCATCATATATCACAACGGTTTTCAGAAACAACCATGATGATATCTTTTATACACAGAGCTAGCTAACTTGTCTCTTCAGTTGCATTTTTTTATTTCCATCAAAAAATAACCCCTGACGAAACAACGCGATTCTCAACCATAACCAAACGTGCATCACCATTGCAACCCCAACGATACAAAATCAGTTTAAACCCTAACGAAATGTTCAACACCATATTCAAACCTGAAGAACACAACAACATTTTCAACATTTTCATCTACTTTCGTACAGTCGAAGAGGGAGCCGGCGCCATTTTCTGAAAAGTTCTTCGTTCTTCATCTGCATTCGATTTAGCTGTCGAGGAGGAACTTTAAGATTATGACAACATTTTTTTACTTATTCATAACAGTTTTTGTACGTAAACTTTTTCGTCCCATGCATCTACAGTACCTACATTTTACATTTTTGAAGATGATGCTTATGAAGATGATGCTTGTTGTTGTTGATTCTATTGTTGTTGATGCTTATGTATTTGTTATTGTTGATGCTTATTTGTTGTTGTTGATTCTTAATGTTATTGATGATGCTTAATGATGTTGTTGATGCTTGTTGTTGTTGTTGATGCTTGTTGTAGTTGTTCATTCGTTGTTGAAGATGATGCTTGTGGTGGTTGTTATTATTATTTTTTTTTATGCTTAATTTTATTGATGATGCTTAATGTTGTTGTTGATGCCTGTTATGCTTGTTGTTATTGAAGATAATGCTTGTTATTGTTGTTGATGTTTATGTATCTATTGTTGTTGATGTTTATTGTTGTTGCTGATGCTTGCTTATTGTTGTTAATGCTTATGTATTGATAGATTGACTCTTCTTCATCTAGTAGAGATGAAGCTACGCATACAAATGAAACCATGACAAAATGATTCACAATCTATAGTAGGAGAGCACACAAAAAATCAAATAGGTGCCACAATGATGGCTACACTAACAAAAGTCCACAATTCATGTGTAAAACTTCCGATCGAGTCTAGTGTTATTCATACTATTCTAGATGGTATTAATTCTTCGATGTTTTAGAGTTATGTTGTGCTCCTTGGACATAGCAAAGTCAGCATATAGTTAGATGATTGGAAGGATGTATCGGATGAGGTGAAAAAAAGCATATGGACAGACGTTTAGGTAGTAATTTCGATTCTTATTATGAATTCGATATTATATTATATAAACACTAATACATACTTATTATTGTTTTAAATGTGTATTTGTCGTTTGAGCTTAGTGATGATTCGAAGTTGAAAAAAAATGGATAACTTATGCTAGTGCGACTTGGAGGAGTTTTAAGTCACGGCTCACGAGTGACTACATGATGAAGCCAAAGCCTATTATTGCACGCACGTGGGTGAAATATTTGTATCTTAGTAAGAAGGTTTGGAAAAATTTTGTGAAGTCTTGTAGTGGTGAGAAGTTCACGGTTAGTATCAGTGGTATTTTTTGATAATTTTATGGATAAACCATGGACGTTAATATTTTTCCTATGTTTATTTAAATTGCTTGGGTAATTAACAATGTATGTCTTATCATGTTGTGTAGGATTCGTTGGTTAACTCAACACGTGAAGGTAACTTTGATTCAGAACCACGACATGATATATTAGTAGAAGCAATCGGAACAAAGGAATATGGTGGTGTGTCCGTGGGGTTGGAGATGACATCGTCCTGGGAGTGTTATATGGTGCGTCCAAACAAAGCACCGGACAGGTGTCAAATGAAACATTTAAAGAGCTTCAGAGGAAGATATAGACTCAAAAGCAAGAATTTGACGAGAAGTTACAATTGGAGCGAGAAACTCGAAGGAAAGAATTGGAAGAATTAAAGGAGTTACATGCGGTATATGAGAGTAAGAATTGTGTTATCTGAAGAATTGTATGCTTATTTGTTATGCATATTGTGTTAATTCTATTTTATGTTACTTTGTGTATTTTATAATGTAGGAATTAGTAGAACTGTGCCACAGTGTACAAATGAAGAGGATGATGCTGATGATTAATTACCTGGTAAAAATGTTGTACGTGGTGCAAGCACAAAAGGAAATTGTTAAGCTGCCTCCACCGATAGATATATAATATTGGTTATTGACTCCTTCTAAAGAATCATATTCCAAAATGATGGCTTACGTTGTGCTCAATGAAGAAATGATAATTACTCTTCCACTAGAACATGATCCTACGATTGAGGGGTTAAAGGAATTCTTTGTGATTCCTAAAGATATAAAAGATATGATTAGTGGAAAATGGTGGCTGGACATAGGATTACTACAAGTTTGGTGTATGTAAGTATATCTCATTATATGGTGCATTCATTATTTTGTATAGAATTAATTACTCACGTGTTTTTGGTACCTTGTTTAACCTTTTAGGTACATTTGTCGTGTATGTATAAAATTACATAAATCAGATACTTATGGATTTTCGGATCCAATTAGAGTACGATTTATAAATAAATCCGCTAAAAGCATCGAAGATTACTTAACATCACGGATAGCAGAAGGGAAAGAATGCTACTTAGTATCATTCCTCAATAAGTGGGTAGTTTTAAAATTATGGTGTCTCAATTATATTTAATTTTCATGTTTTACCAAATACACTAATTATATATACTTATATTGTTGATTCAGAGAACATTATCAATTGATCATCATATCTTTTCGGACGAATATGGTAACTACATTGTGTTCGTTACACAAAGAACTTGATCCTATGATGAAACAAATTATTACCACGTATAAATTTATGTTTATGAGACTTTTTGTGAAATTTTATCTTTGACTGTGTAATTATCTTAGTGTGTAATATTTTAAAATCATTTTCAATACACAGGGTTGTCAAGAGGTAGTATAGGTTGAACAACTCTAGAGAAAATCCCGCATTTTTTTGGCTCAAGGTAAGTGGATTAATTGAGAAATTCAATATATATATATATATATATATATATATATATATATATATATAGGTTTTTAATATATTGGTTTGTAATATACAGCTAAAACAATAAATACAAGTCTGTAATATATAAAAAAAATAAAATAAGATTTAAAAAAAATAAAGTATTTAATCACGGTTATTTATATCAATCGTTGTTATAGATATTGCGCATAATATTATTAATCATACATTCAATGTGTTTCGAACCCATAATCATTCGCTTTATATCACAACAGTTGTATAACTTAACTGTTATGATATATAGTGCGCTACCTAACTTATCACACGGTCTAAGGCCCGTGGTAGAAAGTATCATACATAAAACCACACCATATCTCACAATGGTTAGTCTGGCGTGGTTGTATCATTTTTCTAACCGTTAAGATGTATATTTTCTGTAATAATGTTGAAAAAGATAACATTTAGAAAAATGATATTTATAGAACATTACATAGCTTGATATATGTAATCTATTATACTTAATCAAATAAAATATTTATAGAACATTACATAGCTTGATATATGTAATCTATTATACTTAATCAAATAAAATTTAATTCTTATATTAAAAGTTGAAGTGGTTTATTTAATTTTTTTATTTTGATTTAATGTTTTGGATTCTTTTAAGAAAATAAGAAGTAATTAATCATGCATTTCATTATGCCTTTAGTTATACTAATTGATCGTGAAGGCTGGATCAGATCCTGTAGAATCAGGCCGCCAAGTGCGTCAGGGATGCTGGTCGTATGGAGAGGAGGGGGTGTACCTTAAAGGCACTCCGACGCTCAAGTGAGAAAGGGTCAGAGAAAAGGGGCAAATACAAAGTATGAATTCTCAGGGTGAATATTGGATACCTGACCCTCTCAAGCGAGAGGGTTTATATAGAGCCCCCAGCGCGTGGCCAACGGTCCTATTTTCGGGGCGAAATAATCGTTTTCCCCAAATAATAGGTAACTATCCAAACTAGCCGTTATGTGGCCAGGGTGCCCAAAACTAGCCGTTGTGTCGGGCACAGGCATGGTTACGTGCACCTGCCCATAGCAGTTCGGGGAACAATGAAGCAGTGCGTGACGGGCAGTAATTCCGGGGAGGAACGTTGCATTCCTTGCCCGGTTGGAGGGGCAGAAAGGTAACTTTTGCCCCTCTGTGGATTGGACTTAGGCAACTTGGGCCGCTCTGGAGCAGAGGTGGACTGGGCCATGTCTAGCCCTTGGTCCAGTCCAGAGCAAGAACCCCCCAAGTCGTTGCTCCCGAGCATGGGAGTGATGACTTAAGGACTGCTCGTTGCTCCGAGGAGCCAGTATGGAGTCGTCGTTCGAGGACGAGGAGGATTGTCTCAAAGTGCTCGTGGCCCCCTGAGTTCGCGAGATTCGTGGTCGTGACCTTATTGCCCGGTGTTCGGGGATGCTAATGTTCAGATAGAATTGTAAACGTTGGGCTGCCACGTGTGCCTCGAGCTCCGTCTAGTAGTTAATAGGCAATGATGGCTAGTGGGTAGTCATTATGGCCTACGAGTGCGTGGTTGCACGTGCCCCTTTGTATAAAAGGGGGAAATCGTTCCATTTGGGACTTTTTCTTCCTGATTTCTCTTCGCCTCCTTAAAGTTCTTGCCCGTCACCGTCCTCTGCCTCTCCGACCACCGTAACAGGCTTCTGAGCAGCACCTTTCTTTACTCAAATCAAGTAAGTTTTCTGATCTAGAACTTGTTCTGCTTCTGTTTGTTGTTAGTGGTAGATTGCATGTGGTTAGGGCTAGCTTTAGAGGACAAAATAGGTGGATTTCTGGTGACTGTTGGTGGTGGACGGTGGTCGTGCCACTTTTCTACTTCTGACATGTCACCGGACGTGTCTGCGTGCTCTGGTTAGGAGGGCGGTTGACGGCGTCGTCGCGATAGCGACGCTTGCGTAATCGTCGTGATTTTTCATTTTCTGAATGAATGATGAGTTCTTCGGCAGAATAACTCCAGATTTCGGTGAAGCTTCGTGATTTCCAGCGGAGCTTCGAACGGAAACTGGGATTGAGTGCGGGGAAGCTCCTCGTTCGTCGATGATATGTTTCGAGCGGCTCCTCGCGGGGAGGTTCCAACATTTCCTTTGATGTTAGGGCATAGGTCGGGGACGCTGTCCTTAGCCCTTTGCGCGCCCTTTCACTTGACTTAGCAGTGGAAGGGTGGATTTGATTTGCTGTTGAATTCACATTCTTCTCTGCTTTTCAGGTGATCGTAATGGCGACGGAGCCAGAAAGAGAAGTTGTTACAGATTCGTCCGAGGAAGAGACGAGCTCCGAGGATAGGAGCAGCTCGACGGCCTCTAGTTCGGCGACTTCGAGTTCCTCCAGCAATGTCGGGGAAGAGGAAGAGTTGGATGACATGGAGGAGGATGTTGAAGGGTTCTGCGCGGAGGAATGAGAGGTGGCCGAGCCTTCTGAGCATGTGTCCACGTTCGCAAAGTCCTTGGTGGATATTTTCACGGAAGTGGGCCCGGAGGGAGAATGGAAGGTGTACTTCCCTTCCCTGGATGAGCGGGTATGTACGAGCTTCGGGGACCGCTTCACCATGTACGAGTATGCTTTTAAAGATCTGGGCCTGAGGCTGCCTTTTACTGATTTCTAGCAGTCAGTGTTCAAGCATTTGAGGTTGGCCCCCACGCAGCTACATCCGAACTCTCTGGCCTTTATCCAGGCATTTGAGTTGGTGTGCGAGCACCTTGCTATAGGGACTACTCTCCCTCTGTTCTTCATTGTCTTCCATCTTCAGCGGCAGCTGGCGGGGAAGAAGTACGGTTGGGTTTCCTTGAATCAGCCCCGTAAGCTGTTCAAGCCACTTTCGGAGTCAATCCGAACATTCAAGGAACGGTACTATGTTGTTGAGCCCGTGTCCGAGGTTGCCCAGGACAGTACGTATGTCTGGGAGATAGAGGTTGACGAGGACGGGAATGAGCTACACGGCGAGGAAGGGAAGTATATTGGGCAGAGACTCTACAAGTTCCCTCTCCACTGGGCGCCTGACCATTTTGCCAAGAAGCCTAGCGACTATGTCTTCTAGTCGAGTGAGCTGCGCGGGCAGGACGCCGTGGCGTACGAGGCGTTGGTGAAGTGGGTCAACTCCTTCCGCCTTACTGAGTGTTGGACGAGCAAGGGCAGTCTGATCTTCGAGGAAGATGGGAGTCTGAGGGTCGAGCGCCGATTCATCAACGTCAAGGCACTGCTGGAGTGCAAGACTCCCGTGGATGTTGAGAAGCTGCTTGGTAGTCTTAGTTAGTTAGTTTGTGTTCATGTTATTCCTTTTCCTCGTATCTAACATGTTCGTGTTTTGCTTGTGCAGGTGAGATGCCTCAGGCTCATGATCGAGTTGTGAGGAACGCTCTGGCGAGGAACAAAGTTGGAACAGTTCCTCCGAAATCTTGGTTTGCTGGTGGCCGCGTTCCTCCTCCAGCTCAATCGGCTGCGGGGACCTCCACTTCCCCCACTCCTGCTCCCCGGGGATCTTCCCTGCCTTTGACCAGGAGGTCGAAGCGACCAAGGATTACTGATGCCGTGGACCTAACTCGGGTAACGGAGAAAGGGAAGTTTGAGCTTATCCCTGTATCCTAGATAGGAAGTTCTTCGAAGGCAACTCTCGGGTTGTTCCCCGGGTGGAATCTCTTCGCTTGGAAGGTATGGATCGCCCGAGCAAGAGGGCGCTGGTGGCCCAGGATGCTTCTGCCTTGGTCAGGATGCTAGAGATGGCGGTTGTGTATGCTGAATGGGACTCCGCGACTGAGTCCAAACTCAATACTGCCCACGCTTCTATGGTATCCCTTAAGGAAGAGGTGAAGACTGCCGGCGAGGCTCGGAAGAAGGCTGAAGAGGAAGCGGCCAGGTTGAAGGAGGAGAACTCCAGGCTAACGACGGAGAAGAAAGCTGCTGAGGAGCTGATCAGGGAGTTGAGGGCGATCAATGCATCGGGTGCCGATGAACCGGACGACGTGAAAGAATTGAAGACTAGATCCGAGCTGGTTGCTCGTCTGCTGCTAGCCGGAGATGATGGCGATGTCGTCGCGGCGGAGTCTTTCCAGAATGTCGTGGCTCGATTGTGGGTGGTGAACCCTGATCTCAATTTTTCTGTCGAGGGTACTCGAGGGTACTCACTACCTCGCCCATGTTGAGGATGGCTGTATCGTCGTGCCCGATGGTCTTCTTGGAGGTACCCCCGAGGATCAGCCCGCAGAGGACCAGGGACCCGAGCCAGAGCCTGCCGAGCATGCTGATCAGTGAGGAATTTGTTATTTTTATGTTGTTGTAATCCGCCTGGCCTGCGTGCCGTTGAATCATTGTAATTTATTTTTTGGGGGGCATGGCCCCCGTTTTATGTAACAACGTACTATTGTGGTCTTTGCGGCCACTTGTTAAATTATCACATATTTAGTTCTGTTGTTTGCATGATTTTACTTGCTTTTATTTTTGCTAAGTATCGTATTCATGCTCGCTGTGAATGTATGTCCGCCCGTGATAGGGGGTATTTGACTTGTGTGAATATTTTTTGGGGGGATTGCTCGTAATAGATGTGTTCGGCAGTGTGGGAAACTGGTCGAACTGCTGGGGAATGTCCTGGCGGGGAGCGGAGCTCAGGTCGCGTTTGAGGCATGAGTTTGCGGCGTGAACGTCCCATCGCGAGCTGGGGTTCTGCCAATTGTGGTACTTTGACGACGGCGATGCTCGATCGAGGACTGCTGTCGAGCAATTACCCGGCTCGTTACTGAGCGGGGTTATGCTTTAATCATATGCGACGCTTGTACCTAGACGTGCATATGGTCGATAGCTGACGTTCGTCGTTGCGACGGGCCAAATCGATAATTTAGCTGTAATATTGTTTTAGCTTTTCAGCGTTCCATGGTCGAGCAAGTTTTTCCCCAGTGAGGTGTGTCGCTACCGAGGATTTGCATCCGTGGTACAAACGTGAAAGTGGCGCGGAAAACAGAGTTGCCAGCAATGTGTATTTATCCCAAGAGAGGGAAAGGAAACACTGCGTAAACCTGAGGGAAGGGAAAAGAACATGGTCTCACGACCAAGAGAAATGAGTAAGGGAGTCGATTACGTGAAGGGAAGGTGTTAGCACCCCACACGTCCATCGTACTCGATGGGATCCACGCTTGTTGTCTCGATCAAAGGGGGTCGTCATCCGGAGCTCCACTGCTACTAGAAAGGAGAAGGAACGGGAATGGAAAGGAACGAAGAAATGAAGAAGAAAAGAAAAAGAAGTGACTCGATAGGACATCTTTCATCCTATGCCTACGTATTCCCTCGTGCAATAGGAATGTCAGAGTCAACGTAGTTCGGACACGAACTAAGCGGGGAGGTTGCTCGCCATGACATCGTCGTCTTGTGCCTACGTATCCTCAATCGGACGAGAAAGAGGAAATCAGAGCAGTCTTAGTTCGACCTAACGAGGTCGGTTAATGTTTTTTATGAGCGACGTTAGATTCGCGTCCGGCACTTAGGGTTGAGGTCTGTTTGCGACGCGACGGAAGTAACGTGCCCTTTTCTGAAAATGATTTGAAATTAATGATCCTGAAGGATAAAAAAGATTTGAGTTTGTTTTTATGTTTTTTAGACAGAAGTGGATTGAAGTTAGCTCGTAACTCACATTGCACCAAAGTCTACCATGCGGAAACGAGTGAATCGCATGGTCGCCCCCAAATGGGACGTATGCTAAACACTCTAGAAGAGGAGGGGAGACCCCTCGTTCTTCACTTCCTACACTTAAGGCTCGAGCGCAATATTCGTTATATTTATTAAGTGTTTTAGAAGTGTTATGAGATGAGAAGAGAAGACACAAGGAAGAAGGGTGACTCTAAGGGAATCACTATCCTAGTGTTGTCTTGAAAAAGGGCGGTCCTATGGTTAGTGAAGTTTAGACGAGAAACAACTACCTAAGACCTAATGCTAATCCTACTCCAAGCTTAATCGAAAATTAAGTTGGACTAGGTAGCTCTAAGGGGAAAAGAATCCAAGACTTAAACAAGTCTTGAGATCCAAGGGAAGAAAAGAGTGAAAGAAACGAAAGAAGAAAAGAAGCGAATAAATAAAAACAACAGCTACCACAACGTCTCGGCACCAAAACAGCGGTAAAAAGCAGCACACAAGCAAGGCAGCATACAACAGCATATAATTCAGCACAACAAAGGGTGTGAAAAGCCAAACAGCCGTACATACAACAGCGCACATACACATAGACAGTTGTAGAAACAAGGCAGCACGCAATACATTTGAATACGAATCAAGCATGGCAAAGAAAACGTGCATCAAACATCATGCATTATGATTACAAACACATCATATATCATGGTAAACAATCTTGGAGGTAACATGAAAGAATGCACCACATCATGAGCAGATGCACAATATCAAGCATATGAACAAAGTTGAAAACAAGCATGTATCTCATGAAATTAAATGCACACAATCAAGTTCAAAGAAACAACTCCAGCAATATCAACAACGCGTCACAATCAACATGCTTAAGAAGTGTGTGTTATGTGTTCATCGCATCAATTAATCAACAACGCAAACATAAACATTTATCGACGAAAACCAAGACTCGCGTGTCAAAGAATCGTGCTCATGCAATAGTGTGAGGTGCAACAGCTCAAGAATAGTCCACAAATCATCAATGCATCAATCCATGAAGTTTAGGCATGCATCGGATCTCAAATGACCAAGAAAATGTAAGAAAATATCACTCTGCAGCAGTGGTAATTGATTACTCACTTTGAGTAATCGGTTACTCAGTTGAAATTTGACCAAAAATGTGAAAATTAGGCAGAGTAATCGGTTACTCTGTTAGGGTAATCGATTACCACTGAAACAGAGGTAGAAAATCAACTTTGAAAAGCACTTTTTCAGCATCCAATCACTTATGCAAACATCCAAATGATCATGCAATCAATTAATCACGAAATTCACATCAAATATCAGTAATCAAACACCAATTTCATCAATCAAACAACAAGATCACAAATCAAATCAAGCAAATGGATCAAATCACATCACAACCCAAGGATCTACATTGCATAAGTCAAAATTAAGCTAAATCAAACATAGATCTAAGGAAAACCAACCTACAAGGCTGAGATTTGCCTTGGTGATTGTTGAGCACGAAAATTGGTGAATCCAAGCAAGAAAACCAGAGATCTATACAATAATCTTCAAGATCCTAGCAAGAAACTTCAAGATCCAAGCAAGAACACTCCAAATAATCAAAAGCTGCTCCCAAAAGTGATTCCAAGATCCAAACCAGTAGCTATATCAGAATTGAACCAAGAATGATGATGTGATGGAGGTTTAGCTTAAGAATTCACAAATTCCAATGAAGAATTTGTGAATCTATGGATATGGAGCTTTGGTGAGGGGTTGAAGATGAAGATGAAAAGTGGAAAAAGTGAGAGAATTGAGAGAAATTCTGAAAAATTGGAGAGTGAAAATGATCTAGGTTTTAGAGGTTTGGAATGAATTGGTTTAAATAACCCCTAGGTTAGGAGTTAAGTTTGGGTTGGGAGTGAGGTTAAGTGAGTGGAAATTGGGGTGAAAATGGATTAGGAAACGAAATGAGGAATTAGAGTGGAAAAGTGATGGAGAGAATTTGAATTTTGGGTGGAAAATGATGCAAAAAGATCAGCTCTAGATCCTTCCCACACATGCACAAGCCAAGCACATGACCACAAAATACTCCAAAATTCTGCAGTGCTGAAAATGCCACATTTTTTGCAATTTCTCCCAGAGTAATCGGTTACTCACTTTGAGTAATCGATTACTCAGTTCAAAAATTCAAAATTGGCGCCAAAAGGAGGGAAACTTGGATATTCGCCGGGTTCCACCTGTTCTGGACCATGATAGACCTCTGAAACTTGCCGACTGATATTACCACTGGAATACACTTGAAATATGCTGTGAAATGTTTTTCGTACTCGGATTAAACTGCTGATAACAACTGTCTGGTGTTGAATAACTGATCAAAAATTGACTGCCGGGGTTTCTGATCATCCAATCACTTAATGAGCAAAATAAATGCTCAAAAAGACTTGGAAAGCTATTTGTTGGCTCTGAACACTGTTAAAAATCACACTGGGACTAATGACGCCGTGAGCTGCTGAAGAATACCTTGATCCCATGCTCAAAAGGACAATGCAGATGCAGGAATGATAATACAAATGAAAGGAAGCATAAACCAGTTAAGTTAGAAACAAAAGGGCAAATTTTGAGGTGTTACAGCTGCCCCTATTCAAACTTCTTGGATCCGAGGGTATGGAAGCAACAGCTTTCAGACGATTACACGGAGATTGAATACCAAAATAACCTGCAAAATTTGTACCCTGCGGGGATGATGAAATAATGCGAATACGAGAACGGCCGAAGGCGAACTCGGAAAGGCAGATCGGCCGAAGACGGACTAAACTGGGGATACAAGGATAAACGAGGACGGCCGAAGGAGAACTCGAAAAGGTGGACCGGCCAAAGGCGGACCATGCTGGGGAGATACAAAGGGTACGAGACTATGCCGAAGGTGGGCTCGACAGAGAAAGACCAAGCCGAAGGTGAGCTTTCAAAGAAAGACTACGAGGCCATGCCGAAGGTGGGCTCGAAAAAGAAATATACGAGACCATGTCGAGGGTGGACTCGAAAGAGAAAGACCAAGTCGAAGGTGAGCTTTCAAACAAAGGATGCGAGATCATGCCAAAGGTGGACTCGAAAAAGAAAGACCAAGCCGAAGGTGGGCTTTCAAAGAAAGACTAAGCCGAAGGTAGACTCTCAAACAAAGGATACGAGACCATGCCGAAGGTGGACCCACAAAAGAAAGACCAGCCGAAGGTGGGCTTGAAAAGGAAAGTCCAAGCCGAAGGTGGGCTCGAAAAGGAAAGTCCAAGCCGAAGGTGGGCTTTCAAAGAAAGGATGCGAGACCATGCCGAAAGTGGGCTCGAAAAAGAAAGACCAAGCCGAAGGTGGGCTTTCAAAGAAAGACTAAGCCGAAGGTAGACTCTCAAATAAAGGATACGAGACCATGCCGAAGGTGGACCCGGAAAAGAAAGACCAATCCAAAGGTGGTTAGACTCTCAAACAAAGGATACGAGACCATGCCGAAGGTGGACCCAGAAAAGAAAGACCAAGCCAAAGGTGGTCTTTCAAACAAAGGATACGAGACCATGCCGAAGGTGGACCCGCAAAAGAAAGACCAAGCCGAAGGTGGGCTTTCAAAGAAAGTCTAAGCCGAAGGTAGACTCTCAAACAAAGGATACGAGACCATGCCGAAGGTAGACTCTACTGGGGATAACAAGATAACAGCGGGTGTGAGGACGGCCGAAGGCGAACTCTAGAAAAGAGGAAGACCAGGCCGAAGGTGGACTTTCAAAGAAAGACTAAGCCAGGGGTATATTTTCAAACACAAATATGTAGAATCGACAGTTCCACAAAGATGACTCCGCTGGGGAAAAGAGAAATCTAAACAGACAACTCTGCGGGGGAGTATAGGAAGGACCAACAAGAAGGACGAATCCACTAGTTGCGGTGTAGTGTTAAACAACATCTCCTGAATTTTGTTACTTTCTGCTGGGGAAAGAAACTGGCAAAGGATATCAAACCTGGCCTATGCTTCGAATGCATATATTTGAATTTTACCGTAATGCTCCATATCAATGGAATGCTACGCTTTAGGGAGGATGCCATGCAAAAATGCTTATGCAATGCAAAAGAGGCGTCTCAGCAAAATAAATGCTGAAGACAAAGGCAACCCCACCGGGGATGACAAACTAAATTGTCCTCTGAAATATGAGATCCTGCTGAGGAACACTTCACTCTGCTTAGGAAGATCCTGATCACAAACTCTACTGGATATGAAAAATCCGAGAGAAATTCCACTCTGTCGGGGATGGATAAAAAATGAACAATTGAAGATGGAATCTGAAGATAACCTCTCTCCATTGGGGATTATCAATGACTTCCACCTGGATCCGAAAGAATGCCAATAACTATTGGACATAAAACCTGCTGGGGATTTCAACTGCTGTTGAACAAACCCCTGTGAAAATCACCACCAAACTTTGCTCGGGGAGACAAGTCAATGGTTCCAAACCTGTTTGGGGATATCACCGAACTCAACCTACTGTTGGAAGGTGCTCTTTCCTTTTTACCCTACCAGGGAATATCAGTACTTTTACCCTGCTGGGGGGTACCGGCCATGACTAGCAAACCTGCTTGAGGAGCGGTAGATGATGACATCAACTCTACTAGAAGATAACATCAAGCTTACTCATCTGAGGGGATTAACCCATACCGTTGCTGGTGAGGAAAACATTTCTCGACTAGCTGAGAAGAATGAGTGCTCAGGCTCTGTGGGGAAATAACATCTTTGTCCCAAGAAGATATTCCATCAGTCTCTTGCCGGGGATGCAACAGCGTCAACTTCCGATTGTTTGCTGGGAAAGTGATGAATCAATCACAACTATAGTTGGGAAATTAATCCTCTGTACCCTGCTGAGGGAAATAATTCTCAACACTCTGGTTGGGGAAAAATAACAACCTGCTGCCGTTGGATAAACTTTTCAACGTCGAGGAGACTAGCTCTACTGGGGGAAAATTCAACAACCTGCCAAGGTATATCATTGAGCTTGACCTGCTGTTGGAGGACAGATTCTACCTTGCTGGGGATTAGAGCATGCCTCTGCTGACGGAACTATGCTTCCTGACCTCCTGAGGAAAGTGACTACCAGGTTCTGTGGGGAAGACAAAGTCTTTTCAAAGACATCCAACACGCCTCCTGCTGGAGATACAACCACACTCACCTCGGAGCAATCCACTTTAAACTGCTTGCCGGGGAATGGATTCTGCTGAGGATGGTGAAATTTCAGTGCTGGGGGAGGCGACTCCACTGGGGAAGAACAAACCTGTTATCCTGCAAATACAATCAAAAGGAAGTTCTATACGCAAAAAGATCACGTCTATTACCAATACAACGACCGTTACCTAAGCAATTTCCACTGTTTTCTGATACGCTTCGCAAAGCTTAACATTTTCGCATGTAATGTTTTATCAAAATATTGGACGTTTTCACAAACAAAACAGCAAAAGTAAAAACACAAATGGAAAGCTTTTGAGTGAAATGAAGATTTTATTGAATGAAATTGGCCTATGAATAGGCATTTACATTTGGAAGCAATTCCTGGAAAGAGGTAATTGCAAAAAGAAATAAAAGAAAATACACATGTCAGCAACGTGGGGAACAGAAATCCACCATGATTCAATTCAGCTATGACCCAATATGCCTTACTTATCCACAGATGCTCTGGCCTTCGAAAAGACTGACTGGACTGATTCCTTTCCTTCGAAACTTCCATGTATCAAAGGTGTTCACAGATCGAATGCAGATTGTAGCCTCTTGCTTTTAAATCCCTAACTTTTGCCTGGATCGCCCTTTTCGGGTTTTCAATCCACCGGGTTACCCCTTTTTGCCAAAGTTTCCTTTTCAGGTTTTCAACTTTGCGGGTTTATTCTTTTTTTTCTCTTTTTATCCCTAACTTTTGCCCGAACCTTTTTCTTTTTATGGTTCGCCGGGATGCCCCTTTTTTTTGCCTGGACTTTCTTTTTGTGTCCAGCGGGTCTCTTTTATGCAAAGTATTTTTTGACTACGTCTGCATTCACAGGGGACGTAAAATCTTCGCCATCCATAGTTGAGAGTAATAAGGCTCCACCAGAGAAAACCTGTCTTACTACATATGGCCCTTCGTAGTTTGGAGTCCACTTGCCCCTGTGATATGTTTGAGGAGGAAGGATCCTTTTCAAAACCAATTCACCAGCCTGAAAACACCGAGGACGCACTTTCTGATCAAAGGCTTTCTTCATCCTGCTCTGATACAACCGACCAAGTGCAATGGCTGCCAATCTCTTCTCTTCAATAAGGTTCAGCTGATCCAGTCTGGAACGCACCCACTCAGCTTCATCAAGCTTCACGTCTGCCAGAATTCTTAAAGAAGGAATCTCAACTTCTAATGGTAGAACTGCTTCCATACCATATACCAATGAGAAAGGAGTTGCCCCAGTTGATGTGCGTACTGAAGTACAATAACTGTGTAAAGCATAAGGCAACATCTCATGCCAGTCTTTATAGGTCACTACCATTTTCTGCACAATCTTCTTGATGTTCTTATTTGCTGCTTCAATAACCTCATTCATCTTCGGACGGTAGGGAGAAGAATTGTGATGCTCAATCTTAAAGCTCTGACATAGCTCCTTCATTATCTTGTTATTCAAATTTGAACCATTATCAGTAATGATTCTCTCCGGGACTCTATACCGACAGATGATGTCCTTCTTGATAAATCTGGCTACCACTTGTCTGGTGACGTTGGCGAACGAGGCTGCCTCTACCCACTTCGTGAAGTAATCGATGGCAACCAAAATGAAACGATGCCCATTGGAAGCAGTAGGTTCAATCTTTTCGATCATGTCAATGTCCCACATAGCAAAAGGCCAAGGTGATGATAACACATTCAGAGGAGTAGGCGGCACATGCACCTTATCAGCATAAATATGGCATTTATGACACTTCCGGATGCATTTGAAACAATCAGATTTCATAGTCATCCAATAATACTCCGCTCTCAATAGCTTTCTAGCCATAGCATGCCCATTGGCATGGGTACCGAAAGTCCTTCATGAACTTCTTCCATCAACAGGTTTGCCTGATGTTCATCAACACAACGTAGCAAGACCATGTCAAAATTTCTCTTGTATAACACATCATCCTTATTTAGAAAGAAATTTCCCGCCAGCCTCCTCAGAGTTTTCTTGTCTTTGGTGAATGCACCCTCTGGATACTCCTGACTTTTCAGAAAAACTTTAATATCATGATACCAAGGTTTGCCATCTGATACACCTTCAACTGCAAACACAAAAGTTGGTATATCCAGACGCATGATTCTGATCGAAGGAGTTTCATTCCAACGATTCACCTGATACATCGAAGACAACGTTGCCAACGCATCGGCCATCTGATTCTCCAACCAGGGTATATGATGGAAATCAACTCTGTCAAAGAAAGGTAACAACCTTCTGGCATAGTTGTTATAAGGCACCAAGTTCGCTTGACGAGTTTCCCATTCTCCAGTGATCTGATTAACCACCAGCGCGGAATCACCATAGACATCGAGGTTCTTGATTCTCAAATCAATCGCTTCTTCCAACCCCATAATGCATGCTTCATACTCCGCCTCGTTGTTGGTGCATATGAATGCTAATCGGGCAGTGAAAGGTATATGAGAACCTTTTGGAGTTGTAATGACTGCCCCGATTCTATTACCGTATGAATTAACAGCCTCATCAAAGACCAGCTTCCATTGGGATACAATCTTTGGCCCTTCGTCAGGTAGAGGTTCTTCACAGTCTTTCATCTTCAGATACATAATGTGCTCATCAGGAAATTCAAACTTCATCGGTTGATAATCCTCAATTGGTTGTTCAGCGAGATATTCTGACAAAACACTTCCCTTGATGGCTTTTTGGGAAACATATTGAATATCGTATTCTGTCAGAACCATCTGCCAACGGGCTATTCTTCCAGAAAGCGCCTGCTTTTCAAACACATACTTGATCAGATCCATCTTCGAAATCAAGAGGGTTGTATGATTTAACATATACTGCCTCAAACGCTTAGCTGCCCAAGCGAGTGCACAACATGTTTTCTCCAGCATCGAGTACCTCGACTCACAATCAGTAAATTTCTTACTCTGGTAGTAGATGGCATGCTCTTTTCTACCTGACTCGTCGTGTTGACCGGGCACACACCCCATTGAGTTCTCAAGAACCATAAGATACATAATCAATGGCCTTCTTGGCACTGGTGGCATAAGGACCGGAGGTTCCTGCAAATATTCTTTTATTCTTTTAAACGCCTTTTGACAATTTTCGTTCCACCTGACCTCTTGATCTTTTCTTAGCAACTTGAATATCGGTTCACACGTAGCTGTAAGATGAGAGATGAATCTAGCAATGTAGTTCAACCTCCCTAAGAAACCACAAACCTCTTTTTCTGTTCTTGGCTCAGGCATTTCTTGGATGGCTTTTACTTTAGCAGGGTCAACCTCGATACCTTTTTCGCTGAAAATAAAACCCAGTAACTTTCCAGATCTCACCCCGAAGGTGCACTTGTTCGGATTCAACTTCAGTCTGAATTTTCTTAACCTCTCAAACAGTTTCTGAAGATTCACTAGATGCTCTTCCTCCGTCTGTGACTTCGCAATCATGTCATCAACATAGACCTCAATCTCTTTGTGAATCATGTCAAGAAAGAGAGTCACAATAGCCCGCTGATATGTTGCCCCAGCATTTTTCAATCCAAAGGGCATCACTTTGTAACAGAATGTTCCCCACGGTGTTATGAACGTCATTTTCTCCATGTCCTCTGGGGCCATCTTGATTTGGTTATACCCAGAGAAGCCATCCACGAAGGAAAACACAGAATATTGAGCGGTGTTGTCCACTAACACATCAATGTGAGGAAGCGGGAAGTCATCTTTTGGGCTTGCTCTATTCAGATCTCTGTAATCAACGCACTTCCTGACCTTTCCGTCCTTCTTAGGTACAGGTACAATATTAGCAACCCACGGAGGATAATTCGTTACAGCAAGAAACCCAGCATCCAACTGTTTCTGAACCTGTTCTTTAATCTTGACGACCATTTTTGGTTTCGTCCTATTCAGCTTCTGCTTAACCGGAGCACATCCTTCTTTGAGCAGCAGTCGGTGTACCACAATGTCAGTATCGAGCCCAGTCATGTCTTGGTAAGACCAGGCGAAGATATCCACATACTCTCAGAGCATTTCAATCAATCTTCCCTTGACAGTGTCTTCCCAAGCAGCCCCTATCCGTACCTCTTTCCTTGCGTCCTCGGTTCCCAAATTAACAACCTCGATTTCCTCTTGATGAGGCAAAATGACATTTTCCTCTTGTTTTAACAACCTGGCTAATTCCTCTAGTAAGGCACAATCTTCATCAGTCCCCTCTTCAGCTTGATATATGGGATTATCGAAGTCGTATCGGGCCACAGTTGAATCATGATGGGTGGAATCTGAACAAGAAAACCTGCATGATTGATGATATATGTTTATTATGGATGCATCAAACAAAAACACATTGCCATTTTGATGTGATTTTAATACAAAAACAAAAACAAAAAAACAGGGATCTAAACATTTGAATGCGAAAATGTCCTTTATTAATGATAAAGAAAAGTATACAAAAACAGTCAATCCCTACAAGCAAGAATCACTACGTCTTGGACAGAACGTAGGATTAACATAGATGACAAACAGAAGCAATTACTCTGGTCCGGTCACTTGAATGGCTCTTTTCGATGACCAGTTGCGAAGGCTCTGACCTGGGACACAGGGGCGGATCCAACTATCCATATCACAATCACTATCCCCATCCTCCTCAATTGCATTGACTCTGTCAAAGAAAACACTGGCACAGGTGAAACGGAATGGGCCATAGAACTTGGGAGGCTCTTCAGGACGCCTGGGTGGCTTATAACCTAGTCTATGAGTATCCTGCTTCTCTGGGACATCAATAATCTGACCCCACCTTTGTGAACCGCCGGCCTCAACCACAGCCCGAGCATCTTTAAAGGAAGACATTTAAATCTCCGGCTGGTGTACCACTATAGGTTGAACCACTTCAAATTGGCTACCTTCTTTGAGAGGCTTCTCGGTGATCTTCACTGCTTCGAAACTCTGACATAGAGTTTTGTGTATTTCGTCATCTACCTCCACATATTTGAAAGTAGATAGCTGGCTTATCATAATATCCTCTTCTCCACAAACCGTCACCACATGCCCGTCTACCATATACTTTAACTTCTGATGTAATGTATATATCACAGCCCCAGCACTGTGAATCCATGGACGACCCATTCGACAGCTGTAGGCAGGTTGGATATCCATGATATAGAAGGTAGCATCGAAAAATTCCGGCCCAACCTTAATTGGTAGCACAATCTCACCAAAAACAGACCTCTTTGAGCCGTCGAAAGCGCGCACCACCAAATCACTAGGTGTGCATATCAACCCTCGGGTGTCCAGCTTCATCAAGGCTTTCTTAGGCAGAACATTTAAAGAGGACCCAGTATCCACAAGCACGTGAGACATCAATGATTCACGGTATTCAACAGAAATGTCCAAGGCATTGTTATGGTTTCTCCCAGCTGGAGTCAAGTCAACATCAGTAAAACCCAGACCATTACCTGCATTAACATGGGACACTACCCCTACCAACTGATTAACAGAGATCTCCTGAGGTACGTAAGTAGCATTTAGTACCTTCAGCAATGCATTTCAGTGTGCCTCGGAACACAATAACAGGGACAAGATGGAGATCATGGACGGAGTCTGATGCAACTGATCAACAATCTTGTAATCGCTCTTCCTGATTAATCTCATAAATTCTTCTACGTTCTCGGAGAAAGAATTATCAATCGACCCCGCCGTGGAGTCATTCACTACTGGTGCTTGCACAGAGTTACCTACAACCTGCTTTCCTTTGTCTTGTTTAGAACTACCAGCTTGATTATTTGAAGGGATAAAGACCCTACCACTTCTCGTGATAGCCCCTGCCTCAACACTGCTTTCAACACAAGAGTTCAACACAGAAGTTCCCACCAGTTCTTGTTTCTGTCCATTGACAAACACTTCAGCTCCATTGTTCCAAGGAACGGCCTTGGTACCCTCATTTGTCACGGGTCCGGGAGCTGTAATAATCACCGGTGCTGGTCTGACTGCCCCTGAAATAGTGATTGTTTTGAATGGGATAGTAATGGTAGCAACTTCATTTTTCCTGCTAATAACCTCTTTCTGTTGGTCACATCGGTCAAACTGTAATCGACCTTCATCTATCAGCTTTTGAATTCCTGACTTCAATAAATCACACCCATTCACTTGCGACATACACTCTGAACAATTCTCATCACATCCAGGGGACACCCCACCCCTCAATAACCTCTCCTTTACCACCATCAGAGGGGTCCTTAATTCATTAACATCTGTAACCAAGTTCAACGATTCACTCTCCTCTAACACAGCGTTAACCCTTGGCCCACCATGGTTCGGTATTGGATTTTGGATGACATTGGGCCTATCATTTGAAAAATTAATGGCCTTCGAATCCACCAAGTCTTGGACTGCGTGCTTAAAAGCTTTACAGTCTTCAATATAGTGTCCGGGTGCCCCATAATGAAAGTCACAGTGGGTATTAGGATTATAACCCGGAGGTGGATTACCGGTGGAAGGAGCTAGAGTCCTTTTCTGGATCAATTGCAACTGTAGCAAATGCTGAAACAACTGTGAATATGGTAGAGGTGGAGTATCAAAATGTCGGTTCTGCTTAGGCCTTGGCTGATACTGACGCGGAGCCTGGTTTTGCTGCTGCTGAGGTGGAAGTGCTGCAGGAATTGTAATTTAAGCTACCTGCTGGTTATAACTCTGATGCTGCTTTCCTTTACCTCGGTGAGACGACACATAATTAGTTTCCTCCTTCTTCTTATAATTAGCATAGGGTTTCTTCCCTTGACCTGAAGACGACCCATCACTACCTGCTACCTTCCCCGCTTTGATTCCACTCTCTAGCATTTCCCCGACCATGATCAAATCAGCAAACTTGCCTGACGCGCAAGGTAACAGTTTCTCATAATAACGTCCCAGCAAAGTATCCATGAACAAATTCAGCATTTTCTTTTCCAACATGGGCGGCTGCACCCTTGCCGCTAGTTCACGCCATCTCTGCGCATATTCCTTGAAGCTTTCGTTATTCTTCTGGGACATATTCTGTAGCTGGGTCCTGTTGGGAGCCATATCAGTGTTATATTGGTAGTGCTTGATAAAGGCCTCGACCAACTCTCTCCAATTACGGACATGGCATCTCTCTAGTTGCATATACCATTCCAAGGATGCCCCAGACAAGCTGTCCTAGAAGAAATGCATCAGTAATTTCTCATCTTTAGAATACGCGGCCATCTTTCTCGCGTATGCCCTGACATGCGTCTTGGGACAGGTGGTACCATTGTATTTTGCAAAAGTGGGCACCTGAAATTTGTGCGGAATTACAACGTCGGGAACCAGCCCCAAATCCTCCAGATCCATTCCTACAGAATTCTGATTCACCACTCCCCTTAGTTGTTCTTCAATGAGTCTGAACCTTTGATCATTGTCAACCTGAGGACCAGCATCCCCGCCTGGCAGAGAGAAAACGTCATCTTGTTGGTCTTCGAAACGACGACCATGAACAGGACAAACACTTCCTCCTCCCACAACAGAAGGAATCACAAGCTGCTCTCCTCCGCCCGGAGGGATCACAACACCAGGAAAGGGATCTCCATGCCCACAGGGCCTCCCTGAGCACCGTTACCAGCAACACCATTATGAACTCTGCCATGAAGAACCCCGTCTTCATCCACCCTCGCCACTAAGGGTTGGACCAAAGTCCTCAACTGCTCTTGCCCTTGGGCAACACCCTGCATCAGCTCCATGAATTGGTCTATACGGGCCTGCGTGGTAGCCATGTCAGCTTGCATCTTCTCCATAATTCTCCTCTGATTTGATCTAGTAGAATACCAGTGAATTGGCTGATTATCAATCATGCCTGCAACCAAATAAAGGTTAGAGAAAACCCGAGACGAACACCTGCGATGCAAAAAATGATTATGATTATGCAAATGCAAATGAACATGTTTGAATATTTGCAGGGAGATCCACCCCTTGATTCCAGTTTAAAGACGAGATAGGATGAAACTGCTGCTCATATATAAATCAGAGAAAAATCACCGTCAGATATTACAACCCAAGATAACAATAATAAGTCTGACAACAAAAGAAGCAAAGATCCCAGCCAACAATTCTGATGGTGACCCGAGACACAAAGAAAAACAAACTACAGAGTATCACCCACTGCTTGAACTAGAACTTTCACCCCTAGGCCTCTTCACTTCAGCTCGTATCTTCAGCTCTGCTATGGTCACTACGGCTTCATTCAATCGCTCCTTGACTACGTGTCTCTGGAACGTCCCTGATAAGATCTCCTCGTCTTTCTTCTTGAGCTTTGTCTTCAAACTCTCGATATGATCTAGGAACTGATCTTCTTTCTGCTTGTTGGCTGTCATTGCAGTATCTCGGTAAGCGTTGAACTTGTGAATTTTTGACCAAGCCTTGGCTAGGTCTTCCTTCTTGGATTTGAGAATTCTGCTAACACTTTTCAAAGCTTGCCCTACCTTTTGTCTGGCTATGACCTCTTCCGCCAGCTCCTTTTCTTTCTTAGCGAGTGTTGAAAAGTATATTTCCGGCAAATATTTTTAATATCGTATCCACAGAGATTGGTGTTATTACTGCCGTTCTATAATTTTGATTGTTGTAAGTTTAAAGATATTCAAGTTGTTCGTTGGTGAATAAATCGTTCTTATTACTTATAAGAAAAATAAGACAAAGAAAATGGTTTTAGAATAGAGTTGAGAAATCTTGTCAAGATTGAGTTTCATTATCTTTGTTCTTTATATGTTCTCAATATCACATGCATGCATTCAAACTCCATTGATAATATTCAAATGTCCTCCCAATAATATTTATGTCTAAATAAAATTGTGATAATTACTATATAAATCCTTAGACGATCTCTCCATCTAACTATTGATATAATAATCTTGAATGTTTAACACAATAGAAAAGTAGTGAACAAATCTATCTCTACAATTTATTCTCTACTTGGAAAAATATTTTAGATCAAGAATTGAACTATCTTTCTCAACAATGATTCAATTCTAATTTTTCAATGTAAAGAGAAAATATTATTCCCTATATCAAATGTAGTTTGTTACATGCAAGGATAGTAATATTACATAAACAACATAAGATAACTAATACCTCAATCTTGACAAGAATGGAATTAGTTACTCATCATCTTCCTTGAATACCCAGAAAAATCTTCAAGAATTTCTCAATGCATGGAGTTTCCCAAAAACTTCAGGAAATCCACCTTGAAATCTCTCTAAGATATTCTTACAAGCCTAAGAGATACTAAGGTTCTCAAAATGAAATGATGATGCTTTACATGCAGGGAAAAAGGTACATAAATAGGCTCTGGGGCGCCACCCTACAAAAAGTTGGTTTCTCTTCCAAGACATGACAAGTGTCATCAATTTGCATGTGGCTGACTTCCAATTAGTTCGCGACGCCAAGGGTGGTCGCGGCGCGAACTGCTTAAGCTCCAGGTTCGCGGCGCGAGAGATGGTTGCGGCGCGAACTGGGTAGTTTGAGGCTTGCTTGCTTTGAGTTTCCTCAGCACTTACTTTGCCAAACTTTGTTCTTCAAGTGCTGCTCCAGAGATTTCTTTATGTAATAATCCTTTTCTTGACAAAACATTCTTAGAGAAAAAGTGAAATATCTATTCGAAACAAAATAAAATAACTTAAATTGAATGTTTACTAAATTGTGATAAAAACTTGTGTGATTTTAATAAGAAATTGGTAAAAGGGACCGATAAAAATATATAAAAAGTAGTACCAATTGGTCCCTAACAACTCTCCCCAACTTATCACTTTGTTTGTCCCTAAACAAAAGTCATTCGTTAAAGCAAACCAATTTACGAATGCAAGGAATGAAACAAGTGCTAGAAGATGACATTCAAATGGTTCAAAAGCATACGATACTCTTATGATACACTTACTTTCGATATTAGACAAAACATGAATAAAAATAATGGTTGGCTACAAAAATATACCAAGAAATTCCAAGTAATACATGTCAAAAATCGAATCAAAACTACACACATCATAGTGATGATGAATAATCATAAGGGTTTTCTTACACACATCCAAACAATTAAATCAACATTAAATCGAATCATGCGTTTATCACAACATACACTAAACCATGAAAAATTTGAGAATCAAGAGGTCTTTTAAGGGTTGTAATGTGGCTCGGGTTATAGAGAAAGGACATGATCACAAGAACTCAAATAAAGATTGCTTATTCTAAGAGAGCATTTCATTTTATTCAACAATCTTCATTTTTTTTTTTTGATAACACACCACCATGAGCTTTTCTTTTCATTTTTCTTTTTGTTAGCTCTAATATTTTCAAGGTGATGTATTATGTTTTCTCCCCAACTTTAGCATTTTAACCATAGTTGATGCAATCATACTCTCTACTTAGACATAGGCAAAAATCATATGCGACCAACTTTGGTTTAGGTTCACTTGAAACAAAAGAATTTAGGATCCATTTATTTACCATATTTTCAATGGTATTTAAATTTATACTTCAGATGAATCCTAATATAGGCTCAAAAGGGGTTTACTATGGATCACTCCTCACAAGGTTATATTTTTTTTCTTTTTTCTTTTGGCCGAGTGGTTTTTTCTCAATAACAAAGATTGCCTCTATCCTTTTCACAAAAGTTTTCACAAAAATAGATTAATGCATGATTTAGCATGATAAGAATGAGTTGAAAAGGAATTGTCGGTCTCCCGCATTTTAGTGTATAATGAGAGGTTACCTCACAATTGGTTAGGTCCTAATTTGATTCAAAGTAAACATGTAACTCAAGGAATTTTATGATAAAAAATTTGTAACACACCATTAAATTATTCATATAAAGTCTAAAATAAAAATAAGGTGTACCTTGAAGTGTCGACAACTGATTCTTATCATCACCACTCAAATTTTCTTAACTTGTTCGTCGCAATCATCTTGGTTCCTTCAACTTACTAAAGCATAAGGAAAATTAAACAAAAAATTTAAAAAGTAGGGTATACCAAAATTTTTGAACAACACACAATTTAAAAATCACAAAATAGAAGTGCATACAACATAGAGTTTAATGGTGAAACTAGAGCCACCAACATACATAATGCAAAAACGAAATTAAAATAACAAAACTAAAATAAATAAAAAAGGAAAAGTACAAATACTACCAACATAAGATCTTCACTCTTCTTCATCATCTTCACCACCGCCCACGGGTCCTAAAACGTCTTCCATTTATGCATCTTGACCCGTGCCTGGAGCGTGGCTACTGCTTCCTGCCCACCCCCCCCTAAAAGATGGCCTGCCGTCAGGCCAATTAGCATAAGCAACGTATTCCGCCTGAGATGGGAATGTGCGGGCATCCGGTGCAAGGAACGTGTTCTGGAACTGTTGCTGCATACAATCAAATAAAAATGATTGAGACCTCCTAGAGGCCTCAAAGTTATCACAGCAATAATTAGCAAATGCCATTTGATCAAACACCGGTGCACGGTTGGGTCTGGGGGCAGCAGCCTCTGCATTTGCATTCCTATCCATCCGGTTTTGACAAAACCTGTTTAGATATGCATCGTCCATAATCGAGATGATGGAGGAATGCACCTCTCCCGGAATTTGCACTTTTGCATTTAAGCATAATCCCATGATTAAACCGGGATACATGAGTAAGCCCATTTTTCCTCCATATTCCATCCCGCTTAGGGCTATCTTCCTTAATTCCTCTGAAACAATGAATGCTAAATCCACTGTTTTTCCCTGCATGATATAATACAACAAACATCCTACCTCAAGTGGAATGGTGGTGGTGTGGCTTCGAGGTCGAATGTTGTTCAGCAAAATGACCAAATAGATTTGTGTTCGCAATTTCAAATTCTCCCTCTTCCAACATTTGGGTAATCCTTGGTCATTTAGCTCGTACATCTTCCCCTCTAGACATAGATAATTACTAATATCCGGAATGTCCCACTTATTTTCCAATACCTTGGTTTGGTATTCACACCGCATGTTCCCCGTCAAGGTGAGAGGGTTACCAAAAAATTTATTGAGTGCATTCATATTAAAAAGGACGGTCTTACCTCTCACCATTGTCTTATAAGCATATGCTGTCCCGTCTTCCATGTGAATTGCATTGGCGTAGAATTCACGCACAATGTCATGGTTGAGTTCCGTGACGGGCTCACAAATTTTTCCCCATTTTCTTGCTTCAAGATTGGCCACAATATCCCGATATCTGCCTTCCCTCGATAGCCGGATGATCCTTTCATTTTGGATGTTCTTTTTGAGGAGCACTTCGAATCTTGCTTCTTGCGCCGGACCAAGAAAGGTTGGTCGTGCCCTTGAGGTGCTAGGAGCTGTGTTCTTAGTGCGCTTTGACATCTGCATCAAAACAGAAAAACAACACAAGTATTCCTCTGAATCAGTAAAGCACTTAAAAAAAATGGATGCAGATTTTTAAGGGTTCGCGGCGAGAAGGCCTGGTCGCGGCGCGACCTGTGCGTGACTCAAAAAAATCTGCATCAACAAGGGTTGCATCCATGGTGAACTTTCTCAGAATCTTCAACTTTTCATCTTTCCAACTCTTAACCTAACCTAGCCTAACCAATTCTTCAACATGCATTGTGCTATTTCATGAAAATTTAAAGTTTATACTTAACCTAAATTATCGCATTGAGAGAGCAAAAGAGGAAAAAAATGGAGAAACAGTGTACATACCTTGATTGAGAGTGGAAGGATAGGGATGTTTAGCAAAGAGTGAGATATGGGGTTTGAGGGTGGTGGGGATCTTGGGGGTTCTGAGTTTGTTACAGGGGAGGATTGTGGTTGGTGTAAGAGGAGAGTGAGTAAAAAGAAAGGAAATTTTGAAAATAAAAAGAAGGGGAAAACATAGCAAAGAAAATAAAATAGGGAATTTTTATTTTTTTCGCTTCAGGTCGCGGCGCAACCTATGTTCGCGGCGCGTACATGAAAGAAACAGAATGCACACTTTTCTCAGTTCGCGGCGCAAACATCCTTCGCGGCGCGAACTGGTCAAGATTTTGAAAAATTTTGTTATGTGGCCTTCCATTCTTTGCATCCTGAAGCTGCTACAGTACTATTTATTCATTAAAAACAAACGAAAGAAAAACTTACAGAGGTTGGGTTGCCTCCCAACGAGCGCTTTATTTAACGTCGTTCAAGCTCGACAATCAAGTGATTTCTCATGGTTCGGTGAGTGAGATGACATAAACCTCTCGATTTATTTCTCCACCGTGGTAAACTTTTAATCGTTGCCCATTTACAGTCCAACTTTCTTGAGACTTGGGATCTTCGATCACGATAGCCCCGTAATCTTTTACTTCTTTTACCACAAATGGTCCCGACCACTTAGATTTCAACTTACCCGGGAATAACTTAAGTCTTGAGTTGAATAAGAGTACCAATTGTCCAGCTCTAAATACCTTTTGACGAACTTTCCCATCATGATATGCTTTCACTTTTTCCTTGTACATTTTGTTCGAGTGATAAGCATTGTTTCGCAACTCCTCCAACTCATGGAGTTGTTCTTTTCTTTTCTCACCGGCTTGAATGGAGTCAAAGTTTAAAAATTTGAGAGCCCATAGTGCTCTATGTTCCATTTCTACCGGGAGGTGGCACGTCTTTCCATAGATCATTTGAAAAGGTGTTAGTCCAATGGGAGCTTTGTAGGCGGTGCGATACGCCCACAAAGCTTCATCCAATTTCGAGGACCACTCTTTTCTAGAATTTGAGACTGTTTTTTCAAGGATCCTTTTGACTTCTCTATTTGACACTTCCGTTTGACCATTTGCTTGTGGATGGTAAGGAGTAGTCACTTTATGCTTTACACCATAATGTTCCAAGACTTTTTCCAAGGGTGTATTGCAAAAATGTGATCCCCCATCCCTTACTAACACCCTAGGCACACCAAAACGTGAAAATATGTTTTTCTTTAGAAATTTTATCACGGTTTTGGAGTCGGCCTTAGGTGAAGCAATTGCTTCCACCCACTTTGACACATAGTCAACGGCTACAAGAATGTACTCATTAGAGAGAGAAGAGGGGAATGGGCCGACAAAATCAATGCCCCAACAATCAAAGACTTCAACTTCCAACATGTTAGTCAAGGGCATTTCATCTCGTTTTCCTATTCCTCCGCTTCTTTGGCATTTGTCACAATTCTTTGCATGTTCATGTGCGTCTTTAAACACGGACGGCCAATAAAATCCCGATTGGAGGACCTTAGTGGCTGTTCGTAAACCGCTATAGTGACCCCCATACGGAGAATTATGACAGTGCCAAAGAATATCTTTCGACTCTTCAAGTGTTACACACCTTCTTAAAATGATGTCCACACCCGCTTTGAACAAATACGGGTCATCCCATACATAGTATTTTGCATCCGCTAAGAATTTCTTTCTTTGATTACTAGTGAGGTCTTCCGATATCAAACCGGTTGCCTTGTAATTAGCAAAATCGGCAAACCAAGGCCTCACTTGAATCGCATAAAGCTTCTCGTCCGGAAATTCTTCCCTCACTTCTTCTTCTTTATTTGTAATTTCCACATTAACCAATCGGGACAAGTGATCCGCTACCAAGTTTTCGGAACCCTTTTTATCCCGGATTTCCAAATCAAATTCTTGTAATAACAAAATCCAACAAATTAGTCTTTGTTTGGAATCCGGCTTGGTTAGCAAATACTTGATTGCTGAATGGTCGGTGTAAACTACAACTTTGGACCCGATCAAATAAGCTCTGAATTTTTCTAAGGCATACACTATGGCTAGTAGCGCTTTTTCAGTTGTTGCATAATTAACTTGTGCTTCGTTTAAAACTTTACTAGCATAATGTATGGCGTGAAAAATTTTGGCTTTTCTTTGACCCAAAACCGCACCAACCGCATAATCGCTTGCATCGCACATAAGTTCAAAATCAAGTTTCCAATTAGGTGCAATGATTATGGGTGCGGTTACTAGCTTTTCTTTCAACTCGTGAAATGCTTTCAAACATGACTCATCGAAAAGGAATTGCGTACCTTTGTTGAGCAAATTACTCAAGGGCTTTGCAATTTTGGAGAAATCTTTGATGAATCTTCGGTAAAATCCAGCATTTCCAAGGAAGCTTCTTATCCCTTTGATATTTATTGGAGGTGGTAGTTTTTCAATAACTTCCACCTTTGCTCGATCAACTTCCAGCCCTTTGGAGGAGATTTTGTGTCCAAGAACAACACCTTCGGTCACCATGAAGTTACACTTCTCCCAATTCAGCACCAAGTTTGTTTCTACACACCTCTCTAATACCACATCAAGATTCTTTAAGCATAAATCAAAGGATGCAACGTAGACGGAAAAATCATCCATAAACACTTCAATGCATTCTTCAATTAAATCTGAAAATATGGCTTGCATACACCTTTGAAATGTTGCCGGTGCGTTACACAATCCAAAAGGCATTCTCCGGTAAGCAAAAATGTCGAAAGGACATGTGAAGGCTGTTTTTTCATGGTCTTCCGGGTTGACCGAAATCTGGTTGTAACCCGAATAACCATCCAAAAAACAGTAAAAATTCTTGCCAGCTAACCTCTCTAACATTTGGTCCATGAAAGGTAGTGGGAAGTGGTCTTTTCTTGTAGCTTGATTTAATCTTCTATAGTCAATGCACATCCGCCATCCGGTTACCGTCCTAGTTGGAATTAGCTCATTTTTTTCATTTCTAATAACCGTCATACCACCCTTCTTTGGAACTACTTGCACCGGACTCACCCATTCACTATCGGATATAGGATAAATCATTCCAGCCTCCAATAGTTTAACGACTTCTTTTCTCACCACTTCCTTCATAGATGGATTTAAGCGTCTTTGGGGTTGAGCAACGGGTTTGTAGTCGTCTTCCATCATGATCTTGTGCATGCAATAGGCTGGACTAATACCTTTTAAATCCAATAACACCCACCCGATTGCGCCTTCATTCTTTTTCAGCACTTGTGTCAATTTCTGCTCCTCTTGGGTGGATAAAGCACTACTAATTATCACCGGTTTGGTGAAATTATCGCCAAGGAATACATACTTCAAATGTGGAGGTAGCATTTTCAATTCCAGCTTTGATTCTTCCATTTTCTTCTTCTCATCCAACTCCTCAATTTTTTCTTCATGAGAGGCAATCTCTCCACAAGACTCTAATTCCCCCAAAATTGCCTCAATTTCTTTTTCCTCCTTTTCGGTTGAGACATTGTAAGCTCCTATAAGAGATCTCTCTAAGGAACTAGAAAGATGGACTTGATTTGCAACTTCAATGATTTCCTCCTCGGTTACATCGATTCGGAAGGAATCGTGCTTGTCTTTAGGATGCTTCATGGCTTCAAAAAGATTGAAAGTTACCTCTTCATCTTGCACTCTCACTTTCATGAGACCATCATCAATGTCAATCATCATCCGGGTTGTCTTCATGAATGGTCTTCCAAGAATTAAAGGAACATCGCGATCCTCATCCATGTCTACTACTACAAAATCCACCGGAAAGAAGAACTTGTCTACCTTGACTAGCATATCTTGAGCAACTCCGTATGGTGAAGTGGTAGACTTGTCGGCTAGTTGTAGAGTCATTCTTATAGACTTCATCTCAATGTTCCCTAACCTTTTGACAATAGATAAGGGAATTAGATTGATGTTGGATCCTAAATCAACCAAACCATTGCCAATGCACGTATCTCCGATGGTCACCGGTAAAACTACTCGGCCCGGATCGGACTCCTTCCTTGGGATGTTTTTTTGAATTATAGCGCTGCACCGTGCATCAAGTAAAACTGTTTCATCTTCAGTATACCTCTTTTTTTTGTGAGAATATCTTTCAAGAACTTTGCATACTTTGGCATTTGTTATAACGCTTCGGTAAATGGAATACTAATTTGAGGTTGCTTGAGTATATCCATAAACCGTGCGTAGTGCCTAGCACTGTCCTTCCTTGATGGTGCGTGCGGATAAGGTAGGTGTTGAACTGGAACATGACTCATGCCTTTATCCCCCCTTTTTTTGTTTTTCATTTTTGACTCCTTCTGAACACCAGCTTCAGATTCCTGATCGTGCCCAGTTCGCGGCGCGAAGGTCTGGTGCGGCGCGACCTGAGACAGATTTTTCTTCTCATCATTTTGAGCTTCCAACAATTTCTCATCTTGGTTTCCAGCTGTGATATTTGTATCATCCTCCACTGTAATTTCCTCATTTCCTCTGCTTGCCACTTTTTTACTGCTTCTTGTGATAATTGCTTTACAATGCTCCTTCGGATTAGTTTGGGTGTTGGCGGAGAAGGAGGAACTTGCCTGTTGTTCCGCCAATTGTTTTGTAAGTTGGCCTACTTGAGTCTCCAGGTTTTTGATTGCTGCTTCATTGCTTTTTTGACTTGCCATGGAAGCTTGTATGAATTGTGCAAGCGTATCTTCTAACTTGGAACTTCCGCCTTGTGATTGTTGGACTTGTGTGTTTGGACTTTGATAGGGATTCTGTTGCTGAAAATTCTGGTTGTTGAATCTTGATTGTTGGTAGCCTTGGTTGTTCCTTTGAAAAGTGTTGTTGTGTTGTGGAGGATATCTTTGGTAACCTTGACCTTGATTGTTGACATAGCTTACTTCCTCCTGAATCGGAGGACAAAATCCGGTTGGATGATCTCCTTGACAAAGTTCACAACTTGCCACTTGATGTCTAACTTGTGTTCCATGAATCTCTTTCAATTGTTGTGGAAGTTTAGACATTTGTTGAGTAAGTAGCTCCACTTGTTGGGAAAGTAGCTTGTTTTGAGCAAGTATGGCATCGTTGGTATTCAACTCAAGGACTCCCGTTTTCCTTTGTGGAGGACTACGGTCGTGTTGGCTTTGTCGATCGTTGAGTGCCATTTGATCAATAATGGTTTTTGCTTCCTCCGCATTCTTTGACATGAGAGAACCACCCGCGGTAGCATCCAAGAGTCTTTTTTGTGACGTTTGGAGTCCATTGAGAAAGATGTGAATTTGTGTGAGCTCATCAAAACCGTGACCCTTGCATTTCCTCAACATAGACTTGAATCTTTCCCAAGCCTCGTTTAGAGACTCGTTGCTTCCTTGTGTGAATACCGAAATAGCCGTTTTGGCTTCCATGAATCGGGATTGAGGGTAATACCTCTCTAGGAATCTTTCTTCTAACAAATTCCAATCCGTCATCACTCTTGTTGGTTGATCAAGGTACCACTCCTTTGCTTTTCCCACTAATGAATGTGGAAACATCCTTTTGAATAAGTTTTCTTCACTTGCTTCATCTACTCCCGTAGAACCTGCAATCTCATAAAATTTGATGAGATGGTTGTACGGATCTTCATGATCCATTCCGGTGAATGGATTTGCATAAAGAAGTTGAAGGATTCCGGTCTTCGTCTCCGTGTTCCTTCTGCCTCGAGCAAATTGAGCTGTCCGCCTTGGACTATTGGCGGACATCTCGGTACGAGCTTCGTCACCCATACTTCCTTCAAAGGTCTCTACAACTTCCTCTTCGATTTGAGTAAGTGTAGAATTTTTTGCTTCTTCTCTTCGGTTCCTCTCGTCGGCTAGTTTCTTTCTCCTTCGTGTCTTGCTATTAAGCCTTCGGATTGTTCTTTCAATTTCGGGGTCGAATTGAAATTGTTCCTTGGTGGCTTTTTCTCGCATGCACTAGAATCTACAAAACTAACAAACCAAGTGAAGCACAAGAGTGATAGAAATAGAAAATAAAAAAAATAAGAACTTAGAACAATGAATTATTGCAATGCATGTAATATCGACACCAATCCCCGGCAACGGCGCCAATTTGTTGAAAAGTATATTTCCGACAAATATTTTTAATATCGTATCCACAGAGATTGGTGTTATTACCGCCGTTCTATAATTTTGATTGTTGTAAGTTTAAAGATATTCAAGTTCTTCGTTGGTGAATAAATCGTTCTTATTACTTATAAGAAAAATAAGACAAAGAAAATGGTTTTAGAATAGAGTTGAGAAATCTTGTCAAGATTGAGTTTCATTATCTTTGTTCTTTATATGTTCTCAATATCACATGCATGCATTCAAACTCCATTGATAATATTCAAATGTCCTCCCAATAATATTTATGTCTAAATAAAATTGTGATAATTACTATATAAATCCTTAGACGATCTCTCCATCTAACTATTGATATAATAATCTTGAATGTTTAACACAATAGAAAAGTAGTGAACAAATCTATCTCTACAATTTATTCTCTACTTGGAAAAATATTTTAGATCAAGAATTGAACTATCTTTCTCAACAATGATTCAATTCTAATTTTTCAATGTAAAGAGAAAATATTATTCCCTATATCAAATGTAGTTTGTTACATGCAAGGATAGTAATATTACATAAACAACATAAGATAACTAATACCTCAATCTTGACAAGAATGGAATTAGTTACTCATCATCTTCCTTGAATGCCCAGAAAAATCTTCAAGAATTTCTCAATGCATGGAGTTTCCCAAAAACTTTAGGAAATCCACCTTGAAATCTCTCTAAGATATTCTTACAAGCCTAAGAGATACTAAGGTTCTCAAAATGAAATGATGATGCTTTACATGCAGGGAAAAAGGTACATAAATAGGCTCTGGGGCGCCACCCTACAAAAAGTTGGTTTCTCTTCCAAGACATGACAAGTGTCATCAATTTGCATGTGGCTGACTTCCAATCAGTTCGCGGCGCCAAGGGTGGTCGGGGCGCGAACTGCTTAAGCTCCAGGTTCGCGGCGCGAGAGATGGTTGCGGCGCGAACTGGGTAGTTTGAGGCTTGCTTGCTTTGAGTTTCCTCAGCACTTCCTTTGCCAAACTTTGCTCTTCAAGTGCTGCTCCGGAGATTTCTTTATGTAATAATCCTTTTCTTGACAAAACATTCTTAGAGAAAAAGTGAAATATCTATTCGAAACAAAATAAAATAACTTAAATTGAATGTTTACTAAATTGTGATAAAAACTTGTGTGATTTTAATAAGAAATTGGTAAAAGGGACCGATAAAAATATATAAAAAGTAGTACCAATTGGTCCCTAACAGCGAGCAATTCTGTTTTCAACTTGGCGGCATGAACTGCTTCACCTCGCTCATGTTTCAACTGGTAGATTTCTCTTTGCAGCTCACCGTTTTCCTCTCGAAGCTTCTCCTTTTTAGCCCACAGTTTGCTATACTCCTCTATCTTCACGGTGGTTGGTGGCTCAATCAGTAAGGAGTAAGATGGAGGTTCTCTGCAGAACGGTAGAAGTACACTCTCTACTCTTCTCTGAATCCAGTTCTCGTATGTATGGAAGGCTTTGTTGTTACACTTTCCAAAAGAAGTCTTTCCTTTCTTGTGGCGGCCTCCCCAAGTATTTGCAGCTTCCTTTAACACTTCTAGATTGGCTTCTCCACTCATATATAGAGACTCTTGAACATCTTGGTCCTTTGGCGGCTCCTTCAAAGCATACCCAAATTGCCTAATAGCAAGAATATGATTATAATTAATTCCCCCTTTTCTTCCTATTAAAGGTACGTTTGGGTAACCTCCACAGCTAATCAGGATCTCTTGGCCCAGCAAATCACGATTGATCCAAATCAAGTTGTCAGCCCTTAATCCCATCAATCTCCTTGACCAGTCCAATGTTTCTTTAGTGTCTTCGAATGCCCCAGATTTGGGAAGGCGATCGGCAAACCACTTGTAGAGTACTGGAGCACAAAAGTAAAGGGGTCCTCCTCTTCTCTTCTCATTCTTATAGTGCATTGAATAGTACAGATCCCCAAGCAAGGTAGGTATCGAATTCTTCGTGGTGAATATCCGTACAGTGTGCACGTCTACAAAATCCTTCACATTAGGGAACAACGTCGTTCCATAAACACACATAGCCAGAATTGCATTGAACACTGACCAACACTTAGCCTTAGCACAAATAGCAGCCTGCTCGATCAAAAACTTCGTGTGAAAGCCTTTATAACCTCCTTTACTCGCAACATTCTTCTTCAGTAAAGACTGATCCAAGCGTAACACAGCAGCAACCTTTTCCAGATCAGGAAACTCCTTAGAAGGATAGAAGGGAACTTCTTCTTTGACAAAAACGTCCAGAATGAGAGCATACTCTTCCAAGGTCGGAGCTAAAAGATAATCCGCAAACAGGAAACACCGCAGGTGAGGGTCATAGAACTGCACCAGAGTGTGCAGAGCCCTGAACTCATAGTTGGTAACATCTCGGGCGAAGCTCAGAATCCTCCCATATTCTCCTCTAAAGTCTGCTAATACCCCAGGTTTTGCCATAGCGAAGATCTTGTGAACAACATCTGGATGAAGCTCCAGGAACTTGTACGGGATGATATTCTTTCTCTCTTCAGTACTAGTATTCATCATGGACAGTCTTCGGACAACCGGAATCAAAGTTAGGATGCAACCCTACAAATGAACAAACATGTTAGAATACAAAATGATGATGCAAATGCAAACATGGGATCAAGGTATCCATGATGCACAAAACTGTTGTTGTTCTGCTGACTAAATAAAACCCTGGATATCAGAAAACCAGAAGTCCAGAATAACAGCCCATTCAAACTGCCAGAAAATCAGGATAATAACAGTATACTTATGAGAAATCCAGAAAACCATGTAGGTTGAAGGTTTCGGTTACCTGCAGACCTGCAAACACCTATCCCCTCTCTCATGTGAGCTCTAGAAGACGGGATCCTCAGTCTCGGATTCTCGATTTAAGAAGCAATAGTACATTCATCCCTCGGGGTACAATACTATCGCCAAACAAAGAGGTCCTCCACTGATTCCCCAAAAAAAAAGGTCATCCTATAGTGAGTTCTCAGCATTGGGTCCTCGGATCGACAAGTGTAATGGGTTTGCCATTTCTGGATTGCCATTATCACATGCCGGGAGGAAAGGCGTTGTTGAGTCCTCGGGAGATGGTCGCCGGAGTCGACAGTTTTCCCAGTTATATCCCATCGTCTGCCCCAAATGCGCAGGATAGAATATTACCAAGAGAGCCTCATCTGGATGTGGAGTTTTCATGTATACTAAGTCTAGCCAAATGCCAAACAAGTCACACTACTTTCCACGCTAATCATAGGTGTATGCTCAAGCCTGGGTATTGGGCTTTTCTCTCATGAATCCAACCCACCCTACAAACAGAAAATCCAGCAGCAAAACAGTACAGCATAATAATGACATGCATTGCAATAAATGCGGTAAATACAGTAAAACAGTAATATACAACAAAGTAGAGCACCACAATAAACACCCAATGAAATAAAACAAACAAGCGCTAGGATTGACTCGCAAAAAGGGATGAACCAGCAAGAGGTCAACCTAGTCCCCAGCAGAGTCGCCAGCTGTCGCTCCCGAGGATTTGCATCCCTGGTACAAATGCGAAAGTGGCGCGGAAAACAGAGTCGCCAGCAATGTGTATTTATCCCAAGAGAGGGAAAGGAAACACTGCGTAAACCTGAGGGAAGGGAAAAGAACATGGTCTCACGACCAAGAGAAACAGGTAAGGGAGTCGGTTACGCGAAGGAAAGGTGTTAGAACCCCACTGTCCATCGTACTCGATGGGATCCACGCTTGTTATCTCGATCAAAGGGGGTCGTCATCCGGAGCTCCACTTCTACTGGAAAGGAGAAGGAACGGGAACGGAAAGGAACGAAGAAACGAAGAAACGAAGAAGAAAAGAAAAAGAAGTGACTCGATAGGACATCTCTCGTCCTATGCCTACGTATTCCCTCGTGCAATGGGAAAGTCAGAGTCAACGTAGTTCGGACACGAACTAAGGGGGGAGGTTGCTCGCCAAGACATCGTCGTCTTATGCCTACGTATCCTCAATCAGACGAGAAAGAGGAAATCAGAGCAGTCGTAGTTCGACCTAACGAGGATGGTTAGTGTTTTTTATGAGCGACGTTAGATTCGCGTCCGGCAGTTAGGGTCGATGCCTGTTTGCGACGAGACGGAAGTAACGTTCCATTTTCTGAAAATGATTTAAAATTAACGATCCCGAAGGATAAAAAAGATTTGAGTTTGTTTTTGTGTTTTTTAGACAGAAGTGGATTGAAGTTAGCTCGTAACTCACATTGCACCAAAGTCTACCATGCGGGAACGAGTGAATCGCATGGTCGCCCCCAAATGGGACGTATGCTAAACACTCTAGAAGAGGAGGGGAGACCCCTCGTTCTTCACTTCCTACACTTAAGGCTCGAGCGTAATATTCGTTATATTTATTAAGTGGTTTAGAAGTGTTATGAGATGAGAAGAGAAGACACAAGGAAGAAGGGTGACTCTAAGGGAATCACTATCCTAGTGTTGTCATGAAAAAGGGTGGTCCTATGGTTAGTGAAGTTTAGACGAGAAACAACTACCTAAGACCTAATGCTAATCCTACTCCAAGCTTAATCGAAAATTAAGTTGGACTAGGTAGCTCTAAGGTGAAAAGAATCCAAGACTTAAACAAGTCTTGAGATCCAAGGGAAGAAAAGAGTGAAAGAGACGAAAGAGGAAAAAAAGCGAATAAATAAAAAACAACAGCTACCACAACGCCTCTGCACCAAAACAGCGGTAAAAAGCAGCACACAAGCAAGGCAACATACAACAACATATAATTCAGCACAATAAAGGGTGTGAAAAGCCAAACAGCCGTACATACAACAGCGCACATACACATAGACAGCTGTAGAAACAAGGCAGCATGCAATACATTTGAATACAAATCAAGCATGGCAAAGCAAACGAGCATCAAACATCATGCATTATGATTGCAAACACATCATATATCATGGTAAACAATCTTGGAGGTAACATGAAAGAATGCACCACATCATGAGCGGATGCACAACATCAAGCATATGAACAAAGTTGAAAACAAGCATGTATCTCATGAAATTAAATGCACGCAATCAAGTTCAAACAAACAACTCCAGCAATATCAACAACGGGTCACAATCAACATGCTTAAGAAGTGTGTGTTATGTGTTCATCGCATCAATTAATCAACAACACAAACATAAACATTTATCGACGAAAACCAAGACTCGCGTGTCGAAGAATCGTGCTCATGCAATAGTGTGAGGTGCAACAGCTCAAGAATAGTCCGCAAATCATCAATGCATCAATCCATGAAGTTTTGACATGCATCGGATCTCAAACGACCAAGAAAATGCAAGAAAATATCACTCTGCTGCAGTGGTAATCGATTACCCACTTTGAGTAATCGGTTACTCAGTTGAAATTTGACCAATAATGTGAAAATTATGCAGAGTAATCGGTTACTCTGTTAGGGTAATCGATTACCACTGAAACAGAGGCAGAAAATCAACTTTGAAAAGCACTTTTCAGCATCCAATCACTTATGCAAACATCCAAATGATCATGCAATCAATTAATCACGAACTTCACATCAAATATCAGTAATCAAACACCAATTTCATCAATCAAACAACAAGATCACAAATCAAATCAACAAATGGATCAAATCACATCACAAACCAAGGATCTACATTGCATAAGTTGAAATTAAGCTAAATCAAACATAGATTTAAGGAAAACCAACCTACAAGGCTGAGATTTGCCTTGGTGATTGTTGAGCACGAAAATTGGTGAATCCAAGCAAGAAAACCAGAGATCTATACAATAATCTTCAAGATCCTAGCAAGAAACTTCAAGATCCAAGCAAGAACACTTCAAATAATCAAAAGCTGCTCTCAAAAGTGATTCCAAGATCCAAACCAGTAGCTATATCAGAATTGAACCAAGAATGATGATGTGATGGATGTTTTAGCTCAAGAATTCACAAATTCCAATGAAGAATTTGTGAATCTATGGAGCTTTGGTGAGGGGTTGAAGATGAAGATGAAAAGTGGAAAAAGTGAGAGAGAATTGAGAGAAATTCTGAAAAATTGGAGAGTGGAAATGATCTAGGTTTTAGAGGTTTGGAATGAATTGGTTTAAATGACCCCTAGGTTAGGAGTTAAGTTTGGGTTGGGAGTGAGGTTAAGTGAGTGGAAATTGGGGTGAAAAATGGATTAGGAAATGAAATGAGGAATTAGAGTGGAAAAGTGATGGAGAGAATTTGAATTTTGGGTGGAAAATGATGCAAAAAGATCAGTTCTAGATCCTTCCCACACATGCACAAGCCATGCACATGACCACAAAATACTCCAAAATTCTGCAGTGCTGAAAATGCCACATTTTTTGCAATTTCGCCCAGACTAATCGGTTACTCACTTTGAGTAATCGATTACTCAGTTCAAAAACTCAAAATTGGCGCCAAAAGGAGGGAAACTTGGATATCCGCCCGGTTCCACCTGTTCTGGACCGTGATAGACCTCTGAAACTTGCCGACTGATATTACCACTGGAATACACTTGAAATATTCTGCGAAATGTTTTTCACACTCGGATTGGACTGCTGATAACAACTGTCTGGTGCTGAATAACTGATCAAAAATTGACTGTCGGGGTTTCTGATCATCCAATCACTTAATGAGCAAAATAAATGCTCAAAAAGACTTGGAAAGCTATCTGTTGGCTCTGAACACTGTTAAAAATTGCATTGGGACTGATGACGCCGTGAGCTGCTGAAGAATACCTTGATCCCATGCTCAAAAGGACAATGCAGATGCAGGAATGATAATGCAAATGAAAGGAGGCATAAACCAGTTAAGTTAGAAACAAAAGGGCAAATTTTGAGGTGTTACAAGGTGTTCTAGGTAGTAGGCCCCATTTTTCGTTTTTGCTCGGACGCGATAGGGTCCTTCCCAGTTGCCTGCTAGTTTGCCTTCGCGAGAGTCTTTGTGGTTTCTTCTTAGAACAAGGCTCCCCACGTCAAACTCTCGCCGTATCACCTTGGCGTTGTGCCTGATGGTAATTTTTTGTTTTAGTGAGGCTTCGCGGAGGGCTGCCCCGGTTCTGATCTCCTCGACGAGGTCGAGCTCTTCTCTCATAGACTCGTCGTTCGTCTCCTCGTCTAGGGGCGACTCTGTCCGCCTAGAGGGCACGTGAACTTCGACGGTATACCCACAGTATGTTGTGCAGTTCCTCGACCCATGCCTTCTTTGTTTCGTCCAGCCTTAGCTTGAGGCCTCGAAGGATGACTCAGTTGGCCGCTTCAGCTTGCCCATTTGTTTAAGGGTGCTCCATGGATGCGAAGTGTTGTTTCGTGCCCAGTTGGGAGACGAAGTCTTGGAACTTCCTGTCCGTGAATTGCGTCCCGTTGTCTGTTACTATCGCTTGGGGAATACCGAAGCGTGCAAGGATGTTTCGTTTGTAGAAACGCAGGATGTTGAGGGCAGTTATCTTGGCTAGAGCTTCTGCCTCTATCTGTTTTGTGAAATAGTCCACGCCCACTATGAGGTATTTGTTCTGACTTGATCCTACCACGAAGGGTCCTAGGATGTCTAGGCCCCACCAGGCAAATGGCCACGGGATGACATAGCCTTGAGCTCGTTAGGCAGAGCCAGGTGCATGTCCCCGTGCCGTTGGCATTTATCGCATTTTTTCACGTGCTCTTTTGCGTCGTTTTGCATGGTCGGCCAGTAATAGCCTGCCCGGAGGGCCTTTCGAGAAAGGGATCTTCCTCTGAGATATTGGGTGTTGATTCCTTCGTGGATTTCACGCAGGATGTGTGCGAACCTTTCCTCTTCGACACATTTGAGCAGCAGAATGGAGATTCCCCATCTGTAGAGTTTATCTTCGACCAAGACATAAGAGCAGTCTCTTCGCCTGATTGTACTGGCCTTCTTTGGGTCGGAGGGAAGCTCGTCTTTGGCGAGATAGTTGTAGACGGGGGTCATCCAACAATTGGTGTCGCCGATCACTTGCACGTCGAGTGTCGGGGAGACCTTCTCGATGTTGGGTTGAGGAAGTACTTCCTGTATGACGGACTTGTTTCCGCCTTTCTTCTTCGTGCTAACTAGTTTAGACAGCACGTCTGCTCGTACGTTATGTTCGCGGGGAACGTGCCTCACTTCCACTGTTGTGAAATTCGCCATTTCCCTCTTCACCAGAGCCAAGTATTCGGTTAGATTGTCGTTTTTGGCTTGGTATTCTCCCCGGACCTGGAGGGCCACGAGTTGTGAATCCGTGCAAATGACGACTTCCTCTGCGCCTAGGTCCTCAACTAGGCGTAACCCAACGAGGAAGGCTTCGTATTCACCCTGGTTGTTGGAGGTTGGGAAAGACAGTGTGAGCGATACCTCGATGATAATTCCTTCGTCGCTTTCTAGTATGATGCCCGCGCCGCTTCCTGCTGAGCTTGAGGCACCGTCGACGAAGATGGTCCACTTGCGCACTTCGCTCGCGGGGGAGTCTGCGAATGTCATCTCCGCGACGAAATCGGCCAGAGCTTGGGCCTTAAGGGCTTTTCTGCCTTGGTATTGGATGTCAAATTTGGACAGTTCTAGCGACCATTTGAGCATTCGGTCGGCCATATCTGGTCGTCCGAGTAGCTGCTTTATGGGCTGATCTGTTCGAACCATGATCGTGTGAGCCAGGAAGTAGTGTCTTAGTCTTCTGGCTGCGTTGATGAGGGTCAGCGCCACCTTCTCTATCTGCTGGTATCTTAACTCTGGTCCTTGCAACGCCTTGCTCATGAAATAAATGGGCTTCTGCCCGTCAGGTGTCTCACAGATGAGAGCAACGCTCACAGCTTCGGTTGCTACGGCCAGGTACAGGTACAACGTTTCGCCATTGTCCGGCCGAGAGAGGACCGGTGGCTCTGAGAGTGCTCGTTTCATATGGAGAAGGGATTTGTCGCACTCCTCGGTCCATTCGAATGCTGCCTCTTTGCGGAGGAGTTTGAAGAATGGTAGGGCGTGCTGGGCGGACTTAGCCACGAAACGATATAGTGACGTGAGCATCCCGTTGAGGGACTGGATGGATTTTTTGGACTTGGGCGTAGGAAACTCTGAGAATGCCTGACATTTGTCGGGATTGGCCTCGATTCCTCGTTCTGTTAAGTAGAAGCCGAGGAATTTTCCTTCCCGGACACCGAACGTACACTTCTCCGAATTAAAACGCATTTTGTATTTCCTTGCCTGTTCGAAGACTTTTCGTAGATGGGCGGTGTGATCGGTTTCCTCGTGGGATTTTACGATCATGTCGTCCATGTAGACTTCGAGCATGTCGCTTATTTCTCCCCGAAACACTTTGTTCATGATTTGTTGGTGCGTTGCTTCGGCGTTCTTCAAGCCGAATGACATTTCGTTGTAGTAATAGTTGCCCGATTCGGTCATGAAGGCCGTGTATTTTTTGTCGGACATTGCCATTGGGATTTGATTGTAGCTCGAGTAGGCGTCCATGAACGATAAAAGTTTAAAACCGGCAGAATTGTCAACAAGTTTATCAATATTGGGGAGGGGGTAGGCATCCTTTGGGCATGCCTTATTGAGATCGGTATAATCAATGCACATGTGACATTTTCCATTAGATTTTTTAACTAATACAACGTTGGACAGCCAAGTGGTGTACTTGGCTTCCGAAATAAATTTGGCCTCGAGGAGGTCCTTTACAGCTTTTCAGCAGCCTCCGTTTTCTCCGGAGACTGCTTCCTTCTACGTTGTGCTATGACCTTGATGGCCGGGTCAATTGTCAGCTGGTGACAAGCGGTGGACGGATCCAAACCGGGCATTTCCGCGGCGCTCCACGTGAAGAGGTCGGCGTTCTCTCAGAGGCATGCTTTGAGCTGCTTCCTCGCAATGTCAGGCAGGTCAGCTCCGATCTTCACTCCCCGTTGGGGGTCTTCGCCGAATAGAACTATCTCGAAGTTGCCATCCGGGATTGGGCGCATCAGATGGGAGTTACTGCTGGATGACGTGGACGGGCTGGCCGAAGCTGCTTGTTCCTCTTGCTGGTCCTCGGGGAAGCGACTGTCGAGGTCGATAGAGTCGACCTGGGGCAGAGGCTTGGCCTCCTCGGAGCTGCTTGGCAGTGCTGGCTTGCTCGACGCTTTAGGCTTGGGCGTGATGGCATTGAGCCCCTTTGTAGCTGCTTCAAAACACCGTCGGGCAGCTTCTATATCGTCGTGGAGGGTGGCGACCATTCCTTTCAAAGTGTAATACTTCATCTTCAGGTGGACGGTCGAGGGCACTGCTACCAACTCGGCTAGAGTTGGCCTTCCAAAAATGTATTGGTAAAGCGACAGGCAGTCGATTACTAGAAATTGTACCTTGATGGATCTGGCCGTTTCAGCTGATCCAAAGGTCACGATCAGCTCGACGTAACCCCACGGCTTGGTCACAGACCCGTTGAATCCCTGTAAATCGGACCCTACGTAGGGGGTAAGGTGCGATTCGTCCAGCTGAAGCGTTGAGAACAGCTAGGAGTACATGATGTCGACCGAGCTGCCCTGGTCAACTAGGATTCGGCGAACGTCGAAGTTTGCCATTTGGGCTCTGACGAGCAACAGAATGCTTGAGTTCGGGGAGCCGCCAAGAAGTTCCTCCCTGTAGAAGGAGATGAGGATGAAACCCTTCTGGGCTTTATCAAGCGTGGTCACTTTGTTCGAGCTGGTGTTGATCAGGTGTTCGAGCTTCCGTTTCATGGACCCCACAGTGACTTTGTTGAAACCCCCGCCAGAGATGACCATCGCGGAGGGCAAAGTCTCCCACGGGCTATGGGCCACGAAATATACAGGGGCGTTGAGCCTGTCAGGGACGTTGAAGTCTCCGAGTCGCGATATGGACATAGCGACCTGTATGTTGGCGTCTTCCGAGGAGGGTACCTCCTCCTCGACCTTCTTGGACTCCTGGGCGTCCTGCCGAGGAGTGTCTTTCTTCTTCGCGAACTGCTTCAGGTGGACGTCCCTGATCAGTATTTCAATGGCATCCTTCAGGTGGATGCAGTCCTCCGTAATATGGCCGTGACTTTTGTGGAAGCGGAAATATTTTGACTTTTCCACGTTTGGTCTGTTCGGCAGCTATTTGGGGAAGCGGACCCCGACTTGTTTGAACTCCGAATTAGCACATTCGGTCAAAATCTTCTCCCTGGAAACGGTCAGGGGAGTGTAGTCATGGAACCGCCCGGAGGGCCCTTTGCTGTCACGGGAGTCGCGGGGACGGTCCTCGTGCCTTCGTTCACCCCGACGAGATGTCGAGGCTTCTTCTCCTTTAGAGGCCCGAGCGTTCTCCTGGCGGCGAGATGCTCGGACGTTGCAGGCCGCAATCTTCTCTTCGTACTGAATATGAGATTGGGCTTTGAGGAGGAGGGCGTCTAAGTTCCTCGGTGGCGCGAGGCCAATAGCTTTAGAGAACTCGGAGTTCGGGCGGACCCCTTGTTTGAGCAGGAACTTCTTCATCTTATCTATCATCGGGACCTGTACAGCTTCCTTGTTGAACCTCTCGATATATGCGCAGAGAGGTTCGTCTTTCCCTTGGATTATGGCTCCAAGGGAGGCCTCAGTTTTGGGATGGCGGCGAGATGCTGTGAAGTGCCGCGAGAACATCCTGCCCAGTTGTTTCCACGAGGTAATGGACTCCTCGGGAAGTTGCTTATACCATGTCATTGCTCCCTTCCGAAGCGTGGTCGGGAACAGTCTGCATTTGATGGCGCCCCGTACGCTGCGGTAGTCTAGCAGCGCATCGATGTTCTCGATGTGCTCGTCTGGGTCGGTGGTCCCGTTGTATGTGCCAAGTGACGGGGGTTTCTCCAAGCCTTTTGGGAGACGGGTAGCCAAGATCTCCTAGGACAACGGGCCGTGAGGCTCGTCGTCGCTGCTAGAACTGGTGTATGATGGTGACTGGACGGGATGCTCACGTCGGCGGTTCCTTCGCGGAGAAGGTGAGCGGTTCCTTCGAGGAGAAGGTGAGCAGTTCCTTCGAGGAGAAGGTGAGCGTGCCCATCCTATGAACTTGATTGGAGGAGATTCCTCGTTCCTTCGAGTCCTTTTGTGGTCATGAGCATGCTAGTCACGCGGGGAGATCTGGTCGCACTTTCGTGCCATGCGAGGATCAGGCTCTTGGCGCAGTCTTCGGTCGATTTCTCTCTGGGGCTGCGGGCTTCCTGATCGTCGCTGGTTCCTCCACGTATGAGGGGATCTTGGACGGAGAGACTCTTCTAGTGTCCCGATCCTCTTGTTCTGCTGCAGGATCAGGGTGTTAGTTTTATTGAGCGCCTCCAGGAGGGCTGCCACGGCCGGGTCGGCGTTGGGCGGAACAGGAATGGATTGGAGGTTGAGAAAAGGTTGATCGTTGTTGTGTTCAGTAGGGGTAGGGGAAGGAGAAGCGGTGGCTCTATCCCTAAGGAAACGGGCATCTCAGAGGAGAGATGATTGGCCGTCAACGTCAGATTTGTTGACGGGGAGGATGGTGGTTTGGAGAGCATCCTTGGAGCGATCTTGGGAGGCCATGATCGTGATGATGTTTGAGAATTGTTTTGATCTTCGATTACTGAGGAAAGAAAGATGGGGAGAACAAAGTTTCTCACAGACGGCGCCACTGATCGTGCAGGCTGGATCAGATCCTGTAGAATCAGGCCGCCAAGTGCGTCAGGGATGCTGGTCGTATGGAGAGGAGGGGGTGTACCTGTAAGGCACTTCGACGCTCAAGTGAGAAAGGATCAGAGAAAAGGGGAAAGTACAAAGTACGAATTCTCAGGGTGAATATTGGATACCTAACCCTCTCAAGCGAGAGGGTTTATATAGAGCCCCCAGCGCGTGGCCAACGGTCCTATTTTCGGGGCGAAATAACCGTTTTCCCCAAAGAATAAGTAACTACCCAAACTAGCCGTTATGTCGGGAAGGGGGCCCAAAACTAGCCGTTGTGTCGGGCACATACATGGTTCCGGGCACCTGCCCATAGCAGTTCGGGGAGCAATGAAGTCGTGCGTGACGGGCAGTAATTCCGGGGAGGAACGTTGCATTCCTTGCCTGGTTGGAGGGGCAGAAAGGTAACTTTTTCCCCTATGTGGATTGGACTTAGGCAACTTGGGCCGCTCTGGAGCAGAGGTGGACTGAGCCATGTCTAGCCCTTGGTCCAGTCCAGAACACTAATAAACAGACAAAACATAATTTTGGTGTTGTCTTTTTTTCTCTAAATATTTTTTTTAGCTTTTATTTTAAACATGATTTTTAATAAGTAATTGATGAATTACGAAAAAAACGAGTACAAGGAGTATTTGAAACCCTTATAGAGAAATAAACATAACTAGCTACTCAAAGGATTGAGGCATTACAAGTCAAAGGAGATGAACCCCAGTCAGAGTATCTACATAAAAAAGGGAGTTTATTTTAATAACAACGCCATTCCCATGAAGCAAACTTCATCTTCGACCAACACTCTTCAAATTTTAGAATACTACCTTTGAACAAAACAATATTGCGAGTCGTCCAAATGATCAAAGTGGTTGCCAGCCAAACAATGCTTGCGATGTTCCGAACCGACTTCTCCTTAATGGATTTAGCGTTGAAAGGGTACATGGAGAAATCTTTTTTGGACAGAGAAAAATCTGGCCCCATCTAAGTGATTATTGCAAACCAAATTTTTAGGCTAAATTCACACTTTCCAAAAACATGGTTTTTTGTTTTATCTATTTTGAAACACAATACACAGCACAAATCTTTGTTATCATTCATAATATTTCTCTTAACTAACTGGTCCCTCATAGCCAATTTGTCAAGAATCCAACGCCAACCTGTCATACCTTAATTTTTATCCCTAAGATCCCTTATCTCTTTGCATCATTTGTATAGTCCATCATGCCTTTCACCATGCATAATGCCCAAATTATCAGCCAGAATAAACTGTTGGATTTACAGACGAATCTGTCAAACTGAATGTCAACTGTGCGTAAAATCAGTGGACGAAAAGTTTCAAAATCGATCCTGCGGACGTCAGTTATATTAATCTATGTTCCGCGTAGTTTAACCTGGCGTGCTCGTTTTAATTTTTCGACTGCTTTTTGGTCACAATTTTGATCAGTCTGAGCCTTTTAACTGGGGAAAATTTATTTTGAAATTTGACCAAACGCTGTATTTTTTCGAGTCATTATTTTGCGTTGATCATTTTGGTGTATTCATTTTTTTTAGCACTTTGATACAAGACTGTTTATTCGTTTTTAACCAGTTTCATTTTAATTTTTAGTTAAATAATTTTTTATTTCAATTAGGATTAATCAGATTTTAATTTAGGTTTATTTTATATTTTATTTTTAATTCATTTATCACTTTTTTGTTTAATTTATAAAAATTTATTTTTTATCTCCTTTTAGTAACACTTCTTCATTAAGTTTCACAAAGGATTTTGTTTGTTTTCTTCATGTAGAACCTAGTGACATATTAGAATGGCATTGCATTAAGGACCAAGAAAGGAGGGATCCAGCTCCAACGGTACTCTCTCTTGACTCGACTTCCACTAAAAAAATCATCATCTCGACAAATATCTCCTCACTATAACCTCACTGCAAGTAATAATCACCTTTCTGTTCCGTTACAACCTCATTCATCTCCCTTCATGTAACCACCGGTCCACTCCATGCTCCACTGTTCATCTTTTTTAACTCTCAAACACCTCCCTCACCTCACATTAACTCCCTCGAGGAAACCATAAACACACTTCATACACCGTATTCGACTCCACTAAACAAAACTTGCTACGTTCTATCCACCTTGGCCTTACTCCAGCCACCACCCTCTTGTTACTCAGCCTAATCCCCACCATGTAACCAAAGCCAACTCCGCATTCACTTCATCCTTCAACATAACTTTGATCCTCTTGTAACCCTACACATCTATGTTCAAAACGCTATTCGTATATCCACGAGCACCTCCGTTTCTCCCTTCGTTTAAACACAAACCTTTGTCACCCTTTCGTCCCCCTGCAAGCACAACTATATTATCGGCCGCAACTTCGGCGCATCACCTCCATAACACTAACAACAACAAATGTACTACACCCATACAACCTTGCACAGCTCAATCTAAAATCGTGCACCACCAAACGTTAAAAAAAACAAACTCACGGCAAGCTTCGAAAACATCTCCACGAGTTTTCATCTTTCACGACCAAAACCACCGTGTACAACAAAGAAAAACAACAAACATCCTTCTAAAATGTGACAACCGTCGCGAATCCGACCACATATCCTTTTGCAACATCACCTTCGTAGTCGTGACACCTAACCCAACATCATTTCTGTTTTGCCATTGACTCCAAAGGTTGTATCCCTTTTGAAATTCTGGTACCAGATATGTGATGTTACGTGTGATGTCACAACAACACACTCTGCAATGGACAATATAAAACAACAGAAGAGTACACAAAGAATTGTTCATCCAGTTCAGTTAAACAACTTACTCTGGGGGCTACCAAGCCAGGGATGAATTTCACTATCAGTAGAATTAATTTACAGACTCAACAACCCAGTTGACATCTCCTAAACTTAATCACTACTTAATGAACCTTCTACCTAAGAGACCACTTAGGTATGAGAACACTACTCAATCCCTAAATCACTTCAGTGATATAATTCAAAGATCACACACTTTGTTAAACACAACTTGATTCTGCTTCACAACTTTGATCAAGAACAACTCAAAACAACAATACCAATTCACACTAGAATGGTTTATAACACATACACGAAAACACAAACGACTCTCAGTCTTTAGCTCTCTTTCTTCGTTACTTTTTCTTCAGGATTGATGCGCTTTATATAGCTATTTGATTTTGTCTTTGACCTCCTACAATATCTGACCTGATTTGTTATTTAAAACTGAATCTTCAAAACAGATTTTATCTCACCAAATCTTCTTAAATCTTCAGCCTTTAAACACTCCTACAAATTTGCATCAAATCTGTTTGCAACAGAAAATATCTCCTCCAAGATATTCGTATCCAATAACTCTAACAGCTCTCCCAAAATCCAGCTAATACGCTTAACCCTAAAACATCTCAAACCTGATGTTTTAATGATCTGTATATCTGATGTCATGACATCGCATGTGACATCAGACTTCAAAACTTCAACAACTTAAACACTTAACATCATCCAATGTTAAGACTCAATGTTAAGGCATCACCCATGTGACATCAACATTGAACAACTTTGTTTTACCAAAATTCTAGCCAATCCAAGAACCAACAATCTCCCCCTTTGGCTAATTTTGGCTAAAACAATCCCTGCAACATCAGAGACTTCAGCAGCGGATAAAAAGTTTAAAACAAATAGGTCCCATCAACAAGGGGCAAACTCCTCCTCAAAACCAGAACCAGCATAACAACCTGTTCAACATGCACACCCCCCCCCCATGCACACTCCCCCCCAACATCTGCACCACACCAGATCTTAGATAGGATACACTATACACACCTAGGCTAACTCTCCCCCTTTTTAGCCATAATTGGACAAACACCAAACACAATGTCCTGACATAAATAAAGACATGGTCAAACACCCTGCTTCCCAAAAAAAACAAGTTCCAACACATTGACTATTTAGTCGATACAAACTATGCTCCTTGTTTGCATTATAAAACCAAGTCTTTCATCCTTCTAGCAGCACCACACAGCAACCAAGAATGAGCCAGTCAAACACCAAAGATGCAGCAAAGAACCTCAAGCAGAAGGACAAGACTTCAAATCCACCTAAGAAGAGGAGCAAAACAATGACTGCAACTGAAACTACCACAAAAACAGGCAGAACCTCAGAAACAACCATGAAACCCAGCAAGAAACTTCCTGTGCAACAACATGCTTCTGATGATGATTGGGATGAAGACTGGAAAGCTTTTCTAGATCCAGGGGGTTGGGATAATCTGTAACTATTGATGTACTTCAAACCTGTATGCCTTCAGCAGTTGTATAAAAATCAATATCTAATAAAGAATACAACTGCTTAATACACTCTCTAGCACATTTAATCTTCATAAATGCAAATTCCCAATTTACTTCTCAAACTTTCAAATTGGTTTGCATCTAAGGCTTTAGTAAAAATGTCAGCTAATTGTTTATCTGTAGCAACATGTTCCAAAGCAACTACTTTGTCTTCAACCAAATCTCTTATAAAATGATGCCTTATATCAATATGCTTAGTTCTGCTATGTTGAATAGGATTCTTAGAGATATTGATGGCACTCAAATTATCACAGTACAATGTCATGACATCTTGCTTGACATTATATTCTGTTAACATCTACTTCATCTAAACAAGTTGAGAACAACTACTCCCTGCTGCTATGTACTCAGCTTCAGCAGTAGAAAGAGACACACAGTTCTGCTTTTTACTAAACCATGATATCAGATTATTCCCTAAGAAAAAGCACCCCCCTGAAGTACTTTTTCTATCATCAGCACTCCCAGCCCAGTCAGCATCACAATATCCCCTTAACTCAGTCCCGGATGTTGCCGGATCCATGACTATACAGCATCCCATAGTCACTAGTGCCATTAACATATTTCAGGATCCTCTTCACTTGATTCAAGTGACTAATCTTAGGCTCAGATTGATATCTAGCACAAACTCCAACAGCAAAAGAAATGTCAGGTCTGCTAGCTGTGAGATACAATAGACTCTCAATCATGCTTCTATCTAAACTTTGATCCACACTAACTCCATGTTCATCCTTGGATAATTTTAAATGAGTAGGAGCAGGAGTCCTCTTATGATTAGCATTCTCTAGACCAAACTTCTTCACTATGTTCTTTGCATACTTTCTCTGAGAAATGAATATGGAGTCCTCCATTTGTCTAACTTGTAGACCAAGAAAATAGTTTAGCTCACCAACAAGACTCATTTCAAACTCAGACTGAATATGTTCCATAAAATGTTTCACCATTGCATCTGACATCCCACCAAATACTATGTCATCAACATATATTTGAGCTATCATCAGTTTTCCTCCTTCCTCTTTAACAAACAAAGTCTTGTCAATTACTCATTTTTTGTAGCCATTCACAACCAGGAATTTAGTAAGCCTTTCATACCAAGCTCTTGGTGCTTGTTTCAAACCATATAGAGCTTTCCTTAGTTTGTACACATGGTCAGGAAATGTTGGATCAATAAATCCTTTTGGTTGATCAACATACACCTCTTCATTTAAGTAACCATTCAAGAAGGCACTCTTAACATCCATCTGAAAAAGCTTGAATTTGAAATTACAAGCCACCCCTAAGAGCAATCTGAAAGATTCCAGTCTTGCCACAGGAGCAAAGGTTTCATCATAATCAATTCCTTTAACCTGAGTGTATCCCTGAGCAACTAATCTGGCCTTGTTTCTGGTGACCACTCCTTGTTCATCAGATTTATTCTTGTAAATCCACTTGGTGCCAATCACATTAACTCCATTAGGCCTTGGTACAAGCTCCCATACTTCATTCCTCTTGAATTGCTCCAGCTCTTCATGCATTGCATTTATCCAAAACTCATCAGTCAATGCTTCCTTGACATTCTTTGGCTCAATTTTAGAGACAAAACATGAACTTGCTATAACTTCTCTTGACCTAGTCCTCACTCCAGAATTTGGATCACCTATAATAAGCTCCTTTGGGTGGTCCTTCTGCACTCTGATAGAGGGATCTTTATAAGGTTGCTCAGTTTCAGGCTCAGCAGCAGTAACACTAGGAGTTGGACTTCTGTCTTCAGCTTCTGGTGCAACTTCACCAACTGATGTTCCAACATCATCTAGGACATCATCATCTTCCTGCTTATCATTGTCATCAATCACCACATTGATGGACTCCATCATCACCTTGGTTCTAGAGTTGAAAACCCTATATGCTCTGCTGTTGGTAGAGTATCCCAAAAATATTCCTTCATCACTTTTGGAATCCAATTTTCTTCTCTGTTCTCTATCAGCCAGAATATAACATCTACTTCCAAAAACATGAAAGTATTTAACATTAGGCTTTCTTCCCTTCCATAGTTCATACAGAGTGGATGAAGTGCCTCTTCTCAGGGTAACCCTGTTGTGAATGTAGCAGGCAATATTCATGGCTTCAGCCCAGAAATGATAGGGAAGTTTCTTGGCATGGATCATAGCTCTAGCAGACTCTTGGATAGTTCTGTTCTTCCTCTCAACTACTCCATTTTGCTGAGGAGTAATAGGAGATGAAAACTCATGACTTATACCTTCAGCAGAGCAAAATTCTTCAAACTTGCTATTCTCAAACTCTCTTCCATGGTCACTCCTTATCCTGATAACATTACTCTCCTTTTCTCTTTGGAGTCTTTGACAGATATCTTTAAAAACATCAAACACCTCTGATTTGTCTTTGATGAAGCTCACCCAGGTGTACCTTGAATAGTCATCCACAACTACATACGCATATTTCTTTCCACCCATACTTTCAACCTGCATAGGTCCCATCAAGTCCATATGAAGTAGTTCCAAGACCTTGGAGGTGGTGTCATGTTGAAGCTTCGGATGGGACATCTTTGTCTGCTTCCCTTTTTTACAGTCTCCACAAACCTTTCCTTCCTCAATATTAAGTTTGGGAATTCCTCTGACTGCTTCTGAGGAGATGATTCTCCTCATTCCCTTTAGGTGAATATGTCCCAACTTCTGATGCCAGATTTTGACATCATCTTCTTTAGCAAAAACACAAGTGGAAGCATTTGAGTCTTGTGGCACCCAAAGATAACAATTGTCCTTAGACTTGACTCCCTTCATAATGACTTCTTCTTTATCATCTTTGACAATGCATTCAGACTTTGTAAAGTCTACTTTGAATCCTTGATCATAAAGTTGACTAATGCTAGTCAAATTTGCTGTCAGTCTTTTAACAAGAAGAACATCATCCAGTCTGGGAGCACCAGCACAGTTCAGTTTACCAATCCCCTTGATCTCTCCTTTGACCCCATCACCAAATGTAACATGGCCTGAAGAATGGAGCTTTACATCTACCAACAGATTCTTAACTCCAGTCATGTGCCTTGAACACCCACTATCAAAGTACCAATCTTCTTTGGTAGAAACCCTTAAAGAAGTGTGAGCTATCAAGCTGGTAACCTTAACTTTAGGGACCCATTGCTTCTTAGGCTTGGTAACCTACCTTCCTCTGTGACAGTTCTGTCTGGGAACATCCTGATGAGCCTTCTGTGGATATCCATGTAGCTTATAACAATAAGCCTTAATGTGTCCAAAACATCCACAATGGTGACATCTCCAGTGCCTGTATTTCTTCTTAGATGGAGTTCTGTCATGATGTTTTAGCATCTGTTTTAACATCACTGGTTTGAAGGTGATAACATCATTAGAACCTGCATCATTTGTGAATCCCAAACCACATTTGTCTGCAGCCATCTTCCCAATACTAAGAATGTTGTCTAGAGCATCAGTACCATTGTTCAACATTCTGATACTTTTGGTCATAGAGTCCAGTTTATAGTTAAGCATACTGACTTCATATTCAAGTTCAGTTTTTTCATCTTTTAACTGTACTATGGTTTTCTTCAGCTTTTCTCCTTCAAGACACACTTGTTCACTTCTTATGAAAAGATCTTTATAAGTGACAACAAGTTCATCATAAGTAACCTCATCATCAGAAGGATCATCATCTGACTCATAAACCCCAACCATAGCTCTAACAAGTTTAGCTGAATTTTCTTCAGATTCACTCTCACTGTCAGACCAAGAAGCTGATAACCCTTTTTGCTTCTTTAGAAAAGTAGGACATTCCTTCTTGACATGGCCATGCCCTTCACACTCAAAGCATTGTATCCCTTTATCATTGCTGGATTTTTCTTCATCTTTAGACTTCTTCCCTTGTTCTCCTGATCTGTTGATGTCAGAGGTAATTTTCTTGACATTGGGATTATAACTCCTATTTATCCCCTTCATAACTTTGTTGAACTGTTTTCCCAGCAAAGCAATAGCCTGAGACAGCTCCTCCTGAGAATCATCCTCTTTCCCTTTCTTGGCTTCTTCAGAACTGGAAATCAAAGCTATACTCTTGGACTTCTTTTCAGGTTCCTCTTCACTTAACCCTAGCTCAAATGTTTGAAGAGATCCAATAAGCTCATCAACCCTCATTTTGCTGATGTCTTGAGCTTCTTCAATTGTCGTCACCTTCATCTTATACCTCTTGGGAAGGGATCTAAGGATTTTCCTCACCAGCTTTTCTTCAGTCGTCTTTTCTCCAGGAGCACTAGAGGCATTAGACAGCTCAAAAATACTCATATGAAAGTCATGAATATTTTCATCTTCTTTCATCTTTAGACTTTCAAACTTTGATGTCAGAAGTTGAAGTCTAGACATCTTAACCTTTGAAGTTCCTTCATGAGTAGTCTTCAAGATGTCTCAAGCTTCCTTAGCAACTTCACAGGTATTAATCAACCTGAATATGTTCTTATCAACTCCATTGAAAATAGCATTTAAAGCTTTAGAATTACCAAGGGAAAGCTCATCTTCTTCCTTGGTCCATTCTTCTTCAGGTTTCAGTTTTAAGCTGCCTTTTTTTCCTTTCCCAGCATCATCTTTCTCAACAACAACAACAACAGGTGTTTTCCATTCTTTTATGATAGCCTTCCAAGCCCTGGTGTCCAAGGATTTCAAAAAGGTAATCATCCTTGGCTTCCAATAATCATAATTAGAGCCATCCAAAATAGGGGGTCTATTCACAAATCCACCAACTTCCTTGTCCATCTTTACCAGAAAGTATCAGCCCTAGATCTCACCCAGATGCAGAGCAGGATGCCTGCTCTGATACCAATTGAAATTCTGGTACCAGATATGTGATGTTACGTGTGATGTCACAACAACACACTCTGCAATGGACAATATAAAACAACAGAAGAGTACACAAAGAATTATTCACCCAGTTCAGTTAAACAACTTACTCTGGGGGCTACCAAGCCAGGGATGAATTTCACTATCAGTAGAATTAATTTACAGACTCAACAACCCAGTTGACATCTCCTAAACTTAATCACTACTTAATGAACCTTCTACCTAAGAGACCACTTAGGTATGAGAACACTACTCAATCCCTAAATCACTTCAGTGATATAATTCAAAGATCACACACTTTGTAAAACACAACTTGATTCTGCTTCACAGCTTTGATCAAGAACAACTCAAAACAATAACACCAATTCACACTAGAATGGTTTATAACACATACACGAAGACACAAATGACTCTCAGTCTTTAGCTCTCTTTCTTCGTTACTTTTTCTTCAGGATTGATGCGCTTTATATAGCTATTTGATTTTGTCTTGGACCTCCTACAATATCTGACCTGATTTGTTATTTAAAACTGAATCTTCAAAACAGATTTTATCTCACCAAATCTTCTTAAATCTTCAGCCTTTAAACACTCCTACAAATTTGCATCAAATCTGTTTGCAACAGAAAACATCTCCTCCAAGATATTCGTATCCAATAACTCTAACAGCTCTCCCAAAATCCAGCTAATACGCTTAACCCTAAAACATCTCAAACCTAATGTTTTAATGATCTGTATATCTGATGTCATGACATCGCATGTGACATCAGACTTCAAAACTTCAACAAATTAAACACTTAACATTATCCAATGTTAAGACTCAATGTTATGGCATCACCCATGTGACATCAACATTGAACAACTTTGTTTTACCAAAATTCTAGCCAATCCAAGAACCAACACCTTTTTTTCTTTCACGCGTTTTAATTTATGTGTGTTATTTTGACTTTCTTTTTTTCCCAACCTTTTCTCTTGTTTTTTTTATTCTTTTTTTTCTGAGTTTTATTTTTAGGTGTTTTTAACTAATTGGGCTTTTTGTTGAGCCCATCATCTTCCTCAACTTGGTGTTTGCACCCAGCAATGGCCCACACACCCCCTCTCATTGACATAAGCCAGCTTTGGGCTTCTTGAAACCAAGCCCAGTGAGATTGCTAGCCTGCACCCCTTTCTTATCACTAATATCCTTGCCTCTTATTTCCTTTTCTTTCTTCACCAATTTTTTAGTAATCTTGTTTTTTTTTCTCATTTTTAATATATTGTTAATTTTAGATTTATCTTAATGAGTGATTTTAATATTAATTTAGGAATATATTTTCTTATTTAGTTTGAATTAATATTTAGTTAATAGTGATTATTTAGATTATTTAGCTTAGTTGTTTTCATTTAAATAAAAACCTCAAAAATAATTTCTTATTAGTTTTTGAATTAATCCTTTCCATTTTGATTTTTATTTAGAATTTACTTGTTTGGGTTTTAATTGTTGATCACTTTGATTTTTATTAGTTTCTTTATTTCTTTGACTTCTAACTTTGTGGACTTGTTAACTTGTAGCATGAATTCCTTTGCTTAGAGACTCGACTATATTTGTTTGATCTCGAGATCTCGATTTTTTCTTGATTTTTTCGTTGCTCATTGTCTTGTGCTCATCATTATCCATCTAACTCGTGCATCTTTTGTTATGTAATAATATTTCTTTTTTTCGTTTGATTCTATTTTGTGATTGATGCTTCCATGCTTTAGGCTTCTATTGTTTGGTTTATTCTTCTTGATGCTTTATCTGTTTGAGTTTTTGATGACTACATGATGTTTTGCCATGTATTTGTTGATTTCATTTGTTGTTTGATCATACTTTGGTGCTTGATGACTACATGATGTTTTGCCATGTGTCTGTTGGTTTCATTTGATGCTTGCACTTGTGACCTAATCCAAGGGAAAGGGAGTGTGTGTTGACTTATTGTCATGTACATGTTCATTGTGTTTGTTGCATTCTTTGTCCACTTTTTTCTTTCTTGTTACACTTGGTCCAAACCCTAGTCTTGACTAAAACTCCTTTTCAAAAAAACAAAAACATTTCTTTCCTCATTTTCCAGATCTTTAGCAAACAATTTTTAGCCAAAACACAAATATTTCAAGAGGTTACTATAAAGTACTACATATGCATAGGGTACTAGTACCTTCCCTTAGTATAACCGACCCACGTACCTTTGATCTCTCTTTATTACTTAGCTTTTAACCTTGCTTTATGCTTTGCATGTTTATTATGGGTTTATTCGATCTTTTCTCCCTTCCCTTGGAAATATAAAAGTTCGGTGGTGACATCTTATTTTTGTGAGTCAAGCTAGTCAATAGCTTGGTCTACGATTCTTCACCACGACAGAAATGACGACTTCACTGAGGACCATTGTTAAGAGGGCTAAGCCTAACTTGTTATATATTGTGTTACTATTTTTGTTTGCTGTTTTGCTTAGGTTTTTCTGTTTTTCAGGGTGTTTGATGATCTATGTGTAGTAAGACAAGTTCTAACCCGGACTTGAGTGCACAGTAAGATAGGATGGTGGTATAATCAAAAGTTACATGTCTGGAGTAATCCTAATCATGAGTAACATATGAAATAACCCCACTCAGTGGAGGCCTCTTTGATGGTAGTATTTTTCGTTGTGAGTAGTCATAATGACATTATTACTTTTGACCTTGGAGCCTGAGAAGCTGAGGACCTTTAGAACCCCTTTACCCATCTTGGTCTCTTAGGATGTAGTGCGGTGACTATCCAGGTGTAGACCTAAGGTAGTTGATACGCGATGCTACACTCAGACAAGTTTCTCTTGCGAATATTATTGGCCTACGCAAGTAGATGTGCAAGCTGATAATATCCAAAGGAGGATCGACGACTCTGGGAACCTTGTTAGAACCCGTTGTGCAGGTACTTTACCCTTAGTACACACCATGTGGTTAATTCTTCACCCATACTCCTTGCTTGTGATCCTGAACCTTTGATCCTATTACCTGTGATTTGCATCCTGTGTTGCATGACATTGCATATCATTTGCATCCGTTGCATGATTCATGTATACATCCAGTCTGTCTAGTAACTCATTTCAGATGTCTCTATCTTCCAGCGTAATCTGTCAGTCGTCAAGCCGATTCCTCATCACTGATACAGGACTAGAGCTAATACCTGACGCAGAATGTCAGAGCAAGAACAGCACAATGCAGAGATCAGAATGGAGATTGATTATCTGAAGTCAGGCATGACTAAGCTTACTAAGATGCTTCAAGTCCTGATTGCATAGGGGAGCAACCTCAAAGAACTGTTATCCATGAGGTTTCAGGTGTTGTTACCAATCCTCAGCTTGTCCAGATGCCACCTTCTACATGGCCAGAGTTTGGTTTACCCCATAAACACTCTCCACCTCTTTCAACTACTTCTATGATTGGTCAAGCTGTCAGACCAGTGTTTCAAGCTCCTATTTTCTCCTAACCTAGACCTGTGGTTCATAATGTTGCCCAGACTGCCCGAGCTCCCTATATGAATCCTCTTTTTGAGTACAATGTTGTTAGTACAACAGTACTAACATGAGGATGTTGTTGAACCTGAAGATGTCCGTGAACAGTTTCAGACTATAGAGAAGAGGCTAAGAGCCATGAAGAGTAATGATTTCTTCAGTTTTGATGCAGACAACATGTGCCTTGTTTCTGACCTTGTTATGCTTGCCAAATTCAAGATTCCCAATTTTGTGAAATACAAAAGTCATTCTTGTCCAAGAGCTCATCTAGTTATGTACTTCCGAAAGATGGTTGCTTACACCAACAACCAGAAGTTTCTTATCCATTACATTCAAGACAGCCTGAGTGGAGCTTCACTCAAGTGGTACATGAACCTTGAAAAGAGCGGTATCCAGTGCTTCCCGGATCTTGCTAACGCCTTTATGAAGCAGTAGAATCTTGGCATGGCTCCCGACCGTCGTCAACTTCAGAATATGTCTCATAATGAGAAAGAATCTTTCAAGGAGTATTCTCAACCTTAGAGAAAACTAGCTTCTCAGGTTGAACCCCTCCTGGCAAAGAAAGAATGCACAGGAATGTTCAAGGACACCTTGTCTCCTTTCTATTGGGAGAAGATGATTGGTAGCGTCTCCTCCAACTTTACAGATTTGGTGACCATTGGCCAAAGACTTGAAGAAGGTATCAAGAATGGTAAAGTGTCTAAAGATACTGAATCTTCTAATGGTGCGAAGAAATCCTTTGGGAATTTCTAGAAGAAAAGAGAAGACCAAACCAATGCTGTTTTGACTGAGGAAAGAAGACCTCATCATAAATCTCAATATTCTAATCACACTTTTGTTGTTGTTGTTACTCCCGTGGTTGTTGCTCAACCAGTTCGAGTTCCTCAATATTCGACTGTTGGACAAAACCCGAACCGCAATAGGACTCACTTTGATCCTATTCCCATGACATACATTGAACTGTATCCTATTATGGTTCAGAGAGGTTGGATTACTACTAGGACTCTACCTCCCCCTCCATATCCTCTTCCAATTAGTTTCAGGTCTGACCTCCATTGTGAATTCCATCAAGGTGTCGCATGCCATGATTTGGAAAATTGCTATGTACTGAAGGCTAGAGTGCAGGATTTGATCAGAGACAAAATTATCACTTTCCATGATGTTTCCCCTAATGTTTAGAACAATCCTCTTCCAGGGCATGAGAAGTGAAGCTTCAGTCAACTTCATCTAAATTATCCTTCTAAAGTCAGTGTTTTAGACAAGCCAGCTCACCCATGTTGCTGATTAGTCACTAGGCCATGTTTCTTTCTGTTTTCATTTTCCTTTAAATGTATTAACTATTTGCTTTCAAATTCTGTTTGTACTTCCATGTTAATGAAATGAGCATTGCAATATTTTGATGCAATTCATTTATGTTTGTTATTTACATCTTTAGGCTTTCTCTTTCAAAAATATATATCTTTTGTTCACTTTCTTTTGATTTGCAAAGATTGGAGGGGGGTGATGAAAACGAAATATCCATAATTGATGTTGGTATGCTTTGAGATCAAAACTTTGCTGACGATGTAAGACATTGTTTCAATTCCCAAACACTGGAAAAATAAGGAAGTTAGTCCCTCGTCAACCCTTTTGAGCCTCGAAGTTGGAATTTCTTTCTGTACAAAAAACTCGCAATCTTAACCTAGGGATGGACAGTTCTCAGTTAACTTGGTTGTGCGTTCAAATACAAGAGCTTCATGCAAGAGACCTTTCGATAAAGGTTGTATTCATAAGTTTTCCTTCACACACAGCAAGCAACTGTCGAAGATGTCTTTCAAGTCAAAAGCCAATGTTGGTTCGCCGTAATCATTGAGCCAGGCAGTCACTTTCTTTCTAAAAAAAAGAAAAATCAAAAGAAAAGGTCCGCTAAGTCCAAACCTATGAAGGAGACTTAGGAAAAAATTGGGGCATCCCGCTGACTGTAAGCTTCAAAAGAAACAGTCCAGACAAAAGTTAGGGATAACAAAAAGAAGAGATCTTTAAATCCTCACCATGAAAGTCCTTAACAGCAAAAACAACAAAATGTTGTAAGGAGGGAGTGACTGCCATCTCAAGGGTCCCTTGACTTCTGAACCATCATTGTTACTATCATCAGTACAATTCCCAAACTCTTGGAACCTGAGCGCATAGTCTGAGTTAACTGAGCGTAGGACTGAAGATCATCACGAAGATTGGGTAGGTACAAATAAACTTTAAGCCTTTATTCTTTGTTTCATAAACCGTGAACCAGGCCACGTTACAATCCTCAAAAGACCTAACTAAAGCAAAGTTATTTTGAAAGCATACTACAGCAAGGTTGCGTAAATTGACTCCAAAAAGATTTTCGCAAATCATTTATTTTGGTACCACACTTTTACTTTACCTTCCACTTTGAATGTCTTGAACCACCGTGTTTTAACTAGTGACTCATATGCTTTGCATCATTCCAAAAATTATTTTGATTTCAAAAGTTACATGAACTTTGCATTAAGATTACCATGTTTGAACGAATACTTTTGTTTACAAACTGACTTTCCTCTCAAGAAATTTTCAAACAGTTAAGAAATTTGGTCGGTGATCCTATCAGGGGAAAGTTCCTTCCAAATCCTATTGAGAATCGGTTCAAGATTGATTGTTTAGTGCAAGTCCTTCTCATAATTGGTTTATCTAGAAGATATTTCAAGACTCATATTGGGGCAAGTCTTCCAAGCGCATAGTAAAGCAGTCATATCAAGAATTAGTCAAGCTAAAGCAATGATTAGTTCATCTACAACAGTCAGCTAATCTTGGGGCAACTTACTTAAAGAATCCCCAAGCAGCTCTCCATCCTTCCTCCAAGGATCATCAACTTAATACATTTTCCTAGTGTGGTAGAGATGTGTTTAGCAGCAGTGTCTCTAGTCCCCAAGCATAATGGCAGTGATCTTCGTGTTTAGGAATCAGTCTTTCAATCTTGTCCTCTCCCCAAAAGAGTCGAGCCATGTCATCAACATCTGCATTTGATCATACATCATAGCAAAATTCATATACCATGCATAGCAAGAGTGTTTCATCCTCATTTGCATTCACCAGAGGTCGTGTTGCTTTCCACGTCTTACCTTGTAGTCAAAGTCCAACTTACTTGGCACCTACCAAACAAATACTTTTATGTCTTATCTGACGTTCCACCAGATTTGATTGTCCTTATCCGATTGTTTTTTCTAGACATTTCTTATTTGCTCTGACATATTTCCAGAACTCTCTTTTGTGTTATCTGATGTATTTCCATATATTCCCTTTGAATTCTGATGCATTTCCAAAATTCGGTTTTCACTTTCCGATGAATTTTCAGATTATTCCTTTGTCTCTCTGATGAATTCCCAGATTAAGTCTTTTGTTCTGATGCATTTCCAGAATCTATCTAATGTATTTCCAGATATTCCTTTTGTTCTGATGTATTTCTAGAACTTATCTGATGTATTTCCAGATATTCCTTTTGTATTCTAATTCATTTCCAAAATTCGTTTATCACTCTCCAATGAAACTCCGGAATACCTAATTCGTCTCTCTGACGTATTTCCAGATTGAGTCTTCTCTTCTGACGTATTTCCAGAACCCCTTCGTGTCTATCTGAAGTTCTTCCGAATATGATTTTGCTTACCTGATCTTCTTCCGAATATGTCTTCAAAACCTTTTCCAGTACATTTAAAGTTTTTCTAAATGTTTCGGATGTAGCTTCAGAATCTCTGTTTTCATCTAATGATATTCTGGATGTTTTCAATGTATCTCTGACTATGGTTAACAGCTGTTGAATGTCTTTAAGTCTATTTCTTTTCTTCATCCAATGCTTTTTCTGGATATGTTCCGGAGTTCATTCAATATTTTCCTTAATGTCTCTGATATTTCCTTAAATATCTCTAATGTTTGCTTGTGTTCCTTAATGTCTCTGATGTTTCCTTAATGTCTCTGATGTATCCTCAGATTTGGTCTCATTCCACATCTAGTGTTTTTCTAGATGTTTCTGATATTGTTTTCCAGAGTGTGGTACTTTCTGTATCTGATGCCTTCTCGGATGTTTGTATCTTTGTTCAAGGTTAGTCCCCCTCTTTCCAAGTATTACTAGATACTCTTTGTCACCATGACGGATTTCCACAATATCTTGTATTCCTCAGTTGTGTCTCTTGGAGATCTATTACTTATTCCTTTGTCGTGTTCCCTTTGTTCTTTGCTTGGTTTTTCCAGCAGTAGTTTGTCTCCTGTGGTATCATTCCCCACAGAACTCAGAGTTTTGTGTTCATATCATATCATATGTTTCTTTGTGGTATATTGGGGCCAAAAATTGTGCATGTCGTATTTAAGTCTCTCCAATCTTGTCGAGACGGAAATTTCAATCTTCATATCTCTGGATGGAAGAAACTTAAATAGGGGCATCTGTCATACCCTAATTTTTATCCCTAAGATCCCGCTTCTCTTTGCATCATTTGTATATTCCATCATGTTTTTCATCATGCATAATGCCCAAATTATCATCCAGAATAAATTGTTAGATTTACAGACGAATCGGTCAAACTGAACGTCAACTGTGCGTAAAATCAGTGGATGAAAAGTTTCAAAATCGAGCCTACAGACGTCAGTTATATTAATCTATGTTCCGCTTAGTTTAACCTGGCATGCTCATTTTAATTTTTCGACTGCTTTTTGGTCGCAGTTTTGATTAGTCTGAGCCTTTTAACCGAGGAAAATTTATTTCAAAATTTGACCAAACGCTGTATTTTTTCGAGTCGTTTATTTCGCGCTGATCATATTGGTGTATACATTTTAATTTTTCGAGCACTTCGATATTAGAGTATTTATTCATTTTTAACCATTATCATTTTAATTTTTTGTTAAATCATTGTTTAATTCAATTAGGATTAATCAGATTTTAATTTAGGTTTATCTTATATTTTATTTTTAATTCATTTATCACTTTTTTTTTAATTTATAAAAGTTCGTTTTTTATCTCCTTTTAATAACACTTCTTCATTAAGTTTCAGAAAGGACTTTGTTTGTTTTCTTCATGTAGAACCTAGTGACATATTAGTATGGCATTGCATTAAGGACTAATAAAGGAGGGATCCAGCTCCAACGGTACTCTCTCTAGACTCGACTTCCACTCAAAAAACCATCATTTCTACAAAAATCTCCTCATCATAACCTCACTGCAAGCAATAATCAACTTTCTGTTCCATTACAACCTCATCCATCTCCCTTCATTTAACCATCGGTCCACTCCATGCTCCATTGTCCATCTTATTTAACTCTCAAACACCTTCCTCACCTCACGTTAACTCCCTCACGAAAACCATAAACACACTTCATACACCGTATTCCACTCCAGCCACCACCCTCTTGTTACTCATCCTAATCCTCATCACGTAACCAGAGCCAAATCCGCCTTCACTTCATCCTTCAACATAACTCCGATTCTCCTGCAACCTTACACATTTCTGTTCAAAACACTATTCGTATATCCATGAGCACCTCCGTTTCTCCCTTAGTTTAAACACAAACCTTTGTCACGCTTTCGTACACCGGCGAGCGCAACTATACTGTCGGCCGCCACTTCTAGCAACTTCGGTGCATCACCTTCATAACACTAACAACAACAACAAACGTACCACACGCATACAACCTTGCACAGCTCAATCTGAAACCGTGCAACACCAAACGTTAAAAAAAACAAACTCATGGCCAGCTTCGAAAACACCACCACGAGCTTCCATCTTTCACGACTAAAACCACTGTGCACAATAACAAAATACAACAACCATCCTTTTAAACTGTGACAACCGCCGCGAATCTGACCACATATCTGTCTGCACCATCACCTTCGTAGTCATGGCACCTAACCCAACAACATTTCCATTCCGCCATTGACTCCAAAGGTTGTATCCCTTTTTTTCTTTCACACGTTTTAATTTATGTGTGTTGTTTTGACTTTTCTTTGAAATACTTGAGTTTAAGAAAGAAAGAAATGCTTATTGAGAAAAGGAAAAATGATTAATGTCTGAGGAAGGATACACATGAGCCTTTATTTCCCAACGTTTTCGCTTATTTTTATTTTTTTATTCTTTGTTTTATGAGTTTTATTTTTAGGTGTTTTAACTAATTGAGATTTTTGTTGAGCCCATCATCTTCCTTAACTTGGTGCTTGCACCCAGTAACGGCCCACACACCTCCTCTCATTGACATAAGCCAGCTTTGGGCTTCTTGAAACCAAGCCCGGTGAAATTGCTAGCCTGCACCCCTTTTTTTTATCACAAATACCCCAACTCTTATTTTCTTTTCTTTCTTCACCAATTTTTTAGTAATCTTGTTTTTTTGTTGTTAATTTTTAATATATTGTTAATTTTAGATTTATCTTAATTAGTGGTTTTAATATTAATTTAGAAATATGTTTTCTTATTTAGTTTGATTGAATATTTAATTAATAGTGATTATTTAGATTATTTAGTTTAGTTGCTTTCATTTAAATAAAAACCTTAAAAATATTTTCTTATTAGTTTTTGAATTAATCCTTTCAATTTTGATTTGCATTTAGAATTTACTTGTTTAGGTTTTAATTGTTGATCACTTCGATTTTTATTAGTTTCTTTATTTCTTTGACTTATAACCTTGTGGACTTATTAACTTGTAGCATGAATTCCTTTGCCTAGAGACTTGGATATATTTGCTTGATCTCATGATCTCGATTCTTATCTTGATTTTGCCGTTGCTCATTGTCCTGTGCTCATCATTATCCATCTAACTCATGCATCTTTTGTTATATGTCATAATATTTCTCTTTTCGTTTGATTCTATTTTATGATTGATGCTTCCATGTTTTGGGATTGTTTTCTTTGGTTGATTCTTCTTGATGCTTTATCTGTTTGATTTTTTTATGACTACATGATGTTTTTCCATGTATTTGTTGATTCCATTTGTTGTTTGATCATACTTTGGTGCTTGATGACAACATGTTGTTTTCCATGTGTCTGTTGGTTTTATTTGATGCTTGCACTTGTGGCCTAATCCAAGGGAAATGGAGTGTGTGTTGACTTATTGTCATATGCATGTTCATTGTGTTTGTTGCATTCTTTGCCCGCTTTTATCTTTCTTGTTACACTTGGCCCAAACCCTAGTCTCGACTCAAACTCCTTTTCAAAAAAACAAAAACATTTCTTTCCTCATTTTCTGATCTTTAGGAAATAATTTTAGCCAAAACACAAATATTTCAAGAGGTTCCTGTAGAGTACTACATATGCTTAGGTTGTTAGTACATTCCCTTAGTATAACCAATCCCCATATCTTTGATCTCTCTTTATTGCTTAGCTTTTAGCCTTGCTTTTTGCTTTGCATATTTATTATGGGTTTATTCGATCTTTTCTCCCTTCCCTTGAAAAAATAAAAGTTCGGTGGTGACATCTTATTTTTGCGAGTCAAGCTAGTCAATAGCTTGGTCTTCGATTCTTCACCGCGACACAACCAGAGAAACTTAAGTTCGACGGAATCTTGCTTTTCCATAACACACTAAGAGCTCCTAGAACCACACTTGATAATGTAACTTTAGGTAAATTAACAGCCAAACAAATGTAAGCCGAATTAACTAAAAAACTCTTATTTTCCTCCGTCTTCCAAACGACCGTATCTACTACGTCTTAATGCAGAACATTGGAATCAGACCAAGCCTTCAAGAACTCCCTTATGCCTGAATCATCTGATATGACAGTCTGACCTGCAGAAAATGGGACCCACCTCCAAAAGCCATTCTGCCACTGACCTGCTTCTACAACGCTGCAGAACAGGTTCTTCGTCGCCGCGCAATTCCCGGGGAAAAGTTCTTTGAGCATTTGATTACCAGCCCAATTACTGAACCAAAAGAGCAGCTTCTTCCGTCACGGACCCTGCAAACTGTGTTTGTTGAATAACAGTTAACGAGACAGTTCTCGCAGAAATCCACCATCAATAAGTCTCTCCACCATATGGATTCGTGGTGAGTGATTACTCGCTTATCATTGATGATTTTCACAACAGGATTATTGTATCTATAATTCACATTCCTCTCCAAATAGCTTCCTTATAATTCACAATTCTTCATTTCCACTTCATAAGCAAAGCCTTATTGAAATTTTCGATGTTGATAATGCCTAATCCGCCGTCTTCCTTTGGTTTGCAAATGTTATCCCAGCCCACCTAATAAATGGCTCTCTTGACATCTAAATCTCTTTAAAGGAAATAGCTCAAAACGCTATTAATTTCACCAAAAACCTTACTCGATGCTTTGTAGAAAGATAGCATATACGCATTAAAAAATGAAGTTTTAAACATTAACTTTACTTTCTAATAAATGACAATTATATGACTATTATTATCTTTCATACTATTATTTTACACCTATAACTTAAAAAAAAAAAAAAGCTAGATAGACATGTGGATGCTAGTTAAAGTAAAGAAAAAATATACTAAATAAATTTCAAATTTATTGAATAAATAAAATAAAACTCAATCAATATTTTAAAAAATAATAATAATAAAAAAATTTTAAATATTAAATGACTAAGAAAAAATGGAGTAATATGTCAAATAAGACATGGAGTAAGAAATTCCTACTCGTTAAGAAGACCATAACACCAGCCGCCGGCATCAAATATTTACGGCGCCCACCGCCGCAGCTGACAAATTTGTGAAAAAACCGCAGCAGTGATTTGGAGGTTCAACAGTGGGACCCATACAACGACCACTTCCTCACGTCGCGTGAATTCTTTTCCACGCGCCCACATGTGATCCTGTTCTTTTACGACAAATGAAAAGTGAAAACGACAAAGCTCTCATTCTGGCACCGTCATTGGACCCACCAGACGTGGCATTATAAATTTCTATCCGTGCTCAACGTGTATAGATTATGATGAAATTTATTCATTTTTTAGTTTTTCATAAAGAAAACTCTCTAATAATTAGTATAGTATAGTTTTTGTGTTTAGATCATAATGAATAATTTTTATTTATAATTTAAATATCTTGTACACAAAATTTTAAAGATTAATTTTTTTAATATGAAAAATATAATAAACAAAAAACTTTATATAAAAAAATTTATTGCGTGTGCAAAACTAATTTGAATTGGTAAATATGTTTTGAGTGCATTTTTTACTAGCATTAATAAAATTGCGTTTATAAAAAAAAGGTTATTAAGATGAAATTTATCATGAGTTAAAATTAAATTTCACTCTATCTTTTATGTTAAAATATAAATTTCTTGAACTAAAAAAAATCTTTAAAAAAATAAGGTAAAATACTTTTTTTCCCCTTAACTATACCTTTGAATTTAAATTGGTTCCTTAATTATTTTTCGTATTAGATTTGTCTCATAATTTTTTAAAACGTGTCATGTTAGTCATTTTTATTTAATTAGCGACAAATTTAACGACCGATTTTTAAATTTTTTTATCATTAATTAGATGAAAATGACTAATATGACACATTCTAAAGAGTTAAGTGACTAATCTGATACGAAAAATAATTAAGAGATCAAGTTAAACCAAAAAATATAATCAAGAAAAAAAATAATATTTAAAAAAAAAATCACTTTAGAGTCAAATCCAAAAAGTAATATAAGTTGAAACTGTTTTAAAAAATTTAATATATTTTGTTCAAATTCTAAATTTATTACATCAATTTTTTTTATTTTAGTATATAGATTGGTTTTAATCTTTAAAATATATTTATTTTATTATTTTATTTTTATTTATTTTCTACAAAATCAATTTATATTAGAGTTTACAACGTTATTTTTAAAACATTATATTCATCTATGTTTTCTCTATTATTATTTTTTATGTACTTTATACTATTATTTTTTAAATAGTAGATTTCATACAATCTATTTTATTTTCTACTTTTCAAATAACTTATAAGTTCTTAATTCATACAAACCAGTAAAATGATTTCCATTAAATAATGAAACAAGTTCGTTATCAAGTAAAAAAATAACACTTAGTATCATAAGGTTGGGAAGGGATTTGAAACCCTAACAAATAAAACACAACAATAAATAACAAAAGGTTTTAATACATATAAGTTAACATGTTTCACACCTTAAAACTAATGAAGATAACTTAAACTCAAGAAGGCGACCAGAGCATTTCAAAACGATGGTCACAAGAGCAATAGTGATGGCGACCAACTAGAGCATCGGTTCAGCAAGAGCAAGTTTTTCTAATTTATGGTTTTTTATTTTTATATTTGGAGTCTGATTATGGATGTGTAACACCCATACATAATATATGTCTAGAATTTACATATGATACATGGTTATAATTTTTTATACTGAAATACATAAGTTTCTAGTAACACATTGTACTTAATACATGCCAAAGCAAAACAACTAAAAGTGGCATAATACATATACAAGATGTTCAAATACAACTAAGAACTCGATCATTAAGGAATGATCTTAAAACGAGAGTCTTTGCAGCGGAAAAAGCCATCCAAAAGGTGAGATAAGTAAGAACAATCAAGCTATCTTATCCTTACCCTTCGCTGAAACAGAACTACCTGAAAAACAATCAACAATATGGGGTGAGATGATGATCCCAATGGGTTCCCTATCTTATGAGTTCTCTCGGCTCTACAAGGTTCTAATCATCTAGTACTTCAAATCCCAAGAAGGAAAAAGGGAGGATACTTGAATTCACAATACTTGCACTATATGGTAACATGTCACTTGAGTTCAATAACTCAAACTATCACTAATCGAAAACCATACCAAGGCATCTTTCCTCGGCCAACCATATGTCTAGAATTATCGACACGGGTCACGAATCCTTGTATTTACTTTGACATACGAAATGGATTCAGATTCAAGGTGATTTCCACATGAATCTTTGCTTCCCATGGGACCCTTACCATCTCAAGCCTTTTACCCGTAGGCTCCATTCGTACGCACGGGACTCAAACCTGTCAAAGTAATAGTGCATACATTCCAAAGGAGCTCTACATAAGCATCGAATTTTGGAACGGCACATCTCAAGGTTTGTTTCCAACTACGTGATCAAATACACAAAGCGTGATTGTATTCGATAATCACAAGACAATCACATTCACCTTAATCACAATTAACACAAAGACCATACATGTTCCATATAATACCTCATTTCTCCACTAGACAACTACTTGTCAAAGATACATACCTAGGCATCAAATGCATAAACATTGTCATCTAAGTCACCTACTATGTCTTAGTCATCTTACTAATTCATATCGTTAATTCCACTAAGGGTTTCCTCACATCCTTTTATAGTTTTCCAACATATTATCATCAATTTCAAACAACCAAACGTCCATAGAAAACACACATATAAATCATAATATTCAATTTAGAACAATCAATGATACAATTAAACATGAATATGAAGCAACCAAACAAGAAAAAATATAAAGAAACAAAATTCTTCCAGGCTCGTTGTGCGATGGGAAGGCGGGGTCGCTTTGCCTTGAGTTCGTTATGAGAGCTCTGGGCGAATAGGAGACAGTAGCAAAGTTCCTTAGTGGTCGATGTGCGACCTTTTGGCTGAATGGCTCACTTTCAGTTAGCTGAAGGCTCGCAGTGCGGCGGTAGCAGGGTTTCGTTCTCTTTGCGCTCGCTGGACGAGTGCATCGAATCCTGAACAGTGACGAGTAGAACTGCAGAGGTACAAGGGGTTTCACCACTATTTCTACACTAACTCATAGTTTAACTTAAAATCAACATATTCAACAATAATTCCTCAAGAACAACATAACACAACAAGAATTCATGGTATTTTCATGGAATGGAAACAAAACCTAATATGATTTATACTTCCAATCCTATCTCACAACCCTAATCTAGGGAGTCTACCTAGAATCCACCTTAAGAATGTTGATGAAGGATTTGGAATGATGAAGATGAGATGATGATGAATGAAAGATCAATGGAGGACTCTTTCTCTCTTCTTCCTCTATGCTTTCTTCCTTTCTACCTTTTCTCCTCTTTTTCCCTTTCTCTTACTATCTTCTTCTTCTTTTAGGTCTTGTTTCCCATAAAGTTGGAAAGGAAAGGAAACTAAAAAGGAAAATATTACATAAGGTATTATTAGAAGTTGGTAAGACTAGTTGGAAAACGTGGTAGAAAAGAATATTAATTGATAAAATGTCCAATATTAATGTTATCCAAATGTCTCAATTGTACCAATTATTAAAAGGTTAGAGTCGAATAATATTAATTAAATCACTCTGAGCTACTAGTTACTCTAATTATCCCAACTGATAATTCTCATAGCACATAGGAACTCATCTGATCTCAAATAATATTATTTAGAGCACTTAGGAACAAGATGGAGTATTATAGGATGTGTGTTTTGTTGAAAGGAAAAAAATAATAAACAAAGATGAATAAGGGTTTGACCGATACAAAATTCGGGCTTAATAATGGGATGAATAAAAGATTAAATGGGTAAATAATGTCATTGGTTTGGTTTATCGGTTTGGAGGTTTCTAAAAATTAAAGCTGATAAGCAAACCAAACCCCATCAATTTTCATTAGTTCGGTTTGGTTTTTGAACCAAACCACAAACAATCGATTTTTTTCTGGTTTGGTTTGGTTTGCATTTCTGATTTAATCTGTTTTTTATTATCTGCTTACACTACTAGATATAGGTCTTCAAGGTTTTCCTGAACGACATAAAGACACGCCTTTGCAGAAGATAAAGTAGCTCACGCAAAGGCTAAAGGTTTATCCTTCTTAGCTATGTCATTCGCCAAGAGCATTACCTGATCGACTAACGAGCAAAAGAGATTGAAGGCATTTAAAGCAACATCTATCGCAATAAGAAAAATTGAATCTTTCGGTACATCTTGTTGGTACATATCTTGCTAGAACATCAGGTTACAAATACTCTCTTCCAATAATCGCTTCTCTTTGCAATAGTGATCAGACAAAAAATTCTAAACGACCGGCCCCACTAATGCCCATAATGGCAGAAGCACATCGGGTATAATATTCCACACTTGACAACTCCTCCTCAAGAGCCTCGTCGATCAGGTTGGCAAGGTAATAAAAATCCTCCTTTGAATAGACACCTGATGTTCTTTTGGAGTATGGGGCTTGGTTTATCCAATTAGACAGAAGTCGAAGGACCTGGCATGCACGATGCATGCCGAGAATCACTAAGGATACCAACACCTCTAGCAGGTCTCGAGGAAGTTTCCCCTCAGGAATCCAGAAAAAATGGATGAGGTAAAACCTTCTTCGTCCTAGTCAGAGGAGAAACATCGACCAATATTGAAGTGTGTGAAAGACCATAAGCAACAGGGGCGATTCATATTTCACGTCTCACTTAGAGGATTGCTTCCTTGTTCTTCATCGAATATGCAAATAACAATTACAGCAGTTAAGAGAATTTAAGACATCCAAATTGACGGCAAAATGGGTAAGAATGACTAAACTCACAAAAAATAACCTTTCTCTCTTCCTTAGTATGAGCGTGCATCAATAAGTTGGTTTCAATAAGTCGTTTCAAACTTTTCCTTGAAGCTTTGTCCCATGGAGTAATGCCCTTGACATGATCCAACTCTTTGCGAAAGTAACCAGTTATTTCTTCAAATAAAGTTCCTCTTGAGACAAATCGTTCTCCTTGTAGATGTACCATCATTCCCCGTCAGTAAATGGCCTTTGTTCCAATGCTTGTGAAACAGGGCAATACACATGTCTTCCATCTCAATCCCTATGGTACATACCATTACATTGGCCTCTTTATGGAGAGGAACAACCAAAAAGAACCAATTTTTGGAATGCTTCAGGATCTCTGAAAACATTTTAAAACATCAAAAACTTGCACTAGATTAATTAAACTCCGGCCCTGTATCTAGTTTGCTGAACTACATTGTACTCTAAAAAGATGGAAGAAAAAGGAAAAAGAAGGCTTTCCCCTTGATATTCACACAAATACTGGAAGACTTTAATATACATCTAACTTGTAGAGTGCAGCTACGAAGGAGCGATCGCCAAGTGGTTTAAAATCTCTATCTTAAAGAAATTGAAGGGCGAGCGGAAACCCATAATCGAGAAGGTACACTCATAGAAGGGAATGACGCATTCTCCTTAATCACTACAAATCCGTTTGTCTTCAGTAGGGGTCAATACACCATAATCCAAGGAAGGACCTACATTGATAAAAGGTTCTATCAAGGTTACTCTCTCTAGAAAAGATATAAATAGTTGATGAAGCGACAAGATCAACCTATGAAGCAGAAAACATATTATTTTAATTTTTGACTCATGATAGACGCTACTTTCTTTAGTTACTGAAAGATAATATGTTGTGAAAATACATGTGACAAAGAAGTAAAGGTAACGTCTCAAGAAGCCGCAAAGCTAACTCTTTAGAGATTGCTTGGTGACTCACCAAAAAGTAATAAGTGGTATCAACAATCCAGATTGCCTCGAGAAAACACTTAAGTATTTCAATTTCTAAAGATCATTATGATATAGCATACAAAAAGACTTATGAAGCATGAAGCATATTAAAGGCTCGAATTCCCAAGGATATTAACATCACTTTTTGGCTTTCCATTCAAGTCGAGATATGACCGGTATGAAGGGCGAATACGCCAAAATCCCTCGCTTTGTCAATCAAAGACAAGATCTCGGGGGGCATCTGTTCTAGGCAGACCAGAGGGGCCAACGATTGCGTCCCAAAGAAAATAATAATTCGCTCAGTTGCTTGTAATGTAAGGATATTACCATTGGGAGGGGCATAAGAGATATATGTCCAAGATATATCCAATGGCTCCCTGAATCATATGTCTGAAGAATATCAAGTGATTACTATTGGGAAATCACAAGTCCCACATTTATTGGAGATGGAGCATTGAAAGAGCTTATATAGAAGGGAATCCCCCACCTTATAAGTCGATTTTTAAATCGGTTTTGTAAGAATGAGTTAGGAAAAACTCTAATATGGTATTAGAGTCTATCGATCAGACCTTGGGCCGCCCACCGTTTAACTCCATGCAGCAAGGCTGGAAGAGTGTTGGGCGTGAGGGGATGTATTGGGAAAATCTCAAGTCCTGCATTGGTTGGACGTAGAACATTGAAAGAGTTTATATAGAGTGACATTCCTTACCTTATGAGTCAGTTTTGTAAGGAAGAGTTAGGTCAAATTCTAATAGTTACAACCGCCCACCATGTAAACGAAAGTGTGTCATTCTCCAGGTACATAATTTCAAATTCAAACTTCATTCATTCATTTCACCTACATATAAACTTGAGCGTTAGAATGCTAATCTTACAGATTAGTGATCTCATTCACCGTATCAGAAGTTTTAGTCTACTGTTGCATCTCATAACTTCCAATCTCCAATAAATTCTGATACCATAACAAAACACAACTTTTAAATATATAAAATTTAGACGAGTTAGGTCATGGAAACTCTTCAAAGTTAAAACAAATATCAATAATCAACAAATATTTAAATATTACATATCAAAGAGATTTTCGTATTGAAACGAGAGTTGAATCCAGCAGTGGGAATATGGCAGACCAACTAACAGGGGTCTACGACCTAGTCTATGCAGACCCATACTAGGCCAGACTTTTTCTTAAATAGAAAATGCCTAGGCTTTTTTATAAGCTTATTTAAATAAAGAGACAAGTCCACAGGCCGTAAGAAAAGCCTTTTAAGCATATCACACAAACCTATTTAAAAAAAGACTAAATTAATTTATTATTATTATATTGTATTTTTATTCTTTGATTTAAAATAGCTTAGTTATTTTGAAGAATTTATGAAAATAAGTTGAAAACAAATTATGAACAATGTCATAAGTTGTTGTCATAAGTTGCTTTCGTAAGTTCTTTCCAACAAATAGTATCACCAAACTTATGCTAATAAGTAAACTTGAATGAGTCAATGAAAACAAACATCTAGTCTCATTGATCTTTTAATTTGTTAGTCTATTTAACATTAGTTGAACTTCTTATTTATAATTGTTCAAATGAAATAGGCTTTTAAATAGGCTAGTAGGTCAATCAAACATTCGAAAAAGACATACTCAGACCTAAAAATAAGTCTATAATAGGCTACATATCTAACTTAGATTTTGAATATTTTAGCAAACCAAACTCAAATTTGACAAAACCTAACTCGGTTCAACTTATTCTCTCCCTAATTGAATCCATATCATGTGTCATTTGAAAAAAAAATATTTATTTTCAAAATAATTATCATTTAAAATTTTTGCACATAGATTAAGAAATATAATAATGTTGTCATAAGATATTACATTTTTATTAAATTAACTTTATTAAAATATTAAAAATAACATACATAATAATAATTAAATGACACAATTAAAAAATAATAATTATTGTTAAATTAAAAAGTAAGAATAACAATTATTTTAAAATATATATTTTTTATTTCTTTTAATGGGAAAATTTATTTTATTTATTAAAATGATAATTATTTTAAAATTGAATATAAAATAATGGATAGAGATGGAATTGAGTGGTGGGACGACATAGAGTGTAGTCATAAAAACACACTCAAGCAGCTTCATCTTTGTCGACGTGTAAGTAAATATACAAGAGAGTGACAGAACTCGTTTTGGGCCCCAAATATTTGTCATACTTTTTTCTTCTTTTTTCTTTTTGACGCAAAGTATTTCAGACCTCTTAATAGAAAGTTTGACCAATAATGAACACATATGATTTACTTTTTAAATTTTCGTTGTCGAATATTAAAAAGTGGAGAAAAAAACACAAGAAAGTGGTGCTGATATGTAGTGTAATTTAAAAACAAACTATAAAACTCAATCACAAATTAATATTTAAGGGTTAAATATAAACATTTAAATTTTAGATTTAATTGCAATTTTTTTCAATTGTGGAAACTTACTTTAAACTGTAATTAAAAAATGTTCTATTAAAATTATGTAAATTTTCGTTTAAAATATTAAGTATAAATGCATCCCTCTAATTAACATTGTATGCAAATTTGTTAATTTAAATTTATTAAATAACTGAATAAATATATTAGCTATTAAAAGGAAACTTTTAAATACTTGACTAGAAATCACTGCATAAGAAATCTATTTTTTTTAAACTTTTTTAAAAAACTTTACCGAGGGTTACATGTCCATAGAAAAATACATTTTTTTGAGAAGCAAACTCATTGAAAAGCAGGGAGAAAATAACAATAACTATTTTATAACAAAAAGTTTTTATAAAAGAAAATTCATTAGAAAATAGATTGCGTTTAAAGTGGAAAGCATAGTATTTTCTCATATATGGAAAACTGACTTAATAATTATAAATTTATTATTATTAAATTTAAATTGTTTGGATTAATTATCGGTTAATTGAAGATGACTCGTTAAATTTTTATTAAAAAATTTATTGTAAATCTCACCTCTTTTATCCTATTAAATTATTGTTTATCTATCATTGTTCTTTACCTCTCTTTGTTTTATTTCTCTTTTTCTCTCTATTTTTTTTAAAGTCTTCATTACATCACTTTTTGTGCTCTTGTTCACACCATTCAAACTTAGTTATATATATATATATATATATAAAATAATGACTGGTGTAGTTCTATAACAATCTTTTTTTATTTATAACAATCATCTATGCTCATTCAATATTCATCACTCACTCTCTTTTCTTCCCTTCCACTCTAACACTCTCTCTATTTTTCTCTCAATTAACTTCCGCATTCGCAAGGTATAATAACACCAACATATGATATCACGAGATCGGTTCTGATCCAGAATCAATAGTGATTGTAGCTATGGTTGGAATAGGCGTCAACAACTTCTCTACAAATCTTCTAGTTCTTGATGGCAAGAATTAAGAAAATGGTGCATTCAAATGAGAGTCATCTTCAATGTTCAAGATGTGTCCGAGTATGTATCTAAGGGGCTTCAACCGCTAGCAGAAAATGTGATCAATGCTCAGAAAGCTGCATACAAAGAATCCAAGAAGAAAGATCTGAAGGCTCTATTTTACATCCATAAATATGTTGAAGCGAAGGTGTTTGATAAAATAGCTCATGCTACAACTTCGAAATAAGCATGTAATATGCTGGAAGAATACTATGGTGGAGATGCGAAGGTTAAGAAGGTGCGCCTCCAGTCTTTGAGAAAGTAGTATGAAATGCTTCATATGAAAGAGGGAGAAACGATATCAGATTTCTTCACAAAGGTTCAAGAATTAACCAATCAGATGAGAATTTTGGAGAGACATTGACAGAGCAAATAAAGGTTAAAAATGTACTTCGAAGTTTCACTCCTCAATATGATATGATAGTAGTAACAATTGAGGAAACCAAAGATCTGGAAACAATAAAGATGGAGGATCTGTAAGAGTCTCTTGAAGCCAGATAACTGAGACTGAATCAAAGAGAGACATGCAAAGATTCTGAACAGACCCTGATTGCTCATTAAAGAAAGGGAGGTTCTGATGACATGAAGAAAAGGTGGAAGAAGGGAAAAGGATAGGATCAGAGAGAAGCCACGCCGGATAACAAAGAGAAAAAGAAGTTTGAAGAAGATCTGAATCCACTAAAGGAGGCGGAGGATCTAGCCAATTTCAAAACAAGAAAAAATTTCAAGAGAAGAGAAAGATTCAATGCTTCAATTGTGAGAAGTATGATCACTTTGCTTCATATTGCTGGTTTGGAAAGGGAAAGAAAAAGACTAGTGCAGAGGAAGCTAACATGGTGCAAGATGATTCAGATTCAAATCCTATCATGTTAATGATAAATACTTCTGAAGGGGCTCCAGCTTCTGATGTGTAATGTTTAGACTCTGGTTGTTCTAACTACATGACTGGACAAAAGGGGTGGTTGAGTGACTTTAACTTAAACAAAAAGACAAGTGTAAAGCTGGAAGATAGCAAAAGCTTGATGGCAGAAGGCATGAGCAAGATTGTCATACAAAGAAAGGAAGACAAAACAACATTGATAGAAAATGTGTTATTTGTCACTGGTATGCAATGCAATCTGTTGAGCATTGGTCAGCTGGCCGAGAAAGGATTCTCAGTAATCAAGGAAGGAGGCTCACTAAAGATATATGATAAGAAGAAAAGAATGGTTCGAAAATCAACTCTGACAAGAAACAGAACCTGTAAAGCTAGCTTGAATGGGTGAAGTAGTGTCTACTGTTGCTTATGTTCTACATAGATGTCCTACCAAAAATTTAAAGAATCATGTGCCCGAAGACTGTTGGTTAGGAAGCAAGCCTTGAATCACCCATCTCAAGGTATTTGGATCATTATGCTATAGACATGTGCCAGATGAAAGAAGAACCAATATTGAAGATAAAAGTGAACCTATGATCTTAGTTAGTTATCATCCAATTTGAGCATAAAGATTATTTAATCCAGCTACTGAGAAATTGGTGGTCAGTAGAGATGTAATCATCAAAGAAGCAGAATCATAGGATTGGAACCAAGGTGGAGAAGGAACAAAAGTCATTCCAATGCAGGTTCCAATGTAGTTTGATTCTGATGAAGTGAATCCAGTCTTAATTGAGACTCCAGTTGATGTTGTGAATTATACTCAAAGGGCAAGACCAACCAAAAATAGACAAATACTTGCAAGGTTGAATGATTATGAAATTGTGCCTAATAATACAGTGGATGAGGAAGGAGAAATAATACACTTGGAAGTGTTAGCAGGTGCAAAACCACTAGATTATCAGGATGCATTGTAAGACAAAGTGTGGAATGATGCAATGAAGGAAGAACTCAGTTCAATTGAAAAAAGTGGTACATGGAAACTGACTCAACTACCAGATACAAAGAAGTCAATTGATGTGAAATGGATTTTCAAAGTTAAGTTGAGCCCATAAGGAACAATAGTGAAGCACAAAGCAAGACTTGTGGTAAGGGGTTTCCTTCAAAGACAAGGTCTGGATTACTCTGAGGTATTTGCACCAGTGGCAAGGCATGAGACTATAAGACTTGTAGTGCCATTAGCTTGCAGTAGAATGTCGACTTTCTCACATATGGATGTAAAATTTGCATTTCAAAATGGTCCTCTTGATGAAGAGGTATATGTGTCTCAATCTCCAGGCTTTGAAGTAAAGGGAAAAGTGCATATGGTGTATATACTATACAAGGCTTTGTACGGTTTGCAGTAGACACCAAGAGCCTGTAACAGGAAAATTGATGTTTTCTTCATAAGACATGGCTTTAAAAAATATTCGATTGAGTATGGTGTGTATGCAAAATACAAGCAAGGTGAAATACTATTGGTGGTATGTTTGTATGTGGATAACCTCCTAATAACTGGAGAGTCTCAATTGGAAATTGAAGACCTCAAGAGTAAAATAAAGTAAGAATTTGAGATGTCAGATATGGGTAACTTGTCATACTTCCTTGGTATGGAGTTTCTATACAAATAAAGTGGAATAATCTTGCATCAAGCAAAGTATGCTACTGAGTTGTTGAAAAGATTCAACATGGAGATCTGCAATGCTGCTGTGACTCATGTTGAATCAGGTCAGAAGCTGGAAGAAGATAATGATGAAGAAAGGATAAATGCCACCTTTTATAAGCAGATGATTGGATCATTGAGATACACATGCAATAGTCGACCAGATATCAACTTTGATGTACGAGTATTGAGCAGATTCATGCATGATCCAAGGAAGTCTCATCTGCTGGTTGGAAACAGAATACTAAGATACATCAAGGAAACCTTGAGGCATGGTGTATTCTTTTCACATGGAAGAAAGATAAGCAAAGAATAGGTGATAGGATTTCCCAATTCATACTGGTGTGGTGATAGATTGGACATGAGAAATACACCATGTTATGTCTTCAAGTCTCAAGGAGCACCAATCTCTTGGGTCTCTAAGAAGCAACCTATTGTGGATCTGTCTAGCTGTGAGGAAGAATATATTTCTAGTTGTTCAGCTGCTTGTCAAGCTGCTTGGATTGGAGTTGTATTGATTGAACTTGGAGTAAACATTCAAGTACCAATCAAGCTCCTTGTTGACAACAAATCTGCAATAAACTTAGCAAAGAATCCTATCTCTCATGGAAGATTCAAGTATATTGAAACAAGGTTTTATTACATAAGGGAGCAAGTGAACAAGGGAAGGTTGGCAACGAGATATTTTCCTACCAATGACCAAATTGTTGATATCTTGACTAAGGCTGTAAAAGGAGAACAATTTTCTAAGATGAAGATAGACATGAGAATAATGGAATTTGATTTAAAGGTTGGAACGACTTCTGGATTGCTAGCCTCTTAAGCTTTGATGGCTTCTGAATCATCAGCCTCTGAAGGTGTCAGAGGCTGGAAAAGCCTAGCCTCTGAAGCGACAACCTCTAAAGGAGACAGAGGATGAAGCAGCCTGGCCTCTGAAGCTTTGATATCTTTTCAACCATTAACCTCTGAAGTAGTTAGAGGTGGGAACTACTTCTCAACCTCTAGCTTCTAAAGCAGTTTCTGAAGAGTAGCTGAAGTCTTAAGACGCAGAGTCTGAAGTATCAACTTCTAATCTGTATCACTTGGTGAAAGTTTGAATTAAAGGAGTGTGTTGCGTATTAATTCAAACTTAGTTAGTTAGTTACTAAAATGTATATATAATAACTACTGGTGTAGTTCAATAACAATCTCTTTTTTTTATAACAACCATCTCTTCTCATTCAATATTCATCACTTTCTCTCTTTTCTTCCCTTCCACTCTAATATCCATCTTTATTGGTTCGAAACATGGCTTAAGAAAGGCATACTGAAAATAACTTTTGACTCAAGAATTTCTGTTTCGAAAACAAATCCTAAAATGGAAGGAAATGGTAAGATTTAAAGCAACAATAGGTAAAAAGGATGTGTGAAAAACATATGGTTATTGTTGAGTGTTGACTATTTCTGCATGTATTTCGATCATTCTAAGCTGGATTTGTTATCATCGTAAATTTTTTAGATTTGAAATTCATTGTTAAATTTTTCATAAATATTAATGAAAAATTGATTAAAACTTAATATAAAAGAATTGATTGCATTGCAGTCTTATTGCATTGTGTAGATTTACTCTAGTTTTTCCAAAAATCATTATTTATCTTGTTGTATTTTTTATATGAGAAAAAATAGATATAGAGAGAGAAAGAAGATCCATGCTTAATTTAATATATTTATGACTTAATAAAAAAAATAAAATTTGATTGATTTATAATTATTTTATTTTATATTTGTTAACTGATTTGACTGACACTTGCAGGTAAAATTTCATGTGTTATATGATGGGAAAATTTTCCATTTTCTCATGTTTTTTTTAGAAATCTTGGTATCCGGCCTTGCGACCGACTAATCCAGGAGGAACCAATCCCACCGTCCACTAGCGGGGGCCCATTTAAAGACAGAGCAAAGCTTCGTATGGATTGACCCACTCAAGGATTAATTGCACCTAGTAGGATTCGAACCTGAGACCTTGAGATGAGCACATTCTCAAGACCCAAGCCTCCACCACTAGGCCAACCCTTAGGATTTATTTTCTCGTAATCCTTAAATACTAAATACTTTTGAGATTGGTTCCACCACTAGGCCAACCCTTCAGAAGTTACTAAATACTTCTCGAATCTTGAGAGTGTAATCCTTAAATACTTCTGAAGGGTCTCAGGTCTCGAATCCTATAAAGTTCTCATGTTAAACGCAACTTTCTTTTATAAGCAAACAATATTAGAAAAAGAAATTGAATTTCTAACATTTCAAGGATTCTTCTCTTTAGAAAAGTTTTGAAATATTTTAATAGAATAATGATATTTTTTGCTGTATTGTAAAACATGAACCTTAAAATCTTATGGCACTATCGGGCATTATATATATATATATATATATATATATATATATATATATATATATATATATATATATATATATATATATATATATATATATATTCCTCTCTCCGGTTCTACATCAAAGCTGAATACAATATCTTTTTTTTGCTAATTTGGTAATAGAACTAACATTTGTTTCTAGCATGACCCCTGGTGTGGTCCGCCCCCCACCTCCTCCCCCTCAATCCAAGACATTAGCTTAGAGTTTCTTCACTCTTAAGGCATTCAGGATTCATCCAAGGTTTGATTTTGATCGTACCTGGATCAGACAGTTATTCAGTGGCCAGCAACGTCGTATGGACTTCAGCTCCGGTGAGGTTGAAAGACGGCGCGGGGGGGGGGGGGGGGGGGGGGGAGGGGGTGTACCTGCAAGGTACTCCGACGCTCAAGTAAGGCAAAGGTCACCAGTAAAAGCAAGTACAGAAAAAGGTTAGAGTGTATAAGATTGTGTAACCTGACCCTCTCAAGTGAGAGGGTATTTATAGAGAGCCCCCAGCGCGGGGCCAATGGTTACTTGCACTGGGCTGGATTTCCAGGCCCAATCCAAGTAACTGCCAGGGCTTACGTGGCATAGTGAATACCAGCACGTGGTCTTTGCCCTGGGGTAACCGTTCCTAGATCTCCGGAGTTAGGGCAGACCAATTCCATCGGGAGTGGGTGGTTACATGAGAACGTGTCCTCGCGGGGAGGAGTCTTGCGTGTCGGGGAGAGATGTGTCCTCGCAGGGAGGACTCTTATGTGTAGAAGGAGATGGCTCCTCGTGGGGAGGAGCACCTGAGTGTCGAGGAGGAGCGAGCCTGGAGAGGCTTAGCGCCTCTGCCCGATGCTCTATGTCGTGCCTGCCCGAACACCGCCGAGGTGTGTCGCATGCCCGACACTGTTGAAGTGGGCATGTGCTCGACATTGGTCGTGCTAAGAGGCCTTTGCCGGGCCATCTCAGGACGTGTGGGTTGGGCCTGCTCGATTGAGGGGCAGACCCCGGTCCATTCTAGAATAGGAGCCCCCCAAGTCGTTGCAATGAGGTGCCAAGGTAATGACTTTAGGGTCAGCACTATGTCGAGGACGTGTCCGGTCTGGGAAGGGACTCTAAACGAGGAACAATTGGTAAACCGGGCAGAAACGAATCGATCTGCTCACGCTGGACTGGCAGCTGATGGGCGACGTCGCAGGGATACGAGAATTCTGAAACGAGGTGAATGAAAAGACGTGTGTTGGGGAATGAAAAGATGTGACTGGGGAAGCGTGTGCCACGTGTCACACCTCATCATTGCCTAGGGCGGCTATGCTAGGGTAGCGTAATCGATTGCCTAGGAAATCCTCGAGTCTCGTGAGGAGCCTATAAAAGGGCTAGAGTTCATGTCAGTTGCAGGATTCCACCTTTTTCGCTCCCCTCTTTTTCCTATCTTCGTTGCTGCTCCACCGTCGTTTACCGCCGTACGTCGCCGCATCTACCGCTCCGGTCAGGCTTCTACCACCGTTCCAAGTAAGCTTCTGATCTCTTTCTTTTCCGTTTTGCTTTCCGTTGGTGGTTTTCCGGTGAACTGATGAAGTTCCCGGTAATCCCTTGAGGGTTCCGGCTGAAAACGGTTGGACGTTCCTAGGGTTCCGGTAGGTTTGGCAGAGGCTTGGGATGAATATCCCGAGGACCCGATGAATACCCCGAGGACATGCGATGAATGTCACGGGGAAGTGAGGTGAGAGGATTGGAGACCCGAAGAAGGGACGGGGGTAACGGCCTCGGGCAATTTACCGTGTCCCCGAACATTTTCTTTGCTCTCGCTGCCCTTTCACTTGATCGGCGGTGGAAGGGTGGATTTGGTCGCGGCCAATGAATTTACCTATTTCCTTTGCTTTTCAGGTAAAAAATGGCCGTGAGGCTTCCGGGGATTCTCCAGATAGACACTGAACCCGACGTGGACGGACCCGCGCAGATCCCTGGGGAGGAGCTCGTGCGTCTGGCCGTCGAATGGGTCGGAGAGGAGCCTCTACGCATAAAATCACGCTTCGCTGCCGACGACACGGACGCTTTCTCCTTCGTCGAGGACATCCTTGAGGGCGAGCAGGCGAAATGGACGGTCTTTTAGCCTCGGCCACACCACCGTATCTGCTCGAATTACCGTGGGTTAAGGTTCCCCATGTATGAGTTTGCCTTTAAAGAGGCCGGTATTCGTCTCCCCTTCAACAGCTTTCAGGTGGGGGTGTTCAACCGGCTGCACCTGGTGTCGTCTCAGCTCCATCCTAATGTGCTCGCCTTCATGCGGGCATTTGAGATCGTGTGCGACTACCTCAACATCGGGAGTACCCTCACGCTCTTTTTCCGCGTCTTCCACCTCCAACGTTCAACGGACCAGGGGCGACATAGTTGGGTCTCCTTCAAACAGCCGAGGAAGCTGTTCAAGGCATACTCAGATTCGATTAGGAATTTCAAAGATAGGTTCTACTATGTCATGCCCGCGACGCACGACGCTGTGGGTACGCTTTATGACATCGTGACCGACAATTCTGAGGAGGAGAGGTTTGTGTCCAAGTGTTCCCTGGAGTGGGAGGATGCATACTTCGCGCTTGGTACGGACGAATACCTCGTGAAACCTGGCGAGCTGTCGGAGGAGGACAAAGGAGTGTACACCACGCTGGTCGCATATGTTACCAGTTTTAACCGGGCAGAGTGTGTAGGGAGGGATGGAAAATACATCCTCGACTCTCGAGGAAGAGTTATGACCACGACCCGTTACATAAACACCAGGGGTCTCCTTGAGTGCAAGTCTCCGGATGAGGCCAAGAGGTTCTTAGGTAGGAGTTCCTTGTCCTGTTCGGGTGTCCACTTAGTTTTGTTTCTTTGTGCTAACTTTTTTCATGTTTTTCCCTTGCAGCTCAAATGTCGAACGCCACCAAGTGCATCCTGAAGCTGGCCGCTGAACGGGCACCTAAGCGAACAAAGAACCTCGTTCGAGATGTTATTCAGGCTACGGCGTTGGCTGGGACGACGAGTGGCTCCGCCTCTCCATAGTGTAGCCAGTCTCCTCCTCCGGAAGGCACCCCTACTAAGAAAGCAAGGACCGAGGGACCTGTCCTCGTGGATATCGTGGACCCTGCCTCACCGGAGAAGTTTCTGATGCCTGCCTGTCACCTTCAGCGGAATTTCTTCGGGGGAAGCCCCCCTGTCATTGCTGAAGCCGAGGTGAAGGCGGTTCTGGGAATGGACGGTGCGGCCAGGAGAGAGGCGCTTGTCGAGGACCTTGCGGCCATGATGCGAGTCTTCGAGATTTCCTTGATATTGAACGAGGGGACCCCCTCTGCCTCCGAGTTACAGAAGCTGAAGGATGAATACACTACCCTCGAGAAGGAGAAGGACAAGGTCGCGGCTGATCTGCAAAAGGCCCAGGCCAAATGCGAGGACTATGCCATCACCCTCCGCGAGCTGAATAAGGCCAAGACTGCACTGAAGGCGGCTCAAGAGGAGCGTGATCGCTTTTGAACCAAGATTGGAGAATTGGAAGCTGTTGTCCGTCCCGCAAAGAACGAATCTGCCACGGAGAAAAGTTTCGCCGACCGCGCGACCCTGATCACGAAGATTCGGGAACTTCAGCAAGATAGTCTGGAGGCTCTCGAGATAGGCTTTAAGAATGCAGTGGAGCAGGTCGGTGCCGAGAATCTGGATGTTCAGCTTGCGCTCGACAGAATTAGCCCGTTCCTTCGTGTGGTCAATGGCAAGTTGGACCTGCCAGTGGAAGAGGACGAGGAGGATGGACGTCGGGTCGAGGACGAGATTGTTGTTTAGTTTTGCTTGTTCGGCCTGTGTGCCACTCTCTTTTGATCTTGGTTTATCTGGCCTGCATGCCATTTGTTTTTTTTTTGTAATGACTTGTGCCCGGCCTGTGTGCCAGGGGCTTTTTGATACTTTGTAATATTTGTACGCTGGGCTTCTGCCCGATTAATGCATTTTTGTTTATCTGCACGTGTAATGTTTGTATGTTTTCATTTGTGTGTGATGCTGTTGTATTTGCTATACTTTATTTACTTTTGGCTAAGTAGCAGAGAGTTTGGGACTTGCTCGACTTCGATACTCCTCGACCGCGTGGAGAGCTGGTCGAGTGGCCGGGAGCGTATTCTAAACTTTAATGAGGCTAAAAGCTCGTTTGGGGTCTTAGCTTCGTGGCGTGAACTTCCCATCGCGAGCTGGGTGTTCTGCCTATTAGGTACGACGACGGAGGAGCTCGGTCGAGGTGTCCTCGTCGGATCAAAGCGCTTGCGCACACACAACTCCGCCCTTGATCATCGTGTTTTATATAGGGGTGTCGCGCTTGTACCCTAGTGCGTCCCCGTAACCGCAGTGCTAGTGTTCGTGGGCAGTGCTTAACTGTAGTACTGTTTAAGCTTTTCAGCGTTCCATGGTCGAGCGAGTTCTTCCCCGTGCTGATTTTCGAGGAAGTAGGCTTTTGTCCCTGTTTTCACACGGACGCGGTACAGGCCCTCCCAGTTCGCGGCGAGCTTGCCTTCTTGCGAATCTTTTTCGTTCCTTCGTAGGACGAGGGCGCCTATCTGAAAATCACGTTTGATAACTTTGTCGTTATAACGTAAAATTATTTTCTGTTTAAGTGAAGCTTCTCGGAGAGAAGCGTCCGAACGTGTCTCCTCGACGAAATCGAGTTCTTCCCTCAGGGCTTCGTTGTTCGCGTCTCCGTCGAGGAGGGCTTCTGTCCTCCTCGAGGGTTCTCTAATTTCCACGGGGATCACCGCTTCCGTTCCGTAGGTCAGACGAAAGGGGGTCTCCCCGGTCATGGAATGTGGGGTTGTTCGGTAGGCCCAGAGGACGCTGTGTAGCTCCTCGACCCACCGTTGTTTGGTGTCTCCTAATCGACGTTTTAATCCTCGGAGGATTACTCTGTTCGCCGCTTCGGCCTTCCCGTTCGTTTGCGGGTGCTCGACCGACGTGAAGTGTTGCTTCGTGCCTAGTTTGGTGACGAAGTCTTGGAAGTTCCTGTCGATGAACTGTGTTCCGTTGTCGGTGACAATAGCTTGAGGCACTCCGAATCGGGCGAGGATGTTTCTTTTGTAAAAACGCAGTATGTTGAAGGCCGTGATTTTGGCCAATGCTTCCGCCTCGACCCACTTCGTAAAGTAGTCCACTCCGACGACGAGGTATTTGTTTTGATATGATCCCACGACGAAAGGTCCAAGGATGTCCACCCCCCACCACGTAAACGGCCACGGGGAGGACATCGTTTTGAGCTCGCTAGGAGGAGCGAGGTGCATGTCCCCGTGTCGCTGGTATCTATCGCACTTCTTGACGTGTTCCTTGGCGTCCTGTTGCATGGTGGGCCAGTAATACCCTGCTCGAAGTGCCTTACGGGCTAACGATCGCCCGCCGAGGTGCTGTGCATTGATTCCCTCATGGATTTCCTGGAGGATGCCAGGGACCTTGGTCTCCTCGACGCACCTGAGGAGGGGGATAGAAAACCCTCACCGGTATAGCTTGTCCTTGACTATCGTGTATGAGCATGCCCACCGCTTGACCATCCCTGCTTCTTTGGGATCTTCGGGCAGTTTTCCCGCCGTGAGGTACTCGTATACCGGGGTCATCCAGCAATTTCTGTCACCAATGGCGTTTACGTCTGCCGTCGGAGCGAGTTTGTCGATGCTCGGGCGGGAAAGTACTTCTTGTATGACGGATTTGTTCCTGCCTTTCTTCTTTGTGCTTGCCAATTTGGACAAGACATCTGCTCGGGTATTGTGCTCGCGAGGGATATGAGTTACTTCCGCGGAGGTGAATTTTTCATCTTTTCTTTCACCAAGGTCAAGTATTCGATGAGGCTGTCGTTCTTGGCCTGGTACTCTCCTCGGACTTGCGAGGCCACAAGCTGGGAGTCGGTGAAGATTTTGACCTCCTTGACGCCGAGGTCCTCGGCCAGCCGAAGCCCGGCGAGGAAAGCATCGTACTCTGCTTGGTTGTTCGACGTCGGGAAGGATAGTTCGAGGGATACCTCGATCAGGATGCCTTCCTCGTTTTCGAGGATGATGCCCGCCCCGCTTCCCTTCGGGCTGGATGCTCCGTCGACATAGATCATCCATTTTTGGGATCCGTTGGTCGAAGGTTCCGGGACGGTCATCTCCGCCACAAAGTCGGCAAATACCTGAGCCTTCAAGGCTTTCCTTCCCTCGTATTGGATGTCAAACTCGGCGAGTTCGAGCGACCACCTGAGTATCCTCCCCGCCATATCTGGTCGTCCAAGGAGTTGCCTTATAGGCTGTTCGGTCCTTACGACGACAGTGTGGGCTAGGAACTCTATCTGCTGATACCTGAGCTCGGGGCCTTGGAGGGCTTTGCTCATGAAGTAAATTGGTTTCTGCCCGTCCGGGGTTTCCCGAATAAGGACGGCGCTGACCACTTCACTCGTGATTGCGAGATACAAGAAAAGTGTCTCCCCGCTCTCAGGTCGTGAGAGGACCAGGGGTTGCGATAGGACTTGTTTTAGGTGGAGGAGTGCCTGCTCGCATTCTTTGCTCCATTCAAACGTCGCTTTTTGTCGAAGAAGTTTGAAAAATGGAAGTGCGTATTGCGCAGACTTGGCGACGAAGCGGGAGAGGGCGGTGAGCATTCCGTTCAATGATTGTATCGACTTCTTCGAGTCCGGAGTAGGGATCTCAGAGAAAGCCCTACACTTGTCGGGGTTGGCTTCGATTCCTCGCTCTGTGAGGTAGAAGCCGAGGAACTTACCTGCCCGAACGCCGAAGGTGCATTTGTCGGGGTTGAACCTCATGCGGCATCTCCTCGCTGTGTCGAACACCTTCTTGAGGTGCGCGGCATGGTCGACTTCTTCCGCGGATTTGACGATCATGTCGTCCATATAGACCTCGAGCATGTCGCCGATTTCAGCCCGGAAAACCCTGTTAATCATCCGTTGGTAGGTCGTACCGGCGTTCTTTAGGCCGAAGGGCATTACGTTGTAGTAGTAATTGCCCGACTCGGTCATGAAAGCCGTGTGCTGTTTGTCGACCTTATCCATGGGAATTTGGTTGTTTCCTGAGTAGGTGTTCATGAAGGATAACAAGTTGTAACCTGCAGAATTTTCGACCAGTTGGTCGATGTTAGGCAAAGGATAACAGTCTTTCGGGCAAGCCCGGTTAAGATCAGTATAGTCAACACACATCCTCCATTTTCCATTATTCTTTTTGACGAGTACAACGTTGGACAGCCAGGTTGTGTACCTGGCCTCCGAAATAAAATTCGCCTCTAGGAGGTCTTTTACAGCTTTTTTAGCAGCCTCCGCTTTTTCGGGAGACTGCTTACGCCTACGTTGAGCTATGGCCCTAGCGGCCGGATCTACTGCGAGCTGATGGCAAGCCACCTCGGGGTCAAGACCAGGTATTTCGGAGGCGCTCCATGCGAATAGATCAGCGTTCTCCCGGAGATATACCTTCAGCTGCTCCTTCGCCAGGTCAGGGATCCCGGTGCCAATCTTCACGTTACGGTCTGGATCGTCCCCGAGGGCCACGAGCTCAAAGTCTCCATCTAGGATGGGGCGCGTTAGGTGGAGAGGCAGACTGTTGTTTTCTGCCTGGAGGTCGAGGTCTTCTGCCCCGTCTTCATTGGTTTCTCCTGGGAACCTGCTGTCGAGGTCAACCGCGTTGACGCGCAGGAGAGGCGTCTGTTCGGTGTCCGGGGATGACTTTGCTCCGGTCTTGGGTTTGGTGCCGATGGAACTCATGCCTTTGATGGCAGCCTCGAAGCACCTCCTGGTCGCGTCTATGTCCCCGTGCATCGTAACTACCCGTCCCCTGGCCGTGTAGTACTTCATTTTGAGGTGGACCGTTGATGGCACCACTGTAAGTTCGGCCAGGGTGGTCCTCCCGAGGATGCAGTTGTAGAGGGATGGACATTCGACCACCAGGAAGCGGGTCTTCACCTGTCGGGCAGTGTCTTCGGCTCCGAATGTGACCATCAGCTCAACGTAGCCCCATGGTCTGGTGGTGGTTCCGTTGAACCCCTGCAGATCTGAATCGACGTACGGGGTCAGATGTCTCTCGTCGAGCTGGAGAGTCCCGAATAGATGAGCGTACATGATGTCGACCGAGCTGCCCTGGTCGACAAGGATCCTTCGAACGTCAAAATTCGCCATCTGTGCCCTGACCAAGAGAGGGATAGTGGTGTTGGGCGCTCCGTCGGGGAGCTCTTCGAGGTAGAAGATGATAGGGTTTGATTTCCCTTGCACCTTCTCGAGAGTAGTTGTCTTCGCCGATGTTGCGGACTCCAGTTCGTCAAATTTCCGCTTGATTGACCCGACAGACAACTTCTCGTAACCACCCCCGGAGATGACCATTACCTCGGGGAAGCCTTCCCAGGTGCTATGGGTAGCAATGGGGTCCTCGTGGGGGAAGTTCGCCCACATGTTGCGAACTACTTCCTGGCCCTCAATGTCTCCGGGGACGAAAAAGTCTTCGGGTCGAGTGACACTGAGGGCGACCTGAAGCCGACTCTCGTCGGAAGGAGGTGTCGCCTCCTCGACGTTTTGGGCTTCCCGGGAACTGGGACGAGGAGTATCATTTTTCTGGGCGTATTTCTTTAAGTGTCCTTCCTTGATCAGGATCTCAATTGCATCTTTAAGATGGATGCAGTCTTCTGTGACATGTCCGTGGCTCCGGTGGAACCTGCAGTACTTGGACTTCTCCGTGTTTGATTTGGGGGGAGTCGGCTTCGGAGAGCGGACGCCTCCTTTAAGAAATTTTGAGTTGGAGCACTCGGAGAAGATTCGCGCGCGGGGGGCATTAAGCGGCGTGTACTCCGTGAACAGGCCAGCTGGTCCTTTCTATTCGCGGGAGTCCCGGGGGCGGCCTTTCTTCTTCCTTTCTCCCCCGCGTCGGGGAGGAGAGTCTTCTTTGTGGCCGCGGGGGCCTTCCTTGCGCCTTGACTCTAGGGCGATCTGCGCTGCCTCTGACTCCTCGAGCTCGATGTACGACTGAGCTCGTTGGAGGAGGTCCTCCAGACGGCGGGGTCTGCGGAGGCCCACAGACTTGGCAAAATCGGATCCAAAACATAGTCCATGGATGATTAAATACTTCTTCATATCATCGGTCGTATGAACCTCGAAAGCTTCCCTGTTGAATCTCTCAATGTAGTTCCTGAGAGATTTGTTCTTCCCCTGGAAGATGCTCTCTAGGGCGGCCTCTGTTTTCGGGTGTCGACGAGACGCTATGAAGTGCTTGGTGAAGCGTTGCCTTAGTTGCTTCCAGGATGTGATCGACCCGGGTGCCAGACCTTTGTACCAGGTCATGGCGTCCTTCCGTAAGGTCGTTGGGAAAAGCCTGCACTTAATGGCCCCTCTGACGTTTCTGAAGTCGAGCATGGCTTCAAAACTTTCGACGTGATCGTCTGGGTCGGTCAGGCCATCGTAGGTCCCCAGTGGTGAGGGTTTCTCCATGCCCGCAGGAATTTGGGTGTCCATGATCTCCCAAGATAGGGGGTCCTCTGGTCGTCGTCGTCGCTTCTGGCTGGGGACCCTGAAGGGGATCGGTGATGTCGACCAGGTCCTTGTCACGGAGGGGAATTCCTTGAGCGGTTCCTCGGCCTTTCCTCGGTGGTCTTGCTCTTCTTGGTGGTTAAGGAAGGCCTGGGTTCCTTCTGAGGCAGGGAACGATGGCACTTCTGGGAGATCACCGGCTGAGGGCGCTCGAGGCGTGGTCGACGTCCCTCGTGCACCGGCGAGGGAGTTCGAGATTCTTCTGACGGGGTCCTTCGCGAGGAAGGAGAACGGCGGGGCGACGGTGGACGACGATGTCTTCGTGGGGAAGATCGCCGTGTCCGCCCTCGCTCTAGTGCTTCAATTCTGAGATTCTGGTGTACGATCAGCTGGTTGGTCTGATTGACCAAGGCAAATAGGGCCACGGTGCTCGAATCTGCATTGGGCGGAGGAGCAACTGGCTGAAAGATGGCTTGCTGGTCATCCTGCTTGGCGGCATCGTAAGCCGTGTCTTGGGAGTCTGGGGAGGCGGTTTGCCCGTCTCTCACGTCGCCTTGCTCGACGTTGAGGGCAGCCGCGTCCTCGCGATGGTTTCCGTTCTCGATTTGCGCGAGGACGGTGTCCAGAGCTTTGTTCGCAGACAGGTTGTTGGCCATGCTGGTGAACGAGAGGATTGCTTTGGTTTATCGTTGAAGGAAAAATGAGGAAGCAATAGTTTCCCACAGATGGCACCACTGATCGTACCTGGATCAGACAGTTATTCAGTGGCCAGCAACGTCGTATGGACTTCAGCTTCAGTGAAGTTGAAAGACGGCGAGGGGGGGGGGGGTGTACCTTTAAGGTACTCTGACGCTCAAGTAAGGCAAAGGTCACCAGTAAAAGCAAGTACAGAAAAAGGTTAGAGTGTATGAGATTGTGTAACCTGGCCCTCTCAAGTGAGAGGGTACTTATAGAGAGCCCCAAGTGCGGGGCCAACAGTTACTTGCACTGGGTTGGATTTCCAGGACCCAATCCAAGTAACTGCCAGGGCTTAAGCGGCGTAGTGAAGACCAGCATGTGGTCTTCCCCCTGGGGTAACCGTTCCTAGATCTCTGGAGTTAGGGCAGACCGATTCCATCGGGAGTGGGTGGTTACATGAGAACGTGTCCTCGCGGGGAGGAGTCCTGCGTGTCGGGGAGAGACGTGTCCTCGTGGGGAGGACTCTTATGTGTAGAAGGAGATGGCACCTCGTGGGGTGGAGCACCTGAGTGTCGAGGAGGAGCGAGCCCAGAGAGGTTTATCGCCTCTGCCCGATGCTCTATGCTGTGCCAGCCCGAACACCGCCGAGGTGTGGCGCTGCCCGACACTGTTGAGGTGGGCATGTTCTCGACATTGGTCGTGCTAAGAGGCCTTTGCTGGGCCATCCCAGGACGTGTGGGTTAGTCCTACTCGATTAAGGGGCAGACCCCGGCCCAGTCCAGAACAAATTTTATTTTGAATGGTCAATGGCACTATACTAGCAGTTGGATTTTCATGTTTCCTTTACTTCAATAAAAGTTCATTCCTTCTCTTCTAACATTATTACAAATAATACATTTTATAACAAATCTTTCATCTCACCTATTCAAAAATCAAGATAAAATATCATGGCGCGCCATATTTTATTTATTTTTTAAATAAATACCATATATTCCCTCGGGTTTCTAAATATTACCGAGGGGGAAAATAATTCAGGAGTTTCTTCGATTCGCAGAAACAATAATTCATATCTTTATTTTTTTAAAAGTTGTGTCTTTCTTTTTATTTATTTTAAAAATTAATGATATATCCTTCAGTTATATTTAATAATCGAAAAATTATATTATCATATTTTACTATAAAAGCACTCGTTAATCAGATTTTACCCTAAACCTAACATATATGTAGTCGGTCTAATGTCTTACTCGTCATTCTTTTGGATGGATTACAAGTCAGAACAAATCTTCAATGTTCTTCACTCTTGAACAAAACACTTTTTCCACCCTAGTGATCTATCTCACATAATGATGTGATTGTTGTATTTTTATAATAATCTTTCTATGTTGTCAACCAAAGAAAACATTGAGAAATTTATTCCTAAATACAATCATCCATTTCTCTTTCATGTTCTCTTTCATATTCTTTTTCATGTGAAAGCATTTGTCATGAAAACATTTGCTCAAGATAATGAAATCTCTTTGGGATGGATTGCAAAGAAAACATTGTTGTATCTATCTCACATAATTATGTTGATTGTTGTATTTTTATAATAATCTTCTATGTTGTCAACCAAAGAAAACATTGAGAAATTTATTGATTTCCTCTGTTGACAACATTGAGAAATTTATTCCTAAATACAATCATCAATTTCTCTTTCATGTTCTCTTTCATATTCTTTTTCATGTGAAAGTATTTGTCATGAAAACATTTGCTCAAGATAATGAAATCTCTTTGGGATGGATTGCAAGTACAGAAAAAAATATTCTCTTAGTTGGAACAAATAACTTATCAGAAATCAGAAATTTGAAAATATATGTTAATCTTCAAGAATCCATTGTCAAAATCTTGATTTGTTTAAATAATTTATTTTAATATTTTGCGTAAACAATATAAATATAAAAAAAACTTTTTCCCCTCGATTTTTAACTGAAACCGCGAGGTAAGTGACGCTTGGGGTTTAACATATTTTATTGTATTTTTTTCTTAAAAAAAATACATTTTACCTCAATTTTAATTAAAAATATGTAAAATATATGCATGTTTATTCAGTTTCTTCATCGTTCTTAAACAAATCTTTTTCGTCCATTTAATGAGTATCAACGTTCAAGACACTGCCATTAGTGATTCTCATACAACCTAAAACCATCATTATAAAAATATTTTGAATATTAAAAATTGATAATGAAACATTTGACACGAAAACTTTGAAACTTAAAAAAAGTTTATTAAATTCTCAAAGATAGATTGCAAGAGCAAAAAATTAATTGGGTTTAAGGTTTGAATTCTTAAATAATCATATAACTGAATATTTATTTTATTTATCTATTTTTGTTTGTTTTATATCAGACATTTGATCTTCCTCAAAAGATCAATGAAACGAGGATCCTCAACATTTCTCTTCTCCAAGATATCCAACTTTGTTCTTCAATGACAACAATGACAATGAAGAACAAATGTAATATTCTGTGTAAACAATGTAGTTTGTAAATAAATAAAGTTATTAATATTATGTATAAACAATGTAGTTTGTAATCAAATTAATTTATTAATATTCTGTATAAACAATGTAATGAGTATATATATATATATATATATATATATATATATATATATATATATATATATATATATATATATATATATATATATATATATATATATATATCTTTCTCCTCGGTTTTGTTTATAAACCGAGAGGTATATGACGTCAGTTTTGAAAAATATAAAAAAGCTATTGCTGAGTATCGAACCCATGGCCATTTCAACTAAGCACTCGGTTATTCTTAAACCTTGGGATAAAGTGACAATTTTTCATGACGCTTTTTGTTACCTCGTCTCTTTAACCGAGGTTAAATCAAGTTCGCGTTCGAGGTTACACGTGTTTTTTGTAATAGTGTAAATGATATTTCTGAGGAGGACAAAATTGTTTGGCGTCTCTCAATGTCCGGTGATACTTCACTTAAGGATGCCTACAAGTTTAAAGCTCCTTCAACATCTCAGCCTTGGACCAAGAGAATGTGGAGCAAAGATATTCCTCCAGCTAAATCTATGGTGGTTTAGAAGCTTATGTTAGACAAGGTATTAACAGATGACAAGCTTAAGCATTGGGGCATAAATTTAATTTCCATGTGTACCCTCTACAGAAGACACGAAGAAACTAGCATACACCTTTTCTTTAAGTGCTCTTTCGCAAATAATCTATGGTACTGGTTATACAACTCCGTCAACATCATTAACCCTCCTTCAACCTTGAAAGAGTGGTGGGATCGTTGCTCTAATAGATCTAAACAATGTTCTCTAGTTCTTAATGCATTCATCATCTACATCATCTATAATGTGTGGGAAGATAGAAACCGGGCTAGATTAAAAAATCAAAAACCTAACATTTGGTTCTCTATTCAAAAAATCAAAAGCCAAATCTTCCTGACTGAAAACACTACAACTGCTGCCTCTTCTTCTTTCATTGATGACTTCAAAATTATTAAAGTTTTCAACATGAAAATCCATCCACCTAATGCTCCCAAGTTATTTAATTTTTTTGGTATCTCATTCTCTTGACTGGGTTAAGTGTAATTGAGATGGAGCTTTTATTCATAACTCCCCTTATGTTAGTTGTGGTGGAATCTTTAGAGCAAGCCATGGAAATTTCTTGTTGGCTTTTGCTGCTCAGATTCAATGGCCATCCTCTACTCTTGCCGAGTTTGAAGCTTCCATAAGTGCTATTGAGATTGCAATTGGGAGAAGTTGTGGATTAAATCAAATTCAAAACTTGTGGTTTAAGCTTTCACTAAACCATCCTTAGTTCTTTGACAAGTAAGGAACAAATGGAACAATTACATCAACTTTTATGCAAATAGACATTTTTTCTCACATCTATAAAAAAAGGAAACACTTGTGCAAATTTTTTCGCTAATTTTAGTTTAAATTTGACCTCTCTAACCATTTTCGAGTCCATTCCTTTAGCTTTGAGAAAGAACTTTGTAAGTAATATATTATGTTTGTGATTGTTATAGATTGACTTCCTATTGATGGGTGAGGTTTGTCCCTCCATCTTTTTCGAGGACAGTGTATTATTCTCTTGTATCGTTTTCTTTTTTCTTTTTTAATATATGAGCTCTTGATCAAATCTAATGACATTTTGGGAAATCAAATCCCCTTGTTCTCACTATCCTGTAGCATTCACACATTTGACTCGCTTGCAATTGTTGGATCAAAATTAAACTGTTTTAATTTTAACGAAGTTTTCAATTTTGTTTAAAATAAAAATATAGAGTTTAAAGTTTCAGTCATTCAAATTTAATTCAACGACTACAAATATATCGAATATGTGAATGTGGTAAATATTTAATGTTGGGAAACTTGGTCCAACATTTTGAAGAGTTAACAGGATACTAATATTGAGAATGTACTACGTTGATTTTTGCTATCTTCAACATTTCTTTGTTTTCTTTTAGGAAACTCAAGTAGATTTAAAAAAAAAAAGTGTATCATATATGATACTTCAAACTCTATGTAAACTCATAATTGCTTCTCCAATTCGATCATATGTCTTTGTTTTACAGTTTCTTTCAACTCTTTGTTTTACAGCTTAACAGAGTCGTCACCGATCTTTATTTATTCCCATAGAGGGAAAGAGAAAATATCAAATAAAACCCCTAAAAGAAAGGATAAAGATATGATCATCGCAACCAATATCAGGGTTCAGGAGTCGATTACGCAAGAGAAAGGTATTAGCACCCCTCACGTCCGTTGTACTTAACGGGAACCATTAGGTTAGTTGTGCGTGTTAGTGTTTGTTTAAAAGTTAGGCTTCTCAAGTTATTAAAAGGAAAGAAAGGAGAAAAGGATCTAAAAAGGTTTTAATTACCAGGGAAAAAAGAAAGGGACCTAAAAAGGTTTTTTTTACTAGGGGAAAGAAGAAAGGGACCTAAAAAGGTTTTTATTACTAGGGGGCCTGACAAGATTTTGCGATCCTGCTCCTACGTATCTCAAAAGAGAAATCAAGGCACACATAGTTCTGGGTAAAACAAATTTATTTGTTGGTCGATTTTAGCGAAATTTATCTTGTATTAATCGACATAAAACATTGTTTTACCCAAAACAGGGGAGGAGCGGACGTTTACACCACATTGAATGTATTTACAAATCACATTCACGTCACTTAACTCGACGGTTATGGATGAAGCATTTCTTTGCATCATATTAAGACAAAATGTCTTTCGTTTTTGAAAAAGAGTTTTGGTTGTGCCAAAAGGAAAAAAGGTTTGGATGTGCTTGACGTGTTTTAGAGTTGATGAGAGAGTTTCGGCGAGCTGGAACTACATCTTGTGTCCTTACTCTCGGGAGAACATTGACTACACCCCGCTCCTTTTTCATCTTTACTATTGAAAAGTGTTTATGAAAATGTTTAGAGTGGTTGGAAAAGGTTGATGGTGATGCATGAAGCGATCCACTTACAAGTTGGGTATGGCTTGATATATGGATCAAGAATGCTTTGAATTTGGTTGATGATTTTGAAAAATGGTTTGATAATGGAACGAGGTATGAATAGTGACAAATTGGTGTTAACCAATGTTTTTGAAAATGAAACTTGGTGTTGACCAAGTTCATTGATTTTATGAAAGATTGATTTTATATTTTTGTCTTGTTTTTTTTTCTAATGACCTAATTATCTAGATAATGGAAATAAAAGCGACAAAAACAAATAACAACTACAAACAAGGATGAGGGATACATTGGGGAACATGATAAAACGATTAGAGTACAAGCTAGTAAACAAATAAATGCAAGCATGGAAAGAAAAGAGCTCATTGTAAGAAGCCTCAAGAGTAAGCCACGAGACCGAAATAAACCAAAATCGTAAGCAACTGAATTTAACTCTAAGTTAACTTAGAGTGGATTCATGTAAGAATCACTCTATAAGAAGTCGAGCAACTGAATTTATGCATCCAACCGGTTCTCAAAAGTTAAATTTAATTTTAACTCCGAAATCGCAATGCAATGAAAGGCAAGACAATCCAAAATATTACTATAACTATGTTACAATTTTTTTTACACCAACTCAAGATAATCGAAAAATAAAAAATGAGAAAAGCCAAACACAACACACACGCGTTATCTACAATAAATCCACCTTGCTACAGAATCGAAATAGAGCTAAAATAAAATAAAATAAGAAAATAATATTAACATACTAATATATATAAAACTAACAAAAACTAAAAGTTATATTATATACATATTAAAACTCTACTTATATATATATATAACATTGAAATTGAAACTACTAGTATACATATTAATAGAACATAAAGTGTATATAAAACATGAATATTAGCATATGGATATATATAAGACAATGAACCAGAACTTCAAAAAAATACAAAAATGAAAGTCAATATGTTAAATAAAGATAAAATAAGAGGAAGAAAAACAAACAAGTTACTGTATTTTTGTTTGTGATGTGATTATGAAAGGTGAGTACTTATGATGTGATATCAAGATGGAAGAAAAAATGGCATGGATGTTTGTTAGGTCTGTAATTTTATGATTGGCAACAATTTTGGTAAAACATGTTTAATTTGGAAAAACATGTATCAAAACATCAGAACATTTCTACATTTTAAATCCTTGAAGATTTGATTTTAAAATATGAGATTCTGGTTGATTTTAGTTCTCATACAGGCGCAACTAAGCAAGGATATTTTAGGAACATTGCAGATTTGATTTGGTTTCATAAAAAGAATCTTGGAGACTTTTTAGAAAACTTTGAAGATTCGTTCCTATTTTTGGGGAAAAATTATGCAGTTGATTTACAACTGGAAGATTTGATTTGATTGAAGAGTCCAAGCCCATTCTGCAAGAGTCTATAGAAAGAGACTTACTAAACCTAGAAACTTAAGCGTTATCATTGAAGAAACCGTGTGTGCACAAATAAGGGTTTAAGGTTTGAGAGTTCTTTTAGTGTGTTGTGTTTTGTATGCCACTCTTGTATCAGGTTTGATGCATTAAGTTGACTGATTGTTTATTGTTAATTGTTCACTCTAAAGCTTTTAAGCAAGAGTGTATTGTTGTTAGTTAAAGCTTTTAAGCAAAAATAATTATTGTCTTGAAAGTGTGTCATTTCTATTTTGGTGTTGTTGAATTGTCACTAGTTTGTGACTGGTAGGAAGTGATAGGGTTTCTCATATCTAGGAGATCCTAGGTAGAAGATAGCACAGGTAGTGATTAGATGATAAGTTGTAAACGGGAGAGTTTAGCTTTGAACTAATATTATTATAGTGGATTTCCTTCCTGGCTTGGTAGCCCCCAGATGTAGGTGATGTTGCACTGAACTGGGTTAACAATTGATTGTGTTATTTATTCTTCTGCAATTTACTTTCTGCATTTAATTATTTTCTGTTAGTAGATGACGTCTTAACATCTGTCTTGACATTGTGTTTTGGTGTTGGGACATCAGTCTTGACATCTGTCTTAAAGTACCAGAATTTCAATTAGCATCAGAACAGGTCACTTTGTTATGTTTTTGGGTGAACTATAGGGAGTTTGTATTCTGGTACTATAGATAAGGAAGTAGGAGGAAATGTAAACATGCCTCCAGCCTTATATGACACTAACTATGACTATTGGAAGGCACGTATGGTGGCTTTCTTAAAATCCATGGATAACAAAACTTGGAAAGCTATCATCTAGGGTTGGGAACATCCTATTGTTAAGGATAAATATGGAAAGGAGACTTTGAAGCTGGAAGAGGACTGGACCAAGGAAGAAGATGACACTGCTCTTGGAAACTCCAAAGCCTTGAATGCTCTATTCAATGGAGTTGACAAAAACATGTTTAGGTTGATCAACACCTGCATTGTGGCTAAGGATGCTTGAGAAATTTTCAAGACAACTCATAAAGGTACATCTAAGGTGAAGATGTCTAGACTTCAACTGCTCACTACCAGATTTGAAAATTTAAAGATGAAAGATGATGAAAGCATTCATGAATTTCACATAAATGTTCTTGAAATAGCAAATTCTTTTAGTGCCTTAGGAGAAAAGTTGACTGAAGAAAAGCTGGTTAGAAAAATTCTCAGGTCTCTACCTAAGAGATTTTACATGAAGGTCACAACCATTGAAGAAGCCCAAGACATAAGCAAAATGATAGTGGATGAATTTGTTAGGTTACTTCAGACCTTTAAATAGGCTATCAATGAAAGATCTGAAAAGAAGAACAAAAGCATATCTTTTATCTCCAACACTAATGATGAAGAGGCTCAATGTGACATGGAGACTGATGAAGGAATTTCTAATGCTATTGTGCTTCTTAGGAGGAAATTCAATACGGTGTTGAAGAGTATTGATAGGAAGTCAAGACCAGATGTCGAGGACATGTCATTCGACATCGGGAAGAACAATAATTTTTAGAGAAAAGCAAGAACAGAGAAGAAGCCGAATAAAAGAAAAGGTACTCAGTGTCAAGAAAGTGAGGGTTTTGGTCACGTTAGATCAGAATGCCCCACGTACCTCAATAAACAAAAGAAGGGCTTGTCTGATGATGATTCTGAAAGTGAATATGATATTGAAATTACTAAGCATGCCATAGCACTCACTGGTAGAAGTGATTCTGATGAAGATTCTTATGATGAAGAGGTCACTTATGAAGAATTAGTTGCTTCCTTCAAGGAACTATGTATCAGAAGTGAAGAGGTTTGCACGATAGGAGAAAAGCAGAAGAGTCTTATAACTCAACTGCAGGATGAAAAAGAGACACTTTTATCTACTGTATGTGGTCTTCAAGATAAAGTAATCCTATTGAATTCTAAACTTAAAAATATTACCAAATCCATAAGAATGTTGAACAATGGATCTGATGTGTTAGATGAGATTCTTTAAGTTAGGAAAGGAGGTAAAATGTTTATTGGTATAGGGTTTAATTATCAGCCTTTAAATAATCAAAGAAAAATCTATGTGACAAAGTTTGTTCCTGCTGAAGTAAAGGGTGAGTTCATAATGTCTGACCAAATGTTACAACATTTAGCCAGACTTCAGAAAACTCAGACCAGAGCCAAGTTTCAGCCTTGGAAATGTCATTATTGTGGTAAATATGGTCATATAAAGCCCTTATGTTACAGACTCTATGGTTGCCCAAATCATCCAACACAACCTAGGACTAATCATGTGATGACTAAAACTAGAAATGAGTGGAAACCTAAGGTCGTTAATTCTAGTCTTATAGCCCATATTTCCTTTAGGGCTTCATCTAGAAGAGACTGGTACTTTGACAATGGGTGTTCTAGACAAATGACTAGAGTAAAGAAGTTCCTTAGGGACATTAAGTCCCACTCCACCAGTTATGTCACTTTTGGTGATGGTCTCAAAGGTGAAATTAAAGGTGTTGGAAGATTAGCTTGCTCAGGATTCCCTAGTCTTGATAATGTTCTCCTTGTGAAAGAACTGACTGCTAATTTGATAAGCATAAGTCATCTATGTGATCAAGGTCTAAATGTGAATTTCACCAAGTTTGGAAGCTTGGTTACAAATGAGATGAATGATGTTCTGATGAAGGGAGTTAGGACTAAAGATAACTGCTATTTGTGGGTTCCTCAAGAAACTACATGCTCTTCCACTTGCTTAGCTCTCAAGAAAGATAAAGTCAAGGTATGGTCTCACAAGATTGGACAACTTAATCTCAAAGGCATAAAAATAATTGTGTCTGAAGAGGCCTTTAGAGGTATTCCTAAGCTCAAAATAGAGGAAGGAAGAATCTGTGGGGAGTGTCAAATTGGGAAACAAACCAAGATGTCACATACCGAGTCACAACATCAGACTACTTCTGAAGTTCTAGAACTTCTGCATATGGAGTTAATGGGACCAATGCAGGCAAAAAGCCTGGGTGGAAAGAGGTATGTCTATGTGGTTATAGATGATTTCTCTGGGTTTACATGGGTAAACTTTCTTAAGCAAAAATAAGACACCATTGGAGTCTTTAAAGAATTATGTAAAAATGTTCAAAAGGAGCAAAAAGGTAAGATTGTCAAGATTAGAAGCTATCATTACAAGGAGTCCGAGGATGCTAAATTCTCTGAACTTTGTGCTTCAGAAGATATCAATTATGAATTTTCTTCTCAGCAAGATGGAATTATTGAGTAAGAGACTAGGGATATACAAGAGTCAGCTAGAGTTATGCTTCATGATAAGCAATTGCCATATCACTTTTGGGTTGAGGCTATGAACACTGCATGCTATATTCATAATAGGGTCACTTTACGAGAGGGAACTCAATCACTCTCTATGAGCTATGGAAAGGAAGGAAATGTACAGTCAACTACTTTCATATCTTTGGAAGTAAATGCTATGTATTGACTGACAAAGATCAAAAGGGTAATATAGCTCCCATAAGTGATGAAAGGATATTTCTGGGTTAATCCTCAAGCAGCAAAGCTTATAAAGTTTTTAACTCCATAATTGGAATGACAATGGAATCTATTAGTGGGGTAATTAATGATTTAATTACTAAGCAAAGGATGGATGTTGAAGCTGTCGTAACCCGAAATTTGACCTCGCCTTTTGCCTTTTTGCATAAGCATGTGCATCTGCATTTCCGGCATGCGCATTAGCATTTTTTTCTCTGTGGTTTTGTTGCAGGCATATCTAGAATTTCAGAAAGTTTCAAAGCCTGATTAATCATATCCTCACAAAGTCATCACGATATCAACACAAGCAAAATACAAGGGTTTCCATGCCTATTTATCAAAGCAAAGAGTCAAAGTTCAGAGCCACGGCTATAGCACATTGTTTCAAGCAAAATTGGGAAAACTTTGCTTGTGTTAATCGATTAACCAATTTGAAGGCAAAACTAGTTAATCTATTAACACCCTTTTACAACGATGTTTTCAGCTTCTGGACAACTGTTAATTGATACACCTGCAAGTTTTGCAGAATTTCAGCATTTTACAGCACTGCAGCAGCTTCTCCTCTATTCTTTTGGTCTATTTGGTTCTAGTATCATGTGGAATATTCTAGACACTTCAATAATTCACTTGCATTTTTCTACAATACATCATTTTCAATCAAGACCACCATGCACCTTTGTCTCCAAACATGGGAACCATTGGATTTTTAGCTTGCATTGGGATGCTCCCACCGAGTTAACAAATAACTAGCTGAGTCAACTTCCAACTCAGTGAGTTAGATGTAACTAACTCCAAACCAAATGCTAAACCACCCTTAGCTAGCTCCAAACCAAGTTCCAAACCTATCCCACTCCAAACCTCCGCTCTATATAAAGAAACCTTCACTTTGTTGCAAGGGACCTTGATCATTTATCACTTTTTTCACTCTCAATTCTCTCTCACTTTCACTGTTCTCTCTCAATTCTCTCTTAATTTTCTATAATTCATCTTCATCTTATTCGCCAAACCACACACAAAAGCTCAATTTCCACCATTAGAGTGTAACAATCTTCACCTTGAACTTGTTATTCTCTTGAGCTAAACCTCCATTCCACTACATTTCTACTTGGATTTCTGGATCTACAGTAGCTTCTATTTCAATTCAAGTAATCATCTCAAGTGTTTTGGTGCAAGTTTATATTCAGAGCATTTATCGGGTTTTTTTCAATTTCGCTACGATTTGATCTCAAGCTTGGAATTCTCTGGTTTTCTTTGCTTATTCTCACCATATTTTACTTGCAACAACTACCAAGGAAAACCTCCGCCTTGTAGGTTGGTAATTCTTGCTCGATTTTATGTTTTCGATAGTTTTCGCATTTTTCACGATGTAGCTTAACTGAGGTTTTTGTTGCTTGAATTCTTGATTTGGCATGATCAATTCTTTTAGCTTTTATTTGATATGAATTAACATGTTTTATGCACCTTGTTCGATGCTTTGATCCATTGCAATTACATGAAAATCTGTTGCTGGAAGTGCTTTTGAAAAGCTGTTTTTTCTGCTTCTGGTGCAGTGTTAATCGATTAAATATTTGTAAGGAAAAACTGGTTAATCAATTAACACCTTATTACAGCGCCATTTTCAGCTGATAAATAGTTGTTAATCGATTAACCATTTGCAAGGCAAAATTGGTTAATCGATTAACACTGTTGCAGAAGCTGTTTTTTGTGTTTTTTCATGTTTGTTTGGATTTCTTTCCACATTTAACTTCCATGGCTTGACATACTTGATATTTGTGGATGTTTTTTGAGATTTTTAGCCTTGGGTTGAATTATGTATGCAAAACTTTAATGCACGATTTATAGATTATGAAATTGTTTGCATTCTTGAAGTTGTGTAATCATGTTGCTTTTTGCATACTCTTGTTTATGTGTTAACATGATTAATGATGCATGCTAATCGATTACTGTTAATGCTTGGAAAATTCATTCTCGATTGCATTAAGTTTGTTCTTTATCGAACAAATTTAATCTTGTATAATCATTACTTCACACTTTTGCTTTAATGATTTTTTGACTCATTTGAAAAATTATTGGCATATCCTTTCCCCTTGATCGATCGATCGAAACCTTGTTTCGATTAGTTAATCCTTATCTTCTTCTTCTCTTTAGGATCCCTTTAGAGTTTCTCCTTCTTGGTCCCCTGCGGAATCGGATGTCTGAACAACACATTGGAGCACTGTACAAATTGTGTCGTTTCTCTATCGGTTTCAATTTCTGCACTACACTGTGGGCGTTAGAGAAGGAATGAGGATGGAGTCTCTCTTACCCTCATTCTGACTATTTTTTGTAAGGGCTTCTTGTCCTTAAATCGAGAATAGTCACCTCTATCCAAGGACTGTAGTGTCTCTTGAGTTTAATCCTTGATCACTCATATCCTTTCAATCTTTCCTTTGATTAATCACCATTTCCTTGATTCAAGATCATTATTCTGTGGGTTAATCACCTTCTCTTGGCTCATCACCCGTTCTTTGGTTAATCACACTCCATCTGTTATTACTAATTCTCTTCTTCCCCACCGAACTCACAATCCTTTTTCTTCGGTTAATCACAGTCTGTCTGTTAAGCACCGAGTCTCTAGCAGAGTTCGCAACCTTCTCTTGGTTCCTCTCCCTTTTTCGTTGGTTAACCACTTGCCTGTTAGTTAAAACACCAATTGCTCCTTTTTCTCAGTTAACCACAATCTATCTGTTAACATACTGAGTTTCTCTTGGGTTAATCACCTTCTCTTGGTTCATCACCCATTTTTTTGGTTAATCACAGTCCTCCTGTCAAAACCAATTTTCTCTTAGGTTAATCACCTTCTCTTGGTTCATCACCCATTTTTCTGGTTAATCAAAGTCCATCTGTTGACACCAAACTTTTTTCCCCACAGAGTTGCAATCTTCTCTTTCCTCGGTTAATCACAGTCTACTTGTTAATATACAGAATCTTCAGTGTCTCTTACTTTGTTTCGATCCCATTCATTTTCTCTTTTATTCTCTTGGTTTCGACACCATTTCTTTGCCTTTCTTTCCTAGTTCTAACACTGTTTCCTTTTGGGCTTTCCCAGTGGAGTCTTTCTACCTTCTTTCGCTCTTAGTTTTGACACTGTTTTCCTTTTCTTTCTCTGTTCTAGTTCCTCGAACTACAGAGATATGACTTCCTCATTGCACTAAGAGGATACGTAGGCACGAGATCGCGAGATCTTGGCGAGCTACCTTCTACCTTCTTCCATTCTTCCTTCTCTTCCCTGGTTCCGTGAACTACGGAGCTATGAATTCCTCATTGCACTATGAGGATACGTAGGCACGAGGGCCCCAATCCTCCGTAAGAATTTTTCTTTCTTTTTCCTTTTTCTTTTCTCTTTAGCTAGTAGCCTTTAGATAGATAACCCATCCAAGCCTAGAAGCAAGCAGAATGGTTCCCGTCGAGTACGACAAATGCGTGAGGTGCTAGTACCTTCCTCTCGCATAATCGACCCCCTTACCCGTTTCTCTTTCCCTTGGGTTTTATTGATATTTTCCCTGTCCTTTGGGACTAAATAAAGTTCGGTGGCAACTTTATTGTATCTTTGAGTGTGCGATTCACTAAGGTATAATCCTGCTAGCTTCAGAAGCCAATGTTGAAACATCCTCTGGGCCGACTGATGAGGCAGGAAGAGAAGAAAGCTATAATTTCACTAGCATTACGTCAGATAAATCTCAAGTCACAACATGTCTCTCTATTAGAGTTTAGATATAACAATCCAAGGAATTCATCGCAAGACACCCTACTGAAGACAACATCACTGAATTTACAAAGAAAATATCAAACTCTTGTCTTGTCTCTAAGCTTGAACCAAGGATGAGTCCTATTATTCAAGAAAAGAAGATCTTGAATTTCATTATTGGAACAAGTGTTTATGGTGTGTTCTACTTTTACAGCACTAATTTCATGATGAAAGAATTTTACAATGCTGATGGATGTGCTTTTGGGAAAACTGCTGAAGCTGAATATGGTGAAACAAGAAGAGGTGGCTCTCAACTACTGTGGATGAAATAGATGTTGAAGGAATATAATATCAAGCATGATGTCATGACATTACATTGTGAATATTCGAATATTATCAGATATCTCATTCAACGTGGTTGGAACAAGAACTGTGATAGTCATAATCAACTAATCAGGAATCTTGCTGAAGGCAAGGTTGTTATTTTGAAGCATGTGGACACTAAGGAACAACTGACTATTATGTTTACTAAAGCCTTATATGCAAATCAATTTGAGAACATAAGCAGTGGGCTAGGCACTTGCCCTATTAAGGATTTATAGAAATTACAGATGTGGAGGAATGCAACAAATACTGTATCTTTCCTCTCTTCTATGAGGCATGATAAGCCTAAGCAAGTTGCCATTGTTAAGGGATGGAACAAAATATCTCTGAAATATAGAAGGGTTGTTTTGAAGAAGACATGTTTTAAGGCTGTGGCAAGGGAGTTCAGTGTCAACACTCCTAAAACATGTGACAACAACAAGAAGTGCAAAAGGATCTTTGACAGGGGCAAGAGGTGGAAGATCACCTGAAGATGATCAAGACTGTGTGTTTTCACCAAGTTATGTATGTTTCCATTAATTTGTTTATGCTTGAATGCACTGTGTGATTCCAACTTGTTGTTTACATTTACTCTAATTTTTGTCAATTTTAGCTAAAAAGGGGGAGTAAAGTGTTGGTGTATTTTTGTTTGTCCTGATGTATTGTCACATGTTTTGACATGTTGATTAACATTGTGATAGGACTTTGATACTACTAAGGAGAGAGTAGTCTATTGTTGATGCTTGCTATATGCAACTGTTTAGGGGAAGCATGGTTGTCTGTCATGCTTGTTTTTATTTGTGAGGCTTATTTTTCTTCTGCTGCATGTGCCTCTGATGTGTGAACTTGGATAGTTCATGTTTTTTATTTTCTTGTGATTTGGGTTTTCCCTTTGAGGGGGAGTATTGGTTATGTGTGACAGGGGGAGTAACGGACCTATTTGAGGTTTCTGTGTTAGAGCTATGGTGATGTGATCTCAGACCACATGTCTTGAGGGGTGATCTCTGGAGATTTATGGAGATTGAAGGAGTTGCAATCTCTAATGATCTGTAGATGCATTTTATCTCTGATATCTTTTTGTTTGCAGTTTGTGTTGGAGCTAGAATATCAGCAAGCAAAAATTAATAAGTAACCCAATTTATTGTTCTCCACATGGATCAGTGCGAGGGAAAGAATTCCATTTAACGGTTTCTATATTTCTAAGCTCATGAATCAAAAGTTTTGGTCTACAGCGGAACCAAAAGCAAATGCGGAAAATGTAAAGACGGAAAATATAAAGTAAAGACTGAATTATAAACGGAGCCTTGTTGGAATTGGATCTCATCAATAGATAACACGTGTATTCTTCTAATCAAGTAAACACAAATCAATCATTTGCCTAATATCCTCACGTATCACTCACAATAGAAGTTATGTCTAACGCAAAGTTGGGAGGCCAACTGTATTGTCTCATCAGTGATGTCTCACGCAACAAAACCAACACAGAGCATTAGGACCTGATACTCACGCAAGTGTTAAGCCTAAATCTATGTCTAGAGTTCAGGACAAAACAAATATTACTAAAACATCCATATCAAATAAATGATTGCTTCGTATTAAACCAAGATCAGAATACGTACACACGCTTAACCCCTTTTACATGTATTCAACTAATTTGCCCAATGGATGTGAATATTCTTCTTCATCACTATTATCACGCATCCTCGCGACTGTATCGACCCTACTCATGCTACCCATGCTACTTAATCAACACAATACAACAAAAGATAAAATGAATATCAACTCACAAAACCATGTCAAAAGCTTGCTCATTGATAAAAGAAAATCTAAGACCAAAGATTTGTAAAGGTTTTGTCAAGCCCACAAATAATCAATAAAAGACAACAACAATAGAAAATCAGAATTCATTCACAAACATAAATTAGATGAAATATATAAAGTATCAAAAGATTACATCCTTCTCCTACAAGAAATCAAAGATCCTACCTTTTCTCCCTTGGAAATGAGAAGATATAAGCTCTGATCTTTTATTTACAAGTTTCTCTCCAAAATTCCAAAGATAATAACCTAAAAAGTGTGAAAATCCTATTTATACAATTCAGGAATTTACACGTTCGCTAAGCGAACGATTCATTCGCCCAGCGAATGGTGAAAAATGGCACTTTAAGGGCCTCTGAAAGCTTAAACTGCCCTTGGCTGTCATCGCGGGCTCGCTAAGCGAATGTTTCATTCGCTAAGCGAGCTACTCGCCAAAACCTTCGCCAAGCGAATTTTGGTTCATTTCTCCACTGCCTCAGCCAAGAGTCCTTCGCCAGGTCCTTCACCCAGCGAATGAAGCAGCGAACACTCGCTGGCAAGTTCTCCAGGATTCGCCAAGCGAACCCTGCTGTTGTTTTCCTCCTTATTTGACAGCTTGCATCAACTTCTTGTGTCTTACACTTTTGATCATTTCATGCCTTTTACTGCACAATAAAACACATATTACAAGCACCAAAGGTATATTCTCAATGTTTAGAAGAACAACAACAATCATTAGCAAAACTAATGAAAACATGAGAAAAGAGAAGAAAAAGTGCAAAGAAAGATATGTTATTTTTAGGTCAAAACTGCACCTAACAACTCTCCCTAAATAGATTTTTGCTTGTCCTTAAGCAAAGTATGCCTCTCATGAAAACAAGAGGATTTGCTCAAGCATAAAATTCAACCAAAGCAAGATAAATGCGGACAAGCACGAAAATACGCACAAGTAACATTCACCACTCAATAGAATCGAACAATGACCAAGAATTAAGTTCTTAAATAAATATCATAATTGTTTCCAAGAACAACTAAGTTTTCATACTTGAATCACTCTAACACTCCTCTTCAAAATAAGAATGAAGAAATTGACGCGTTTGCAACCGCGGGGAAATTTCACTCACCCGACAAACAATGCAAATAACAATCAATTCATACAACATCTAACAATAAAAAATGAAAACATGGAAGCAAAAAATCACTAAGGGCTTTAAAGGTTGTAGCTTGGTCGGGTTAACAACAAAGGGACATTTCTAAAGGCTATTGAATCGAAATTGCCGATAAATGATATTTACTCATTACAACTTCATTCACCATTCTTATTCCTTTATCACAAACTTTCTCAAACTTCCTTATGCACAATTATTTCATCTCTATTTTTCTCATTCAAACAAGCATTCTTTTTCTTTTGTTTTTCACATTCATATTTACACTTTTTCTTTTCATGCTTGTTTGAAATTTTTCAAAAGTTGAAAGCAACCTACCATCTTCTTTTTCATTCTCCCCAACTTGAATTCAACCAAACCTCAAGTGAATGAACCTTACTTTTTAAGGCAAAGAAATCAAATTAAAACAATGTTCAAAGGTTCAAGAAGAAATTTTTAGAACCTCACAAAATTCAATGATGAACTACACTTTCAAATTATGTACATAAACCAAGTTCATCACTAAAATGAGTTCTAAACTGTTTAGGCTTAAAGGGGATAACGAATTCTCACTACTCACGAGTAAGATACTTTTGGATACGGTTGTGCTAAATATACACAAATGCCTTGATAATTTCTAATGCTTCCACAAAATCACAATAATCAAAAGATAAAGTATGAATCAAACGAATTAAACAAAGTTTATCAGTCATCCAAGCATTTAGTAAACAATGGAGGTTTCTCACAATTTGTGGCTTTTGGACCTAAGTGAAACAAGCAATCAAACAACTTGCAAAATTAAACAAGAATACACATTTGCACAAAGCACACAATTCTTAAATCATTCTAACATTCTATAAAGCGGTACAATTTACCAGGCATACTTTCAATGCTCAAGCATCCATCCAGACTCGGTCGAAGCTTTCTTGAATACTTTTATACAAATAGCAACCAATCTAGAAGGAGTTCTCATCATTCCTGATCACACTTGAGAAAACATACAAGCAAACAAAGATATACAATATAAACAAATGTACAAAGCTAAAAAATATAGAAACTATCGTGATGCGATTCAATATCTAAACACTGATCCACGACAACGACGCCATTTTGTTGGAGCTAGAATAGCAGCAAGCAAAAATTAATAAGTAACCCAATTTATCGTTCTCCACAGGGATCAGTGCGAGGGAAAGAATGTCATTCAACGGTTTCTATATTTCTAAGCTCATGAATCAAAAATTTTGGTCTAAAGCGGAACCAAAAGCAAATGCGGGAAATGTAAAGACGGAAAATATAAAGTAAGGACTGAATTATAAACGGAGCCTTGTTGGAATTGGATCTCATCAATTGATAACACATGCATTCTTCTAATCAAGTAAACACAAATCAATCATTCGCCTAATATCCTCACGTATCACTCACAACAGAGGTTATGTCTAACGCAAAGTCGAGAGGCCAACTGTATTGTCTCATCAGTGATGTCTCATGCAATAAAACTAACACAGAGCATTAGGAGCTGATACTCACGCAATTGTTAAGCCTAAATCTATGTCTAGACTTCAGGACAAAACAGATGTTACTATAACATCCATATCAAATATATGATTGCTTCGTATTAAACCAAGATCAGAATACGTACACACGCTTAACCCTTTTTACATGTATTCAACTAATTTGCCCAATGGATGTGAATATCCTTCTTCATCACTATTATCACGCATCCTCGCGACTGTATCGACCCTATTCATACTACCCATGCTACTTAATCAACACAATACAACAAAAGATAAAATGAATATCAACTCACAAAACCATGTCAAAAGCTTGCTCATTGATAAAAGAAAATCTAAGACCAAAGATTTGTAAAGGTTTTGTCAAGCCCACAAATAATCAATCAAAGACAACAACAATAGAAAATCAGAATTCACTCACAAACATACATTAGATGAAATACATAAAGTATCAAAAGATTACATCCTTCTCCAACAAGAAATCAAAGATCCTACCTTTTCTCCCTTGGAAATGAGAAGATATAAGCTCTGATATTTTATTTACAAGTTTCTCTCCAAAATTCCAAAGATAATAACCTAAAAAGTGTGAAAATCCTATTTATACAATTCAGTAATTTACATGTTCGCTAAGCGAACGATTCATTCGCCCAGCGAATGGTGAAATATGGCACTTTAAGTGCCTCTGAAAGCTTAAACCGTGTTTGGCTGTCATCGCGGGCTCGCTAAGCGAACGTTTCATTCACTAAGCGAGCCACTCGCCAAAACCTTCGCCAAGCGAATTTTGGTTCATTTCTCCACTGCCTCAGCCAAGAGTCCTTCGCCAGGTCCTTCGCCCAGCGAATGAAGCAGCGAACACTCGCTGGCGAGTTCGCCAGGATTCGCCAAGCGAACCCTGCTGTTGTTTTCCTCCTTCTTTGACAGCTTGTATCAACTTCTTGTGTCTTACACTTTTGATCATTTCTTGCCTTTTACTGCACAATAACACACATATTACAAGCACCAAAGGTATATTCTCAATGTTTAGAAGAACAACAACAATCATTAGCAAAACTAATGAAAACATGAGAAAAGAGAAGAAAAAGTGCAAAGAAAGATATGTTATTTTTAGGTCAAAGTTGCACCTAACAGTTTGAACAAAGTTTACATGTTTTCATGTAGCTTGTGTTTTGTGTTTGTGGTTTTATTCCTCTTCTCCAGAATTATTGTACAAAGGTTGTTTTAGCCAAAATTTGTTAAAGGGGGAGATTGTTAGGTCTGTGATTTTATGATTGGCAACAATTTTGGTAAAACTTATTTAATTTGGAAAAACATGTATCACATCCAGATGTTGAGCAAAATGTCATGACATCTTGACCAACTGGTACAACAGAGTCTGATGTTACTTTTCTTGACAAATGTTGTGACATGTTATACCACAACATCAAAACCGTTCTGCATTTTAAATCCTTGAAGATTTGATTTTGAAATATGAGATTCTGGATGGTTTTAGTTCTCATACAGGCACAACTAAGCAATGATATTTTAGGAACATTGCAGATTTGATTTGGTTTCATAAAAAGAATCTTGGAGACTTCTTAGAAAACTTTAAAGATTCATTCCTATTTTTAGGGAAAGATTCTGCATTTGATTTACAACTGGAAGATTGGATTTGATTGAAGAGTCCAAGCCCATAAAGAGACTTACTAAACCTAGAAACTTAAGCGTTACCATTGAAGAAATCGTGTGTGCATAAATAATGGTTTAGGGTTTGAGAGTTCTTTTAGTGTGTTGTGTTTTTGTATGACACTCTTGTATTAGGTTTGATGCATTGAGTTTACTAATTGTTAATTGTTAATTATTCACTCTAAAGCTTTTAAGCAAAAGTGTATTGTTCTTAGTTGAAGCTTTTAAGCAAAACTAAGTATTGTCTTGGAAGTGTGTCCCTTCTATTTTGGTGTTGTTGAATTGTCACTGGTTTGTGATTGGTAGGAAGTGAGAAGGGTTTCTCATATCTAGGAGTTCCTAGGTAGAAGTTAGCACGGGTAATGATTAGGTGATAAGTTGTAAACGGGTGAGTTTAGCTTTGAACTAATACTATTATAGTGGATTTCCTTCCTGGCTTGGTAGCCCCCAGATATAGGTGATGTTGCATTGAACTGGGTTAACAATTGATTGTATTATTTATTCTTCTACAATTTACCTTCTGCATTTACTTGTTTTCTGTCAGCAGATGATGTCTTAACATTTGTCTTGACATTGTGTTTTGGTGTTGGGACATCAGTCTTGACATCAGTCTTAAAGTGCCAGAATTTTAGTGTTTAACGTTAAAAATGTTAGATGATGTTAATTGAATTGAAAAAAGATAATATGAGTCTATGCATGTTTGTATGAAGAGCTTTTTTTTGGTTACTGAGAGAGAACGAGATTATGGGGTGCGTCGTTTTGATATTGGTTAGTTCCAGTTTTTTGTGGTCTCTCCATCTCTAGCCAAGTATAAGTATATATTGTGTAAATGTTAGGGTTTTCTATTTTATTTAGGGTTAAATATGGTTTTGGTCCCTATAAATATCACACTTTTGATTTTTAGTCCCTATTAAAAAAATGACATATTTTGATCCTTACAAAATTTGTATGCAAGCAGTTTTAATCCTTGCTATTTTCTAAAACTTTGAAAACTATTTAATTACCCCTAAACTTTTAAATTTTTGAATAATTTTTTTCATACATGTTTAGATTACTATAATATGTTTCTTTACCAAATTATATAATTTTTTAAAATGAGAAGAATTAAATATGAATTTTTTAAATTTCAAAACATAATGATAAAAGTAATGAAATTCTCGAATTATAAATCAAATTTTAAGTTCCTTTTTTTTCGAGGAACTTTTTATAACGTTCTAAACATATCTGCAAAATAATCATTCAAAAATACATATTGGTTTAACAGTAGGGACTAAAACTACGTGCATAATTATTTTGTAGGGACGAAAACACGCTATTTTTTTAATAGGGACCAAAAACTAAATTTGGTAATTTTATAGGGACCAAAAACATATTTAACCCTTTTATTTAAATGTCCAAAATACCCTTAATGAGTGAGAATAACACAAAATAGTTATAAACAATTTAAATTAAATAAAAATTCGTTAATCTAAATAATCAAAACTAACTTTATAAAAAAACACAAAAAGTTCTATTTCTTTATTTCTAACATTTTGACAAAAAAATAAAAATAAACAGACTCAAAATAAATAAAAGTCGAGTGCCAAAGTGCTCGAAAAATTAAACTGAATGCACCAAAATGATCAGCGCGAAATAAATCTATTTAAAAAATACAGCGTTTGATCAATTTTTGAAATAAATTTTCATCGGTTAAAAGACTCAGACTGATCAAAACGCGATCGAAACAGTAGTTAAAAATTAAAACAAGCATGACAGGTTAAACTACGCGAAACGTAGATTAATATAAATGACGTATGCAAGCTCGATTTTGAAATTTTTTCGTCCACTGATTTTACACAGTTGAGATTCAGTTTGACCGATCTGTCTGTAAATCCGACAAATTTATTCTGACTGAAAATTTGGGCATTATGCGAGATGAAATACATGCCATGCTATGCAGATGTCCTGATAACTATATTGATTCTGTGATTCAAGGTTAAAATTAGAGTATGAAAGTTGCCCATATTTAAGTATCTTCAACCAGAGAATATGGAAAAAGATACGCTTCATATGATCATGGTGGTAGATAGTTAAATACTAAAAGACCCAAATTTTGTCCCTGAATGCAGATGTAATGATATGATATGTAGTGTTATGAAGGACTCTTTTTTTGTTTTGGTTTGCTGGGGATATGAGGTGAGATGAAATGAACCCTAGTATGATTTTTTTGATGGATGATAAACAGACTTGTGGGGAATGATGGAGATATAAGGTAGTGGTAATCCACAGGATATGTTAAAAACAAAAGGGTGAAGACTCGCTGGGGATGACAAATGTTGGGGAAAAGACACAGGGGGAGATTCAAATCAGCTTTATCAAACAGGTTCAAACATGACCCGACGACACTTTAGAATATAGCTGACAGTTTTGGAGTCTTCTTACTAGAAGATCATTCATACAAACAAGACATTGGAGTCTTCTTACTAGAACATTATCCACACAAACAAGACTATGATGATTCTTTATGAAGAAATCAATCAAAACAAACATCGTTGGAGTTTTCCAACAAGAATAACATCCAAGCTTCTGGAAATTCTTTGAAATGAAGAGTCACTCACGACCTTCTAGGAACCATCAGGAAAAAATAGGGTAATCAAACTCTTTGTATTTGCCAACAACAATTGGACTTTTGAGAATGCAAACAATGCTTGGACTTTAAAAATATAATGCCAACAACAATTGGAGTTTTAAAGGATGCCAACAACAATTGGAATTTAAGAATAGAGTTCCAGTAACAACTTGACTTTAAAAATAGAGTGCCAGCAACAACTGGACTTAAAAACAGAGTGCCAGCAACAAATGGACTTAAAAAACAGAATGCTAGCAACAACTGAACTTTAAAACAAAACGCCACCAACAACTGGACTTAAAAAACTGAATGCCAGCAACAATTGGACTTTAAAATAAAACGCCAGCAACAACTGGACTTAAAAATCAGAATGCCAGCAACAACTTCACTTTAGATAATATAATGCCAACAACAATTGCACTTTAAATGACGCTGGCGATAACCCAACTTCAGGTACCAATTATGATTGGATTTGAAAACGGAGTTCCAATTACAATTGTACTTTTAGAGATGCCAATAACAATTGGACTTTAAGAACGGAGTAGCAGTTACTACCGAACTTTCAAAGATGATGCCAATAACAATTGGACTTTAAGAACAGAGTACCAGTTACTACCGGACTTTCAAAGATGATGCAAATAACAATTGGACCCCATAACTGAAACCAGTGACAAGTGGATTTAGACACCAATAACGATTGGATTTTAAAGGCGAATGCCAATGACAACTGGACTTTGAAATGACGCCAATAACAATTGGACTTTGCAAACAGATACATGGTGAAGATCAAGCTTTGAAAATGGCGCCAGTAACAACTGGACTTTGGATGATAGATTGACAAAAGGACCCCGAACATAAATGCTGGTAACAACTAGACCTTAGTTATCAATAACAATTGGAGCTTGACAATTGGTGCCAGTGACAAATGGACTTTAAACTATGCCAATAACAATTGGACTTCAACTATGCCTGATAACAATTAGACCTTGCAAGGATGCCAATAACAATTGGGCTTAAGAAATTGACACCAGTCACAACTGGATCTTAAGGATACTAATAACAATTGGATTGTAAAACAAGGTATGAGTAACACTGGGTTTCAAATACCAATGAAAAATGGGAAACATGTACTACTAAGAACAAGTCTTATAAAGTGATGCCAGTGACAACTGGACTTTAGATGCCAATGACAATTGGACTTTGAAAATAGATGCGTGATGACACCCAAAATTTAAAAGATGGGGCCAGTGACAATTGGACTTTGGATGTCAATGATAATTGGACTATGAAATAAAATGCCGGTGATAACCGAACTTTGGTTACCAATAATAATTGGATTTTGAAGATGAACTTCCAGACAAGAATTGGATTTGGCGGATAAATTACTAGACGGGAACTGGTGTTTCATTTTTTGTTTGTCAGACAGGAACTAACTTTCAAATAGTCTACCAAGCGAGAACTGATTTCTTCTGATTTATTAACAGACAGGAACTGAATTTAAAATGGGCCACCAGACGGGAACTGGTTTTGAATAGAAAACTGATTACCAAATGGGAACTGGAGTTGGAAAACTGGATGTCAGACGAGAATTGACTTTCAAATGATTTACTAGGCGAGAATTGGTTTTAAGAAAATACTACCAGACGAGAACTGGTATTAAGAAAAGGCTACTAGACAGGAACTGGTATTAAAAGTTGACTGTCAGACAGAAACTAACTTTCAAATGATTTACTAGACGAGAACTAGTTTTTAGAAAAGACTACCAGACGGTAATTGGTTTTTTTTTTATGTTTTATTTTTTCCAAGCTATGGGCATATGCTTGATGAATGAGATGATATGCATGGCTTAACGCTAGAGCGAAGCAACATAATTAATGCATGAGAATTATTTGTGCATGAGGATAATTTATGCATGACTCGAAGGTTCCAAAGTGATGCCCCTATATAAGTAATGGATGAAAGGTTTCTTTTGCAGCACGTCTTCTTTGTCAAAAGGAAAAGGTTATTTGATGGGATGTAGCATGATTCCCCGACACTCGTCTTGAACTCAATAGTTGTTGATGTATAGCTTGCTTGCTTGAGTAGCTTGAAATCATGGAAAAGACTTGCCCTTCTGTGGCTCATCTTGCCCCAGTTTGTTGGGTCTTTAAAGAAATTTTCCTTAAAAAGAGTTGAGAAGCAGCTTGTCATAACAACACATTTAGAAGATTTGCCCTAATATTCTAAACTTTGAAGCAGTCTTCCCCTAATTAACCAGTTCTGGGAATGGGAGACTTCTGATTGACCAACACTTGGAGAGTTAGACACATTGAGCTCTTTGTGGTGGCTCGCCCTAGTCTGATTCTTGAAGATTTGCTCATTGATTAACTTGACTCTTGGGGTGATTGACTCAGATTGACCGATTCTCAAGTGATTTGCCCTTGGCTGGACTTCTTTCACCTGATCAAGTTCCTCAACTAATTGTGCATTGTTGGGATTCCTTTGATGCTAAATGCTGACTTACAATTAAAATAGTTCATTCAAAAAAGGTAATTTTAATGCAGTGCTTATGCAAAATTTGAAATCAAAATTTATTGATATGATGGTGAATAAAGTCAACGGGTCAATGATTAGAACACAATGTTGATTTAGCCATTCACAGTGTGTAAGGTGGTGTGATCAACACAAATGATTAACAAAAATCGTTTGGAGTCAGGTTAACACAACCTTGCTATAATATGCTTTCAGAATAAACCATGCCTCAATTAGGTCTTTTAAGGGTTGTAACGTGGCCCGACTCACGTTTTTTTGAACAAAAGGATAGGAGGCTCAAAATTTGATTTTCACCCACCCTTCTTCTTGATGAACTCCAGTTCTACGTTCAATTAATTAACACACGCATTCAATTCTTAAGAAGGTTTTAAGGGTGAGGATGAGGACTCAAGATGCTATTTTCTTGAAATGGGAGTCACCTGATTTCATTTCTCATTGTTTTTGTTGAGGATTTTGATGACCTCTTTTGATTGTTTTTTTTTTCATTATCCCTAATTTTTGACTGGGACTCTTTGAAGCTTTTGGTCCACCGGGATGCCCTAATTTTTTTTGCCTAAGTCGTCCTTTGTGGTGTTCGACTTAGCAGGCTTTTTTTTTATCATTTTTTTGATTTTTTCTAAAAGGTTATGACTGTCATTTTATTGGTTATTGAGGAACAACTACTATAAGCTTTTTGGCTCTTCTCAACTTCTTCGACACTTTGTGGTGTGTGCGAAGGATACATATGGTTGATCTCCTTAGGTGGGATGTTTTCTCTTGTAATTTGAAGGCAAAGTCAAATTAACTGAACAAACTACCCTGCCCCTGGTTAAGATTAAGGGTTTTTAAATCCAAAAGAAACACCAACTTCTAGGCACAAAGTGGTTGACTATGGACTAACTCCTTATATCTTCAGTGTTTGAGGATTTGAAACAATGCCTTACATCATCGACAAAGTTTTAACTGAAAGCATACCGGCAACAATTATGGGTATCTGGTTTTCATCATCCTCCTTCCAATCTTTGTTAAAATAATAGTTGATAAAGATAAGTGAATGGGAAAAAAATTGTTTTGCATGAATGAAGGAAAAATAGCAAGAATGAATATGAATGGATTAATTCAAAAAATGCATGATCATTTCATTAATATTACCATTAAAGACAATAGTGTTTAAAAACAAGTAGCATTTAACACACAAGGAAACTACAAATGCAAATGATAAGAATGCCCAATGACTGCCAACATTGAGGATGAGTTCCTGTTTGAACCATTGACTTCTAGAGATACCCCTTGAGGTCTTTTCATTTATCAAGGCGAGAGGTTGTTCACTACCAGGTTTCCTTCTGAAAAGGCTATGTACTTCTTGTCGATCAACTGTTGAACTTTTGCTTGGAAAGCTTTGCATTCTTCAGTTAAATGTTCTATCGATCCGCCATGATATCGACATTACATATAGGGATCGTACCAAGGTGGGTATGGTTCTGGAACAGGCTTCAGAGACCTGGGGATCACCAACAAGCTTTGAATCAAAGGTTGTAGGAGTTGGCTGTATGACATGGTAATTGGATCAAGAGGATCATTCATTCTTTCCAAGTTGTTGTGAGGCCTATGTTGGCTCTAATGTTGATTCTGATATCCTCGGCTTTGGGCTTGCCGACTTGAATGACGAACGATCTGAGGTTGTTGGTAAGGAGCTCTAGGCTTTGTTGACTGCTCATAAGGATTGCATGGCACTAGAAATGATGACCGCTGAGAAAATGAGGGACCATAAGATTTGGCTGGTGCATCATGAGAATACTCGACATCTTCCATGACTGCATTAATTACATCCTCTTTTTCCTCTTGGAGCTACTGATGGATTCATTCTCACTAGCTTGGCTGTTTGAGACGTCTTGGATTTTTCTATTCTTTAGGCCACTCTCGATGCATTCTCCAATTTTCACTAAGTCAGAGAAGTCTGATGACACAATGCCTACCATTCTTTAAAAGTATGAGCTTTTGCAGGGTATCCATGAACATGTCGACTAACTCTATGTCTTAGAGTGGTGGTTGCACTTGGGCTGCCAATTCTCTCCACCGTTGTGCATATCCTCCTAAGGATTCATTATCTTTCTGAGACACACTCAAAAACTGTATTCTATCCGGTGCCACATCCAAGTTGTAGTCGTACTATTTCAAAAAGGCGTTGGCTAAGTCTTCCCATGATTGAATGTGGATCTTCTATAGCATCATGTACTAACCTAATGATGCCCCACTCAAACTGTTCTGAAAATAGTGAATAATCAGCTTATCATCGTGGTGTCATACCCCAAATTTTGACCACAAGATTTCCCATCATTGTGAGGATCATTACCACAATATGGATGTACCTTCATGCCTCATCAATCCTCTCAAAGATTGTTGAGCATTCACCTCAACCAAGAATTAGGGTTTTGAGCCCTCTCAGAGCACTTAGACAAAGGATCAATCAAGAAATGACATGATGTTAAACTTGTCTAGCCTCTCAAACACCCATAAAGGATCAAGAGATCTCCCACATCAAGAATCAAGCACAAGGTTGCAACATTCCAAGTGGATCAAGCCTCAAGATCGCCAGTGTCACCAAATTAGGTTTTGGTCGACCAAGGCCTCCAGATGGAAACTTTCATCTGGGCATGAGCCAATACTTCAAAAAATGATCCAAAATGCTCCAAGGGACCTCATGGATCCAATCATCAAGTCAAATTAGCCTCAGGGGAAGCATTCATCAAAAATTAGGAATTAGGGTTTCTTGACCTAATTCACCCCTAAGTTAACTTTTGAGGCAAGACATGAACCAAGACCTCAAGACATGATTTGAGGGCCTCAAATACACCATATTGATCCATTTACAACAGTGGATTGATCCCAGAAGCTTGATTCACAAGTTTCAATTTCATCTGGACCACAATTAGGGTTTTGAAGGAAAAGTCAACTGTATCTTTGACTTTTGACCAAGACATGTTCCTAAACCTTGGGACATGATTCAAGACACCCTAAAACACCTATGGAATCCATACATTAGGTTTGAATTAGGTCAAGAACTTGATTACATAGAGAATCACACAATTTGGAATTCATCTGACAAAAAGTCAACTGTGCCTAAAATCAAGTTTGACTTTTTGGATTTTTTCACAAATGTGGCTCCCCTAAGTAAAAAACAATGTTAATGTATGGTTTTGATCATCATTCATCAAGAAAAATAAAAAAAATGAGGTTTCTTGCAAAAGGGGCAACCATAGAAAACCTAAAATTTTCTAAGTTATGGAACAAAATGGATTTGGTACCCACTTTGCAAGGTCATAACTCCCAAACCCTAAGGACTTTTTCTTCCATCCAAAGCTCAAATGAAAGTTCACATGGCATACTTCAAAATTTTCAACTACATAAAATTCCAAATCCTCATGGATTGATCAAAATCACAAAAAGTGAAAATGACCACTTTTTCCAACACTTAGTGAAATTTTCAAGAAGTCGGAATCTGTTTCATTTTTTACCAACTTTGAGGTCATTTTTCATCATGATCCAAGTTGAACTAGGTCCATTTGTGAACATCAAAGTTAAAGTATGTCATGAGAGCTTTCCAAAGAATATAAGAACTCCCATTGATTCAACTTAATCAAGGAGTTATGAACCTCACAACATGCCTTGCTCAAACTGATTTCCAAGACAGAATTGTGCATTACTTGTGGCACACGATTCTTGAGTCCAATTTTGGTGAATATGCAAGACTGATCCTCATCCAAATTCAACAAGAATCTCATTCAATCATGAAAAACCTGCAAGCTTGGACCCTAAGGCAAGAATTCAATGCCTTTGGCATGTGATCATCAATGTTGCAAATCCAAAACCAAGCTTTGTCATTTGGAATTGATGTAGTGCATTGAGCTATCATAAACCAGCACAAATCAGTCCAATTGAGTCAAGTTTGTTTCAAAAATCAGAATACCTAGAGCTACAAAGATCAGCTCTAGTCAATGGCCAAGTGAAGACTTGGTACCTTGGCAATTAAGGAAGTGATACATGGGCATATCCATTGGATAATAGAGTGATCCCTCATCCAACACTATTCCTTCAAAAACAAAACTCCTCTCTTATAAATAGAGGTCATTTCTGATGTTTCAAACCACACCAAAATAATACCAAAGCCTTGTTTTCTCACTCCCCCTCTCTTACTTCATTTTCAAGTCAAATTAAAGCAATTTGGGAATTCTTGAAACCAGAGAAAAAACCACTCAAATAACCATCCAAACACATCATAAATCATCCATTGGAGGTGCTCAAACCTTCATCCACATTGTACAACCTCAAAATAAGAAAGTCAACCTCCAAAACCTCAAATTTTGACTTTTCTGCATTTTACAAGCCATGTCTTGATTCAGTCACTTTCAAAACCAAACAAAGCTTCAAACACACTCCAAATATCATCCTCAAACTGTCCCAACAGGTTTCCCTCAACGGTAACACCATTTGAGTGAGTTACCATTTTGGTCATTTTTGCCACTTTTGCAAGAAAGAGCCAACTCTTGTTCTTGAGGTTTCCTGCTGGTTTTGATCATCCTAAAAGCTTCTAAGGGATCAATCAAGAGTGTCTAAAGCATTGGATCACTTCTGGCACAAGGATCTTGACAGTTAGCACAAGGAGCTTCAAGAGGTAAGTGCATCACAACTTGAACTTTTAAAATATGCATTGCTTTGATGTCCATTGATCATAAACATGTCATATATATCAAATGTCTTGTGTTTGAACCAATTTACCATGCTATTGTTGCTTGTATGATAAGATAACATAGAACTTGCAAATCTTGGCCTATTTTGAAACCACTATCGGGTTTTAAAATAGAATCATCTTTAGAAAATTCTAAAAGCACCATTGGATTCCTCATGAAATTCTAGGCAGGATCCATCTAAATTTCATCCAATTCCATGGAGAATTGAGGAAGTTATGACCTTCTTGCAAATCCACCAAAACCTGGTTTTTGCCTTGGTCAGGCCTAGAATTTAGGCCACCCATATATGTTTATGGGGTGGTTTTGATACACGAATGTATCACCACCCCAGTGGTAGAAGCGCGCTTGTGTTTGGCTGGAGGCCGTGGGTTCAAGACCCACCCAGACCATTTTGCCATTTCTCTCATTTTTCCTATTTTTCTCATTTTTTATGGTTTTTATTAATTAATCTCAAAATTAATTTCTCTCTCATTTTAATTATTTTTGATTGGTTATATTTTAAAAAATTCACAAAAATGTTAAAATATTTTATTCCACAAAAAAATTGAATTTATTTTATTTATTTAATATAGTTTAAATTTTGTAATTAATTTCATTTTATTTATTTTCAAACATTTTAAAATGAGATTTCCACCTTGATCTTTCAAAATCAATTGAATTTCAAGCCTTCATGTGATTAACCATGATTTTAAAAAAATATTTTTCAAAGCTTACCACTTGTTTTTAAATATATTTGGTATTTTATATTTAATTTCCTATGAAAATATTATTATATTAATTAGAATTAGGGCTTCCCTCAATTTTAATTTTTCAAACTTCATTTGAAACACCTTTGGGCCTCTTCATAGAGTGTAAGTCCCATCCCTTTGTAAATAAACCATTTTTGGGCCTCAGTCATTGTATAAGTCCCGATACGTTAAAAAAAAAATCTCGGCGCGGTCGTCGTTTTCAAAATAATTTTCATTTGGGCCTCTCCTTGAGCTATAAGCCCCATCTCTTGAAAAAAATAAACTCTTGGGCCTCTAATAGAGTGTAAGACCCATCCTCTTTGTAAATACAATAATTTGGGCCTCAGACATTGTATAAGTCCCTCTGTGGTTTTGAAAAATAACGACGCGATCGTCCCCTTTTCAAAAGAGATCATCTGGGCCTCTCCTTGAGTATAAGCCCCAAACTTATTTTCACAACAAACTTTCTTTTTGATTTAGATTCAAATCTTAAGTTTTCATCAAAACTTTCTTCAATTTCTTGAATAACTAACCATACAACTGTAATTACAATCCTGGAGCTTGCACACCTGTAAGTTATACTCTTTCTTCTATACATACTGGTTTATATATTTCATCTGTATATGTATGCCTGTATATACTTGCTTAGAGTTTTCCCCAGCAACTAGGTCTAGTTTTAGATCAAACCAGTGATTACTCTTTCAACACAATCAAAACTAGTTCCCCCATAGGAAATTCCAGATACAGTCTTGCCTCCTCTTGGGCTTATACAATATGGAACAGAGAAAGGCATTATTCCCGGTGAAACTTTTCTCAAGACTGTCACGACTTAGAAATATCTGTACAAGAAATTCATTTCCCTAGAGAGGATTATTCCCGATGAAACATCTTTTGAATTTCTTCAAACCCTAAAACTGTTCACTAAAGAAAGGATTATTCCCGGTGAAACCTTTCTTGAACTTTTCTTAGGCTTGGACCCACAGGCTTCCTAAAAGCATCCCCAGCCTCCTCTTGGGCTTTGTACAAGGACCCTCAGGCTTCTTAGAAGTTCTCATCCTCCTCTTGGGCTTAGTACAAGGACCTGAAGACCTCCTACAGGTATAGGATATAACTTAGTCATCTCTACTAGTTCAATCCTCCAGTGAATCAGAATTCCAAAACATCAGACCATTTTAGGGTTAATTCTCATCCCTTAAAACATCAGCCTCCTCTTGGGCATCATACAAAGATTATCCTCTAACTAAGAGTCAATATCTTCATACCAGTAGACTTGTAAAGTCTCATCTCCTCTTGGATCTCAAGGAAACCCTCAAGTTTCCTAAAAGCACAGGAAAAACCCTGATCACTTCATCAATCTCCAGCAGAGTTAAAACCTCTAAAGGTTAAAAAAACTCAATCCTTAAGCTTTCACTCTAAGTTCCCCAGCTAGGGTCAAATTACTACCAATAAACCCTTAGAAAAATCAGAACCTCAAGGAATATGATATTTCAACTCTTCTTCACTCCTCAGCAAGAGTTGATTCCCCAATTTGGACCTGTCTCTGGATCTCAATAATCCTCAGCAGAAGCTAGCCTCCTTTTAGGCTTCATATAAGAATTTCCCCAAACCAGCCTCCTCTTAGGCTTTGTATAATGATTTTTCCTCAACTGAGTTAGCCTCAACCTTGGGCTTTACAGATCATATTCTCCAACTGAGTCAATCAACCTTTTAGCCTTAATCTTGGGCTTTGTACAAGACAGATAAAACCTCTACCCAAGTGGAGTCATTTCTTTTAGCCTCAATCTTGGGCTTTGTACAAGACAGGCAAAATTTTCCCCGGAAGAGTCATCTCTTTCAACCTCAATCTTGGGCTTTGTACAAGACATATATAAAGCTCTTTAAGTAGAGTCAACCTTTTAGCTTCAACCTTAGGATTTGATCAAGGCACATAAAACCAACATCCCCTCAGAGGAAATCAAAATTTCTCTCTGTAGGAAGACATTTATCTGTACATCACACATCAAAATAGACAATAAAAAAAACCCTAATCCCAGATAACTGTTGTAAGAGGCACACTTGTTGATTCAAAAATCCAAGTTGTGGTCCCTCTTTTATCATGGTAAACTTCATCTTTCATCTAATTGCTGTAAGTGGCAAGCCTCTGAATTATTTACATCCAAGCCCATGTCCCTCTCTTAGCATGGAAGATTCCTAAGGAAAAATGGCATTGCTCAATACTGAGTTAAAGTTTATTTCTTCAGGACATCTCCCTTATAAAGGAAATTATGGCATTACTGGATTCCATACATTCCAGTTAAAGTAATTCCCCTTTATAATCGATTACCCAACAACTGTGATGAACAGGTGAGATATCTCCCTTTAGAGATGACAAATCCTCTCTCAGTCACCCTTTTAGCTTCAATCTTGAGCTTTGAACAAGACACAAATAACCTCTAGCTTCAATCTTGGGCTTTGAACAAGACACCAAACATCTTTCCTCCCATAGAATAGGAGGAACTACGATTGCTCTGATTTCCCTGTTATCTTTACGGGAATATGTAGGCATAAGATTGCGAAATCTTAGCGAGCACACAAATCAAAAACTTTAGGTCCAGTACCTTACCAAAAACAACAGAAATCCAAAAACAGCAAAAACACTCTCTCAACATTCCCAACCCATAACAGTAAACACCAGAAAGTATTTGAACATGCCACACAAAGTCTATAGATAACCATATATACACTGGGTAATTAACAACTTACCTTTGTATAACCTGACCCCGGACCCCCCAATCTCTTAGCATTTGTTAAAGAAAACATTTATGTGCAAGGTTAGTTTTAGATAGCTTCCCTTTCCTTTCCAGCTTCATAGGATAAATAAGAAATCAGAAAGTAGCACCCAATTCCAACCAATGCGGTAAGGTGGTCGCGTCACCGACAAAAATCGCACGCTACACGTGGGTATAAGAGGTCATTTTTCGGCAAAACATCACCAAATGATGCTTTAGGAAGCTATCCCCTTTGTACTTCTGAAAGTCGGGTACTTTAAATTTTGGAGGTATAACATGACTTGGCACTAAAAACATGTCATCAAGTCTCACTGTGTTAAAGTCTTCCATAGCTCTCAATCGTTTCTCAAGATCACGACTTATTTCTGCGACTTCAGCCACTTGAGAACGTTCCATTTTTGTCATTAGGTGGGCACCTTTAGAATTTAGCATTTTACTTGTGAATTGAAGATCCTCTTCATCAATATGAACAGTGGGGGTTCTTCTGCACCATAGGGACTTCATCAGATAAAGGGATATGTAGAGGTTAAGCTTGAGTAGGAACATTCACTTGTTGAGGAAGACATTCAGGGGGATGATCGTGCATTGGGTTAAACACCACAGTAAAGCCTGGTAAAGGACCAACATTCTTCGCAATAGCATGCAAAAAAATTGACATAGCTACCACAGGTTCCAATGTCTGGTCTACTTCTACTTTCAAGGTGTCTATATTCCTCTTATCACTGTATGATCCTGCTTCATACACTCTGTCGTTCTTCAGCAACTACCACTAGTTCAGAGCGGGTACCGGGAAATCAGCTGGCTGGTCATGGACAAAGGCGGAATGAATTTTTACTTTGTGGAAATGGTACGCATGCATGCTGATGAGATGCATATGCAATGGAATGAATGCAATGAGATGCCATGTATTTTTTCTTTTTTCTTTTTAGTACATGGGTTCCAAGGTCCGAGGTAACAGATATATCTGATTACTTTCAAGGAACAAGGTTCTCACCAGGTATGATCTAGGGTTCACATGAATGTTTTCCGTCCACGACAACTACATGTCGGTCGTCCACTCCATCAAATGAATCTATTCTGGATGAAATCTTTGTACCGACCCTTCTAGGTCTACCTCTCGGGGGCCCACATTACATGACCATCGTTCCTAGTAGGCCAAGGGTTTAAGGTTCTACAAAGGTCCTTAGAGTCATGGATCCTTATGCAAACATCAAGGCCAACGCCAACTACATGTCGGGCGCCAATATTCTCAAAGGATCTACTCTAAGTTAGGTTCTCATGCCGACCCTAACGAGATCTAAATCTCGTGGATCTACACTACTCAACCTCATCCTATCTTATGTTTTTACTCAAGACTCAGGTAGAAAGTCTTTCCCTCGAGGTTTGCAATCAGAAATCCAAGTACCAATGATCCAACAGAACCATATAACAATATAACAATATAACAATATAACGATATAACAATATAACAACAATAAAAACATAAGATAAAAGAAAAGTCATTCAAATAAACAAACATAAACACACACAAAAACCTAACTAGGATTGACTCACTTAGGGATGCGAATTCCCTAGCAGAGTCACCATCAGTCGTACCTCGAAAAATAAGAACGACCTTGCGAAGCACAATCACACGCTCGCGGGATGGGCTTAACAGAGTCGCCACCGATCTTTATTTATTTCGATAAAGGGAAAGGGAAAATATCAAATAAAACCCCTAAAATAAAGGACAAGGATATGGTCATCGCAACCAATATCAGGGTTTGGGAGTCGGTTACGCAAGGGGAAGGTATTAGCACCTCTCACGTCCGTTGTACTAAACGAGAATCATTAGGTTAGTTGTGTGTGTTAGTGTTTGTTTAAAAGTTAGGCTTCTCGAGTTATTAAAAGGAAAGAAAGGAGAAAAGGACCTAAAAATGTTTTAATTTCTAGGGGAAAGAAGAAAGGGTCCTAAAAAGGTTTTTATTACTAGGGAAAAAGAAAGGGACCTAAATAAGTTTTTATTACTAAAGGGCCTGACAAGATTTCGCAATCCTTCTCCTACGTATCTCAAAAGAGAAATCAAGGCACACATAGTTCTGGGTAAAACAAATTTGTTTGTTGGTTAATTTTAGCGAAAGCTATCTTGTATTAATTGACATAAAACATTGTTATACCCAAAATAGGGGAGGAGCGGACGTTTACACCATATTGAATGGATTTACAAATCACATTCACGCCACTTATCTCAATTCAACGGTTGTGGATGAAGCATTACTTTGCATCATCTTAAGACAAAATGTCTTTCGTTTTTGAAAAAGGGTTTTGGTTGTGCCAAAAGGCAAAAAGGTTTGGATGCGTTTGATGTGTTTTAGGGTTGATGAGAGAGTTCGGACGAGCGAAAACTACATCTCGTGTCCTTACTCTCGGGAGAACGTTGACTACACCCCGCTCCTTTTTCATGTTTATTATTGAAAAGTCTTTATGTATTTTTAGATGTTTTAAGGTTTTGATTGGGAAAATCGGCTTGACGTTGGATCAAATTTTTATTCATGATTATGAAAATGTTTGGAGTGATTGGAAAAAGTTAATGGCGATGCATGAAGCGTTCGACTTACAAGTTGGGTATAGCTTGATGTATGGATCAAGAATGCTTTGGATTTGATTGATGGTTTTGAAAAAAGGTTTGACAATGGAATGGGGTATGAATGGTGACAAATTGGTGTTGACCAATGTTTTTGAAAATGAAATTTGGTGTTGACCAAGTTCTTTGATTTTTTGAAAGATTGATTTTATATTTTTGTTTTGTTTTTATCTAATTACCTAATTATTTAGCTAATGGAAATAAAAGTGACAAAAACAAATAACAATTACAAACAAAGGTGAGGGATACATTGGTCAATCAGAGGGAACATGATAAAACAATAAAAGTACAAGCTAATAAACAAGTAAATGCAACCACGGAAAGAAAATAGCTCATTGTAAGAAGGCCCAAGAGTAAGCCATGGGACCGAAATAAACCGAAATCGAAAGCAACTGAATTTAACTCTAAGTTAACTTAGAGTGGATTCATGTAAGAATCACTCTATAAGAAGCCGAGCAACTGAATTTATGCATCCAAGCGGTTCTTGAAAGTTAAATTTGATTTTAACTTCGAAATCGCAATGCAATGAAAGGCAACACAATCCAAAATATTATTATAACAGTGTTACAATTTTTTTTACACCCACTCAAGATAATAAAAAAAAAAAAAACAAACAAACACAAAACACACGCGTTATCTACAATGAATCCACATTACTACAGAATCGAAATAGAGCTAAAATCAAATATAATAAAGAAATAATATTAACATACTAATATATATAAAACTAACAAAAACTAAAAGTTATATTATTTACATATTAAAACTCTACTGACATTTATATATATATATATATATATATATATATATATATATATATATATATATATATATAAAACTAACAAAAACGAAAAACGAATCTTATATATAATGTTAAAACTTCTACTGACATTTATGAATATGTATAAAACTTAAGAAAAATCAAAATAAAGTAAAAAAATTTAAAACAAAAATTATATATTAAACAAAAATACCTACATGTATGTCAAACAAAACCAAATGAATACATTTATATATTAACCTTGAACAGTAAAGAATAAACTATATATATATATATATATATAGGAAGCAAAATGCAAACCCTAACAAGATTAAACCAAACTAAGAGAAGCAAACTAACTAAGAAAATTTAAAGATAACATTTGATTTCATTCATTGATTTCTAATGTGTCAAAGACACTACATATATAATGATACTAATGGGCCAATGACTAAAATATCCAATTACTAGTGGAAACCCAATTCAATAACAATTAAACTAAAATACCAACTAATATAAAACCTTAATTTAATAATAAACTAAAATATTAAAAATATGACTAATAATACTCTCTATCATTGCCGCGGGGTTCACTTGAACCTTGTTCGCAAGGTTCTAAAATATAATAGAGATATATTCCGGGATCCCTCCTTCTAGCGCCAAATACACGAAATACTCCAGCAGAAACAACAACTTGATCGACAGTGAGCACTGCACAGTACATTCCGCCAAAATCTTGTCCGCGAATATTCTTTCCAAACAGCATTGTCGGAATGAAATCGCGGCCAGAAGAAGAATCGACTATAGGATCAAACCTCTCATGGAAGATGGAAACAACCTTCGAAAGCACTTGCCTATATTCGTCAGACAATTGCTTATTTTCATCAGATACAACTAATTTCCAATTCAGAACCCTCCATTTAATTTCAGGACCAACATCAGTGTCTAAGCATTTTTCTTCGACGTCAGCATCGGCACCTTCCTCTTCAAGAACAGCGTCGGCACCTTCATCTACAAGGCCAGCATCTGCACCTTTATCTACAACGCTAGTGTCTGCATCTTTCTCTTCGACGCCAGTGTCTACACCTTTCTCTTTACACTTCCTTTTGATCAAACTTACACTAGAATCAGGGAGATAATTCTCCCCAGAAGCAACCAAATTCACTAGAGAAGAATGAATTTGACTGCAACTTGTGCAGCAGAACCAATTCCCTTCAGGCAATTCCTCTAGGTTCTGCATGTTATGTTCCTTCAAACACCCAACATGATATTCCTTTTCACACTGATCACAAATAATCACTGTCCGAGGACCAAATAATTTAACGAAATCATGACATCCGCACAAGGCACATCCCCCATGGTCAACAACTACACTTTTAACAATGCGAATGAATCTACGGTTAATCTGTTCTAAAGGATCGATGCCTGCAATCCTTCCAGCTGCCAGAGCATTCACATTGCGTTCCAGATTACTCTCCTTCAGGAAATTATTCTGGCAGTATTTACAATACCAAGTACCACTAGGAATACTTGGCAGAGGCACACAATCTATGTGAAAAGCCCTTGGGCATCCATCACAACACAAAAGATCCCCTCCATCTTGACATATGTTGCAAAGGTCATCATTATCGCTGGCAGAAAATCTCCGATCTTTTGATAGAGAGAGGGACAACTCATGTAGTGAGACTCCATTAGAGGTATATATGTGCAGGTAAGGCTTGCGTCGAGATGCCCATCCAGCATGTGTTTCAAACTAAGATGCACTAACTTCTGCATTGCAACGGGTACAAAAAATTCCATATGCCTTTTTGTAACCAACCAATTGTTTCTTTCCATGAGAATAGTAAGCTACTTCGGTTCCATCCGGTAACACATCATCTTCAAATACCAACTTATGCAACCGTAGATCCTTTCTAGTTATTTTTCCCTGACTCTTACCACGAGATGCACTCTGCTTCATGCCAGTGTTTGATGCCTTTGGAATAATCTGTGTGTTTGATGACTCTGAAACTACCATCTCGGTGTCTAATGAGTTGGGAACCACAATGTCAGTGTTTGATGAGTTTGGAACCACCATCTCAGTGTTTAGTGACTTTGGAACCACCTTCTCAGTTTCTAAAGACTCTGAAACTGCTACTGTTTCTGGTGATCTGGGTTGAACTACTGAGGAAATATTTTTACTGCGTGTTGTTGCAGTTTGAAGATTAGCTTGAGTCTCTTTCAACTCCATGCATGGATTGCATACTAGTTTTGACACACCATTACTAGATTCAGAAATTACACCTTTGCAGTTGAAACATATAGTAGATTTCTGCATAATGAAACCACCAAGGACCATTTGGAATGCGTCATCTAACATGTCCAGCGAAACACCTGAACAGGCATTCATGACTTCGCGAAGGTTTTTTTCCATTCTCAAGGTAAGTATACTCCGGAGGACGTTTATTAGCACTACCAACATGCAACTCAAAAAGTGTCGGCGTGACAACCTGAATCCCCTTACAAATATCACAAAAACACAAAATCCCTGCGTCTTTAACAACTCCTCGAAAATCTTTTTCTCCAGGTTTCCGCGCCTTCTGTCCCTTGATATATTTCACCTTCAACCCCTCAAGAATCCCTGTAGCCAAAAGATCTTTTAGCTTAATAGGAAACCTCTTCATAGAAGATTTATACAATTTCGTTGGAGTTGCATTTACCATAACAGGCAAAACCTCACTTTTTTCCTTTTCAACATCATCATCATCAATTCCAACAACAACATTATCCAAAACCTTAACTTCTTCATCTTTCTCTTTCAACACTGATCTTGTAAACCTTCTCATTGGTTTCTCTAAAGGCACCTTCTTTTTCTTAACATTACCCCCCTTAACATCAAGATTACATTTTTCCTCTTTGGATTCCTCAAGCGTTTCACAAACATTAGCTTTCACAGATTCTATCTCCATTCCATGCATCACATCTTTATCTTCCTTCACCGGCTCAACCAAAACAGTTTCAAAAACCGATTCAAGATTCCTGGGTTCATCATCGCTACCAAGATCCACAACATCACTCTTAGCCTCTTCCTCACTCAAAACACCACCAGCGACACGAGGGATACGGGACACAACACGACCGGTTCCCCATGACTCAGCGGATGTTTGGTGACCGGCTTTGCGACTGACGGCGTAAGGCTGACGACTGTTTTTGGAGATGTTGGAGTGAACGAAGTTGACTATGTCAGGGCGGATGGATGCGCGCATGACATCGGGAATGGGGAGGGTAATGGCGGAATCAGTGGCAGCATCGCCTTCGAGGGAATGGACGGTGACAAGGGGATGAGCTGCGGCTACCATTGGTTGGTTGGAGTTTGCACCAGAAATGGAGGCTCGAATTAGGGTTTTTTTTTTAGAGTTTTTCTTAAATTTGAGATGAGATACTAGCAAATGTTTTTCAAAATCTCTTCTAATACTACAATGATTTTGATATTTAAGACTAATGGTAGAAGAGGTGGTTGTTGGTTGTAGTTGTATGTAATAATTGTTGTAGTGGGATGAATAATGAGAAGTAGAATATGATGAATATGGGTGAGATGGGGGTGGTGTATACCCATGATTAAAATACAAACAAGGTGATGAACTTGTAACATATGGGTTTGTGTAATAAGGGGAAAACAGTTCCCATGGAAAGGATGGAAATGAAGGTGTTGTAGGAGTTGGAAAAGAGGGGTTTGTAGGGTAGGTAGGAGGAATACTCCATGGATGATATGAAGGTGAATGATAAGGATAATCCATAGGAGGATTTGAGTACATGATGAAAGCACCAATTGTTAGGAAGCAAAATGCTAAACCCTAACAAGATTAAACCAAACTAAGAGAAACAAACTAACTAAGAAAAATTAAAGATAACATTTGATTTCATTCATTGATTTCTAATGTGTCAAAGACACTACATATATAATGATACTAATGGGCCAATGACTAAAATATCCAATTACTAGTGAAAACCCAATTCAATAACAATTAAACTAAAATACCAACTAATATAAAACCTTAATTTAATAATAAACTAAAATATTAAAAATATGACTAATAATACTCTCTATCATATATACACACACACACACACACACACATATATATATATATATATATATATATATATATATATATATATATATATATATATTTATATAACATTGAAATTGAATCTACCAGTATACATATTCATAGAATATAAAGCATATATAAAACATGAATATTAGCATATGGATATATATGACAATGAAACAAAACTTAAAAAAAAATTATACAAAAATGAAAGTCAATATGTTAAATAAAGATAAAATAAGAAGAAAAACAAGTAAGTTACTGTATTTCTGTTTGTGATGTGATTATGAAAGGTGAGTGCTTATGATGTGATATCAAGATGGAAGAAAAATGGCATGGCTGTTTAACGTGAAAAATGTTAGATAGTGTTAATTGAATTGAAAAAATATAATATGAGTCAATGGGGTTTGTATGAAGAGCTTCTTTTTTGTTACTGAGAGAGAACAGGATTATGGGGTGCGCCGTTTTGACATTGGTTGGTTCCAGTTTTTTGTGGTCTCTCCATCTCTAACCAAGTATAAGTATATATAGTGTAAATGTTAGTGTTTTCTATTTTATTTAAATGTCCAAAATACCCTTAATGAGTGAAAATAGTCCAAAATAGTTATAAACCATTTAAATCAAATAAAAATTTGTTAATCTAAATAATCAAAATTAACTCTATAAAAAAACATAAAAAATTCTATTTATTTATTTTGAACATTTAAAAAAAAAAGAATAAACGGACTCAAAATATATAAAAGTCGAGTGCCAAAGTGCTTGAAAAATTAAATTGAATGTACTAAAATGATCAGCGCAAAATAAATCTATTTGAAAAATACGTTGTTTGAAATAAAATTTCATTGGTTAAAAGATTCAGACTGATCAAAACGCGACCGAAACAATAGTTAAAAATTAAAACGAGCACGCTAGATTAAACTACGCGAAACATAGTTTAATATAAATGACGTCTGCATGCTCGATTTTGAAATTTTTTGTCCACTGATTTTACGCACAATTGAGATTCAGTTTGACCGATCTGTTTGTAAATCCGAAAAATTTATTCTTATTGACAATTTGGGCATTATGCGAGATGAAAAACATGCCATACTATGCAGATGATGCAGATGTCTTGATAATTGTATTGATCCGGCGATTCAGGGTCAAAATTGGGGTATGAAAGCTGGCATGCATTACTTTGGTGTTGCCAAAGAGTAACGGGGGAAGAAGAACATTAAATGTGGTCCCGTCATTGGAATGTTTCACCATTTTTTCTTTACGTATGACCTCAAAAGGTAGAGAGTGGCGTGTCGCGACTTATTGTGCATTTGAGTGTACTTGAGTTTGATTGTGTTTTCAAGATGAAATCTGACCATTGATGCACAATTGCTTCTTACTTTCAATCTGATTCGCCTGATTGTCTTTGCCTATAAAAGGCTAAAGAGAATTTGAAAAAACAATCGTAATCTTATAGACTGAGTTTCCCTTGTTTCCTTTGAGTCTACCCCACTTCTTTGAGAGCGTTTTTACATGAGTAACCGTCACCATATATTCATAGCTTTAAAGCTTCAAATTTCAGATATCTCTTTTGATTTTGTGCCATTGACCTTATATTTCAAGGTACCCTCTCTTCACTTCATCTTTTTATTCAAACATTTACTGTATTTTCGCAACGATGAACAATAAACCTATTATCATATAGAATGATTCAAAGGATAATGTTTTTTCCTCTTTGAGAAGGAAAATGAAGTATGCATCACATTCCCTTCCATATGCCTGTAGGGATTTTGAATCGAATATCACTTCTCTGATTGGGGATTCTGAAATAGAAGAAGTATCTGGAGAATCCTTTTATGAGCAAACTCTATCAGGTAACCCTTCAAGAAATCTCATGTTAGGGAAAACAGGTGAGGGCGAGGAGCTTGTTGAGAAACCAATGCCTCTTCCTATTTTGATTGAGGCAGAAATAAAAGTTTCCCTGTAAAGAAGGGAACATGATGGTATCTTTGTCAAAGTATATTGGGGAGTGACTGGACATGAACCTAGCAATGCTGAAATCGCATGTCATTTGGAATGCAGGGGACAATCTAATGTTGTGTCTTAGATTAATCCCAATGATCAATATAAAGTTGATGAATTGGACCACAAGGGACTTCGGTTAGTTGAGTCGGCTAACGCCAATAGATATCATTGGGTGGCTGCCGAAGTGGTTGAGACTTCTTACATCTTTAATACCTCCGAGGCTATAGCAAATGCTGACATTACGGTCGAAAACCCCTCAGATTGGTTTATTTTCCCAGTAGGCCTGTAGGAGAGAATATACAGTTCTTTTGAAAGTTGTTCGGTTCCTCTATATGAACGACTCTTCATCAGGTCGGGGATACATTTTCCCTTTGATATTTAGATGGAATTGAAGGACCGTTTGAGTGTTGCCTCTCACAGCTTTATCCTTGAGCTTAGTCTTTCATGAAGCTGTTGCAACTCTGCGCTGAGTATAAATATTTGAAGCCTTCTCTGGAGCTCTTTTTCAAAAAAAAAAATTGTGGCTCGTGCCTCTTAAGATAATGCCATATGTAACACCCCATTTGAATTATCTAACTCTATAGAATAATTTGATTGTATTGTATGTGTTTTGAATGGTTGAGGTAGTAGAGGAGCCTTAGATATGGGGAAGTGTCCCTAGAATATTAGAATTTTAAGTGAAGGGTGTGGTAGTAATTAACGAGAAGTAGGGGGTGTTGGACCGATGAGATAAATAGTATTACTATTAGATTTAATTAAATTAATTTAGTAATAATAATAAATAAGTTATTATTTATTTAAAATAAAAATAATAATATAGAGATAGTATTACTTTTATTGGATAATTGGCCTAATGATATGATATGATATATATATATATATATATATATATATATATATATATATATATATATATATATATATATATATATATTATTGTTATTTGATTTTTTAGTTTGATTTTATATCATAGTAAAAATAATAATATGATTTAAAAATAAATTAAAAATAAGGGATTTAGTTGGTCTACTTATAAGAAGGTGAGGGGAGAGCAAAGAGTGTGGGAACGTAGGTGAAAGAATTGGAAAATGGAGAGTTAAGGCAGGAGGCAAGAGTATGAAGAAGAAGAAGATCACCATTGTAGAAGAGCTTGAAGTTTAAAATTCTAAGGTAAGGGGGGCGGAAACTATTCCTATAAGGGTGTCTAATCATGAGAGGGTAGTGATAGGTCCTTACCCTCTTAGGTTGGTCTTATGCCATGTTATGATTATTGTTGATTTGTGACCATGATTGCGAGTAATGAATTGTAATTGTTGTGCCATAGCAATTGATATTTGTTGATGATGAATTTTGAATTGTTGTTGAATTTTATGTTTGTTGTATGTTAAGGGTTTGAGATGATGATTATGATGATGGTAGAGTATGAAATTGTGAATTTATTGGTGTGATTATATGAATATAAGTGGTGATTGGTATTGGTATGTTTATGGTTGAGTTTAAAACCATGGGTTCTTTTTGGTGATGATTTCATGGACGCTTTTTAGGGTTGAAGAAGATAAAAATCGTGCTAGAAATTTCAGAAGAACAACAACTTTTTAGTAACTCCTTCGTACACAGTTTTGAGCATAACTTTCAATTCGTAATTCATTTTGGTACAAGGTTTGAAGCGTTGGATAGCTAAAACAAAGGGATTTAACTTTTTCAGAGATAAAATATTTTTGGTGATGATTTCATGGACGTTTTTTGGGTTGAAGAAGATGAAAATCGTGCAGGAAATTTCAGAAAAACAACAACTTTTTAGTAACGCTTTCGTGCACGGTCTTGATCATAACTTTAAACTCACAAATCATTTTGAGACGGGGTTTGAAGCATTGGGTAGATGAAACATAGGGATATAACTTTTTTCTAAGAAAAAATATTTTTAACGATTTTATCACAGGTCAGTAGTAGGTATGAAGGAAGTGTAAGATGTGACGAATATGGACGAGGTCCGTATTGACAAATTATTTGATGTGTTGTGAATGATTGGGAGCATGTGTTTGATTATATTAATGATAGTCGAAAAGGGTGGATTATGTTATGCATGGTTGCAATTGTGTGATCGATTGTGGACCACTAAATATTATTATAATTGTTGTGTTAATTGCATTATTACCATCACTACGCCAAAATTGGCTTTTCACATCGTTGATATGTTGAAGGAGATAAGTTATAGGTCCAAAGGGCGACAAAAGACTTCTCCGGAAATCAGAAGGGGGAGTTCGGGATTCCGAAGGGGAAATCGGGTTCATATGATGAACCATTGATGAGAATTGGTACCATGTGCATCATGTAATATTATCGGGTTTCATTGTGTTGTAATTATGTCGTGCTTGTGCATTTGTTGTAGTGAGAATGTGATTGTGAATGAATGTGATTTTTGTGTATAAATACTACTCTCGTAATTATTATACTGTTTATTATATGAATGAATATATCACCCCTTTTGCGCTTGTTGTGTTTGTGCTCCCTCGGAATACAGACAATCAGGTACTTGAGTAGTTGGAGATGTACCTCATGCTGCTACCGGTCAAGTTTACTTATGTTTTATTTTTTAATTATTAAGTCGGGAAGTGGGGTGTTACATAGTGGTATCAGTGCAGGTTGGTCTGTCCAGCTAGATGTTATTGTGTGTCAATAGTGTACGACTGGTGTGAAAACACGATCGAGTCAAGTTTCTCCTAATCCTTATTTATTGATGTTTTTCTGAATTTGGCTGGGAGAAATGACGGTGCTATTGCTGCCTCTTTACAAGAAGTGGCTCAAGTTGTGCAGAACAACCAGAATGGAGGGAATAATAAGTTCCGTAACTTAGAAAATTTCTAGAGGAATAACCCACATACCTTCAAATGTAGGTATGATCCAGATGGAACGCAGGCTTAGTTGAAGGACATTGAAAATACTTTCAGGGTAATGGCGTGTACTGAAGCATATAAGGTGCAATTTAGTACACATATGCTGACATAGGAAGCTGATGATTGGTAGGGCAATACGCGTCGGAGACTGGAGGCTAAAGGCGAGGAAATCACTTGGGTTGTATTGAAAGGAGAATTTATGGAGCGGTACTTTCTAGGGATGTGCATGAGAAGAAAGAGATCGAGTTTCTAAAGATGAAATAAGGGAATTCTATTGTTGCTAAGTATACTTCCAGGTTTGAGGAACTTATGAAATTATGTCCACATAATAATGGTGTAGGGTTAGAGGCTTCTAAATGCATTAAGTTCGAGAATGGGTTGCATCCTGAGATTAAGTAGGGCACTAGTTATCAACAGATTCTCCGATTTCCAAAACTGGTGAACAAAAGCAGGATTTATGATGAGGGCAATAAGGCTTAGTCTGCTCATTATAATTCTCTGAGTAGGAAGATGGGAAAGTAACTAAATCATGGAAAACCATATAGTTCTCTAGCTGACAAAGGGAAACAAAAGGTTTTAGAGGGTAAGAAGCCAAGTGGGGGGGGGGGGGGGGGGGAACTCCCACTCCTATCAAATGCTACAGGTGTGGTGGTGCAGGATATCACGCCAATGAATGCAAGAGTGATTAAAGAAGTGCATCAAGTATGGGAAGCCAGGACACTTATTGCTGATTGCAAGACTAATGTGTAAACTTGTTACAAGTGTGGGGAACTTGGTCACTTCAGCACCAGCTTTCAAAAGCCAAAGAAGGCTTAGTCTAGAGGGAAAGTTTTTGCACTAACAGGATCTCAGACTACCAGTGCTGACAAGTTGATTAGAGGTACATGTTACATTCACAACATTCCTTTGGTTACCATTATTGACATGGGTGCGAAACACTCATTTATTTCTGCTAACAGTGTGAAAAGATTGGGCCTTGTAGTGTCTACTTTGAGTAGTGGACTAGTTATCGATACTCTAACTAATGGGCCAATGACTACTTCTTTAATCTGCTTGAATTATCCTCTGTCAATATATGGTAGATACTTTAGTGTGGACTTAATTTGTCTTCCACTAAGTGATTTTGATGTCATTCTGAGGATGAACTGGTTGGAATTCAACCATGTTCATATCAATTGCTACAACAAGTCATTATGACTTCTTTCTCCTGATGATGAAGAAGAAGTTAATTTCATATTTGCTAGTCAATTAGGAGAGTTGTTGAAAGATGAAGCTAAAGTGTTTGCAATGTTTGCTTCCTTGTCCATTGAGAGTCAAACAATAATTGAAGGGTTATCAGTGGTATGTGAATTTCTAGAGGTGTTTCCAGATGATATTTCAAATTTACTGCCAGAGAGAGAGGTGGAGTTGTAACACCCCTAATCTATACCCCCAAGCTATTAAAGAGATAAATAAAAATTCAAAATTTCATCAGAGTATATTTAAAACATTCATGGCATAGACCGAGGGGTCACATCAATTTGAAACCAAATACACATAAACCTGCCCATAAAGATATGCAACAATCAAGTAGCAATTAACAGAGGAACTTAGATCCTACTACCCACAATTCAGATACAGAATAAATACGGAAAAATCTGTACTGAAATCTCATATATATATATATATATCATGAAAAGTTTGTCTGCCAAATACAATCATACATGTACAATCCCAAAAGAAACATATACATATACACACAAATCACCAACGGTCTCCATAACTACCCGGTGTCACATATCAGAGCCGACCGACAAAAGAATGAAGACCTAAGCTTCACAAAAAGACCTCCAACAATCTAATCTGCAGTGCCTCATAGAGCATTATAAAATAGCAGAAGGGTGAGAAACACAATCATAATATAATTGTATATAATTATATAATAACACAACATTACACACGTAAAATATTCTCACCACAACGTACAACAGAATTCAAATACAACACAACTCAATACATATCTCAACTCATCAATTCCAATCACAATTCCACACGAAATCAATCCATTCATGATTTATGCAAATGCACAGAGACTGACACAACGACTCTATGCAATGCATATACGGTACCATCCATCCATCATCTCAACACTAGTTCACTCAGGAACTATTGGAACCATCGCTCGTTACTTAATGTAACTCCCCGTCGGGCATACGATGTTCCCCGTCGCTTTCGGTCCTCTTTGTATAAGGCTCACGATCCGATCGCTCACACCCCACACAGGCACACGATCGTCTATAATCATTGCTCACACCCCACACGGGCACACGACGTTATAGCGGATTCCCTCTGGAATCGATTCGTCGCTCACACCCACTAGGGCACACGACATCACAAGAATGCATATCATGATGCTTGGCATACAATGACTCATGACATTCAAATGCACACATATATGCAATCATCTCACTCAACATTAATCATGCTTTGCAATTCAAGCCCAAAACAATGCATTTATACCATACAACAGCACGCAAATCATACCATATCCATATCAACAGCACATTGCATGATACACACCAATTACACACAATTATAACGACAAAAGTTGACAAAATGACATTATTCCAAATTCCTGACATAATTAAATCGGCTAACAATTTCAAAATTATTATAATAAGAAAGTACGGTTCAATAGCTACTCAACGATACTAAGAATGTTAAAAACGGATAATCGGAACACAAGTTACGGACTAAACAAGAAAAGACATCGCGAAAAAACCACATTTTGCAATTCTCCTGGCCATATGCGTATTGCCCTGCTCCCTCGCCCATTCCATATGCATATTGTCCAAGGTCATACGCGTATGGGCAGAGACCCATTTTTCCCAAAATTCCCATTAAAATTCCAATACGCGTAGTGCCTTGCTTCATATGCGTATTGCCCTCAACCTTACGCGTACCATTACGCAAATGGGCAGATGGCCAAGAAAATGAAGCTCCATACGCGTATTGCCCACATTTCCTCAATGCCATACGCGTATTGCCTTGACCAATACGCGTATTGCCTTGAGTGATACGCGTATGGGCAGTGGAAAAACCAGAATTTTCTGCAGAATTTTGTTCTGCGTTTTCAAACCAAATTCAACCCAATTTTCACCTATACACCAGAAAAATTACCAATACAATGCCTAACAACATGTATCTATCATGTACCAACAATAAGGAACACTAAAACATGATTTCAGACACATTTGGATCAATTTCTAACACTTTCAACATTTATGGGTTTTACTCTATATTTCCATTTCAATCCAATAACAACCAAAAACATACATACATAATCATCCACAAGTATATAATAATCAAGTTTCGCACCCTTACCCGATTTAATAGTGTTTGGAAAGTCGGTTGTTTTGATTTCTAGATTTTCCAAGTTTTTCTCTCTTTCTCCTTCCTTTCTCTTTTCTTCTCCTTTTCCTTCATCTCTTTTTCTTTCTCTCTATTTTTCTCTCTTTCTATTTTCTATTTTACTAACTTAAGGAAAATAAAGTGAAATGCCCAAAATACCCCTACACTCAAATATCTCGCCAACGTTCCCAAAACGCGATAAAATATCACAACATTGAAAAATAACATAGTTCCAAATAAAAGTCAAAAATAAAATAATATAATAATAAAATAATCAAAACGACTCGATTAAATAAAAATACTAAAACTGGGGCGTTACAGGAGTTTTCTATTGATCTTGTTCATAGTACTAGACCTATCTCTATGGCACCATACAAAATGTCAACATCAGAGTTGGGAGAACTGAAGAATCAGTTGGGAGACTTACTTGAAAAGAAATTTAACAGACCAAGTGTATAACCTTGGGGAGCTCCAGTGTCGTTGGTAAAGAAGAAGGATGGTAGTATGCAACTATGTGTTTATTAACAATAGTTGAATAAAGTGATAATTAAGAAAAAGTATCCACTTACAAGAATCGACAATTTGATGGACCAGCTTGTAGGAGCCTGTGTGTTTAGAAAAATTGATTTGAGGTCAGGTTACCATCAAATTCGAGTTAAAGATTAAGATATTCAGAAGACAACATTTAGAACTCGATACGGTCATTACGAATATTCAGCGATGCCTTTCGGAGTATTGAATGCCCCTAGAATGTTTATGGAGTATATGAATCACATTTTTCATCTTTATCTTGATAAATTTATCATAGTCTTTATGGACAATATTATGATTTATTCTAAATCAAATGAAGAACATGTAGAGCATTTGAGGATTTTATTACAGGTGTTAAAAGAGAATAAGTTGTTTGCAAAGTTATCAAAGTGTGAGTTATGGTTGCAAGAGGTGAGTTTCCTCGGGCATGTTATTTCTCGTAATGGAATTACAGTGGATCTATCTAAAGTAGACACAGTGCTACAATGGGAGGCTTTTAAATTGGTTACAGAGATCAGAAGTTTCTAGGGGTTGACAGTTTATTATTGCAGGTTTATTGAAGGGTTCTCAAATTTAGCCCTTCCGTTAACTCAGTTGACTCGAAAGGTTCAGGCATATGTGTGAGATATTCATTGTAAAGAAAGCTTTATAGAGTTAAAGAAGAAGTTTACTAGAGCTCTAGTTTTGATTTGTCCAGATCCTCGTGGACCATTTCTAGTATATTGTGACACTTCTAAAATGGGTATGGGCGGTATATTGATACAAAACGGTAAAATGGTGTCTTATGCTTCACGACAATTAAGGGTACATGAGAGGAACTATCCTACTCATGATCTAGAGTTGGCATCAATGGTATTTTTTTTTTGAAAATTTAGACGCATTATCTTTATGGTTCAAGATTCGAAGTGTTTAACGACCATAAGAGTTTAAAGTATTTGTTTGACCAAAAGGAGTTGAAAATAAGGTAGGGAATATGGTTGGAATTTCTAAAGGACTACGATTTTGGCTTAAATTATCATCCAGGTAAAGCTAATGTTGTGGTTGATGCTTTGAGTTGAAAGTCTCTACATATGTCGGCATTAATGATTAGAGAGTTGGATTTCATTGAGCAGTTTAGAGATTTGAGTATGGTTTGTGAATTAACACTAGGAAGTGTGATGTTGGGTATGTTGAAGGTGAATAATGAATTCCTTAATGAAGTTAGGGAGAATCAGAAGCTAGATGTGAAGCTAGTAGATTTATTGTCTTCAGTGAATCTAAACGAAGAAAGTGACTTTAAAGTGGATGAGCATGGAGTGTTAAGGTTTCGTGGTAGAGTTTGTGTGCTTGACAATTTTGAGCTGAAGAGGGTGATTTTAGAGGAAAGTCATAGAAGTAGTTTGAGTATTCATCCAGGGGCTACTAAAATGTAACAGGACCTCAAGAAAATGTTTTGGTGGCCAGGAATGAAGCGAGATGTGGCGCAGTTTGTGTATACATATTTGACTTGCCATAAGTCAAAGGTAGAACCCTATAAACCTTCGAGTTTGATGGAGCCATTGGATATTCCAGAGTGGAAATGGGATAGTATTTTGATGGACTTCGTGACTGGATTACCGAATACTCCAAGAGGGTTTGATGCGATATGGGTCATTGTTGATAGGATGATGAAATTGGCCTATTTTATTTCGATTAATATCATTTTCCCATTACAAAAGTTGGCTGGGATTTATATCAGTGTAATTGTAAAGTTATATGGTATCCCATCGAGTATAGTTTCAGATAGAGACCCACGGTTTACATCCAGATTTTAGGGAAGTTTGTAGGAAGCTTTAGATACTAAGCTGAGGTTGAGTTCTGCTTATCATCCGCAGACTGATGGTTAGATAGAAAGAACTATTCAGTCATTGAAGGAATTGTTGAGGGCTTGTGTACTTGAACAAGGAGGTACTTGGGATAGCCATCTGCCATTAATCAAGTTCACTTATAATAACAGTTTTCATTCTAGCATTGGAATGATGTCGTTTGAAGCATTGTACGGTTGGAGGTGTATGACCCCTCTCTGTTGGTATGCATATGGTGAGAGTGATGTACTTGGACCGAAAATTTTCCAACAGACTACTGAGAAGGTGAAGTTGATCCGAGATAAAATGAAAGCATCACAAAGTAGGCAAAAAAAATCTACCATGATAAGAGGAGAAAAGATCTTGAGTTTAGGGAAGGTGATCATGTGTTCCTAAGAGTCAATCCTATTACTGGTGTTAGGTGTGCACTGAAATCAAAGAAGATTACTCCTAAGTTTATCGGTACATATCATATTTTTTCAGAGAATTAGAACCGTGGCTTATAGAGTGAACTTTCTACCCGACCTTTCGAATTTGCATGACGTGTTCCATGCGTCGCAAATTCGGAAGTATATTCTTGATTTGTATCATGTGATTCAGATGGATGATGTGCAAGTAAGGGGACAACCTTACGGTAGAAGCATTGCCTGTGAGGATTGAGTACCGGGAGTTGGAGAAGCTGAGGGGCAAGGAGATTACTCTAATGAAAGTTATCTGGGAAGGAGCTGCTGGAGGAAATATGACTTGGGAGCTGGAGAGCCGGATGCGAGAAGTATATTCAGAGTTGTTTGTATCAGATAAATTTCAAGGACGAAAATATTATAAGTGGGGAGAGTTGTAACTCCTCATTTGAATTATCTAATTCTATAGAATAATTTAATTATATTGTAAGTGTTTTGAATGGATGAGGTAGTAGAGGAGCTTTGGATATGGGGTAGTGTCCCTAGAATATTAGAATTTTAAGTGAGGGGTGTGGTAGTAATTAACGAAAAATAGGGGGTGTTGGACACAAAGAGAGTAATAGTATTACTATTAGATTTAATTAAATTAATTTAGTAGTAATAATAAATAAGTTAATATTTATTTAAAATAACATAATAATATAGAGATAGTATTGCTTTTATTAGAAGGAAGAAGAAGAAGATCACCATTGTAGAAGAGCTTGGAGCTTAAAATTCTAAGGTAAGGGGGGACTATTCCTATAAGGGTGTCTAATCATGAGAGGGTAGTGATGGGTCCTTACCCTCGTAGGTTGGTCTTATGCTATATTATTATTGTTGTTCATTTGTGACCATGATTATGAGGAATGAATTATAATTATTGTGGCATAGCAATTGATATTTATTGATGATGAACTTTAAGTTGCTACTGAATTTTATGTTAATTTGTTGTATGTTAAGGGTTTGAGATGATGATTATGATGATGGTAGGGTATGAAATTTCGAATTTATTGGTGTGATTATATGAATATAAGTGGTGATTGATATTGGTATGTTTATGATTGAGTTTAAAACCATGAAATATTTTTGGTGATGACTTCATGGACATTTTTAGGGTTGAAGAAGATGAAAATCGTGCTAGAAATTTTATAAAAACAACAACTTTTTAGTAATGCCTTTGTGCACGGTTTTGATCACAACTTTCAACTTGTAAATCATTTTGGTACAGGGTTTGAAGCATTAGGTAGCTGAAATAGAGAGCTATAACTTTGTTTCATGAATAAAATAGTTTTAGTGATTATTTCATGGAAGTTTTTTGGGTTGAAGAAGATTAAAATCGTGTTGGAAATTTTAGAAAAATAACAACTTTTTAGTAACGCCTTTGTGCACGGTTAAGTTATTTGAAAAATTAAGAGAACGAATTCACCGATACTCATACATAGCTTGTTGTTCATTCTAGCAAAGATCTAGGTTCCCCCGTACTCATTGACACTAAAAGTATCCCAAGACTGTAAAATAGATACAGACAAAATCTTCCTTTTTAGGCTACCTCTCTAATTATGCTTTGAACTTAAGTCTTTTTTTTTTCCTTCCCTTTTGTTCAGACAATCATATTAAGGCAATTGAAATAATGATAATTATCACATGCATAAGACTGATCGAGATTTTTTTTTTGTACTTACACCGGAAAAGCAATTACTTGACATCTTTATTTGCAAATGAAATGAACACTTTTGAGTGTTTATTTATTGCCCGTTTTGAGTTGACGTTGGGGTTCAACCACCATTGGGAAGAGGGTTACCTAGCTTAGTAGGTGAAGTCGTCTTTTACCTCTTTTTTTTCATCTTTTTGGTGCTTATATTTTTTTTCTTTTCTCAATCAGTCATACATGACATGTGAATCAAAGATATGCAAGACTAACAAAATAAACTATTTGGGAAGTACTTTTTATAGTCCGAGTACTATGGTATAAAATACACGTTAGACTAGTAACGTACTCGAGAAACTTAGGGTGTTCTGGTAATACTGATTTTATCAACTATCCACTGATCCCTAAACTAAAGATTATCAAGTTTTCTTGAAAGCATCTTACGAGGAAGGTGATTATGAGGTAACTAAGCCATATTACAATAAATTATTTAAAATTAGTTCTAGGATAGTTAAAGAAAATTATTGGATTAAAAAACTTAAAGGAGTATTTAGAATTTCTTGAATAAGGCAATAAATGCTTAAGTTAGAAATAAACAATATTAGAAACTCAAGAGAAACCTGTGATACATGCGTCTCATTGAAAAAGGAAGTGAAAATTTTGTATGAAACCCTAGGTAAATTTACTAAGGGGAAATAAAACCTTAACTTGATCTTATAAAGTCAAAGGTATTTCTTAAATAAAAGTATACTATGATTTATACCAGATAGGGCACCTAGTAAAGGCTTATATAATAAGAAAAACAATTGTCCCATTTTAAAATTCTCTCACGACAACAAATTTAGGCACTTAGAACCTTTCTATTTTGACTGAAAAGGTCTAAAGGTAACAACCTCAGACCTTTTAGAAGAACTAACACACCTGGACCAAAGAAAATTTGGGTACCAAAGGTCAAACCCCTAATACGTTTTGCAGGGATACTTTACAACTCAAAACTTTAGTGGATATCAAATGGAGTTGTGCAAAGAAAAAGTATACTTTAAAGTATACATTATTTTTGAAGTCTCTGATCAAAGAGTGATCAATGATGGTGGATATCAACAATGGTGATCAAAGAAAAGTTTTCGTTGAGGATGATCTCAACATCTCTAATCTTTAGTGATCAGCTAACCTCATATAAGGTTGAGTGGATACGTCTGTGGTGGATATATCCATCTCGCTGTACCCAACTCTCACATCCAACGATTCACAGAGAAGGTTGCACCACAGTGTGTTGGTGTTCCCTTTAAAGAGGGAAGTTTAATCAAGACTTCTTGATCTTTGAGGTAAAGTACTATTTTAAAGTTAAAATGATTTAAAAACTCTGATTAAATCCTTTAAAATAGTGAATTCAATTTTGATCATCAAATAAAATGTTTTTGCTAAGCCAATAGATGAGCTTCATAATCTTTTATAGACATGAGGTGTAAATAAAGAAAGTCAGAGGTGCAAAAGAGAAACAAAATCCAGCAGAAAGCCCAAAAAGCACCAAGGAGGCTGACTAACGTAAGCCCAATCGAGTGGCACTTTAAGGAATCTTATTGGAGAATTTTCGTACGCATATTCTCAAATCAATTCCAAGATAAACATAGTCTCCAAGGCAGCCAGATCCTCACATTGATGATAATTGTTCAATATCTTGAAAAATCTGTTCATCTAACCGATTGGAGTCCTAAGCCAATCAATTAGCACCTCACTTTTGGAATGATTTTGATACAATTTTGAATATACACAATCCCCATTAATTCCTTGCAATAATTACACTCCTAAAATAGTTATGAGGCATGCTATAAATATGTACTCATTCTTCACTCTATTTGCATCTCAAACTTTCTTCTCTTTTAGCATTTTTATTGTGTGAGCTTTCTCTCCCGCCATAAGTATCATCATGGCCTCATAAAAAACACACAAGTCTGAAGTTTCCCCAAAGAGAGATGTTTTCACAACTGATTTGATAAATATAATGCAAGAAGAAAAGATGATAATCCTCAGAATTAAATTATCCATCCAAGGCACATGAAACAAAGATTCATGAGGAGTTACAAACGGTACTCTCAAATATGTAAAGCCTCCCTAAAGGAATTCTTTACAAAGGTACCTAATAGAACTTTTCCAAACCTTGTAAAAAAAATTATCTGAACTTACAGATTATAGGAACATCCCCGAGATCATTAGTAAGAGGAGTGAAAATAGATATCCACAAGGATAACATTGGTAGGAATTTTGAGTCACCCTTTGAAGGAACATCCTACACTTATGAGGGACCCTTAGGATTTAAGAACTTCAAGCACTCCACAACCATAATCTACCTTTTTATTAACCATACAGAGAAAATAAAGTTCCCCTTCAAATCAACCTTCTTGAAACCAAAGGTTCACATCATCCACTACCTTCAAACAATAATCCTTTTTCCAATGAGCGTAAACCTTAACTATGTTATCAAAGAAGAAGTCGTACCTGAAGGTGTGAGAAAGACACAAGAAAGGGGGGGGGGGGTTTGAAATGTGTATTTATTCTTTAACAAATTTTTGCTTCTTATCGTTAAGACGCTGAGATAGTATCAGAGTTCGTTGAAAGACTCTGACTCGCGAAATAACATTCAGACTTGCCATGCAAGAAGCATAAGAACCAACAAGAGTCTGAACGCAATATGCATTATTCAGAACTTGCAGTGCGGAAGCTTATCAGAGTCAATATGCAAGGTTCTGACTTGCTTATGTAAGGTTCTGATACTCAATACAGAAACATAAACAATAACATAAAGCATAACAAGAGTAAAGGACACACGATATATCCTGGTTCACCACAAGGCTAATCCAGTCCACCCTCCTCAGGTGATTTCGCCTTGAACACAAGGAATTAATATACTATAACCAATCTCGATTACAGATGAACAAGCACATAGCTGGTGACTAACAACCTGCACAGCCGCACTGTGACTAACCCACAATAACTTGCGCCATTTTCATCTCAAGTACCCAGATCATCTCATGATCCCTTGAGGTGTCTCTCTCAGTGAACCGTTCAGGGATCCAATCAGGATATAACGTTCACTGGAGGAATCACAATGAGTTCCATCAGAGATCCCACAAGAGTCTGATCAACATATGATCCTCTTTGAGATATGACTATCATTGACCATATTTCAGGATTTCTACAATAGCACCTAGCCATTGTCTTCTCAAGTCTCCGATCACACTGATCACTTGAGGAATCCTAATTCACATAGAATTAGTTAAACTGGAGATTACAGTGATGCTTCTTAACAAGCAGATAACTCCTAAGTTTAAATACATAAGAACACACAAGTGTTCAAGAAGGATTTGAGCAACAACTCCTTGTTATCGTTTTATTCTACAAAGATGTATATGAATTTGACAGTTGATGACATCTTGTAGATCTTCTTCTTCTTCGTCATCTTCTTTGTTGAGCAAGTTTCGAGCAAAAACTCCTTGCTTCGGATCTTTAATGTAGCTCAGACGAGAAGGTGGTTGATGACTTGACTAATTTGCAATGTTGTCTTCTCACTAGTGCAGGAAAGACTTTTTACATCGGGTGAAAAACACATTTTACATCGGGTCTGGGTCTGATGTAAAGCCAAGCGATGTAGTAAATCAAAGACATTTTACATCGGGCCATAGTGCGATGTGAAAAATACATTTACTACATCAGTTGTCTGATGTGAAATATGGGTTTAAATTTTTTTTTATTTTTAAAAATGCACATTTTACATCGGTTGTCTTTTTGGCCCGATGTAAAATGAATGTTTTTACATCGGTTGCCTTTTTGGCCCGATGTAAAATGTATTTTTTTACATCGGTTGCCTTTCTGCCCCGATGTAAAATGTATGCTATCTTTCTTAAAATGTATGTTTTTACATCGGTTGCAAGGTGAGCCCGACGTAATATGTATGCTATATTTTTTAAAAAATTAGACTATTTTTTATCATAATCGAGGTGGAATCCCCGTAATTTTTTGGGTACGTAATTTTTCATATTTTTCCAACATCACACAGACCACATTTAAGTCACTATTTTGTATCTAATTTTTCATATTTTTTCAACCAACTTGTTAATTTCATTGCACCAAATAGCTAGGAGCACATATTCTTCAAAATGAACAATTGATTTACAAAAGTACTAATCTAGTATACACATAAGTGTACAAAATTATAAGTATGTTTACACGATGGATTACTACAACAACAAAACCAGTGAAAACATACAAAAATATCCAACCATTTATAAGTCCTTTCCCACATTTGAATTACCAACATGCAATCCACAAGAAGATGACAAAGTCCTAATGTGACAGCGTCCTAATGTGATCTGCAACAACCCTGTATGCCATGTCTACTTTATCAGCATCCTCATGTCCAACTTTCCCGAAATATGGGTGAGCACCAGTTGTCTGTAATTGAGATGGCAATAAAACAGAATTATATTTCAATGAAATCATCATTCCTCAATCCGTTTAGAGTTACAGATAATGGGCTTGTGCCTAAAATAGGCATGCCTAATAGGAGCCCTACTAACAAACCACTTTTCCCTCTGTCTACCATATGTGTAAACATTCCCTTTAAGATGGTTATGTAACCACCAAAATATTACATGAATTTCAATTCAAATATCACACAATTCAAGACTAAATATTATTCTGGTTTAAATATATATAGAAATATGATAAGCTTTAATTCCTGGATAACCATACCAGCTGAATAGCGTCGAAATAGGCACGAAGACATCAGTGTCATAATTGCTCACTTTGTTCTGTAGAATAGAGGTCAATCTTTCAAAACCTATCCCAGTGTCAACATGCTTTGCAGGCAGGGATTTAAGAGAGCCATCAGCCTCCCTTTTGAACTATGATGCGACAAACAGGATCAAATCAGATACATATTTCATGGGGATAGGAATAGTTTGCATGTTGATTATAGTACCAGCTTATAAAGTAGATGAGATTAACAGAAACATATAAAATACAGATTTCATTGGTATAGAATAAAAGTCGGCGTGCTAGAAACATGGATTCTAATACAAACTTATCAAGTACACAAGTTTTATTACGGGTGGGGTGGGGGGAGGAAAAAGGCAATAACATACTCTGTATAACATTAAAAGTAATATATTTGGATAAAGACGAGGTTTTATTAAAGGCAATAACATATATCTCTAGCCTCGGTATCAGGGGCGAGACCAGCCTTCTCATTACCACCAAAATATGTAGCATAAATGCGGTCTGAAGGTAATTTATAAACCTACAATGCAATAGTAGATAATGTAAAAACAAATTATATATAGTTGAGCATTATATCTATTGAGGAACTAAATAACTATCAATTTCTACATTTGAAAACATATTGCAAACAAGATAAACACCTAAGAACATAATAACTTTAGCTAGCTTATTCAAATTGAATAGAACATTTTAATTTACTTTTTCTTTGGATGAGACTATAAGTTTATCCACATTTAGAAACTGAAGGCCACATCAGATTAGGATTGGTATTGACAAATCTGATATCTGCTATTAGTATACAACTAATTTACAAATGTCATTCTACTTGAAATGAAACCCATTACAGTAGTAGTAGGCACGGTGTAGTTAACAGAATGGAAGTGGTGATTCGCTACTGTGAGTGACAGTGCAATTCCTAATTGAAAAGCATTGTTCTTAACAAAGTTTGAACACTACACATATATTTGTGCGCAGAAAGTTTTACCATACTGTGACCATATGTAGCTGGCAGGTTTTCCTGTGAACTGTTGGCATTATCCTTTCCAGTATCAGCATTTAGCTTTAGAGAAGACCACGTCAAAAACTTCTTATGTCAAAAACCTGCAAACAGTTAAATCATGTAACTCACAACAAAGAGTCCAAGATTCAGAGCATCTGAGCACACCATATACCTGAACATCTGATAAATGCCGGCCATTACGACTTCCACCGACAATGTATAATTTTTCATCAACTACTGCTGCTGCATGCTACAGTGAAAGGTCAACAATTGGAATAAGAATTTGGGCCAGAGCTAAAGAAGGTTTTCAGCTAAGAAGCCAAGAATGACAAATTCATTTTTATCATTCAAAGCAAAATAGCTCATGACAAGACCCAATCAATCATGAATTACTTATATGCTTTCATTTCAACTTTGTATTCTTTCATCCTCTAATAAAATAAGAAAAAGAGAAAGATGGAGAGAAAGATACCTTGTAGCGAGCGGGAGGACGTGCACCAGATACAGTAATAGGCACCCAATTATCATATGTAAGATTGTTATGCCAATTGTTGACTTGCATTTCTCTCTGATTCTCCTTTAGTCCAGGAATAACTGTTACAGATCACCTTGTTTGTCATTTAAAAGGAATAAACCTTAGAAAGCCCATATACAATCATGACCACAAGAATGTGATAAAATTTCAACATTACAATAGAAAACACATCTATGATTCAACAAAATAAAATTACACGAAAACACAGATTTAAATTGAAAGAGAGAACAACACTTTCAAAGTCAGCATTAGTAATTAATAATTAGTAAAAATATATATACTAAAATAATTTATTTATTTAATAGTATAATGTATTCCTGTTTGTATTAGTATTAGTAAATAATAATACAATATATCGTTCAAAGAAATAAGACAAAAACCAAATGCTGATGCTAGAATACTCATTACACAAGTGGTAGAAGTTTAAGGCACTTGATATAGTTTTAAGATTTTATAGCATTACTCCACAATCCACACCGACAAGCTCCAACACCTAACATATATGCATAAATTTATTAGAAATAAAATCAGAGACCTGAGGAGAAACCTTCGGTTAAAGAAATCTCTAGCACAATTCTCGGAGACACGTGATTTCGGCAATGCTTAGATAACAAGCTAATTGTACATGAAATTGGAAATCGAGATCGAGTAAGCCGTATGAAATCAAGATGAATTTCAAATCCTGAAGTTCAAATTACATTCAAGACGACGATGGGGGAATTCGAAATTGATAGACATAGAAATGAATCAATCGGGATTGAATGGGAGAAGAATGAAACCTGATTTCAGATAGAGGTTTCAGATTTGGAAACGGCGTCGTCTGAAGAAGAGGAGAAGGTTGGACGGTGGCAGATCGAGAGCCACGAGATCTCGGTTGAACCTGTTATCAGATAGAGTTTGTGCTTTGTGGAAAGATCAATTTCTGGATCCAATGAGTTTTGTGTTATTGGTGCTGCGACGGGATAAACAGAGGGACTAGGGTTTTAGGGAGATCGGACTTTTTCACATCGGATGCAAATTCAGGCCTGATGTGAAATCCTTTCATCAATGAACTTTTCACATCGGGTGCAAATCCAGATTCGATGTGAAATCTTTTATAACAAAATTTCACATTATTTACGAAATTGCCACCTTGTTATTTTTTCATCAGTAAACTTTTCACATCGGGTGCAAATCTAGGCCCGATGTGAAATCCTTTATAAGAAAATTTCATATTATTTACGAAACTGCCACCGTGTTATTTTTCACATCAGTGGAAATAAATGTCTGATGTAAAATTCCTAAATAAAATATTTTTCACTTTATATTGTTATAAAATCTGATGTAAAATCTTTTAACAAATATTTTTCACATCATATATCTTGAAATCTGATGTAAAATCATTTAACCAAATGTCTTATTTTTAGTAGTGTCTTCATCAACAGCTTCTATACCAATTGATTGTTGTTGTGTTGATTTCTGATCTTTGAGCTTTAACAACAATGGCCATGTGTAAATGGTGATAGCTTTGGATGTTTAAGTGTTACAACGAGAACTCATCATTGTTGTTATCTTCACACAATGACTTGATCAATTCTCCTTTTTGGACTTCTTGATCACTCTTTAGAAGCGAATACTCCTTTCTTTAAATAGCCCAGTAATATATAGTCGTTTGAATTACTGTTGGCTGTTGGAAAAGAGACGTTGGGTAATGATTACAGTTGTACTAACACATCTCCTTTTTACTATGGAGGAAGTGACATGATATATTTTCTTGAGCACTGTGTACAGTCTTTCACAACGGTAACATTTGTCTTCAAAACTTCAGAGGCTTCTGATGGTAATTAATTGAAGCATGAGTAGAGACTTCTTAACAAGATGTCTGAAACTCCAAGTCTTCAGTCTTTCGAAGTCGTCCATTAGGAATCAGCCTTCAGAACTTCAACACTTGTCTTTAAATCCGTTATCCTTTACTACTTCAAGTCTTCCAAAACTTCAGAGTTGTCCATTTGGAATCCGTCTTCAGAATCTTCAGCACTTGACCTTTGGAACCATAATCTTCAGAACACATAAGTCTTCATAGTCTTTCTGCACTTGGTCCTCAGCACTTCGGTTCTCTATAACATTATCTTCTTCAGAAGCTTCGCAATCTTCAGAATCGCAACCACTTTCAGAAAGCATCAGCAAGAGCATTGCAACAACAATATCGACATCCTTGGATCTGACTGATCATGATCAGATACAGAAGCATACTTGCTTCTTGCGACTTGTGTCACACATAGTAACTTCGCATATAATCAATTACGCTCGTTTGGCTGGTGCTTTATTGGATCTGATATCTTTTGTAATTATGATCTGCACACAACACACGTTAGAACATAAAATGGTTCTTTCATAAATACCATTGTTATCATCAAAACATAGAGACGACTTGTAGAGACAACTCTTGATCTAACAATCTCCCCCTTTTTGATGATGACAAAACCATGTATTTTGATTGAACATTTTATACAAGGTAATCACCAAAAGTAAACATATTCAGATTCCGGAACAACATCTCTCCCTGAATGTGTTATCCTCAAAGTTTTATCTATGATCATCTATAATCTCATATGATCCAAAGACACACAAAATAATAACTTGAGTTGCCAGAACAAGGAATAGAAAAGGAATAATTCTCTATCTTGTCTTTAAGGAGACAAAAGTCTTCAGCATCTGGACTAGTTCATCAGAACTTCCGTCTTCAGATCTTTAGAACTTAGTTCCTTTTAACGTTATATCAGAGCTTATAATCTTCAACGTCATATGAAGCATTTCTACTTTTCAGCAGAATCATTTTAGCACATAACCAGAATAGTTCTTATCTAATAACATAGCCTCACTATTTATCAGAACCAGACACTGTCTTAAGAAACTCCCCCTGAGTTTCAGACTTGATGAAGATTATAGATTTTAACATTTGAATCTTCTGGGTAGTCTCCCCTTAGTTTTCACAAGTCAGATATTGGGAACTTCAGAATCGTAATTCAGATATATCAATTTTAATTCACCAATAGATCATGACTTTTCAGAGTTTGACTAGGAACACAGGCCTTCATCTCGGAACCTTATTAATGTCATAACTCAGTGTTTCATCAAAGCTTGATTCTTGATCTGATACCAATAGAAGGATAATTTAGTGATCAATCAACGCTTGATTCTAAATTTGATACCAAAGTCAATCAAGATTCTTAGTCAGATACCAATGTATGTTGAGTCTGATACCAACTGAAAGTATCTTTATACCAATTGAAGGGTATTTCCTTAGTGTGCTGATATTGATACCAATGAAGGTATATGAAAATATTTCACAGCTTAGCTCTGATTGATATCACTACAGACTGAGTCTGATACCAATCTTTATATACAGAGTCTGATTACCAATTGTTGATTTAGTCTAATACCAAATCATTTTCTTTTTAATTGGTTTTTGGTTAAATCAGAACTACTTCTTCTTGGATCTTCAATCCGGATCTTCAGACAATCCTTAACTTCTGATTTGCACAGTTCTTCTGAAAGATATCTTGAGATGTAGACTTTACTTTGACAGCTTTCAGAGCTTTTGTTTTCAGAGCTTTCCTTCTTCTTATTCTTATGTTCTGAATATCATATTTTCAGACAGCTTAATGCTTCTGAACCAAATGAAACAGAGATCACGATAACTTTGACTTTCAGAAAGTTCTCAACTTCTGAACAGTACTGGGTAGATCTGATTCTGAACACATGTTCACAAAGTGTACAACTTCGATCATATGAACAAACAGTTCATAAGAACTTCTATCAGAATTCTTCTTTCTTAACTTGTTCTGAGAATGCCTAGTGAACTTGTTCAGAGTTCCTCGGTTAAACATCAAACAACAAACGTTAGTAGAAAACACATTTTATATGATTGATTTATTTGTTTGAGTTTGCATTCTTTTATCAAAATAATATTTCTATTTCTCCCCCTTTTTGACATCATCAAAAAGTTTGGAGCATTTGAGCTTTCAATCATTAAGCAAAAGTAGATTAATATGATAATGAGCAGTTTAACATAAAATAGTTTCAAAAGATATTTCATTAAATTCAAAGCATAGATTTTTCAAAAATCCTAACTAGTTTTGAGCAAACAAAACATAGACTTAACTAAAACAGGTTCCTAGGGTTTAGACCAAGAAATGCCTAATGATGAGGAAGAGGATGAGGACGAGTTTTCAGACTCATCAGTTCTTGAGGCATGCAGTTGTTTTTCTTCTGTATGTGTGACAGCTAATCTCTTGCTCTTCACAATTTCCTCTGAGATCCATTCATGGAAATCAGTCCATATTTTTCTCATTTCTAGGGGATATATGCTTGTACTATAAGCATCTACTAGGCTTTGAATTCTTGTGATGGCATTATCCTTGAAGGATGTTAATGCATCATTTACAGTTTTTTTCCTTTTTTAGGAAGGTTCCTCATCATCAGCACTTACTTGCTTCTTTTCCATCCAGAGAGTTCTTGAAGCACATCAGTAATATTCTTCATATTGATCCAAATACTGATGTTGTCTTCCTTAAATTTCTGCAGGTAATTCCCTATATCTGCTTGATTATGTGTTGAGAAGTTTGGAAAACCTTCAACAGGGACCCTTGTGGTTAATGTCAGTTTCCTAAATGACGTATCATCCAGAGCAGCGTCCTCTCTCTTAAGATCCTTAAATCTTAGAATCTTTCCTGCGCTTTTAAGCAGCTTTCTTGATTCTCCCTCATCGATTAGACTATCATCAACTACTCCTGATTCAACTAAAACATCGAATATGAGTCTTCCATATGGAATATGTCTGACTTCCGCGTCAGAACCTGTTCTGGAGTTTCTTATAGCTTCCTTCAGAAGTTTGAAGAGGACGGAAGAAAGATGTATCTTAATTCCTTTAAGGAGAAGGAACAGGACACACTTTTGAGTGTCATTAAGTTGATTTAAAGGAAGATGGTGAAAAACGCTTCCTTGTAGGATTCTGAACTAAACTTGTAGTGGTTCCTTCAGATTTGAGAATATTTGGTTCTTAAATGTTACTCCCTCTCTGAAGATAGACGCCATGACCTTAGCCTCTCTTTCCTCATTAAGTAGATCCTTAGTGATTCTGAATCAGTTATTGTCATACATCAAAAGGTCTGTGAAGGTCTTCTCAGATATGAAAACTTTCCTTCCAAAGACAGAAGAAGAAATGACAGTTGTGCCTGTATTAGCATAATTCCAGAAATCTTTAACCAAACAACTGTAGGTTGGTCCTTTCAACCTCTTGAAATAGTTACTCCATCCTTGAGTTTCCATCGAAGGAGTAATATCACATCCATTTAATTTTAAATTATTGAGGTTCACAATTATTTCTGACATGAAGATGAGGCTGTCAACTAGAATCTGTGTGGTTATGGGAGTTAAGGCATTTTGGGAGACAAAAGCCATTGTAGAAGATGATGAAGATGATGGAAGATATTTAGACAGAGTTTTCTTACGATTTGGAAAGTGTGAGAGCTGTGACAAATGATTTAGGGTTAAGCCTTTTTATAGATGAATAGGTAAAGTATGGTTATTAAGACTTTGAGAAAGTAGCGGTTGATTTTTCCTAGATAGGTTAAGTAACGTGGGAAGAGAGGTTTAATGATTGATCTTTAATGAGAGAAGTTTATTCGATCAAGAACCACGATTTATCTCTTGGTAGTAGTAATCGTCAGATAATTATGACCTAAAAAATATTTGTTGCTTCCAGATAATCCTAAGACTTTCCATGTGATTCATTTGTAATGCCTAATTGTTTTATTTCGGTTAAGAGTTAATGACATTTATATTTAATCACAGCATCGTGAACATGAAATTAATCATTCAAACATAATAAGAATTTCTTAGTTAGGGATACATCAATAATTGATCAAGAAGGTACACATCAAGTTTAGAACATAAGGTTGGACAGAAAAGTGCCTACAGTAATTTGTGATCCTAATAAAAACTAAGTTCATATCTTAGACTAAGAAGGTCATAGGTTGACAAAACTACGGATGGATCTTTTCAGTCATTCCATTTCTTCTACAATGACTAACTATACCTTGAAGATCCAGAATATGGGAGATAACCCTGCAGTAGGGAACTTGTTAGGCTGTGTCTTCCCTAGACAGATTAATTTCTTCCTTTAGATGGTTGAACATGGATTGGGGTAGGTTTATTTTGATCCTAGACACTAAAAAGAAAATAAATAATCTTTCTTTGTCAGACAACCATCCTGCTCATCTTTCTCTTGGTCTTAAATTAGTTACCATTAGCTTGTACCAATCTTTGGCAATGGGAGTGAGGGTACATGGTTGAGTGGGACGCCCCTTAGTTTAAAAAATGATGTGGATATGCCTGTCGAAGCTGTGATTGTTGATATTTCTTTCCACGGTCACACCATCTTCAACGCACCTAATGGCCTTAGCTATGATGGTATGGTTGATCAAGACTGGACAACCATCAACCACATATAAGATAGAATTTTTGCCATAGTCGTATTCTAGTACACGAGCATTTTCCCAGAACTCAGTTACAAGCGAAGGAAAAACAGGCCCAACAAGCATGTTGAAGTAGTTTTCCCAGTTCTGGAATTCAATTCCAGAGAGAATGCTTGTTTTGTTTAGTTGAGGCAGAAGGTTTAAATTCAACGTTGTAATACCCCAAATTTTGACCACTTAGATTTCCCATCATTGTGAAAATCATCATCACAATATGGATGAACCATCATGCTTCATCAGTCTCCCCAAAGATGGGTGAGCATCCAATACAATCAAAATTAGGGTTTCAAGCCCTCTCTGAGTGCTTAGACAAAGGATCAATCAAGAAATGACATGATCTTCAGCTTGTCTAATCTCTTAAACATCCTCAAAGGATCAAAAGGACTCCTACTTCAAGGATTAAGCACAAAGCTGCTCCCTTCTAGGTGGATCAAGTCTCAAGATCGACAGTGTCACCAAATTAGGGTTTTGGTCGACCAGGGCCTCCAAATGGAAATTTTCATCTGGGCACAGGGCAATGATCCAAAACATAACCTAATATACTTCATGGAACCTCATGAACCCATGCATCAAGTCAATTTTGCCTCAGGGGATGCATTCATCAAAAATCAGGAATTAGGGTTTCTTGACCTAATTCACCCCTAAGTTGACTTTCGGGACAAACCATGAGCCAAGACCTCAAGACATGATTTGAGGGTCTCTAATATACCATATTGATCCATTTGGAACAATGGATTGATCCAAGAAGCTTGAGCAACAAGTCTCAATTTCATTTGCACCACAATTAGGGTTTTAAGAGAAAAGTCAACTGTAACTTTGACTTTTGACCAGGACATGCTCCCAAACCCTAATACATGATTGAATATACCCTATGACACCCATGGAACATGTCCATCAAGTTTGATTTAGGTCAAGGACATGATTTCCTGAAGAATTGCACAGTTTGGAATTCATCTGATAAAAAGTCAACTGTGCACAAAAGTCAACTTTGACTTTTTGAGATTTTTCACCAAAATGGATTTTTAACCCTAAAATGATGTTAATGTATGATTTGAATCATCATTCATTAATAAAAATCAAGAAAAGTGAGATAACTTGTAAAAGGGGTAACCATAAAACTTAGAAATTTTTCTAAGTTAAAAATAAAGTGGCAAAGGTACCAACTTTGGAGGACCATAACTCCTAAACCACAAGGCCATTTTTTCTCATCCAAAGATGGATTTGTAGCCCTCATTATCACCTACAAAAACTTCAACTACAAGTCATTCCAATTCATTAAGGATTTTGAGTTATGGAGTGATCAAAGTGACTGAAAAGTGAAAATGTCACTTTTTCCAACACTTAGTGAAATTTTCACTAAGTCAGGTTCTGCCTCACTTTTTGCCAAATGTAGGGGGATTTTTCACTTGGAATCAAAAGAGATCAACACCAAACTTGTTCAAACAGTTGTTGTATCATGTAAGAGCTTTCCAAAATGGCCAAGAACATTGCCAAATTCAACCTACACCATGAGATACAACATTGCCAAGTTGCCTTGCTGAAATCTGTCAAGGCAAGGCAGAATTTGCAACTTTGGTCGATTTGCCAAAATCAGCCAAATTCAATTGCTCATATCCACTTGGACACCTCAGAGGATTGAATCTAAAGGGGACAATCACTGAGCCAAGCCTCCAAAGTCCATGGAACAAGAAATAACATGTTGAACCTAGAATGGCCAAAATAGGGACAAGACTTCAAATTTGGAATGAGGCATTCAATGGAACCATCAAGGTGGCATGGACTGAGCCATTCTCATCTGAAATCAGTCAAGACTTATCAAAAGACCAAGGGAACCAAAGCTCTGTGCCCTAACCTCTAGTCAATGGCTAGAGGAGACTTGGATTTTCATTTGCCAACATTGGCCAAACCTACTTACCAGCTGCCATGCACTATTCCTTGCAAAACAAACTTGCTCTACTATAAATAGAGCTCAATTGTGGTCAGTTTGAGTACACCAAATCCATCTAACAGATGCTTTCCTCAAAATCTTTTCTTTCATTCCAATTTTGCCTTCTAAAGCAAGTCACTATCGGGTTTTGAGTTTGAGAGCAATTCCAATCAAACCAATCACTCACACACCTCACATACATCACATATGAGTTGATCAAACACTTAGATTACTTCTGAAACATCAATTTCACAAAATCACCAGCTGGTTGCTCAAGGTTTTAACCAAAGTGCAGCTGAGGTTCCACAAAATGATCCAGCCAATTTCAATCAAGTCCAACCATCCAAACACAATCCATAGGGTGTAGGGAAGCTGTTCAGATCATCACCACTCATCTGTAACACCTCCAAATCAAAAATACTTTGAACTTGCTGTCACGACTTGGAGGTAAGCACATACTTGGTCATCTCTCAATCTATGCATATTTCCTCGCACAATAATTTGGCCATATATTCATAATCATGCATGGAATGTTTTCCCTCAATTAATTGCATTGTTTGAATCGTGTATCAAAAATCCTAGCCTTCATGCAGAAATTAGGGTTCTTGAGGTCTCTTCGTGATTTCTTGTTGTATGTTTAATTTAAATGAAATTAAAGTACATAGACATGATCGTGAGATTGAGACGAGCATAATGATATGTGGATTGCATGATATGATTACGTATTCATGGAGATTGGATAGAAAATGCAAATCTGAGAAACCAAGAACACGCGCGTGTTCTTCAGCTTGTTCTTGGCGCCATTTTTAGAAATTCAAATATTTGAATTTTGTGATTTTGTTTAATTGATTCAAAAATTAATTTCTCTCTGAGTTTTAATGATTTTGAGTTGAATCTTTTTTTAATAATTCACAAAAATGTTAAAATATTTTATTTTCACAAAAAATCCCCAAAAATATTATTTATTTCATATAATTGATATTTTTATAAAGAATTAATATTTTGATTGTTTTTGGCATTTTAAATATTTTTTCTACATTGATTTTGCAACTTTTAATGCTTTCTAATTATTTTGTAGGTCAATACTTAATTTTTGAAACAGTAATCCAAGATCACAATTTGTTTTTCATGTGTTAAACAATTTTTTATCATTTTAATTGAATTTTTATTCAATTAAATACATTTTGAAAACAAATTAGGATTTTGGATTAATTCAACCCTCATAAATCATTTTCAAACCTTTTTGGGCCTCTTGAGAGAGTGTAAGACCCATCCCCCCCCCCCTTGTACAAAAACCTTTTGGGCCTCACTCATTGTATAAGTCCCTCTGTACAAGTAAACGGCACGATCGTCGCCCGTTTAAAAATAAAAATCATCTGGGCCTCTCCTTGAGCTATAAGACCCATTCAAAACACTTTGGGCCTCTATTAGAGTGTAAGACCCAATCCCCCTTTTAACCAAAACATCTTGGGCCCCACTTATTGTATAAGTCCCTCTGCGTTAAAAGAAAACCTCGGCGCGATCGCCATTTTTAAACGAAAAATCATTTGGGCCTACCCTCGTGTTATAAGCCCCACTTTTTTCTTTAAACCTTTTTGGGCCTCTATTAGAGTGTAAGACCCATCCCTTTGTACAGAAAACCTTTTTCGGGCCTCAGTCACTTGTATAAGTCCCTCTGTACAAATTCAAACAGTGCGCTCACTGATAAAACCATGGGCCTCTCCTTGAGCTGTAAGCCCCAAATCTTTCTTTTTCAAAGCACTTTCTCCTTTGATTTTGAATATACTGTTGTTTTCAATCTTTCTTTGTTGAACAACTAACCAAACAGCATGGAAGCACTCCAACCGAGTAAGTGGTTATCGCTTTCATTTACTGCTTTCATATTATAAACTGTACTGTGGGGCTGCTCACTGTAAGTCTCCTTTCATAAACTCATATCTACTGTGTAATAATAGTATAGATATTTCGAGTTTCCCCGACAACTACGTCTAGAACTAGGTGACGCCGTTTCATTTATTCGTAGAAATAGACGCCTAGATCCCCAATAGGAGCACCAGATACAGTCTTCTCTTCGGCTGTCCTCCTTAGGAATCGTCAAGAAGCTCTACTCCCCAAGATGAATGTATTCTCCGTGAATGGAATCTTTGAGTTTCTTCCAACTTCTCGAACTTTCCTGACTTGATTTATTCCTTGTGGATAGCTTGCCTTGAATGTCTCGGGGTTTGGGCACCCACTACGGTCATAATCTTGGACCTTAACTAAGGAACCCTCTTTAAAGGTTAAAGGTCGCTGGATAGTAAACCTCGCACGTTTACCAGTGGTTTTTATCTTTAAAAGAGTTATCTCTCGTAATGGAAAGGAGATGATAGACCCACGGGCTTCTTAAAAGCATCGGCTTCCTCTTGGGCATTATTCAAGGACCCTACGGCTTCTTAGAAGTATTCACAGCCTCCTCTTAGGCTTCGTATAATGATCTCTTCCTCCGGGAATGATAGCCTCCTCTTGGGCTTCGTACAAGGACCCGTCGGCTTCTTAAAAGCTTCCAGCCTCCTCTTGGGATTCGTACAAATTGTCCCGACGACCTCCTAGAGGTATAGGAACAGAACCTAGTCATCCTCATAGAACAGTCCTTTCATAGAGTCTACTACTGTTTCTCAAAACATAGTACAAAAGATAAAACTCTAGACACGGACAGTCTAACTTCCTTGAGTCTCAAAAGACATTCTCAAGTGACCCCTTCGTTAAATAGGAAGGAAACCCGTAGACTAGGACAGTCTCAATACCCTTTGGATTTCCAGTTTCCCCAAAGAAGAGGAAACAACCCCGATCATCAGATCTAACCCACGAGTACAGTGATGCTCATATAAGAACTGATTTTCTCTTTCAAAATCAGTATACTGGACCTGTCACTTAACTGACATAGGCTCCTCTTGGGCTTTGTACAAAGACTCTCTTGTTGAGTCAAACGTTTAGCCTCCATCTCGGGCTTCGTACGAGATACAAAAACACTCTCTTGTTGAGTATAAAAGATTCTCCTGTTGAGTCAACCCTTTTAGCCTCTCTCTCGGGCTTTGTACGAGACACACAAAGAATCCCTCGTTGAGTCAAACAAACAATAGCCTCCATCTCGGGCTTCGTACGAGACACAAAGACTCTATCGTCGGGTCAAAAACTTTTAGCCTCTCCCTCGGGCTTTGTACGAGACACAAAATAGCCTCCTCTTAGGCTTTGTATAATGATTTTCCTAGCAGAAATTAGCCTCCTCTTAGGCTTTGTATAAGAAAACCACTGGTTGATCCAATCAACCTTTTAGCATCAAAGTTGTGCCTCGTTCACAGTACACAAACATCAACAACTCCTTTCCCTTCATCTAATCGCTGTAAGCGGCAAGCCTCTGGATCATCTATATCCACGCCACTGTCCCTCTTTTAGCATGAGAAATTCCTAAGGAAAGATGGCATTACTCTACACTGAGTTAAAGTCTTCTCCTTCAGGTTAAAACCCTTTCTTCGGAAATTATGGCATTGCTCGGATCCGCGTATCCCAGTTAAAGTAATTCTCCTTCTCCCCTCTTTAGAGATGACAAATTCTCTCTAAAGCCGAGATCTTTCAGCTTCACGTCTTGGGCTTTGAACAAGACACAAATAGACCTTTCAGCTTCACATCTTGGGCTTTGAACAAGATACAAACCACCTTTCGCTTCACGTCTTGGGCTTTGAACAAGACACCAAAACAACCATTTCCTCCCATAGAATAGGAGGAACTACGAACGCTCTAATTTCCCTGTTTCGGTAAACGGGAATACGTAGGCATAAGATCGAAAGAAAAGATCTTAGCGAGCGCAATCAACAAAAAAACCAAATCCCATATCTCCATCAATCAAAAGCAGTAATTCAAAAGCATCAGTCCTAACATCCTAATCCTTATTCCCCGCCCGAAACCTTCTGCCCAGGTAAAAAAGAAAGAAAACAGTATTGGCGAAAATACAAATAACCAGTACAAAGGCCCCCCACATTGATAGTATTCGTAACCTAACAGACCGCTGTTTAAACTCAGTATGCAAAGCAGGGTTAATTGGAGACATCTATTTCCCTTCCTTATTTATCTCACAATAGGATAAAAAATGAATCGACCTGTAGTCAAAGCTCAAACCGCAGAGAGCGTCCAGCGCTTAAGAACCACGTCCAAAATCGCTCGCTACAAACGTGAATTCCTTCAGGAGTTCAAGATCAGACGCTTCACCTCTGATGTTGTGGGAAGTCATTTTTGAATAGAGGTGATTTTGTTTGAGAGAGAAGGAATTAGATTATGAGTTAATTGAAGAGTGATTCTTCTGAGAATGAAGGAAATGATGTGGGAAGGAAATAGCTATTTGATGAACTGGAACAGATAAGGTTCATTATTTTCGAGACTAGCTATGAGTAGCTATGAAGATCAGCTTTGAGACGACAAGACGTGTTATAGGCTAACTATATAGGTTGTCAGAGCAGATCATAAAAAGGATATGAATAAATGTGCATTTATGAGCCGTAAGGGAGTGACTGACGCTAGGTAGTCATAATTACTTATTTTACTCTCAAAATTTGTCAAATCATAAATATATGAGAATCTTTATAGTTTCAATAAACCTAACATATCAATAAATGACGAAATTCAAATTATTGCTACTGTTTTAAACTCCGATAATGAGGATGATCATGAATGAGAAGAAAAACATACCTTAGAAATTTTGAAGTCTTTTTACAGCGATTTTAAGTCCTTTCCAGTCTGACTCTGAGCTTCTGATCATCACGTTCAGCTTCTGTTTTCAGAGTGTTTGAGGAGTACCAGTGTCCTCTGACTCGAATCTCTAAACTGAGACAAGAATCTATTTTTCTTTTCAGATGACCACTTCGTTTGCTTGTTCAGAAATATCATTTGATTTATTGTTTCTTTGAACAAGTGTGAAGTGTGTTCAGAACCATGTATCATCAAACATGTGTGTGACACATGACAACCTTGTTCTTGCGATGCTGATCTAATTCTTTTAGATTTAATCCATCAGGGATTTACCTCATATCAGCTTTTGAAAAGAATGTCAGCTGATTTCTTCATTCTGAAGGACATCAGCAACTTAAGTTCTTTTGACTTTTAAGTAGATGGCTTTAGCCTTTGCATCTAGCTGAGCTACTTCTGATTCCATAATTTATGCATCATGAGCTTCTGAGAGAATTATCAGATAGCATTCTGACCAATTCAAGTTGGTTCAACTGAGATAGAGTCTCAAGTTAACAAAACTTAATTGTCTATGTTATTACAATCAATGCTTAGGAATCATTCTGAATCAGATTCCTGAGGGGTTGCCAGATTTCCATCTTCTGGAAATTCTTCAGTTTTCTGCATAGCTTTTCAAGAAAACAATATTCAGTTCTTCATTGAATCTTTCAACTTCTTGATTAGTTAAGATTCAGATGTTGAATCATTTCTAAGAGTTTGAATTCTTCAGTTTTCTGAATTCAATAGACTTCATTTTGAAGTCCAAAATCGTAGAATAACAATCTTTCTTCTTTACATGAAGAAGTTCTGAATGAGTTTCAAACGAGAAAGTCAAGGGTGGACCTAATCTGTTTCTTGAAAACATCTCAAAAACTCATAAAGAATTAATCTTCAGCAAACAAGACTTCTTGTTTTCTGATGATTCAACCTTGATTTAACCTTGAGCAAAATACGTGGTTCATCCACACGTATCTTCTGAGATAAGCATTCAACAGATACTACTTCTTATCTGATGAATCTATCATATCAGCTGATTCTTCAAACTTTATCAAAACTTAAGTGAGAAAGATTTAGTTGTTGACAACTGCGAAACTTCCAGAATCAGTGACTTGCTTAAGTAATCCAGTTGATTACAATTTTGTACACAGTCATCTACTGAGCTATTACAGAAATTGTAAGTGGATTGAAATCTCACCCTGAGTATTTCTACGCACCGCATCTGGATCTTTTTCTGACACTGTTAAGTGTTTGATATCCTATCAATAACAGAACCGGGGCTCTGATACCAATTGAAGGTCCGAAAAAGACACGAGAAAAGGGGGCTTGAATTGTGTATTTATTATTTAACAAATTTTTGCTTCTTATCGTTAAGACGCTGATATAGTATCAGAGTTCGTTGAAAGACTCTGACTCGCGAAATAACATTCATACTTGCCATGCAAGAAGCATAAGAACCTACAAGAGTCTGAATGCAATATGCATTATTCAGAACTTGTAATGCGGAAGCTTATCAGAGTCAAGCTGCAAGGTTCTGACTTGCTTATGTAAGGTTCTGATACTCAATACAGAAACATAAACAATAACATAAAGTATAACAAGAGTAAAGGACACACGATATATCCTGGTTCACCACAAGGCTAATCCAGTCCACCCTCCTCAGGTGATTTCGTCTTGAACACAAGGACTTAATCCACTATAACCAATTTCGATTACAGATGCACAAGCACGTAGCTGGTGACTAACAACCTGCACAGTCGCACTGTGACTAACCCACAATAACTTGCGTCATTGTCATCTCAAGTACCCAGATCATCTCATGATCCCTTGAGGTATCTCTCTCAGTGAACCGTTCAGGGATCCAATCAGGATATAACGTTCACTGGAGGAATCACAATGAGTTCCATCAGTTATCCCACAAGAGTCTGATCAACATATGATCCTCTTTGAGATATGACTATCATTGACCATGTTTCAGGATTTCTACAATAGCACCAAGCCATTGTCTTCTCAAGTCTCCGATCAAACTGATCACTTGAGGAATCCTAATTCACATAGAATTAGTTAAACTAGAGATTACAATGATGCTTCTTAACAAGCAGATAACTCCTAAGTTTAAATACATAAGAACACACAAGTGTTCAAGCAAGATTTGAGCAACAACTTCTTGCTATCTTTTTATTCTACAAAGATGTATATGATTTTGATAGTTGATGACATTTTGTAGATCTTCTTCTTATTCGTCGTCTTCTTTGTTGATCAAGCTTCGAGCAACAACTCCTTGCTTTGGATCTTCAACATAGCTCATACGAGAAGGTGGTTGATGACTTGACTTATTTGCAATGTTGTCTTCTTCATCAACATCTTCTATACCAATTGATTGTTGTTGTGTTGATTTCTGATCTTTGAGCTTTAACAACAATGGCCATGTGTAAATGGTGATAGCTTTGGATGTTTAAGTGTTACAACGAGAACTCATCGTTGTTACTATCTTCACACAATGACTTGATCAATTCTCCTTTTTGGACTTCTTGATCACTCTTTAGAAGCGAATACTCCTTTCTTTAAATGGCCCAGTAAAATATAGCCGTTTGAATTATTGTTGGCTGTTGGAAAAGAGACGTTGTGTAATGATTACAGTTGTACTGACACATCTCCTTTTTACCGTGGAGGAAGTGACATGATATATTTTCTTGAGCGCTGTGTACAGTCTTTCACAACGTAACATTTGTCTTCAAAACTTCAGAGGCTTCTGATGGTAATTAATTGAAGCATGAGTAGAGACTTCTTAACAGGATGTCTGAAACTCCAAGTCTTCAGTCTTTCAAAGTCGTCCATTAGGAATCAGCCTTCTGAACTTCAACACTTGTCTTTAAATCCGTTATCCTTTACTACTTCAAGTCTTCCGAAATTTCAGAGCTGTCCATTAGGAATCCGACTTTAGAGTCTTCAGCACTTGACCTTTGGAACCATAATCTTCAGAACGCATAAGTCTTTAGAGCCTTCAGACTTCAGAACTTCAAGTCATTGGAATCTTCAGCACTTCGGTTCTCTATAACATTATCTTCTTCAGAAGCTTCGCAATCTTCAGAATCGCAACCACTTTAAGAAAGCATCCACAAGAGCATTACAACAACAATATCGGCATCCTTGGATCTGACTGATTATGATCAGATACAGAAGCATACTTGCTTCTTGCGACTTGTGTAACACATAGTAACTTCGCATATAATCAATTACGCTTATTTAGCTGGTGCTTTGTTGGATCTGATATCTTCTGTAATTATGATCTGCACACAACACACATTAGAACATAAAATGGTTCTTTCACAAATACCATTGTTATCATCAAAACATAGAGATGACTTGTAGAGACAACTCTTGCTCTAACAGTACCCCCTAGATTTTGACCCAAGAAGTTCCATCAAAGTGGGTAAAAAGAATATTTCACCATAGATTTTCTTAAAAGAAAACTAGTCAGCAGGACTTCCCTATAAGCCAATGATCACCAAATTCCTGGGAACATTCAACGTTGATACCATGGGAGAAACCATATACTCATCCAACAACAGAATCAACTATACTGCCTTCAGAGAGATGAAGGTCTTCATCAAACATGGAGAGTTGAAGTACGACTCAGTAATCAAAGAAGAGCTAGAAGAATCAAAAGACACAAAAATTAACAAAGTCTTGGAGATTTGTAAAAATTTATCCAAAGATATGGAAGATATCAAGAAATTTGTTGTTTTTCATATATTTCCATATATAATTTCATGCTTTTTGTACTTTGATTTTCAACAAATTTAAGTTAATAAAAGTTTGGTGTTTTTTATCCTTTCCAAAATGTTATTGTGCTCACGTCTGCATATATAATTTTTCGCAATACATCTTTTACCCGCTTTTTTTTATTTTGACAATGGGGGAGAAGCATACTCTAAGTGGGAGTAAAGTATACTTTCTACTTAATTGAGGGGGAGTTTAAACACTCCAAATATAGCTACTTATTTTTTTACCATCACCATGAGAGATGCGTTGTCATCATAAAAAATAGGGAGAATGTGGAACCATGTTTTGCAGGTTAAGTAATCAAGGAAGCTCTCGATAATATGTTCTCAGTGATGAATATGATTTTGATGATGACAACTAAATGCAAACATAACAAATGGTCAAAGATGCAAGACTACTAAGTAGGGTTTGATATGACCATTGCAAACATCCTCTGATGATGGCACTCAACTAGCATAAATCTCAACCCTCATCTTCAAGAAGAATTTAAGGAAGCGTCTATAAGATTGGATTATCTGAAAAGTCTTGAAGCTTCAAAGTTTGAAAGAGATGAAGTATGAAAGCTCTCCCTGTCATGTTTGAGTGAACCGTGTGTTGTAAACACACAAGGACATTTTCGTAAAGTATACAGCCAAATCACACATACTAAAAATATGTTTTTAAGCCTGTTTTTCTTAAAGAATTATTCCTAAAAATGTTTTGAAGTCATGCAAGTTAAATTAGGAACTTTCTGAATAATAATTTTGGACAAAATTTTTATTGTCCAATCAATTGACACTTATACCCAATCAATTGGCACTTATACCTAATCAATCCGGTTAGTGAAAAAATATCCTTAAACATTTGGGAAAACATATTAATGAATGATTGTGTGTGTGTGTGTGTGTGTATATATATATATATATATTCTTTCCTTCCCTTTAAACATTCTAAACGTTTATTTTAAGGTCTTCCAATCGATTGGAGTAAGGTGCCAATTGGTTCGAGATAAGTCTGGTCTAAAATATCAGTGGTTCTTCATCAGCCTGGTCAAAACCCCAGTTCGGTTCGTGAGTTCAAAAGCTTACCATAGTTTGAGATAAGCCCGTGGAAAATCTCGATTTATCTTAGGAACTAAACGCTTTAACTTGTTATTTGGAAAGAAGACTAATCGCTTCAATCTGCTGTTTGGAAGGAAGACTAACCGCTTCTCTCTGGTGTTCATTATTTGGTTGGAAGTTAGTCTGAAACTTCATTTTTCCTTGTATAAGGGTGTCCAAGAGTTCAAACTAATAAAATTTATTAAGAATTACTGGATACTCTCAAGATCAAATCTTAGGAAAAATATTAGGTCATTTCATTTCGACCGAAACTCTATAAATTATTGTGTTACTTCTCTTACCCTTAACTCTTTATTTTCTCCTTATCTTTATGTTGTTAATTTCTTAAATAGTTTTCTAAGTGTTTTTTAACTCTAAAAAATAATCGTGAAAGTTTTTCAAACTACCGTTTTTCTGAAACACGCAACTCACCCATCTTGGGTGTGGAGTCACATGTCTAACATAGTTCCTCCTTTTTTTTGTGCTCATTGCTTTGACATGTTTTTCCTGTAATGCATATACTTTAGTTATTTATTCATATTTTATCTACTTTGTGCCATTTATTCTTGGTTCCGGGTTCGTTTTTATGGGACTTAGATTTCCTTATGAGTTTCTCTCGGAGTTTATATACGTCTTTTGGCACCATCCTGACCAAGGGTCACTACCCCTTCCTATGCCCCTAGATGAAAATATAGTTCGAGTATGATGCATTAGAAAACCCACCACTGCCTCTAGAGTGGCTAGCTACCAAGAGGGGTTGAGCGAATTATTTTCCATTTTTAGGTTTGTTATCTCTATGTGTGTGTGTGCGCGTTGACATTGTGGGGTTTATTATTTCTTTAGTTGTATGCCTATGGCGTTTGTGATAACATCCTTGAGTCTTTGTGATGATGCTTCGATATCTCTAGCTGTAACCCAGATTCATCACCACCGTTCAAATCACAAAGGAAATAAGTAATTTAGCAAGGGAAAATTCCTTTATTCTTTAATTGAACGATTATAATACATCTCAAATTTACAAAAAATCAATTGAATTTAACATGACAGAGCAGTATAACCACTTCATGTTTACCATGGGTTTCGTGGCAATTGCTCTTGTTCATATCAGTTAGGACCAATTACTTTTTCTCGTCTATTCCATACGACTTGCCTTACTCAGAAAAGGCTTAATGGCCATGTGTTTTAGTAGTCCAAACCAAAAAGCCACATTGATCTTCATGATTTTAGCTTCACCTTCTTTCTAGTCCTACTGCAAGTCCTTATATATCCTCTTCGCTCTAGAAAGATTGACGCTGATTATTGTTGTCCTCTCATACATATTGTGGTACTTCAACTTGAGGTATGCTAGGGAAACCACTGTGTCCATATTTACTGCGAAGATTCTTTGCTGCTTGACTCCTTGCCTTTTTTCTTGGCCACAACTTCAACAACTTTCTTAGGGGATTGCTTCCTCTTGGGGGAATTCTCTCACCTCATTTTGCCATCCTTGGTGTACTCAGACAACTTCCTCTTCTGGATTAGCCACTCAATTACATCCTTCAGTTGGATGCAATTGTTGGTGTTATGGTCATTGCTCTTATGGAAAAGACAGTACTTGGACCGGCCAATCTATGGAGATTCCATGACCAGATACAAGATTTTTATCTCGACCTTTTTAAATTCAGTGTTGGCATACTCCTTTAAGATTATTTCCCTCGAAGTGTTCAAGGGGGTGTACGCGTCGAACCATGGGTGAGGTCTACGCTCGTTCTCTTCCTTGGTCTGTCCAAAATCTTTATCTGATGGTTGGCTAGACCCTAAATTCCTTGGCATTTGGCTGCCTCCATCAGCTAATAATTTGTCTTCATAGTTGGAATAGGTTTGCGCCCAGCTCAACAAATCCTTCAAATTATGGGCCTTATTGCACCCTATTTTCTCCCAGAATGCATAATCTGATCAAAGGCCTTTCTCGAAAATCTAGAATTTCAGGCTCTCAACTGTGGCTCCAATAGCTACTACCACTTTGATGAAGCGATCAATATAGCCCCCACGGGATTTCTTTCTTACCCCAAGTGACTCCGCTAAGTACAACCATGGTGGTCTACGCTCGTTCTCTTCCTTGGTCTGTCCAAAATCTTTATCTGATGGTTAGCTATACCCTAAATTCCCTGGCACTCGGCTGCCTCCGTCAGCTAATAATTTTTCTTCATAGTTGGTATAGTTTTGCGCCAAACTCAACAAATCCTTCAAATTATGGGCCTTATTGCACCCTATTTTCTCCCAGAATGCATAATCCGATCAAAGGCCTTTCTCGAAAATCTAGAATTTCAGGCTCTCAATTGTGCCTCCAATAGCTACTACCACTTTGATGAAGCGGTCAATATAGCCCCACGGGATTTCTTTCTTACCCTAAGTGACTCCGCTAAGTACAACCATGGTGGTCGGTTGCCTTTTCTTAGAAATGAAATGAGCGGTAAAAGCTTCGTACATGTCATACGAGGAATCTATGCTCATGTCTGCGAGGTATTTGTACCAAGCTAGGGACGACTCATTTAGGGCTAGTGCAAAGAGCTTGCACTTTACCGATCTATCAACACTGTAATAGCTCAATGACTCATCTACATGCTCGACTTGTTTGTCTGGATCACCAGTTCTGTTATAACTCTGGAGTTTCGAAGGCTTCTCTAGTGATTTAGGGATCTTTTTATCCATGATAAGAACAAAAGTATGGTTCTTCTTCTGAGGTTGGGCGAGGTATCTTCTTCATACCTTTCTCTCATCCTAGGGCAACAAACTCTGGGAGAAGTGTGTCTAACCCCTCCATCCTTCGGGATCAAGGGAATGAGTATAAAACTTGTGTCGTTAGCGGCTTGGATAGTTTTGGACCACTTCTGGATCTTTTCTCGTCCCAGGCGCGGCGGTTTTGTGCGAGATCATCTCTTATGTAATAATGTTTTTCAAGTTGGCGTTGTACATAATTTCTTCTATCCGAGTTAGTCTGTTTGCCAAGGACTATGAGTTTTTCTAATGAACTATCTATTACATGTTATTCATCACTTCATTAGCCCCTTGCAGACCAAGATTAACCTGCAAGAACTGAAAAAGCTATGAGGGCTTCGTGTCCGATTATGGTAGGTGGTAGCGTAGGTCTGAAGAAAGGTTTGATGGCCCATGTGGAATTGTAGAGTAGATCCGAGGAAAAGAGGAAGTTGAGAAGTTCCTGGATCTGCTCATGGTTGGACAAAATTTGACGACAAAGGAACAAAAAGAGTAGTTGTTAAGACTTGATTGTTTGTCCCTTGAGGAAGAGGTATAGGATTCCTAGCTGCTATGCTTTAACAACTGCAACAACTTACTATTGAACGAGGGACCGAATAGCTTTGGAAGCTACCATTTATTTAACGGATCTAATGGAAGAGAGCATATCTCGGTGTTCTATGCTATCAATATGGAAATGGAGATCTACACTTCGATTGAAGGAGATCCGGATTTATGCTTGAAGAGATTCAGTTGAATTGAAAAACGATGGATCGTAGGAATTAGAACTAGATGATCAGAGAGGTTGAATCCACTATTTGTTGCGGTGGTCCGAAACTTTCGATGCGGTGGAGAGAGGGACTGACCTGCAAGGTAGCACTCAAACACATTAGCCAATAAAAGATTGAGAAATGAAGTTTGAATGGAAAAAATTTGAATACCTGAAGAGTGACATGTTTTTGGCTCTAAATAGGAGAGATGGTTGATAACTTCATGTGCATGAGATGCGGCCAATCATTGAATTGATTTGGCAGATTGGTATGGGATCTTCGTGAATGATACTCTGCGCCGCAGAAGAAAAAAAAGAGTCTACTTACTCTTCATGTTGTAGCTTCTTATCTCACTACTAGGTTTTTGCTTCTTAGACATTGTGACCGGGCCGACACAGAACCCATTATCCATCTTTCAACTTAAGCTCATAGATGAATGTATGTCATTTGATATTTTCATATTATCATTGATAAATGTATGTCATTTAATGTTATCAATACGTGAGAATCATAGGCTCCAAAATCCTTATAACGTATTAGTTTTCTATAATGCAAATATCACTGTGAAAACAATAACTTATATATAAATCAAGTAGACAAAGTATCCATCAATACATCAATGGTGTAGTAGGTCGAAACACAACAAACACATCAAATGCATTCCTTGATAATTTTGGAACACACGAACATGTTATAAACAACCGAAAAAGAAATTTCAGCAGGACACATGTACATGTTATAAAAACAACCGAAAAAGAAATTTCACCATAAAACATGAACATGTTATAAACAACCGACACTTCTTTCATGAATAAACAAGCAACATTATTATTATTCATACCATTACTTCACCTATATAAAACAAACATTTCGGTCTACACCTAAATTCCTCCTCATCCAAACATTACAATACGTGAGGCAATTAATTAACTTAATTAAACCAAGAAAAAACCACAACCTCAACCACTAGTTTAACCTTGTGGTAATGGTTGCGACACTTAACCAACTTGTCACACGCCCACACATCTTCGCGTGACGTTTACGCGTCACATGAAAATGATAGTTTTGTTCATTATTTATATAATCACCTCTCTCTCTCTCTCTCTCTATCTCTAGTATGCATGTTTAATTTTCTCTCTCCACCTTTATCACTCTCTCTCCTACTCTGCAAAACCTTGTTCTCATTCTCATTTTCCGGTATTAAAGTGTGTCCATATTTTTTCAACATTACTTGATTCCGTATACCGCACTCTCTTCTCTTCTCTCTCTCTTATCACTTACCCTTTTTTATTTTTCTTTCTAACTTCTCTCATTTTCATTTTCTCTTCCTCTCATCTTCATAAACCCATATAGCAACACTAAAATGAAGGTATATGATTCCCACTTTCTATACTTTTTATTATTCTTTCTTTCATTTTTCTTTTTCTAAAATTTTCACTAGAATCTTGATTCAGTCATGATTCTCCTTAAACTTTAATGTTTATGAATTGAATTTCTTATTTTATGTGTCACTTTTATTTGGATGATTTTTATTTTATATTATTATTACATGAGAATTAAATATTTGTGATTTTATATGATTGCAGAAGTTTGTGCTGAAATTAGATTTAGCAGATGATAAGGCAAAACATAAAGCCTTGAAGACGGTTTCAACACTTTCAGGTACTAAATCATGAACAACATAAGTAGTTGTGATACCTAAATTGTTGGTTTTTGAGAATACTTAAATCAAAAGGAATGTTACAAAATTGAGATCTGGTTGTGAGAGAATGAATTGATGGGTGGAAAAAACTTAGGTAGACACAAACCTAACACTTGGTTTTAGAAATAACCAATCATATTTTTTTAATTAATTAAAAAATAAAAAAATAATATTGTCTCTCTTTCATAATCACAACCACCCATAAATCCAAATTAAAAATAAATTAAATTTTAAATAAATTTAATATTTTCTCTCTTTCTTGATTGTTTGTAACACTTAAGATTTAAGTTTTATCCTATGCAAGTTTTTCTGTTGATGGGTAACTAATTAGTGGTAGGTGATGAAAACTATATTGTTATCCTAATCTATTAAATATTTTATACTATACCGTAATATTTTTTAAATTATTTCAATAAAAAAAACCTTTTACTTTTGATATATAATTTTTTTTATTTAAATAGACAGTGACTTATGAGTTAGCTTAGCATGTCATAAAAAAAATTGTTCCGTTGTTATATTAAAATATTATTAAGAAATGAGTTTTCGTGATTCGAAAGGAACATGTTTGTTGCAATCCAATTTCATATATATCAAGAATTGATTGATCTACTACACATCACAAGTCATTATTTTAACATATAGTATATGATTCACATAATCTGTATCAAGAAAAATTTAATGCTGTCTATTTTCTTTTCCTTTTTTGATGAAAAATTCTATGTTGTTTGTTGTATAGTGTTCCAAGTTTTTTTTTTGTCGTGTAAAACGAATTGTCTCAATTTTCATAGTTAAACCGTAGTTAAATAGAGTTTTATAAAATATTGTGATGGTTAAATATAGTTAAATAGAATATCTATTTATTTTGTCAATTACTGAGACTAATTTATACAGAACCTCAAAAAACTTGAGATTTGCCTGTCAGATGAATCTTGCTACTATATATGTAGGGATTGATGCCATCACTATGGACATGAAGGAGAAGAAACTAACTGTGGTAGGGACTGTGGATCCAGTAAAAATAGTGAGCAAGCTTCGAAAATATTGGCAAGCGGATTTAATCTCTGTAGGACCAGCGAAGGAGCCAGAAAAGAAAGAAGAGGCGAAGAAAGAAGAACCGAAGAAAGAAGAAGAGAAGAAAGAAGAGGGAAAGAAGGAGGGAGAGAAGAAAGAAGAGGAGAAGAAGGAAGAACCGAAGAAAGAAGAAGAGAAGAAAGAAGAGGGAAAGAAGGAGGGAGAGAAGAAAGAAGAGGAAAAGAAGAAAGAGCCAGCACCAGCACCTGACCCTGTTTTAGAAATGGTGAAGGCTTATAGGGCTTATAATCCTCACATGACAACATATTATTATGTTCAAAGTATGGAAGAGAATCCCAATGCTTGTGTGATTTGTTAAATGGAAAGTTTGCGGAATATGAGAGAAAGATATTGTAATGGAATCAATTGGCTTTGATGGATTATATGTGCATGTTTTGTATCAGCTGCTGTGGTAGACAAATATCTTCGACAAATTTACTTTGATACAAAACATGCAGTATAAAGGAGACTGCCGCCAAGAAGAGAGAAACTCTCGTTGTATATAATTTGGTGGTGATGTTCTCTTATGTTAAGTTGTTTTGAGCCATTAAGTAATGTGTAGAGAAGGAATAAAATTTTGAGGTATTCCATTTTGTTTTGAAATGATAATGTAATTCATACTGCTTTTCCCTTGAATAGTTGTGTGAATATAATTAGTAAATAATTTGTGTATTTTTTATATTTAAAATAATTTTTTTATCCAGATTGAGTTCATTTGCTTCATAACTAATATTTATATGGTGAAGCAACACTATTTCAATCAGTCGAATTGAATAATAGATTATTGAAATTTTTACGTATTAAACGGTAAAAATTGTGTGAATTCACAATGCTTTTCTCTTACATGTCTGTCTAAGTGAAGTTTACAAAATGAAACAAGGTAGAGGTAGTGATTTTTGTTGGACTAAGGTGGAAAGTAGGAAGAAACCATCTGCGTGGAATAGATGGGACACCTCTAGAGATGGGAAGAGAGGCTTTGAAGCTACTACAACAGTCTTTTTCACGGAGTATCCGGAGAGGTTAAGAGCAAGAGACATGTATAAGGTATTTGAAGACTTTGGAAAGGTGGATGAGGTTGTAATACCTCCTAAGAAGGATAAGTTGGGAAGGAAGTATGGGTTCGTTAGATTTTTCGGGGTAGAGGACGTTAGGCTGCTTGTATTGAAGCTGGATAACTTGTAACTGGAGGGTAAGAAGCTGCATGCGAATCTCCCTAGATTCAATAGAGCAGCGGAAGCTCTTTTCCCTAAAGTGCCGTTTAGGGACGATGAAGAGATGAAGTTCAATAATAATTCTGGTCGTAGGAAAGGTGTGTATGCCAATTGTAGTTTCAAGGAATCTACAAGGAATGGAAGCTCCTATGCGGATATTACGAGGAACCAAAAGCAAGCAAAGGGAGGTGTTTCAGAAGGGTCCAAGGGATCAGCTAGCTTGGTTTTTACGGCGGGGAAGGAGGAAGTTGAGAGACTTAGCAGAGCTTACGTAGGGAAAGTTCTAAATCCGGGGGCTACTTACAACATGCAGAGGGCAATGTTTTTCGAAGGCTATTTCGCGCTGAAGGTAACTCCTCTTGGGGCCAATCTTTGCGTTTTGGAGGAGGATGAGCCAGGAGAGATTGAGGCTCAGCTAGTGGATGCTAAGGGTTGGTTGGATCAGTGGTTTGAAGAGGTTAGAAAGTGGGATGAATCTGTTGTGGACGAGGAAAGGTTAACATGGATAAGATGTTACGGTATCCCCTGCCACGTTTGGACGGAGGACTTCTTCACGTTTATTGCCTCCAAGGTGGGAAGATATGTGTGCTGCGAAGAGAACTCCAATAATAGGACTAAAATGGACGTTGCAAGTATCATGATCAGAACTAGTTGTGGCTTCCTCATCAATGAAGTCTTCAATATATGCATTAATGGCATAACTTTTAGGGTTAGAATTATGGAGGAAATGCTTGGCCCTCTTGCGAAGATAGTCGAGAAAGAGAGAGATAGAGAATGTCTATTTCAGACTCGTCGTCCGATTCCATGGTGCCGGCAACGGAATGGTAGGAGGAAGACGAAGGGGAGTTAGGTAAAGAAGAGGATGCAGTTTCTCGAGGAATTAATGATAATGTGATAGATCATGTCGCAGGTACTAGGAAGAAGTTTGTAGGGACTCGAGATACAGAAGTAGGTGCCACAGTTGAGGTCTGCGCTTCTAGGGAGGGGGAGGGCGGAAAGGCTGATTTTGGACCTTTGCTACGTGAAGTGTCAGATGAAGTGGAAAGGTGTAGGTCAACAGGTGATAGATATGGGGGTGGATGTTGGATGCGGTATAGGGCAAGCAAGCAAAAATATTTGGAAGTATTTTTTCGGGAATTATTGTGTCCACAGAGATCGGTGCTACTGAACTGCCATTCGACGATCACTAAGTTTATGAGTTTGGGGTTAAATGGTTTAAAGCGTAAAAACAGAAAAGTAAATAAAAACATAAAAACAATTCATTCTTCAACAAGACGAACTTATCAAGCATACATATAATCCACTCGTCACAAACATAAATTTACCGACCAATTATACTCCACCTGCAATACTCGTCAAAATCATTCAGCATCACTCACAACAGTGTCCATCTCGGGCACACTGAGCTGAGAGACAACCGTATTACTCTCGTCATTACTCTCGCGCACGACGCCTCGAAACACGGAACACATTAAGTTCCGACACCCAAAAGATTATCATCTAAATCTATCTCTAGCATCTAGACAATATATATATCCATCCCTAATCAAGATTCGTGATGTTTATCTCCAACACAACACAAATCCAAACATAAATGCAAAAAGATCAAGGAAGACATCGATAATGATTTGTAAAGCAAATTTCATATAATATTAAGATCAACAAAGATACATATGTTCATAGTAACTATACAATACCCAACAAAAAGAAATTACAAAGAGAAGAGAGAAGAGGAACCAAACATTTCTTGGTTTGTCAACACCAATCGACGAGAGATTCGACTCCAGATTATCCAAATGCAAGCTCCAATGATGTTTTCTAAGCTAATCTACAAGAAAAATGAAGTTTGATGGAGTTGGGAGCAAAAAATACCCAAAACCATCCCTAAAAATGTGTTTTTAACCCATATTTATTGCTGTCATCATCGCAGACCACGCTGAGCGCGCTTTTGGGTGCTCAGTGTGCGTTAAACCGCCTTAAAAGCCCGCTCAGTGCGCTCGGGCGCGCTCAGCGCACAACCAGCTGACTTGAAAAATGTTTCAGCCATAACTTGTGAATCGTAACTCCGTTTTTTGCCCGGTTCGAAGCGTTGGAAAGCTTATTCAATTTCCTATCTAACAATGAATATATAACAACCAAATTGGTGATTTTTATTATCCTCATTTTGAGCCGTATTCGTTGATGAGTTACTCAAAATCGCGCGTTTGAAGCCGTGTCTTCGACACTTTATTGCTATGCTCCAAATACACCTCAATACCTACAAAATGAGTAGAAAACTATCAAACGGTACACAAATACACTAAAACTTGATTATAACTAAATATACACATTTACATACAAAGTGGGGTTTATTTGAACGATATTTAACAAAAAGTATAGATAAGTGCAACAAAACTTATATACAAAAATAGGTACATTTTGCACTTATCAAACTCTCCCCAACTTACATAATTGTTTGTCCTCAAACAAAGCCAACAACTAAAGGAACAAAAGCGAAATCCAAGAAATCACGCAACAACAAGTTTTTACAAACAAAAACAAATGCAATGGTTCAATCGAAAATGGTACACACAAAGTAAATACTTACCACTAAACTTCAACGATAACATAATCACGAAACAAATGCTAAATACAAAAGTCATGCCAAACATTCTAAAACAACACAAGTTCAAATGTGAATCACACCTAGCAAAAACAATCATCGGTAGATGAAAAACACAAAATGAGGGATTTTTCACTCATGCAAAAACTTGCAAACAAAAGACTAAATTATGCAACCATCCAAAAATCATATTGAACATACAAAGGCAAGAATCACAAGGACTTTTTAAGGTTGTAATGTGGTCGGGCAAACAAGCAAGGGGCAATTCCTAAAGCTAATCGAAACAAAAACTTGCCTAAACCTAAGGGAGTGATCAACTCACAAAAGTTCAAACACAAAATTTCAATCAAACTTCTTTTAAATCCCAAGTGTTACACAAAACACAATACTTATTTAGCATAATTATTGAAACTCTTTTTGTTTCCTTTTTCAGGATTTTTTTTTTCTTTTTCTCTTTCACAAATTTTTCGCTTTTTTCTTTTCTTTTTCAATCCTCATAGAATCCAACTAATGAATACACAATCATTCTCTCCCCAACTTGAATTCAACCACATCATCATGTGAATACTCCCTACTTTCTAAGGCAAGGCAAAAAAATCCATACAACAACACAAAGTTGAGGTCCAAGAAAAAACAAAATCCATCAAAAATAAGTGAACTAAATACTCATAGACAAGCATTAAGTTCAAATAAAACATGGATCAAAAAGATCAAAGGGGTTACGAAAGATCACTCGCTCACAAGGTGAATGACTATTTGGCTAAGGTAGTTGTGCTCAAAATGAAACAATTGCCTTGATCCTTTTCATGCATTCATATACACAACATAAACAACAGATTAAGCATAATAAAATCTAGTTAAAACAAGAATATTGGTACTCCGAGAATATATGAACAATGGAAGGCTTCCTCACAAAAAAGGTTGGGAACTAAAGTGATTCACACAAGAACAAGTATACAAAAGAATAAATGGCATGAAAGTTGTAAAAAGCCTAAGTATCATGAATATGCTAAAGTCAAGAAAGCGATAAACACATACCTTGAACGTGTACAAAACTTTAAACACTATCATTACCACGCATTCGCAAGTTGAAACACTCAAAATTAGAAAATCACCGAATGCGACTTCAAGCAATCGAGCCAAAATTTGAGTCCAAACAACAACAAAAGAATTAGAAAAATTACTAATAATTACTAATATATAAGGCCTTGGTGGAAGTGGGAAGAAGGGGGAACCAAGTGAATAATTAAAAGAATTCACTGGTTCAGCACAGCAGAGCGCGCTAAGCGCGCAGGCCCGCGCTAAGCACGCTACACCAGAAGCAGAAAAACCAGTACAACAACAAGGTTCTGGTGTAGGCCTCCACTTAACACCTACACAGTCTCATATACAATGAAAAAGTAATAACGGAACAAAAAACGATAAAACATGCTTGTTTTACGTCGTAAGCTCGACGCTATTATTTACAAACAACACGTTGCTTCGGAAGAGCCAAATGCTTTCACTCCCACCTTTGCTCTCATCTCTTCGAGCTCTAACCGGAACTACACATCTAACCATACTTTTGGCAAACGTGAAGAGAAACAAATATATACACTATATTCACAATTATGCAAAACATGTAAAATTCACAAATATGGTAAACATATACAAGTATCAATATAAACAAGTGAAAATAGACAATATATACGATATCTACAAAACTCAAAAATAAAGAAACTACCGCAATGCGATTCAATAAAAACACCAATCCCCGACAACGGCGCCATTTTGTTGGATGCGGTATAGGGCAAGCAAGCAAAAAGATTTGGAAGTATTTTTTCGGGAATTATCGTGTCCACAGAGATCGGTGCTACTGAACTGCCGTTCGACGATCACTAAGTTTATGAGTTTGGGGTTAAATGGTTTAATGCGTAAAAACAGAAAAGTAAATAAAAACATAAAAACAATTCATTCTTCAACAAGACGAACTTATCAAGCATACATATAATCCACTCGTCACAAACATAAATTTACCGACCAATTATACTCCACCTGCAATACTCGTCAAAATCATCCAGCATCACTCACAACAGTGTCCATCTCTGGCACACTGAGCTGAGAGACAACCATATTACTCTCGTCGGGACTCTCGCGCACGATGCCTCGAAACACGGAACACATTAAGTTCCGACACCCAAAAGATTATCATCTAAATCTATCTCTAGCATCTAGACAATAGATATCCATCCCTAATCAAGATTCGTGATGTTTATCTCTAACACAACACAAATCCAAACATAAATGCAAAAAGATCAAGGAAGACATCGATAATGATTTGTAAAGCAAATTTCATATAATATTAAGATCAACAAAGATACATATGTTCATAGTAACTATACAATACCCAACAAAAAGAAATTACAAAGACAAGAGAGAAGAGGAAGCAAACATTTCTTGGTTTGTCAACACCAATCGATGAGAGATTCGACTCTGGATTATCCAAATGCAAGCTCCAATGATGTTTTCTAAGCTAATCTACAAGAAAAATGAAGTTTGATGGAGTTGGGAGCAAAAAATACCCAAAACCATCCCTAAAAATGTGTTTTTAACCCAAATTTATTGCTGTCATCATCGTAGACCGCGCTGAATGCGCTTTTGGGTGCTCAGCGCGCGTTAAACCGCCTTAAGAGCCCACTCAGCGCGCAACCAACTGACTAGAAAAATGTTTCAGCCATAACTTGTGAACCGTAACTCCGTTTTTCGCCCGGTTCGAAGCGTTGGAAAGCTTATTCAATTTCCTATCTAACAATGAATAAATATCAACCAAATTGGTGATTTTTATTATCCTCATTTTGAGCCATATTCGTTGATGAGTTGCTCAAAATCGCGCGTTTCAAGCCGTGTCTTCGACACTTTATTGCTCATGCTCCAAATACACCTCAATACCTACAAAATGAGTAGAAAACTATCAAACGGTACACAAATACACTAAAACTTGATTATACACTAAACATACACATTTACATACAAAGTGGGGTTTATTTGAACGATATTTAACAAAAAGTATAGATAAGTGCAACAAAACTTATATACAAAAATAGGTACATTTTGCACTTATCAGTGGATCTGAGAAGCTATTAAATAAGGTGGGCCAGGTTAATGTTTTGAAGGATGTGGTACGTTTTTCTGGAGGTGTAAACCCTTTAAAAGGTTCTTTTGATAAATTGGTATTGGGCCATAAGCTCAAAGCCCAAAAGTCTCGTAGTCTCGGTTGTTCCAATACGAGGTCCAGCTACAGTTTGGAAAATAAGTTGAATGGATCTGATAGCATCTCCTTCTTCTCTTCTGGAAACTCGTCAACCTCTAAAGATGATTTTTCTTTCCATTCTTCACCGATTAGTAAAGAAGAGTTTTCAACTCCAGTTAAGTTGGGAGGTTGGCCAAAGCCAGACGAAGTGCTGAATGGAGTTACTACGGCGTCTCGTGGAGGTGGTCGCGGGGAGGATACCATTTTTGGGCCTTCTTTGCATGAGGAGACTCAGGGTTCTTTTGCTAAAGAAGATGTTTCAAGATGCTTTTCAGTTACAGACTCGGAGGTGGGGCAAGGCAATAAGAGTTTTTGGAGAGAAATGGAGCTCAAAGTCTCAAATAAGGCGTGGGAGATTATTAATTCTCTGGGCATTTCAGGAGAAGAGGGAAGAGAAGTCTATGTGGCACAAATTAGGGACATGGAGTTTAGGGATAAAGAAGGAAAGAGTAAGAGGGCGTCCAAAGATACGAGTTCACGATGAATATTGTCTCACTTAACATAAGGAGGGGAGGTTCGACAGCAAAAAGGAGAAGGGTGGCTAATCTTATTCAGTCTGGGAACTTTGATGTGTGTTTTTTGCAGGAGACTAAGCTTAGTGGTTTGGGAGTCCGAGATGTTGCTGCTTTCTGGGGCAATATTGAGGTCGAATGGTCTGAGAGTGGGGTTGTTGGTGCTGCAGGGGGAATGCTAATTCTATGGAGGAAGAGCTTTCTCATTCCTGTTTGTAGTTTTGTTGGGAGTGGTTATGTTGGAGTCAAAGCTGATTGGAAGGGGCAGGTTATCTACTTGGCCAATGTCTATGCACCTTGTAGCTCTAACCTCAAGAAGAACCTTTGGAGCGATTTGGTGGAGGTCAAGAGGAAATTTCCAAAAAGGGAATGGGTGATAGGGGGGATTTTAACTCAGTTTCTAGAAGAAGGGAGCGTATAGGTAAGTTTGGCAGTAGCAGAATAGAAGATATAGAAGAATTTTGTGGGTTCATTGCTGATGTTGATTGTGTGGATGTTCCTTTAGTTGGAGGTAGCTTTACTTGGTTTAATAGGTCTGGGTCTTCTATGAGCAGATTGGATAGGTTTTTGGTCACTAAAGGGCTTGCGGATAGTTGGAGTATCTGTGAGGGAAGATTCTCTCTATGTACTTTATTTTTAATGATGTCAAAACCTTCATGATTAGAACATAGTGATTTATATGAAAAACTCAATTTGAAATAGTGGTTAAGTATTGCACATATGTTTGATTATGATTAGAAATGATCTAGGTTCATTAGAGATGTCCCAACACCTTAGGAATTTCAAAATCCTGATTTTTTACATGTTTCTAGGGTATGAGTCGACTCATCACCCTGCTTAGGTCAACCTATGCAGTCTGCGTTTGATAGTGTAGAAAACTGGGAGGTATGCGTCGACGCACTCCTTGTTCCGGTCGACGCATGGTATGCATTTTTGCGTAGTTGTGCGTGCTGCCTTGCACAGGTCGCCTATACCTTCTGTATAGGTCGACCGCTCGCTGATTCCTGCCAATATTTTCACTTGTATTTTCATCTTAAAATTCTGTTATCTCCACATTATTACATAACATAGTATATATATCATGTTAGTTCATTTTTTGACCTTAACAAGAAACGTGAAAGATTTTATGCCATTTCTCTCATCAACTTCATCTTCTTCTTTGAGTATTCAAACAACTACACATAACCATTTTTGTTTGTTGTGTTCATTGATTTGAAGTGATAAGGTTCAGATTTCAGGAAGTGTTATCTTCATTTCTGAGTTGAGATTTGTGGTAGGTGTTTCTTGAATAAAACCATGGGGTTTTCTCCTCCAAGAATCAAAGGGATTTTGGGGGTTTTGCACAAGCCGCTTCGTTCTACAAGGATTCAGCCGGGCGAAGGTAGCCGAAGAGATCGGTTTAGTAGCTGTAATCGGAGGATTGTAGAAGAGAGGTTTGGGTCCGAATCTTTGGTAGATTGCAATTGATCGAGTGAAGGTAACCGAAGAATGGTGTTTTCTTTCGGTTTAGTAGCGTGGGACGATAATTGAATCAACCATATTCGAAGCACTTGATTCGTCTTGAATCAAGGGAGGAGAAGGCTCTACATCAATAATTCGAAGACGTTCGAAGATTTGATTGTTCATAAGTTTTCTCTTGTATAAACACATAATTGCAACGATAATATATATATATATCTCAATTCCATGTCGGAATTGGGGGCAGAGGTACCCATAGCGAGGACGATTGGGGAACTGCCTAATCAAATCGCGTTCATTCTCTTTCTCCTTTAACTCTTTATATTTTTCTGCATTGTTTAAATTTGCCAAGTTTTCAAGTTGTCTAAATTTCTGAGGTGTTGTAATCTAAAGCTGAAAAATCGTTTGGTTAAAGTGATACAATTCCTTGAATTGTATCTAGGAGCAGCTTGAACTTACTAACCATAGAAATTCTGTACTTAGTGTGTTTGTACACACCAAGTGTTTGATAATTTGTCGCAAAGAAAATTCAAACACTGTTTGTGTTTCATTGTTTTCCTCATTGGTTTGGATTATACATAAACACGCTATAATTTGTTGATTGCATTTGATTACATTAATAAAACTGAATTTTTCTCTTCCATACTCATTCGCAATATATACGCGCATATCCGATCCTTTTGGTAGAAGGTTCGTTGTAGACTTTTAATCCAGTGGTAGCTTCCATTCAAACAATTTTTTAAAAATTCAATTTTGCGTGTAAAACTCGAAGGATCTATTCAACCCCCCTTCTAGATCCATAGCTATAGTCTAACAAGTGGTATCACGAGCTCCGATTAATTCTAGTGCTTTGGTAAAACTTCTTGGATCATGGCGAACGAACCTAAGGGGGCTTATAATAGAGCTCCAGTTTTTACAAGTGAAAACTATAGCTACTGGAAGGATTGTATGCGCGTCCATATTAATTCCATAGATCGGAAGGTTTGGAACGTTATTTTAAACGGTCCCATGGAAATTACTATAACTAACGCGGAAGGCGTTGTCGTTCCTAAACCCGAAGCTCAATGGACTGAGGAGGATGAGAAAAAGTACAGCTATGATTGGAAGGCTCGTAATATGATCATCTCCTTCTTGGGAGTTGATGAGTATTATCGAGTCTCCCATTGTGAAACGGCCAAAGCCATGTGGGATGCTTTACAAGTAGCCCACGAAGGCACTAATGATGTTAAGATGGCTCGTATTAGTACACTAACGCAAGAGTTCGATTTGTTTTACATGAAGCAAAGGGAAACCATTGCGGATATGCAAAAACAATTTACTCACATCATCAACAAATTGCATGTTCTTGGTAAACCAATTCGAAATGAGGTTTCTACTAACAAAATTATGAGGTGTCTTAACAGGGAATGGCAACCGAAGGTCACCGCTATCAAGGAGGCCAATGATCTTGCTACACTAGACCTCACAACACTCTTTGGTAAACTCGATGAGCATGAGCAAGTGCTAATTAGCTTGGAAAAACATGAAAATAGTATAAAGAAAGAGAAGGCAAAAGGTACGGAGAAGAAGTCGATAGCTCTTAAGGCTTCTTGTTCAAAGACCACACATCAAGAGCTAAGTGATGATGAAGCCAAAGATGACAAAGATGAAGAATCCGGTGATGATATGAGCCTATTTGTGAAGAGGTACAATAGATATGTTTGTAAGAACGATATTCAACACTCGGATAGAAATCTAGTCAAGTTCAGGAAGCAATCTAGAAGCAAAGGAAATAGAAATCGCAAGGTAAAAGGGACGTGCTATAACTGTGGAAAATCTGGGCACTACAAGCCGGATTGTCCATCCTTAAAGAAAGACAAAGATAAGGATAAAGACAAGAGTCACTCAAACAAAAAGTCCAACAAGTCTCGACGAGCATACATCGCTTGGGAAAGCGATAGTGAGTCGGAGAAAGATGACTCCTCGAGTGACGAAAGTGAATCTGTCAACTTTTGTCTTATGGCACGCCACAACAAAGGAAAAGAGGTAAAACACTCTAAATATGAAAATTCTCAAAGTATGTCTCATGCTGATTTAAAAGAAGCTTTTTATACGTTGCACCATGAAGCTAAGGAAGCATTTCAACGCTTAGCTTCAAATAAAAAGATTTTTTCTTATTTGGAGAAAAAGGTTTCTGATTCCGAAAAGGAATTGGAAGCGCTTAAAAACTCCATGGTGAATGTATCAAAAACTAAGATTGATGAGAATAAATATCCATGGTTTAAGTTTGGGGGCTGTGATACTTGTCATATTTGGCAAAGAGAGGTGAGAATCCTCAAAGCCAAGTTAGACAAGGCTCTCAAGCCTAAGATTACGTTTGCTATTGATCGATCACATTATCGTGAAACAATGAATAATTCGTATCAACAATACACGTATGTGATTCAAGATAGTGATAGCAAAGGTAAACTCCAAATAAATCGTGATTGCTTATATTGTTGTAAGCCAGGTCATACTATAGCTAAGTGCCGCTTTCGAAGATTTCTTGTTCCAAATGGCATTTATCAATGGTTGCCCAAGGGCAATCTTGGTGTCACTTACCGTAAAGGACCCAATGAGAATTGGGTACCTACTCTCCCTTGATTATTTTTGTAGGTACAAAGTCTTGAGACCACCGAAGGAAGATGGGTTCTGGATAGTGGCTGCTCAAGACACATAACCGGAGACATATCTCTTTTCATCGACTTTGTGGTGAAGAAAAAGGGGTTTGTCACCTACGGAGATAACAACAAGGGACAGATTCTCGGTAAAGGTAGTATAGGTAACCCCTCATCTACTACTATCTCTGATGTGCTACTTGTGGAAGGCCTTAGACACAACCTTTTAAGCATTAGTCAACTATGTGACAAGAATTATAAAGTCTCTTTTTCAAAGGATTATTGTGTAGTTGAAGATAGCGACAAAAAGAATGTGTTTAAGGGCTTGAGGGTAAACAACGTCTATATGCTAGACTTAAACGAGGTATCATTGGATGGAGACAAGTGTTTAGTCACTATGAATGAAGATTCATGGTTGTGGCATAGACGCTTGGCTCATATCAACTTTGATTTGCTTAACAAAAATGTCTCTAAAGACCTAGTCATCGGTTTACCCAAAATTAAATTCACAAAGGATCATCTTTGTGATGCGTGCCAAATGGGGAAGCAAACAAGGATCTCTTTTAAATCTAAAAACATTGTTTCAAATATGAGACCCCTTGAGCTCCTCCATATGGACCTCTTTGGACCATCTAGGGTTAAAAGCCTAGGTGGTAACTATTATGGGTTTGTTATAGTCGATGATTTTTCTAGGTTTTGCTGGACAATTTTCTTAGCAAATAAGAGTGATACCTTTTCGGCCTTTGAACGGTTTGCTAAGTTATCTCAGAACAAGTTAAACACAAACATTGGGTCAATTAGAAGTGGTCATGGGGGAGAGTTTGAAAATCATTTATTTGAAGCATTTTGTGATTCCAACGGAATTGATCATAATTTTTCCGCACCACGTACCCCTCAACAAAATGGGGTAGTGGAACGTAAAAATAGATTTTGGAAGAACTTGGAAGGACTATGGTCAATGATAGTGGATTACCAAAATACTTTTGGGCCGACGCCATAAGTACGGCTTGTTATGTTTTGAATAGGGTGCTCATCTGGCCTATTCTAAATAAGACACCGTATGAGCTTTTGAAAGGGCGTAAACAAAACATATCTCACCTTCATGTATTCGGTTGCAAATGTTTTGTGTTAAACAGTGGGAAAAAGTCTCTTGGTAAATTTGATGCCAAGGTCGACGAGGGTATTTTTCTTGGATACTCTCAGTCAAGTAAAGCATATAGAATTTATAATAAGAGGTTACGCATAGTTGAAGAGTCAGTTCATGTTACTTTTGATGAGTCTTATCCGAGAAATGTCGGAGAAGGTAGTTCTTTTCATGGTGCAGGTGTACCTACTGAAGACATACTCAAGGACACTGATAAGGGAATTGATCAGCCTAAAGTAGTGCGTATTGAGGAGGAAAAGGATCACCAACCAGTGAAAAATGAAGATGCTAATCATGATGATAAAGATGAACTTCCTCCAGCTTGGAAGTCTTCAAAAGACCATCCAATTGACAACATTCTCGGTGATATCTCTAAGGGAGTAACTACTCACTCTAAACTTAGTAACTTTTTCTATTACTCTGCTTTTGTGTCACAAGTTGAACCTAAAAACTCTAAGGAGGCGTTACTCGATGAACATTGGTTTCTATCAATGCAAGATGAACTAAACCAATTCAGGAGAAATGAGGTTTGGGACCTTGTCCCCCCTCCGCGAGATCATCGAGTAATCGGCACCCGATGGGTGTTTAGGAATAAACTTGATGAAAATGGAGTAATAACGCGTAACAAAGCGCGGCTGGTAGCGCAAGGCTATAACTAAGAGGAAGGAATCGACTATGAGGAAACTTATGCGCCGGTTGCCCGACTCGAGGCTATATGCCTTCTACTTGCCTATGCTTGCACAAAGAACTTTAAACTATTCCAAATGGATGTTAAAAGTGCGTTCCTTAATGGATACATAAATGAAGAGGTTTATGTAGCCCAACCTCCGGGTTTTGAATCCCACGAACATCCTGATCATGTCTATAAACTTAAACGCGCTTTGTACGGACTTAAACAAGCCCCTAGGGCTTGGTATGAACGTCTAAGAAAATTTCTACTTGATCAAGGGTATTCAAGAGGGAAGGTTGACACAACTCTCTTCATTAAACGTCAAGGAAAACACTTAATTTTGGTACAAAATTATGTTGACGATATTATATTTGGGTCTACTAACATGACTTTGGTCAAGGAGTTTTCTAATTTGATGCAGGGGGAGTTTGAAATGAGCATGATGGGGGAACTCAACTATTTCCTCGGATTGCAAATCAAACAACTTGAAGAGGGCACATTCGTGAGTCAAACGAAATATTGTCTTGAGTTACTAAAACGTTTTGATATGCTGAACTGCAAAGCTATAGATACTCCTATGCCTACGAGTGTTAATCTTGATCGTGACGAAAAGGGTAAGGATGTTGAGGTAAAGAGGTATCGAGGTATGATAGGGTCTCTTCTTTATCTTACCGCATCACATCCCGATATAATGTTTAGTGTATGCATATGTGCGAGGTATCAAGCACATCCCAAGGAATCCCACCTAAAAGCTGTTAAACGCATACTTAGGTATCTCTCTGGTACTCCAAAGTATGGTCTGTGGTATTCCAAAGGTAGTGCTTGTTCTTTAGTTGCTTATTCTGATTCCGACTTTGCCGGGTGCAAGTTGGATAGGAAAAGTACTAGTGGCACGTGTCATCTTTTCGCAAATTCCTTGGTGAGTTGGCATAGCAAGAAACAGGTTTCCGTTGCTTTGTCAACAGCCGAGGCGGAATACGTTGTCACCGGTAGTTGTTGTGCTCAAGTCCTATGGCTTAAACAACAATTGCTTGATTTTAATTTAAAACTTGAGCGTATTCCAATTTTGTGCGATAACACTAGTGCAATAAATCTAACTAAGAACCCTGTATTACATTCACGTACCAAGCATATCGAAAAACGTCATCACTTCCTTAGGGATCATGTTGAGAAAGGTGATGTGATTTTTGAGCATGTTGATTCAAAAAATCAACTTGCTGACATTTTCACAAAACCTTTATCCACTGAGCCTTTCTTTCATATCCGTAGGGAACTTGGCATTCTCGACATTTCGGATCGTGCTTAATTTCTCTATAAGATGTTTTATCCTTACTTTATCTATATGCACATTTATACTTTTGTCACTAACAATTCCAAAAGCTATTACCATATATGTAAGGTCTTGCATCATCAAAAACGATCAAGGTAATATCGTTCTCTTTCATTAGAAATTAAATGTACCATGATTGAGTAATATTGTTGTTGTTTATTGCCCATAGTATGTTCACTTTCTTCATTTGTATGTTTGGTGTGCATGTTAGCTTTCTATTTAGCCAACACTGCAGCTTAAATGTCACAAAAAAAATAAATAAATAAATTTTATGATTTTTCAACAAGTTCATTGTTTGCGTCGACTCATATAGGCTTTAGGTCGACCCATAGTTGGTGCATTATTTAACTAGCAAGCGCAGGTCTGAACAGGTCGACTAAGTAGGTCGACGCATAGCTTCAACTTTCAAAATTATACATTTTTCTTCAGTATGCGTCGACGCGTAAAGGTCTTAGGTCGTCCGTTCGCTCGATTTCTGCTATAAATGTTTTTGTTCTCGAGTTACTGATAAAACATTTTAGGTTTTCTTTGCATCATTACCTCATTGCATCATCTCCTCCTCTTCCCTAATCTTATCTCTACCAAAACCCTAACTTCATCAATCTCACCCACAAACCTTGGGCTCCACAACTATTTTGGGAAGTTCTTCACTATTCATCCTCTTTCAACATCAAGCATCAATGGCTACACGGAGAGTCACCCGTAAAAGGGCCTCAAGAGAAACCCCTACTCAAGCCAGTCCTTCTCAACCTCCACAAGATTCGCCGGTAACTCTTCCCTCTCTACTTTCTCCTGAAAATCTTGACTTGTTTAAGAGTATGAAGAAAAGAACTGTGATCAAACAATATGTGTATTATCGTCTTACGGTTCAACGCATGCACTTGGACGAAATCATAGAGTTATTGGATTTTCATAATCTAAATGGCTTTTTGGAATGTGACGTCAAATATAATGAGGATCTGGTAAGGCTTTTCTATATGGGTCTCGTTGAAAAATTTGATGATTTTATGTTCAACTGTTAACTAGGAAATAAGGTTCTTACTGTCCAAAACACCACATGGCAAGATTTATTCAATTTTTCTGTGACTAATGAGAGGCCTATCCAACACATAACTGATACTATGCATGTAAATGGTTATGAGTATAAGAAGGCTTTAAATTCTATGCTCAGGAGACCATACTCTGATGAAGTTGTGGCGAGTAATCTCTTCCCTAAGGCAGTAACAACGGGAAAACTAGCTCCTATCCCTAGAATTTTACAGTGGATCGTTGCTCATATTCTTAGACCCAAGCTAGGCTGTTATTCTAGGGTGGATCAACCTGAGATTCAGTTAATCTACATTTTGATGAATAAGGTAAAAATCAGTTGGCCTTATTACTTTGCAAGTAGGATGTATGCTCTTCGCGAATCCGGTAGAGGGACTGCACTTGGGTATGCATCCGTTATTCAAAAGTTTTTCAATAATGCTACAATAGTTGTTCTTGGTATTCCTTATAAGTCCATTACTATAAATCAAGAGTTCTGCCAGAAAACTATGACTATGATGGGCCATATGTGGGATGCTGTAGAGAAAAAGTATAAGTATATTGTGAAAGCCAACACGGCTGTTCTGGAAGATTCTAGTGAAGAAGATGAAAGACGAAGTAGAAGAAAGGGAAAATGAAGAAGGAGAGAATGAACAGAATGATGCTAACGATAATCAAAATGACAATGCTCAATGGCACCAAATGGATTCGGGGGCTGATGATAATGCTGCATGGATGTATCAAGGATCTGAAGAAAATCAAGGATGAAATTCATGGAAATCTCCAATGGAAACTGAAGTTGACCAAGGATGGGATCAATGGCAATATAATTGTTGGACCAATCTTGGTTCCAATTATAGGCCATCAACACATGAGCTGAACTACCAAGAGTCATATTACACTCCTCCTTCACCTCCGCGTCCTCAACAAAACAATGAAGACATTCTTGAACTTATGAGGACGATGCAACTTGATCAACAGCGGTTTGCCACAGCTCAAGAGGAACGGTTCAAGTCTTTACAAGAAGAAATTCAAACTCATGCCAACAACTTTGAATCTTTTGCCACTAATGTGATGGGAAGATTCAACACAATGACCAAAACTTCTGCGAATCAGCACCGGGCTCTTACAAACAGCTTCAATATTCTGAATCGTACAGTGTTGGAGATGACCGAGCAGTTGGATGTGCAACCTCCACCACCTCATCATACTCAACCGTTTCGCGGCAGAGGCCATTCATTTAGGGGGAGGAGGCCATGAGGAACAACATTGCATCATGCATCATGTCATTTTGTGTTTCACTTGCTATCTCATGTTTTGTTTACGATTCTAATTGACATTAGCTTGTTATATTTTTAGTTCTCTTGACAATGTTTCAATTTTAACTTTGTGGCTGTTATGTTGTATGTTTTGGATATCCGTTAACTTGTCTTAATTTCATATTCACTATGATTCGTTAACATCCATTATGTGTGAATGTTTGTTAATGCTTATCGTTGTAATTTGTTAGAAGATGCACTTTCCGTTGATATTTTTTATTCATGTTATTTTCTCTCTCTTTCTTTTTGATGTTGTCAAAGGGGGAGAGGGCATTGGAAAGAATAACAGGTATTGAGATAATCAAACATTAGTGGATGCATAAAGTCAGGGGGAGGATACCATCTCACATCGAGTGTTTTGCCATCATAAAAAAGAGGGAGTATGTGAGGGAAGATTCTCTCTATGTACTTTATTTTTAATGATGTCAAAACCTTCATGATTAGAACATAGTGATTTATATGAAAAACTCAATTTGAAAAGTGGTTAAGTATTGCACATATGTTTGATTATGATTAGAAATGATCTAGGTTCATTAGAGATGTCCCAACACCTTAGGAATTTCAAAATCCTGATTTTTTGCATGTTTCTAGGGTATGAGTCGACTCATCACCCTGCTTAGGTCGACCTATGCAGTCTGCGTTTGATAGTGTAGAAAACTGGGAGGTATGCGTCGACGCACTCCCTGTTCCGGTCGACGCATGGTATGCATTTTTGCGTAGTTGTGCACACTGCCTTGCACAGAACGCCTATACCTTCTGTATAGGTCGACCGCTCGCTGATTCCTGCCAATATTTTCACTTGTATTTTCATCTTAAAATTCTGTTATCTCCACATTATTACATAGCATAGTATTTATATCATGTTAGTTCATTTTTTAACCTTAACAAGAAATGTGAAAGATTTTATGCCATTTCTCTCATCAACTTCATCTTCTTCTTTGAGTATTCAAACAACTACACATAACCATTTTTGTTTGTTGTGTTCACTGATTTGAAGTGATAAGGTTCAGATTTCAGGAAGTGTTATCTTCATTTCTGAGTTGAGATTTGTGGTAGGTGTTTCTTGAATAAAACCTTAGGGTTTTCTCCTCCAAGAATCAAAGGGATTTTGGGGGTTTTGTACAAGCCGCTTCATTCTACAAGGATTCAGCCGGGCGAAGGTAACCGAAGAGATCGATTTAGTAGCTGTAATCGGAGGATCGTAGAAGAGAGGTTTGGGTTCGAATCTTTGGTAGATTGCAATTGATCGAGTAAAGGTAACCGAAGAACGGTGTTTTCTTTCGGTTTAGTAGCGTGGGACGATAATTGAATCAACCATATTCGAAGCACTTGATTTATCTTGAATCAAGGGAAGAGAAGGCTCTACATCAACAATTCGAAGACGTTCGAAGATTTGATTGTTCATAAGTTTTCTCTTGTATAAACACATAATTTCAACGATAATATATATATCTCAATTCCATGTTCGGAATTGGGGGAAGAGGTACCCATAGCGAGGACGATTGGGGAACTGCCTAATCAAATCGCATTCGTTCTCTTTCTCCTTTAACTCTTTATATTTTTCTGCATTGTTTGAATTTGCCAAGTTTTCAAGTTGTCTAAATTTCTGAGGTGTTGTAATCTAAAGCTGGAAAATCGTTTGGTTAAAGTGATACAATTCCTTGAATTGTGTCTAGGAGCAGCTTAAACTTATTAACCATAGAAATTCTGCACTTAGTGTGTTTGTACATACCAAGTGTTTGATAATTTGTCGCAAAGCAAATTCAAACACTGTTTGTGTTTCATTGTTTTCCTCATTGGTTTGGATTATACATAAACACGCTATCATTTGTTGATTGCATTTGATTACATTAATAAAACTGAATTTTTCTCTTCCATACTCATTCGCAATATATACGCGCATATCCGATCCTTTTGGTAGAAGGTTCGTTATAGACTTTTAATCCAGTGGTAGCTTCCATTCAAAGAATTTTTTAAAAATTTAATTTTGCGTGTAAAACTCGAAGGATCTATTCAACCCCCCTTCTAGATCCATAGCCATAGTCTAACAGTATCGTGGGTCAATATGTGGGTAGAAGGGAGATCTCCGATCATGCCCCAATTTAGTTGAAAGCGAGTTCTGTGGACTGGGGGCCAAAGCCTTTCAAATTCAACAATGGGTGGTTTACGAATAAGGAGTTTTATCAGTTTGTTTCAGGGGTGTGGGGCTCGTTGGAAGTTTCAGGCAGGGATGACTATATACTCAAGGAAAAGTTGAGATTGCTGAAGATTAGGTTGAAGGACTGGAACAAAGATGTGTTTGGGTGGTTGGACCTTAGGATTGATGAAGCGGTCAATAACCTTCATAGTCTTGATTTCGAAACTGCCGCTAAGGTAGCGGACCCGATGGATCAGCTCGCTGTGAGGAGGGAGGAGGCTAGTGGTGTCGCGTGGGAGTCTATAATGGCAAAAGAGAGGTTCATTAGACAGAAGTCCAGGATGTTATGGCTTCAAGAGGGTGATCGCAACTCTAAGTTCTTCCACAGGATGATGAAGGCTAGATTCCGCAGGAATCACATTAACTTGGTTGGGACAGAGCAAGGAATCAAGGAGGGAGTTTTTGAGGTTAAAAGTGAAATTTGTAAGTTCTTTAGGGACAACTTCCTCGAGGTGGAGAATCACAGACCGGTGCCAAGTAGAGTGATTTTTAAGTGTCTTTCTCAAGAAATTAATATGTCTTTGGTTAGGGAGTTCTCTGTTGAAGAAATTAAGGTAGCGGTGTGGAGTTGTAATGGAGAAAAGAGTCCGGGGCCGGACGGATATTCCTTCTTGTTTTTTCAAAAATGTTGGGATATAGTTAAAGAGGATATTGTAAAGTTTGTGAAAGATTTCCATTCCAAGCCTAAGTTGTCGAAGGCTGCTGTCACCTCTTTCCTCACCCTTATTCCCAAGGTGAGTAGCCCTGCTTCCCTCAAAGATTACAGGCCCATCTGCTTGGTTAGCTCTTTACAAAAGATATTGGCTAAGATCTTGGCGAACCGTCTAAAGGCTGTCATTGGGTGTTTAGTGTCTAAGGAGCAATCAGCTTTCGTGCCAGGAAGAAGCATGTTCGATGGAGTGGTAGTTGTCAACGAAATCCTGGACTTTACTAAGAGGAGTAAAAAAACGTGTTTCGTTTTGAAGGCTGATTTCGAGAGAGCTTACGACTGTGTAAGCTGGAATTTTCTGAGGTTTATTCTCAATAAAATGAACTTTAGCAAGAAATGGCTAGGGTGGATGGAGGTTATAGTGTTCAGTGGCTCGATGTCCGTGTTGGTTAACGGGAGTGCAACAAATGAATTTCTGGTTGGTAAGGGTCTTCGGCAGGGCGACCCTTTGTCGCCTTTTCTGTTCATCCTTGTTATGGAAGGCCTCAACAGGCTTATGGCTCAAGCCTGTCAAGCTTCATTGTTTAATGGTTTCAGAGTGGCAGATTCTTTGTCTTACAGCATTGTGCAATTTGCTGACGACTCAGTTTTTTGGGGAGAAGGTAGATGGGAAGATTTGTGGTGTCTGAAATCTGTCCTAAGGGGTTTCGAGCTAATTTCTGGCCTCAAGGTCAATTTCTTTAAGAGTCGTATATTTGGTGTGAACCTGAAAGAAGGCTTCCTAGATGCAGCAGCAGAGTTCTTATCTTGCGAGGTATGTTCTACGCCTTTTATCTTTCTAGGGATTGTGGTAGGTTGTAACCCTAGGAGGCTGCAGCCATGGAGGCATGTGGTGGATAAGTTTAGAAATAGGTTAGTTGTGTGGAAAGACAAGAGTCTTTCGATTGGAGGTAGAGTAGCTTTGATTAATTCGGTGTTGAATGCTTTGCCTATTTTTTCTCTGTCTTTCTATAAAGCCCCAGCTAGGATCATCAAGGAGATCACGAGAATCCAATATAATTTCTTGTGGGGAGGTTTGGATGGGAAGAAACATATCCATTGGGTTAGTTGGCAAAAACTGTGTAAGACGAAGGCTGTTGGGTATTAAGAACGTCATTGTTTTCAACAAGGCCCTTTTGATGAAGTGGAAGTGGCGATTTATAACAGACAAGAACGCGTTATGGTATGACCTCCTCCAGTGCAGGTACGGGCAAAAGCATGGGAATATATCTTTGTTCGCCCTTTACCACGCTGGTTTTTATGTTAGCTAGACAGATTCATTGTGGTGGAAAGATATCATGGCAGCTGGGGTGAGTAAAGACAATTCTTCTGACGTGTTTTCTCTAGCTCTCGAGGGAAGAATTGGGAATGGTAAGCTCATTTCCTTTTGGGGGATGACGTGGATGGGTAATGGTTTTGAGGGATTACTTTCCTTTACTGTTTAATATAGACGGAGGGGGGAGGAAAGTAGTAGCAGACTTTGGGCAGAAGGTTGGTGAGGACTGGTTTTGGAAGGACTGGGGGGTCAGGACGGAGGAAGGTTCGGAGTTGCATAGGGAGTTGGAGGGGTTAAAATACTTGCTTCTTGAGGTCAAGTGTTTGGAAGGTAAGGAGGATGAGTTTATATAGAGCCCAGATCCCGAAGGTGTTTTCTCAGTCGCATCGTGTTACACTTGCTTACTCGAGGATGATTTTGTCCCTGGCTCTGAACCTGAGTTGGAGGCCCTGAATTATTTGTGGTTGTCGCCTATTCCTTCTAAGATCCATGTTTTCGTATGGCGTTTCGTGTGGAATAGGGTGGCAACTATGGATCAATTGTTTAAGCGTGGTATTCAAGTTAGAGGCAACTGTGGGAAGTGTGTGTTTTGTGATCATTATGCTGAGACTTCGGTGCATTTGTTGTTGGAGTGTTCCCACGTGTTGGAAGTTTGGAGCGAGATTGAGAATTGGACTGGTTTGGAGTTGCATAGAGGAGTTTACTGTCATGAGGTTTTTCTTCAATTTGGGCTTGTGTAGTATGGAGTCTATGGAGCAGGAGGAATAATTATATATTTAGGAATTCTTTTAATAGTGTTGATGAGGTTGTGTATGCCGTCAAGGTGCAGACTTGGAGTTGGTTAGGGTCGCACTCTATCCTAGTGAAACCTTGTTCCTTTTACGACTAGGTACATAACCTGGTGTTATGCGTTAGGTAGTTTTGGTGTGTTCTTTTGTAAGGGTTGAGTACCCCTTGTACTCCTGTTTCTTAATTCCATTGCGTTTAAAAAAAAAAAAAACAACTCTAATAAACTACATCCAATTGTAACGGTCAAAATTGTGTGAATTCACAACTCTAATAAACTACATCCAATTGTAACGGTCAAAATTGTGTGAATTCACAACTCTAACAAACTACATCCAATTGTTAACTAAATATAGCACTCTAACTAAAATTTAAAAACTTTCTATTATAAGTTTATGTGATTGTAAAGTTGTAATGTCACACTAAGAATCAAGATTCAAATTTTTAAAATTTTTGAAAGTCCTGCGTAAATTAATTGCAATTTAACATAAAAAAAATACACAATTCCAGACATCATTTATGATGTAGTTAATTTTGCACATTTTCAAAAGAATGTCTTTTAAAACTGTATTTGCTACACTATCTAATAAAAAGTGTTTTATTTGCACTTTTTTTTATCTTAAAATAATTGTTCATTTACATTATTAATGTAGTATTTATTATTATTTTTTTTCTACTATACCCCTATTAATTAACTTTCACCTTATTCAACTATTTTATTAACTACATTTAATAGGAGTATTTTAGTAAATGATATTAATTTATCATTAAAATTAACACATCTAATTATTTTCTTAAGAATCATGCATTGCTTAAATATGACCATTTTTATGAGACGGATGGAATAATAATATAGGATCTCAATCTCTTATGACACTCACTACCACGTGATGTGATAAAGAAAATGTTTCTTTACACTAGTAGTACTATGTGGAATTGTCATGTCCTTTGTCATGTGGGACATTGTTGGCTGAAAAGCAAATTACCCCTATCACGTTGTTTGGTGAAATCTGAGAGAAGGGCACAAACCTTATGTTCCTTTTTCCCTTACATCTATGATGCAAAATATACATATCAAAAAGTTTAAATAAATCAAAGATAATTCAATTATATGGTCCCATGCATTATTTCATATCTGTATTGAATTATTGAATTTCTAAGGCCCCATTCAGTTATATTGGCCGGTCTTAGCTATCATCATCATGAAGACTCTTTTTCTAATGAACTTTCTGATTCATATTGTTGGTTGGAACCATATAGCTCATGGAATTTTCTGCTTATAGAATCATAATATTTTTTATTATTTTCAATGTGAGGTTCATGCCCATCTATCAGATCTATGCTTAATTTTTAATACATTAATTATTATTTAGTGGTGCACAATTAAAGTGAAACCCTCAGCTTTCATTCCTTTTTCACTTTTATTTTATTCTCCATTAAGACAAAAAAGCTAAGCTACCACCTTAAACTTTTATAGGTGGAGGGTCATCTTACCTTTGTATTTTATCTTAATTTAATACACATGGTGACAACTTCACAATTTGTACGTGTACATTACAAAGCAATGGCATGTGATTAAATATTAATCAATGAATAATTTATATTTTATTATTTAATATTTGAACTCTGTCTAGAGGTTCCACATGCTCTCATAAATTCCTTTAATATTAAGGAAAATGTAATTAATTTATTTTTATTTTTATATTTCATGTATTTGCATGCTTTATGCTTATTTATAACATGGTTTAGGTCGAAAGAAAGTGAAGTAGAAGAAGTGTTGATGATGATGACAATGTTATGGATGATATTGGTACGTAGATGGATTTGACTAATGACAGGATGATGTTTTGGACGGTGAGTGGATGAAAAATCATCGTCATTCACTTCATTGCAAGTCCTTTCAACAAATGGAAACAAAAGTCCCATAAATAATGGAAATATAAGATTCCAACATTTTTCTGCAGGAAATTCAATACACATTTATAATATGCAAAAAGTTAGTTCTGAAAAAATCACTGTTTATTTTTATGGCAGGGAATCTCTATGAGATCCAAATATTAAAAATTATATTTTTAAAGTTTTTCATAAAAAAAATCAATTTAATTTCTAAAATATCACTATTAGTTCACTTTAATTCATAAACATTATAAATACAATTATCATTTTAAGGATTGATATGGACCGCTCACAACGTTTACACAAGAAGTTTCAATAGTTAAGTACTATGAGCAAACGCGTGATAAACAGATACCACCTTAATCAATTTTGACCTCTTATCAATTTTTTATTGTTAGATCTAATCAGAGGGTGATTTATACGATATGCCGAATTTGTCAAAAGCAATTATAATCGTCTTTCATATATAATGCTCTGCATGTGCTAGGATTCATGTATTGAATTCATTCTCACATTCAAACTACTTCTTATTCATTCACTTAAACGTTAGAATGATAATTTTGCAGGTCTATCCTGATCCACTGTGTTAAAAGCACATTACACCGTACCACTCTATCTCATTTCATCATCATCATCTATTTCTAATTTCTAAACGGAACAATTATATAAAATTCATTACTTTAAGCTTTAATTTAGAAATGTTATGATGCAAGGTTGTCTCTCATTGCAACCTAACAAAGATAATTAGTTTTGGTTTTAAGGGTTAGATTCTTAACATAATTACTTAGGGAATATTTGTTATACATCTCTTTGCCTTATTTTTAACAAATGTATGAATTCTTATCAAATGTAGCATTACCCTATCTCCTTCAATATAATATTATATAATATTTATTTTCCACATTTAATTTTAATACGGTGTCATTTGTTGGTTTCGATCCTCTAAAGATATAGTTCAATAGTAAATTAATTCCATCGTCTTCACCACATCAAACTCCAACAATTTGCTTGAACCAAAGTTATCAATTAAATTACAAAATAACAACTATCTTCTATGGAATCAACATGTTGAAGGGAATGTAAAAAAAACCAAGTGGAAGGGATGATTTTAACACAAAAAATAAACAAGGTGGTTGTGAATCCTCAAATTTCCCCAAAATTCAAAACTGGCCAAGTTCACATAGGATGTACTGTTTCTGATGAATACGAGTCACTACTACAAATAATACATTTCATGACGATGATTTCACCTCACGTAATGAAAATCCGAGGTCAAATACCTGGATGCGCCCTGTTTTTTTTAATATACAATATATTTCGTCGGTTTTCCAAAAACCGATAGGTAAACATATACAGTGTATATGCTTCGAATCCCAGCAGCCTGAGTTTATGTTTTTATCTCATTAAAAGTGACGCATTCTTAAATATTTTAGTTTTAATTTAAAAGTACGTTACTTTACCCCTCAGATATATATATATATATATATATCTTTACCTTGTAGCATTGGTTTCATTTGTCTAAACAACATAAACAGAACCATAACGAAGAGCCCTAAATAACGAGAGTCATAAACACATACCATCTTCAGTACGAAAATGTTATGTGTTTGGGGCTCTCTTTTCTTCTTCAGAGATCCAAATCATTTTCTTTTACTTCTTCTTCAGAGATTCAAATCATTTTCATTTACTTCTTCTTCAGATATTTGGTACGTTAAACATCACTACTAATATTTTTGTCATATTGTTGTTGTTGTTGTTATTGTTATTGTTGTTGTTGTTGTTGTTGTTATTGTTGTTGTTATTGTTGTTGTTGAGATCTGAAATTCTAGAGTTTTTGTTGTTATTTTTTTGTTGTTGCTATTGATGTTGTTTTTGTCGATGTTGTTGCCCTTGTTATTGAAACCCTAAACTCTAGAGGTTGTTTATTGACGTTGTTATTCATATTGTTGTTATTTATTGACGTTGTAGTTCTTGATGTTGTTGTTGTTTTATTGTTCTGTCTAGTTGAGTTTATTTATGTAATGTTGATTGTTTATTTCACTAGTTAACCCTCTTTGAACCTATAACCTAGTAAATTGAGTTTGAAAATAATCACATGCAAACTTATGTTGTATATGAAACTTATCTTACACTAATTAATGATTTTCTAGAATCCTGTAACTTGTCATTCATCTCACGCTATTTTATAGTTAAAATCTCTCTAATACTTCTAATTTTTATTCAAATTTCTTTCATATTTGTTCATTTTTTAAAGCATCAAATTTTATGTTTTCAAGAATGAATTAGTAGAAAAAGAAGTGTTGAATATAACACAATTGTTCATATAATTTTTTTCCTAACCAATTTTTAGAAGTTATATGTTTAGTATCAGATTTAGTGAAATAAGCAATCCACATTAGATTTAATAAACTCAAAATTATTTTACCCCTCGGTTTTATTAGATAACCAAGGTGAAAATATTGTATATCCGTCGGTGAAATTACAAAACCGATGGGACATGTGTTTTCTCCATTTCATAATTCCAAAAAGGGTAAAGTGTAACTTTTCATGACGCCATTCGTTACCTCGCCCCTGTAGTCGAGGTTAAATGTGTTTCGTGTCCGACGTTAAATGTGTTTTTTCTAGTAGAGAGTCTTGAATAGTTCAAGATGAAGATATATTCATTTCATTATTATCAACAATATTTGAATTTTTCAGGCTTATGGTTATTTTCTATTAGCATGTGTTTGAAGTTTGGGATTGAATCCACAAATACTTCAACACTCAGATGAAAGATAGCGGGTTTTCAATTACCCGTGGAACTAAAAAAAAAGGAAATTGATCCATAAATACTTCATTAATAATTCTGTTTTCCATTTCAGAACAAGACTATATTATTTCAATTCTCAATGGCCTCTGTTAGATGTCAAACATACTACATATTTGTATTCAATACTTGGCATTTTTCATTACTTTCCATGTTTAACTTGTTGATTTTAGTGGTGATTTGTGTTGTTCTTCAAACATTGGAATATACTTGTGGTGCTTGTAATTTGTGTGCTAGTGTGCAGAAATAGGCATGAAATGATCAAGAATTTAATACACAAGGAGTGGATGCATGCAAGTTACCATAGAAGCAAGAAAGCAACAGCAGGATTCGCTAGGCGAGTCCTGGCGAAGTCACCAGCGAAGGTTCTCCTAGCGAACGTTGGCGAGTGTTCCAGCAGAGAGGCAGAAAGTTTCAGTAGGAAAAAAAGGGTAAATTCGCTGTGGCGAGGGAGCCAGCGAAGGTTCGCTGCTTTGCTCGCTAGGCGAAGCTTCTAGCGAAGAGAGGCAGAAAGTTGCAGGGGCGAAAGGACCCAAAATTCGCTGGGGCGAAGGTTTTGGCGAATGCTCGCTTCGCGAATGATTTTGTTCGTCTAGCGAACCCGCGATAACTTTTGTGGGCGGTTTAAGTCATGAGGCACTTAAGGTGCCATGTTTTAATACATTCGCTAGGCGAATGATTCCTTCGCTAGGCGAAGGCTGCTGAATTTATGTGTTGTATAAATTGATTTTTCATTTTTATTGAAGGGATCTTTTGCTTTTTTTCACCCAAAAACATAGTTTTCTTTCTTTTGATCATCCAAGAGTGATTTTTTACCTAGAGAAGCTGAAGTCATATCCATTCTCGATTATTCGACTTGGATGTTCATTCATCTCCTCTTGAAACTTGTCATCCAAGCTACCGTGAGAATGAGTAGCTAAACACTCTTATGTTGAGGTTAGATGTAGTTGATCCTGATAATATGTATGTCTTTTGATCTTTTGTATATGAACAAGGTTTTGGATCAATATAGATGAAGTTATTTGCTCTTAATGATTTATGTGTGGTTTGTATTGCTCTAGACATAGATTCTACAAATCATGACCTAATAATTTCATCTCTTAAAAACCAAACTCTAGACATAGATTTGGGATTTGTTATTCGCTTTGTGTTGATCTTAACGATTGTTGTTTCGATTGTTAGCGTGAGACATCATCTAACGGTCTAAACAACGATACTCACGACTTTGCTTTAGACATAAACTTAGTCGAGAGGATACGCGGTTGTATTGGTCGGAAACTAAGTTCATATGCGTGATTAATCGGATATATATGAAAAGGATTAGCGAAACCTACCCTTGACATGCTTTTCTAAAAACCTTACAAACTCTTTGCCACAAATTTACTATTTGCTACCAATTAATGTTAACCGAAATCGAGAACCATTTGAAACTTGTGAACTTAAAACATTGTGACTATTGAACGACAAGCATCTAATATCGGCAATCCCTGTGGAGACGATAAAAACACCCCCTAATACTTAATCAACAAAATGGCCCCGTTGCCGGGGATTGTTCATTGATATTACAAGCATTGCAATAGTTGTAATGTTTTAAGCTTGTTAACTTTTTCTCGAACTTGTTAATTTGTTTTGTTTAGTGTGCAGACTTTGTTTTATGCGAGGGAAACTACCGGCGGACCAACTTCTGTTCGATCCTGAGATTGAAAGAATCGCTCGTAGAATCAATAGCAGAACGAGACGAATGAGGTAACTAGCGAGACAAAAGCAAGAACAAGAGGGAAGTTCAACTTCTATACCACCACCATTTCCACAGTTACTTCTAGCTATGGAACATCCACCACCACCACCACCACCTGCTTCGAGACCATGCACCAACAGTCCGAGACACAATGCACAGTTTGCTCGCAATGCGCAGAACGATCGTCATTCAGAAATGAAGACTGGTATTCTCCAACTGCTATATCAAAGTCCTGTTACTGGTATGGATCATGAGGACCCTTTTACACATCTGACGAAGTTCTATGAGATTGCGGGAGCAACTGGTGCGCCCGAAGCTGAAGAGGAATCTCTGTTTAAGAGACTATTCTCGCATTCCCTCATTGGGAAGGCCAAGGAATGGTATCTTGATCAGTCAACGGCAATAATGACGGAATGGAATGCACTTGAAGAAAATTTTTTGGAGCGATTTTTCCCACATACTCGTTTTATGGAGGCAAAGACTGTAACACCCCCAATCTATACCCCCAATTAAATAAAGCGGTAAAAGAAAATTCAAAATTTCATCAGAGTATATTTAGAAATTCACAGCATAGACCGAGAGGCCACATCAATTTGAAACAAAACATACAACACCTGCTCATAAAGATATGCAACACTCGCAGGTAGCAAATAAACAGAGGAACTTAGTCCTACTTACCCACAATTCAAATACAGAATAAAGCGGAAAATCTGTACTAAAATCTCAAATATATATATATATATATATATATATATATATATATATATATATATATATCACATAAAAAGTTTGTCATACATCAAGTCATACATGTACAATCTCAAAAGAACATATGCATATACACACAAATCACCAACGGTCTCCCTAACTACCCGGTGTCACATATCAGAGTCGACCGACAAAAGAATGAAGTCATAAGCTTCACAAAAAGACCTCCAGCAACTCTAGTCTGCAGTGCCTCATAGAGCATTATAAAACAGCAGAAGGGTGAGAAAAACAATCATAATATAATTGCATACAATTATATATAACACCAAAAATACACATATATACTGTTCTCACCACAACTCATACCAGTATTCAAACACAAAACAAAACAATGTATAATTCATATTTGCATCACCAAGGTATACCAACCATGCATAATACAAGTATCACCAACACATATCCATATATCAATTTATCAATTTTATCCACATTTCCACACATAAACAAACCATTAATGATTTATGCAAATTCAAGAGACCGACACAACGACTCTATGCATATGCACATGCGGTACCGACTTCCATCAATTCTCAACACCAGTTCACTCAGGAACTATTGGAACCATCGCTCGTTACTTAGTGTAACTCCCCGTCGGGCATACGATGTTCCCCGTCGCTTTCGGTCCTCTTTGTATAAGGCTCACGATGTTTATGGATCGCTTTCGGTCCTTTTTGTATAAGTCTCACGATCCGATCGCTCACACCCCACATGGGCACACCATCATCTATAACCATCGCTTTCGGTCCTCTTATTTTTAAGGCTCACGATCCAATCAGATCGCTTTCAGTCCTCTTATTTTTAAGGCTCACGATGTTATAGCAGATTCCCTCTGGAATCAATCCGTCACTCAGGATGTCACAAGAATGCATATCATGATGCTCGGCATACAATGACTCATGACATTCAAATGCACACATATATGCAACCATCTCACTTAACATAAATCATGTTTTGCAATTCAAGCCCAAAACAATGCATTTATACCAAACAACAGCACGCAAATCATACCATATCCATATCAACAGCACATTGCATGATACACACCAGTTACACACAATTAAAACGACCAAAGTCGACAAAACGACACTATTCCAAATACCCGACATAATTAAATCGGCTAACAATCTCAAAATTATTATCATAAGAAAGTACATGCTACAAGCTTTCTAACGCATCAAACCGCGCCTCAAACCGACTCACGGATCAAAAGTTACAGAGAAAACAAATTGGAATAAACTGTCATGTTCGCAGTGCGAAGCTCCTAGCGAGTCCTTCGCTCACTCATTCGCAGTGCGAATGTCCTAGAGAACAGTGGCAGAAGTAAAATAGCCTAGAAATTCCCCATGTTCGCAGTGCGAACTCCCAGCAAATACTCCCTACCTCATTCGCAATGCGAATCCTCCAGCGAACAGTGGTAGAATAAAAAATAATACAACGTTCGCAGTGCGAACCTCACGCGAACGCTCGCCACCCATTCGCTGGCCATTCGCAGTGCGAACCTGCGATTTCAGCAAAACCCAGCAGCGCACCAGATCACCCAAAAATGATATTTTCTCAACCAAAACATTTCCAAACCAACATATAACAATCAGAACCTAGTCTAATCATGGTAACAAGTATTCTACCGCATTTACATCGATTTCCAACCTCAAAAACATCGATTTCTCTCTATCGACCTAGAATAGAAAACTATGAAAACACAATAAACAATCCAATACACACATACATAATCATACACAAGCATAGTATAATCAAGTTTCGCACCCATACCCGATTAAATAGCGTGTAGAAAAGTCGGGAGATTGATTTTCTTGAATTTCAAGTTTTCTCTCTTTTTCTTCTCTTCTTCTCTTTTCTTTCCCTTTTCCTTCTTCTCTTTTTCTTTCTCTCTATTTTTCTCTCTTTCTATTTCTATTTTCTAACTTAAAGAAAAATAAGATGAAATGACCAAAATACCCCTACACTCAAATATCTCGCAAACGTTCCCAAAACCCGATAAAATATCACAACATTGAAAAATAACATATTTCCAAATAAAAGTCAAAAATAAAATAAAATAATAATAAAATAATCACAACGACTCGATTAAATAAAAATTGACAAAACTGGGGCGTTACAACTCTCCCCCACTTAGAAAATTTCGTCCTCGAAAATATACCTGAGACGAACAACTCTGGATACGACCCCCGCATCCGACTCTCTAACTCCCAAGTCAAATTGCCCTCAGCAGCGCCTCCCCACGCCACTTTCACAAGTGCAATATCCTTACCTCTCAACCGCTTCACCTCGCGATCCAAAATCCTAACTGGTAATGCCTCAACCGTAAGGTTCTCCTTTACCTCAACCTCATCCATTGGAATCACATGCGACGGATCCGGAACATACTTCTGAAGCTGTGAAACATGGAACACATCGTGCAAATTCGACAGATTCGGCGGCAACGCCATCCTGTAAGCCACAACACCCACTTTCGCGGATATCTGGTAAGGACCAATAAACCGAGAAGTAAGTTTCTTCGATTTCAATGCACGACCCACACCCGTTACCAGTGTAACTCTCAAAAATACATGATTTCCCTCTTGGAACTCAAGATCTTTTCTCCTCCGATCATGATAACTCTTTTGCCTACTCTGAGAAGCCTTCATTTTCTCTCGAATAAGCTTCACTTTTTCTGTAGTCTGTTGCACCAACTCTGGTCCAACCACCGAACTCTCACCAGATTCGTGCCAACACAACGGTGTTCGACATCTTCGTCTATACAGTGCTTCAAACGGTGCCATTCCAATACTAGAATGGAAATTTTTATTATACGTGAATTCAATCAATGCAAGATAACTATCCCACGCACCACCTTGTTCAAGAACACAAGCCCTCAACAAATCTTCCAACGACTGAATCGTCCTCTCCGTCTGTCCATCCGTCTGCGGATGATAAGCCAAACTCAATCTCAATTTAGAACCCAAAGCCTTCTGTAAACTTTCCCAAAATCTCAAGGTAAACCTTGGATCTCAATCTGAAACAATACTTAACAGAACCCCATGCAACTTCATAATCACACTGATATAAATCTCAGCCAACCTCTCCAAAGTAAAACTGATGTCAATCGGAATGAAATGAGCCGATTTAGTCAGCCTATTAACAACCACCCAAATAGCATTATGCCCTCGCTGGGTATTCGGCAACCCTGTTACAAAATCATGGAAATGTTGTCCCACTTCCACTCAGGAATATCCAACGGCTGTAACAAACCACTAGGCCTCAGATGTTCCACCTTTGATTTCTGACAAGTCAAACATGCATAAACAAACTGAGCCACATCTCTTTTCAAACCAGACCACCAGAAAATCTTCTTCAAATCTTGGTACATCTTATTCGCTCCCAGATGTATACTCAAATTACTCCGGTGTCCTTCCTCCAAAATCATCTTTTTCAACTCCACATCATCAGGAATACAAATTCTATCTCGGAATCTCAAAACATCATTAACATCCACTTGAAAATCACCACTCACATCTTTTTCTCCCACCAACATCAAATCTACAAATTTCACATCCAGCTTCTGTTTCTCACTAACCGACATCAGAAAATCATTAGTAATCGTTAGCATTCCAAGCCTCATGCTATCCAACGTCACTTCACATACCAAACTCAAGTCTCTAAACGATTCCAAAAGTTCCAACTCCTTAACCATTAAGGCGGACATATGCAACGATTTCCGACTTAACGCATCGGCTACCACATTAGCTTTACCAGGATGGTAATTCAAGCCAAAGTCGTAGTCCTTCAAACATTCCAACCATCTACGTTGCCTCATATTTAGCTCTTTCTGATCAAACAAATAGTTCAAACTTTTATGATCACTAAAGACTTCAAATCTTGCACCGTAGAGATAATGCCTCCAAATCTTCAACACAAAAACCACAGGCGCTAATTAAAGATCATGAGTAGGATAATTTTTCTCATGCACTCTCAATTGCCTTGAAGCATAAGCCACGACCTTACCTTCTTGCATCAGAACACCACCTAGACCAATCAAAGACGAATCACAATACACCACAAATGGTTCATTAGGATTCGGTAAAATCAAAATCGGAGCTGTCGTCAATCTTCTCTTCAGCTCATTAAAACTTTCCTCACACCGAATATCCCAAATGAACGCTTGCCCTTTACAAGTCAACTGGGTCAAAGGAAGTGCTAGCTTAGAAAAACCTTCAATAAACCTTTGATAATACCCAGCCAAACCCAAAAAGCTTCGAATTTCAGTAACAGATCTCGGAGCCTCCCATTGTAGAGCTGCTTTTACTTTAGATGGATCCACAGAAATACCATTACCTGAAATCACGTGCCCAAGAAAACTCACTTCCGACAACCAGAACTCGCACTTGGACAACTTGGCAAAAAGCTTCCTTTCTTTCAAAACCTGCAAAACAATACGCAAATACTCTGCGTGCTCCTCCCGAGACTTAGAATAAATCAAAATGTCATCAATAAACACAATAACAAATCGATCCAAATGCTCGTGGAAAATACAATTCATGTACTCCATGAACACACCTGGCGCATTAGAAACCCCGAATGGCATCACAGAATATTCATAATGACCATAACGTGTCCTAAAAGCCGTCTTCTGAATATCTTCCTCTTTCACCCTAATCTGATGATACCCTGACCTCAAGTCAATCTTACTAAACACACAAGCACCAACTAACTGATCCATCAAATCATCAATTCTTGGAAGAGGATACTTATTCTTAATCGTCACCTTATTCAACTGGCGATAATCAATACACAACCGCATACTTCCATCTTTCTTTTTCACCAATAAAACTGGAGCACCCCAAGGAGAAACTCTTGGTCTTACAAACCTCTTTTCCAATAATTCATTCAATTATTTCTTTAACTCAACCAACTCAGATGCTGACATATAATAAGGTGCCATAGAAACAGGTCTAGTACCAGGAACTAGATCTATAGAAAACTCCACTTCTCTCTCTTGCGGCAAGTCTGAAATATCCTCAGGAAACACTTCCAGAAATTCCCACACAACAGGAAACACGTCGAGTGAAACTTGACTGTCCACAGTCAACGATGCAAACAACCCAAACAACTGAGCTTCATCCGCCAAAAGTTTCTTCAACTCTTTGGTAGATAAGAAACTCGAGTCTTCATCTTCCTCAAGAGAAGGAAACCTTACCAGCTTATGATAACAATCAATATGAACCCTATTGAATTGCAACCAATTCATTCCCAGAACCACATCTAAACCCTCCAACGGTAAACACACCAAATCCATCTCAAAGTCTCTACCATAAATGGTCAAAGGACAACTTAGACAAACCAAAGAAGTAGTTACTGACCCCATTGCTGGAGTATCAATAACCATTTCACCACCCATCGAAGACAACACAAGATTCAAACGCTTCGCACACTCAGACGAAATAAACGAATGAGTCGCTCCAGTATCAATAATAGCAACTAAAGGAGTACTATTAATAAAACAAGTACCTCTGATCAAACAGTCTGCACTTGAAGTCTGAGTTCCCGCCAAGGCAAAAACTTTCCCACCAGCTGGAGCTTGCTTTGGTTTCGGACACTTCGAACTAATATAACCAGGTTCACCACAGCTGAAACACTTCACCACATTCTTCCTTGTACAATCAGCTACGAGATGTCCTAAACCTCCACAATTAGAACACTTCCTCAAATCTTTCCTACATTCAGACTGATGATGCCCCACATCACCACATCTATAACATCTCAGAGGACCTGACACTCCTCCCCCACTTGAACTTTTCTCAAAATTTCCCCTTTGTTTACCCTTATCAGCTGGTGTTACATACGGACCACCACGGAACTGCTGCTTCCCTTTTCTCTCGCTCACACTCTTATTGTGAGTAGAACGAGCCTTACTATCCTCCTCATAAATCCTACAACAATCCACCAAATCAGAAAACCTCCGAATCCTTTGATAACCAATTGCCTGCTTTATCTCAGGACGCAATCTGTTCTCAAACTTTACACACTTAGAAAATTCCGCAGTCGCTTCGGCATAATGCGGATAAAACTGTACAAGCTCCACAAACTTAGCAGTATAATCAACAACAGACATATTACCTTGTTTCAATTCCAAGAACTCAATTTCCTTCTTTCCTCTTACATCTTCGGGAAAATACTTCCTCAGAAACTCAATGCTAAACATATCCCAAGTGATCTCCTCCTCTGCAGCTTCCAACACATGACGTGTACTAACCCACTAATCATCAGCTTCTTCCAGTAACATGTGAGTACCCAGTCTCACCTTCTGATCCTCAGCATAATCCATAACTCGAAAAATCCTTTCAATCTCTTTAAGCCAAATCTGAGCACCATCAGGATCATATCTTCCTTTGAAGACAGGCGGTTTGTTCTTCCTGAACTCATCATTACCTGCAGCATTAGGTGCACCCTGCACAGCTCGGGCCATAGCTTGCATAATAGCAGCCAAAGTAGCGTCATTCCTACCAGCCATATTCTATTCATTCCTAATAACAGCAACTATGGTTAAACAAACAGCTCACCCAACCACCAAAACCGCCAAGGACTGACACAAACTGACACGGACTGGCTCTGATACCACTTAATGTAACACCCCTAATCTATACCCCCTAGTAAATAAAGTGGTAAAAGAAAATTCAAAATTTCATCAGAGTATATTTAGAAATTCACAACATAGACCGAGGGGCCACATCAATTTAAAACAAAACATATAACACCTGCTCATAAAGATATGCAACACTCGCAGGTAGCAAATAAACAGAGGAACTTAGTCCTACTTACCCACAATTCAAATACAGAATAAAGCGGAAAATCTGTACTGAAATCTCATATATATATATATATATATATATATCACATAAAAAGTTTGTCATACATCAAGTCATACATGTACAATCTCAAAAGAACATATGCATATACACACAAATCACCAACGGTCTCCCTAACTACCCGGTGTCACATATCAGAGCCGACCGACAAAAGAATGAAGTCCTAAGCTTCACAAAAAGACCTCCAGCAACTCTAGTCTGCAATGCTTCATAGAGCATTATAAAACAGCAGAAGGGTGAGAAAAACAATCATAATATAATTGCATACAATTATATATAACACCAAAAATACACATATATACTGTTCTCACCACAACTCATACCAGTATTCAAACACAAAACAACACAATGTATAATTCATATTTCCATCACCAAGGTATACCAATCATGCACAATACAAGTATCACCAACACATATCCATATATCAATTTATCAATTTTATCTACAATTCCACACATAAACAAACCATTAATGATTTATGCAAATGCAAGAGACCGACACAACGACTCTATGCATATGCACATGCGGGTACCGATTTCCATCAATTCTCAACACCAGTTCACTCAGGAACTATTGGAACCATCGCTCGTTACATAGTGTAACTCCCCGTCGGGCATACAATGTTCCCCATCGCTTTTGGTCCTCTCTGTATAAGGCTCACGACGTTTATGGATCGCTTTCGGTCCTCTTTGTATAAGGCTCACGATCTGATCGCTCACACCCCACATGGGCACACGATCGTCTATAACCATCGCTTTCGGTCCTCTTATTTTTAAGGCTCACAATCCAATCAGATCGCTTTCAGTCCTCTTATTTTTAAGGCTCACGATGTTATAGCAGATTCCCTCTGGAATCAATCCGTCACTCAGGACGTCACAAGAATGCATATCATGATGCTCGGCATACAATGACTCATGACATTCAAATGCATACATATATGCAACCATCTCACTTAACATAAATCATGTTTTGCAATTCAAGCCCAAAACAATGCATTTATACCAAACAATAGCACACAAATCATACCATATCCATATCAACAGCACATTGCATGATACACACCAGTTACACACAATTAAAACGACCAAAGTCGACAAAATGATACTATTCCAAATTTCTGACATAATTAAATCGGCTAACAATCTCAAAATTATTATCATAAGAAAGTACATGCTACAAGCTTTCTAACGCATCAAACCACGCCTCAAACCGACTCACGGATCAAAAGTTACAGAGAAAACAAATTGGAATAAACTGTCATGTTTGTAGTGCGAAGCTCCTAGCGAGTCCTTCGCTCACTCATTCGCAGTGCGAATGTCGTAGCGAACAGTGGCAGAAGCAAAATAGCCTAGAAATTCCCCACATTCGCAGTGCGAACTCCCAGCGAATGCTCGCTACCCCATTCGCAATGCGAATCCTCCAGCGAACAGTGGCAGAATAAAAAAAATAATACAACGTTCGCAGTGCGAACCTCACGCGAACGCTCGCCACCCATTCGCTGGCCATTTGCAGTGCGAACCTGCGATTTCAGCAAAACCCAGCAGCGCACCAGATCACCCAAAAATGATATTTTCTCAACCAAAACATTTCCAAACCAACATATAACAATTAGAACCTAGTCTAATCATGGTAACAAGTATTCTACCGCATTTACATCGATTTCCAACCACGAAAACATCGATTTCTCTCTATCGACCTAGAATAGAAAACTATGAAAACACAACAAACAATCCAATACACACATACATAATCATACACAAGCATAGTATAATCGAGTTTCGCACCCTTACCCGATTAAATAACGTGTAGAAAAGTCGGGAGATTGATTTTCTTGAATTTCAAGTTTTCTCTCTTTTTCTTCTCTTCTTCTCTTTTCTTTCCCTTTTCCTTCTTCTCTTTTTCTTTCTCTCTATTTTTCTCTCTTTCTATTTCTATTTTCTAACTTAAATAAAAATAAGATGAAATGACCAAAATACCCCCACACTCAAATATCTCGCAAACGTTCCCAAAACCCGATAAAATATCACAACATTGAAAAATAACATATTTCCAAATAAAAGTCAAAAATAAAATAAAATAATAATAAAATAATCACAATGACTCGATTAAATAAGAACTGACAAAACTGGGGCGTTACAAAGATTGCAATCGCAGTGTTCACACAAGGTGCCAACTAATCTCTCAATGAAGCGTGGGAGAGATTCAAATTTATGTTGAGGAAATGCAAGGGGCATGGCTTTGATGAATTGTCTCAAATTCATATTTTTCGGAATGGACTTCAACTTGTGCATAAAACCTTGTTGGATGCCACCGCTGGTGGATCCTTGCTGAGAAAAACCGTTGCAGAAGCCACTGCTATTATTGATAAGATGGCTTTGAATGACCATCAAGGAAGTCATAACCGTGGACCTTCTCAAAGGACTCCTGGAGTTTTGAAATTGGGAACCAATGATGCTATACTTGCTCAAAACAAGTTATTATCCCAGCAAGTTGAGTTGTTGACGAAACAAATGTCTAAGCTTCCTCAACAATTTAAAGAAATTCATGACTCCTCGAGTAAAAATGTACAAGTCTTGGTTTGTGAACTTTGTAGAGGCGACCATCCTACCGGATATTGTCCTCTGGTTGTGGAGGAGGTAAACTATGCTGGAAATCAAGGATACCAACCCCGACCTCCTTATCAACAAGGCAACCAAGGTTACCAACAACGGGTTAACCAAGGTTATCTACAACCTTGGAGACCACAAGAAGCCGGACCATCAAACCGCTAGCCTTACCAAAATTACACTCAACCTCCGCAAGCTCCCATTGGAAATACGAAGATGGAAGACACTCTCACGCAATTTATGCAAATGTCAATATCCAATCAGAAGAATACCGATGCGGCCATAAGGAATCTTGAAACACAAGTCGGACAATTATCAAAACAATTGGCCGACCAACAAAAAGGAAACTTTACGGCAAATACTCTACCAAATCCTAAAGAGCATTGTAAGGAGATTCTAACAAGAAGTGGAAGAGAGATTGACATGGGTGTAGGTGAAGTTGTAGAGGAGGAGGAGGTTGTAGTTGAAAAATAAAAAGATAGGGAAGAGATTGAAGTAGAAAAAAATGTTGAGGGTGTTCTAGTTGAAAATGAGAAGGAAAAAAGTGAGAATGATGAAAAAAAAAGAGAGAGAAAAAAATTGAAAAGAACTAGGAAGGGAAAAGAACTGTTGAACAATATTCCGATCCAACATTTACCATATCCTCATGCTCCTACAAAGAAAGATAGTGCGAGGCACTACGCTCGGTTTATGGATATTTTCAAACAATTACAAATAAACATTCCATTTTCCGAAGCTTTGGAGCAAATGCCAAAATATGCGAAATTTATGAAGGATATTCTCACAAAAAAGAAGAGATACCAGGATCCAGAGACCATCATGGTGGATGCTAGTTGTAGCGTTATCATTCAACGTACTCTCCCGAGGAAAGAATATGATCCGGGACGAGTCACCTTGCCGGTTACTATAGGAAATATCTATGTGGGCAACAGATTGATTGATTTGGGCTCTAGTATCAATTTGATACCTTTGTCGATTGTGAAGTGGTTAGGACACATGGAATTGAGATCCACTCAAATGACATTGCAACTCGTAGACAAATCCACTACCTGTCCTCACGGTGTAGCGGAAGATGTATTGGTTAAAGTGGACAAATTCTTATTTCCTATTTACTTCGTGGTAATTGAAATGGAGGAAGATGAAGACGCTCCATTGATTCTTGGGAGACCATTTATGAAAACTGCTAGAATGGCGATTGATATGGACGACGGTCTCATAAAGGTTAGAGTCCAAGACGAGGAGGATTGTTTCAACCTATTTGAGGCCATGAAACACAAAAATGACAAAAGTGATTATTTCAGAATAGATGCAACGGAAGAAGTGGTTATGGAAGTCACAAAACAAATTCATGTTGTGAGCCCTTTGCAAAGAGCTCTTGATGATTCCTTGGAAGTATTCTCCGATGAAGAGGAAAGAGAACTCGAAGAGTGCTTAAAGGAACTTGAATCTTTGGAAGAGTTGCAACCTTGGGAATGTGAAGAGGAAGTGCTAAAAAAAGAGGTGAGTGATGCGAAATCTCAACTTGAATTGAAGGTGTTGCCTTCGAATTTGAAATATGCTTTTCTGGATGACGATTGTAATAAACCTGTTATCATAAGCAACATTTTATCTGACAATGAGGAAAACCGGTTAATTCAAGTTTTGAGGAAAAATCAAGAAGCAATGGGATGGACTCTTTCTGATCTTAAAGGCATAAGTCCCTCTTATTGTATGCATCGCATATTCATGGAAGAGGATTTCAAACTGGTCGCTCAACCGCAGCGCCGTTTGAATCCAACAATGAAAGGAGTAGTAAGAAAGGAGGTTTTAAAGCTCTTGGATGCCGATATGATTTACCCGATTTCCGACAGCCCCTGGGTAAGTCCGGTCCATGTTGTGCCAAAAAAGGGAGGAATGACCGTGATCCGTAATTAAAAAAATAAGTTGATCCCGACAAAAATGGTGACGGGGTGGAGGATGTGCATAGACTATAGAAGGCTAAACACTGCGACAAGGAAAAATCATTTTCCACTTCCTTTTATGGACCAAATGTTAGAAAGATTGTCGTGCCAACAATTCTATTTCTTCTTGGATGGTTATTCCGGGTATAACCAAATTACAGTGGACCCGAATGACCATGAGAAAACAACATTCACTTGTCCTTTCGGAATTTTTGCCTACCGAAAGATGTCGTTTGGTCTATGCAATGCACCGGCAACGTTTCAATGTTGTGTGCAAGCTATTTTCTCTGATCTTATTGAAAAGACAATGGAGGTTTTCATGGACGACTTCTCCGTTTTCGGAGCGTCATTTGATCTTTGTTTGAGAAATTTAGAGGTTGTGCTTGAACGGTGTGTTGAGACTAATTTGGTATTAAACTGGGAGAAGTGCAATTTTATGGTTACGGAGAGAATAATGTTGGGCCACAAAGTCTCCTCCAAAGGTCTTGAGGTTGATCAAGCCAAAGTTGAAGTGATTGAAAAGTTGCCTCCTCCAACAAATGTCAAAGGCATCCAAAGTTTTCTCGGACATGCGGGATTCTATCGGAGGTTCATCAAGGACTTCGCGAAGATAGCAAAGCCATTGAGAAATTTGCTCAACAAAGATAAGTTTTTTGACTTTGATGAATCTTGTATGTTGGCTTTTAATGTTTTAAAGAAAAGTTTGACTACCTCACCCATAATCATCGCACCTAATTGGAAATTGGATTTTGAACTAATGTGTGATGCGAGTGATTATGCGGTGGGTGCAGTTTTGGGTCAGAGGAAAACGAACATTTTTCATGCGATACACTATGCGAGCAAAGTTTTAAATGAAGCTCAAATTAACTATGCAACAACTAAAAAAGAGTTGCTTGCCATAGTGTATGCATTGGAAAAATTTTGTTCCTATTTGATTGGGTCGCGAGTTGTCGTTTACACGAATCACACAACGATTAAGTATTTTCTCACCAAGCCCGATTCTAAACAGAGGCTAATTCATTGGATCCTCTTGTTGCAAGAATTTGATCTAAAAATTCGTGACAAGAAAGGATCCGAGAATTTGGTGGCGGATCACTTATCCCACCTTGTGAACGTTGACGTGACCAAAAAGGAATATGAGGTCAAAGAGGAGTTTCCAGATGAAAAATTATGTAGGGTGTAGGTTAGACCATGGTTCGCCGACATGGCTAACAACAAAGCCACCGGATTGATACCAGATTGTCTAACTCACCATCAAAAAAGGAAATTTTTATCGGACGCCAAGTCTTTTGTGTCGGATGAACCACATTTGTTTAAACTTGGTGTCGACAACCTCTTGAGAAGATGTGTGTTGGTAGATGAAGCCACGAATATACTGTGGCATTGTCACAACTCTCCGTATGGAGGACATTTTAACGGGTTAAGAACGACAACAAAAGTCCTTCAATCGGGCTTTTATTGGCCTTCTTTATTCAAAGATGCGCATGTGCACGCCCAAAGTTATGACAAATGTCAGAGACGTGGTGGAATTTCACAGCGGCATGAAATGCATTTACAAAATATGTTGGAAATTGAAGTATTTGATTGTTGGGGAATCGACTTTGTCGGACCATTTCCATCTTCATTTTCTAACGAGTACATTTTGGTCGTTGTTGATTACGTTTCCAAATGGGTTGAGGCAATAGCATGTGCTAAGGCCGATGGAAAAACCATAGTAAAATTTTTGAAAAGAAACATATTAGCTCGATTTGGTACTCCTCGAGTGTTGATAAGTGACAGAGGATCCCACTTCTACAACACTCAGCTTGAAAAAGCTTTGGAGCAATATGGTGTTAAGCACAAAGTTGCAACACCATATCATCCTCAGGCTAATGGGCAAGCGGAGGTATCGAACCGAGAAATAAAACGAATTTTGGAAAAAATAGTTTCATCTTCAAGGAAGGATTGGGTAAATAAGCTTGATGATGCTTTGTGGGCTTATCGGACCGCTTTTAAGGCACCGATTGGTCTCACTCCTTTTAAAATGGTCTACGGTAAGAATTTCCATTTACCGGTCGAGTTGGAACATGAAATTTTTGAACTTTGATTCAACTATGAGCGGTGACAAAAGAAAAATGCAATTGCATGAATTGGATGAATTACGCCTCCAGGCATATGATTCCAATAAGCTGTATAAAGAGCGTGTCAAAACTTACCATGACAGGAAAATTGTGATCAAACAGTTTGAAGTGGGACAGCTGGTCCTACTTTTCAATTCTTGATTGAAATTATTTCCAGGTAAATTGAGGTCTAAATGGTCGGGTCCATTTTGGATTCGGGAAATCAAGTCATATGGAGCAATTGTAATTGAAGACACAACGTCAAAGGAGAATTGGACTGTTAATGGTCAAAGGTTGAAAGTTTATCTAGGAGGTGATTTCGAGCGAAATCCCGCCGTTGTTCTTTTTCGCGATCCTTGAGGTTGCGTTGGACCGTCGATCTTAGCCGACGTTAAACAAGCGCTTGTTGGGAGGCACCCCAACATTGTAAGTATTTACTCCTTTGTTGCTATTTTTTTTGTGGTATTGGTTAAAGTTTTGGAGTGTTGAAAGATGTGGTCAAATGCAGAAAAATTTGAAAAATTATGTCATGTTCGCTAGCGTTCACCTAGCGAGCCTGGGGCGAGCATTCGCTGGCACCTTCGCTTCGCGAACCCAGCGAGACAGGTCATGCTGATTTTGCCACATCTGTTAAAATTGGGGGAAATTTTTGGGTGGGACAATCAATTGGGCCCATGACCCAACTTGTCTGAGAATTATGAGAGGGAAACCCTAGTTTCCTTGCTCACTTTGCCTCTCCTTCCATTTTCAAAACTTTCTCACCGCGCAAGATTTCTTGTACCCATTGTCCCTTCCTGCTCATTTCTCCTAGTTCCTCTTTGTTCACGTGCAAAGTTCAGGTTTGTTCACCCTTTCCTTGTTTATTTCTGTTTGACATTAGTTTAGATAATGATTTGGATTTTGGATGTAAATCACTTAGGGTTTCATAACTCATGTACCTCTGTTCATTTTGTTTTTGTGCTGCATGTTGTATATAAACAAAGCATTATGAATAGGGTGATGTTTTAAAATTGAATTTGCTGTAGGACTGGTTGTTTGATATTGTAGGACTGTTTTAAAAAAATTTCTGAAAACTTCAAATGCTAATACTAATAATAATAGCAATGTACTAGTGTGAACACACCTACAGAGTCAAAAGTACCAACCGAGGGTACATAAACATCATACAACCAAAAATAATCCAACACAGTGGATAAAGTACATCACTACTAAATTGAAATAAAACCAAATACAATAAAACATGATAAAACTTCACTTTGTAGCACAAAGGAAGTACAAAAGTCTGAAATCAACAACATTAGTCCTTATCGGACACCTCAATCTCCTCAGAACCGCCAGCAGAACCAGTCGCCTCCTCATCATCATCATCACCAACAATCTCCTCACCAACCTCCTCATCATCAGTAGCATCATCTTCACCCCCTCCGAAAATTGGCCTGCCCTCAGGCCAACCAGCATGTGCTAGGAACTGCTCCCTAGACATCATCGAGTGCTCAGTGGCAGGGTCACGAATCTGCAACTGGAGTACCTGCATAGAATCATGAAGGTCAGTCATGGTGCGCTGTGAAGCCGCCATCCAATCCCAGTTGTATTGACAAATCTCCTGCTGAAAAGGATAAAAGGCCGATGATGCTGATCCAGAAACTCCACCATCCCCTGCGCTAGCATCAGTACCAGCACCAGAAGATTCTCCAATTGCCCCTTTGGGCTTACAAAACTTATCCACATATGTATCATCTATCGCCGAAGGAATCGTGACCTACCTGCGTGCTGGTATATCAACTCCAGCATGAGCACACAAAGTCATAATGAGACACAGAAAAGCAAGCGGGGCATTCTTGCAAGCCCTAGTACCTCCAAGACCACTTAGAACAATGGCCTTGATCTCATCCGCAATACTGCAGGCCACGTCAATCTCTATATTCGTCTTAATGCTATGAATAAGATGAGCCAAAGGTATAGGGATGGTGCTATGATGTGACCTGGGCGAGATGTTGGTAAGCACAAAAAGTAAGATGAGTTGGATCAATGGCTGCATATCCACCCTTCGGAATCTAATTGCAACCCCGGACGAGTTACGCTCAACATCTTTACCCGGAAGGAGTAAATCATGGGTCATCTTTGGAATGTCACGGTGAAGATGCAGGTCCCGATGATAAGCATCTAACTAACTACTGGCCAATGGTAACGGATCGCCCAGAACCGTGTTAATCATCCTCCTGTTAAATCTCACAACAGCCCCCCTCACAAGAGAGGTCCAGCTAAAACGCTCCCCATCATCGGGAAGTGCATTTGCGTAAAAATCCCGGATAATCTCTGCATTATACCTAACCAAAGGTGTCATCAAATGACCCCACTTCTTTTCCACAAAAAGTGCATCCACTTTTTGGTAACTCCCACGGTCGCTTAGAATGAACCTCTTCTCAGCCAAGATATGTTTTCTCTCTAAGGTTTCGTAGCGGGCCCCCTGTTTTGCTCCCCTGAATCTAGCCTCATCAAATCGAACTGGTACCTGCCTTGAAGTTGAGGCTTTTCTTTTCTTTGCTGGGTTGGTTGCCAATTTCGGTGCCATCTGCACAAAACAATCAATAAACCAAAACAACAACAAACCAATGCATTAGTGAACCAAGGCAACCCAGCAGAGACTTACACTGCATAAAAAAATAATTAAATTTCCTTTTGTTCGCTCCAGGTGTCACTAGGCGAAGGCTGGTGAACATTCGCCCCAGGTTCGCGAAGCGAATGCTGGCGAATGCTCGCGCAGGCTCGCAAAGTGAACACTGTAGCGAACTCACAAAAATGTAGAAAAAAAAACCAGTCCTACAATATCAAACAACCAGTCCTACAGCAAATTCAATTTTAAAACATCACCCTATTCATAATGCTTTGTTTATATACAACATGCAGCACAAAAACAAAATGAACAGAGGTACATGAGTTATGAAACCCTAAGTGATTTACATCCAAAATCCAAATCATTATCTAAACTAATGTCAAACAGAAATAAACAAGGAAAGGGAGAACAAACCTAAACTTTGCACGTGAACAAGGAGGAACTAGGAGAAATGAGCAGGAAGGGACAATGGGTACAAGAAATCTTGTGCGGTGAGAAAGTTTTGAAAATGGAGGGAGAGGCAAAGTGAGCAAGGAAACTAGGGTTTCCCTCTCATAATTCTCAAACAAGTTAGGTCATGGGCCCAATTGATTGGCCCACCCAAAAATTTCCCCCAATTTTAACTGATGTGGCAAAATCAGTATGACCTATCTCGCTGGGTTTGCGAAGCGAAGGTGCCAGTGAATGCTTGCCTCAGGCTCGCTAGGCGAACGCCAGTGAACATGACATAATTTTTCAAATTTTTCTGCATTTGACCACATCTTTCAATACTCCAAAACTTTATTTTTTCTGAAAATTTTAGTATTTTAGTATTAGTATTAGTATTTGAAGTTTTCAGAAATTTTTTTCTGTTTTTATTTTACTAATATTTCGAGTTTTAATAATTATTAAGTGTTGAGTTCTTCAGTTTACGAATGATCGACACTTAAATGGCTGGTATGCTTATGTATTAAGAGTTGAATTCTTCAGTTTACGAATGTTCAACTCTTTGAATGTTAATATGTCTTTTATTGTTTTATGTTGGTATGCTTGTGAATATTTAATGTTTCTTTCTTTTGTTGATGGAAATTTGGAAGTTTAGGTTGGTGATTCTTGATCTTAAAATAAGATTCTCCCAAGTTAGATGGCGATGATAGTAATTTAAGCATGATATTGTCGGCAAGGTACATTGTTACCTAGTTCTAGAATTTAGAGTGTAGTAGAATTTGTGTCTTTGTACAATTGGAAATTGTGTTTCTTATTACAACTGTATTGATTGCTTATGTCATTTAGGTCCAAAAATCACAAAAGTGAGAAACCTCCAGGTTTTACTATATGCTTTGGGTTGATGATAGATTTTGTTTTATACTTTTAATTCATGCTTCATCTTGTGATGTGTGTGATTTTGTGGAAGTATTAGAAATGATCAAGGCACTTGTTGATTCTGAGCACAACCATTTCTTAACAGTAATTTACCCGTGAGTAGTGAGAATTTGTTAGCCCCTTTGTGCCTAAATTTATTAGATCTCTTTCGGTGATGAACTTGGTGTTGTACATGTTTTAAAAATCAAGGTCATCATTGAATTTTTGAGAGCTTCTAAAAATTCTTCTTCTTGAACCTAGAAACTTTTGTTTTAATTGACTCCCTTGCCTTAAAAAGCAAGGAACATTCACGAAGGTTAAGTCGAAAATAAGTTGGGGAGAATGGAATGGAGGATTGGTGAATTGCTCAAACTTGTGAAAACATTTAAGCAAGCATGAAAAGAGAAGAGTATTTGAATATGTGTGTACAAATGAGAAAAAGAATGCTTGCTTGAAAAAAAATAGATCCAATAATTGTGCAAGGAAGTTTGAGAAGGTGTGATAAAGAAAAATTGGTGAATGAAGTTGAGGTGTTGTGAATACTTTGTAGAGTGAATGTTCTTTTGCATCGGCAATTTCGATTCAATGGCCGTTAGAAATGTCCCTTTATTGTTAACCCGACCAAGCTACAACCTTGAAAGCCCTTAGTGATCTTGTGCTTCCATGATTTCTTTCGTGATCATTTTGATATTGTATGAATTGCTTAGTATTTACATCATTTATCATTTGAGTGAAATTATCCCGTGCTTGTATGTGCATTGCCTTTTAATCCTTTGTCGAAGTTGAGTGTTAGATTGACATGTGCATGAAAATTTAGTTGTCTCTTGAAACATCGTTTGGAGTTGTTTAAGAGTCAAGTTCTTTTACATTGTAAATGCTAGGATTGTGTAATGGTTGCTTTGTTGTGATTGTTGTTTATTTGAGCCGTTTATCTGGTCTTGGTTGAATTTTACTAGATGTCAAATATACTACATATTTGTATTCAATACTTGGCATTTTTCATTACTTTCCATATTTAACTTGTTGATTTTAGTGGTGATTTGTGTTGTTCTTCAAACATTGGAATATACTTGTGGTGCTTGTAATTTGTGTGCTAGTGTGCAGAAATAGGCATGAAATGATCAAGAATGTAATACACAAGGAGTGGATGCAAGTTGCCATAGAAGCAAAAAAGCAACAACATGATTCGCTAGGCGAGTCCTGGCGAAGTCACTAGCGAAGGTTCACCTAGCGAACGTTGGCGAGTGTTCCAGCGAAGAGAGGCAGAAAGTTTCTGTAGGAAAAAAGGGTAAATTCGCTGTGGCGAGGGAGCCAGCGAAGGTTCGCTGCTTTGCTCGCTAGGCGAAGCTTCCAGCAAAGAGAGGCAAAAAATTGTTGGGGCGAAAGGACCCAAAATTCGCTGGGGCGATGGTTTTGGCGAATGCTCGCTTCGCGAATGATTTTGTTCGCCTAGCGAACCAGCGATAACTTTTGTGGGCGGTTTAAGTCTAAGGCACTTAAGGTGCCATGTTTTAATACATTCGCTAGGCGAATGATTCCTTCGCTAGGCGAAGGCTGCTGAATTTATGTGTTGTATAAATTGATTTTTCATTTTTCTTGAAGGAATCTTTTGCTCTTTTTCACCCAAAAACATAGTTTTCTGTCTTTTGATCATCCAAGAGTGAATTTTCACCTAGAGAAGCTGAAGTCACATCCATTCTCGATTATTCGACTTGGATGTTCATTCATCTCCTCTTGAAACTTGTCATCCAAGCTACCATGAGAATGAGTAGCTAAACACTCTTATGTTGAGGTTAGATGTAGTTAATCCTGATAATATGTATGTCTTTTGATCTTTTGTATATGAACAAGGTTTTGGATCAATATAGATGAAGTTATTTGCTCTTAATGATTTATTTGTGGTTTGTATTGCTCTAGACATAGATTCTACAAATCAAGACCTAATAATTTCATCTCTTAAAAACTAAACTTTAGACATAGATTTGGGATTTGTTATTCGCTTTGTGTTGATCTTAACGATTGTTGTTTTGATTGTTAGCATGAGACATCATCTAACGGTCTAAACAACGATACTCACGACTTTGCTTTAGACATAAACTTAGTCGAGAGGATACGCGGTTGTATTGGTCGGAAACTAAGTTCATATGTGAGATTAATCAGATATATATGAAAAGGATTAGCGAAACCTAACCTTGACATGCTTTTCTAAAAACCTTACAAACTCTTTGCCACAAATTTACTCTTTGCTACCAATTAATGTTAACCGAAATCGATAACCATTTGAAACTTGTGAACTTAAAACATTGTGACTATTGAACGGCAAGCATCTAATATCGGCAATCCCTGTGGAGACGATAAAAACACCCCCTAATACTGAATCAACAACCTCCTTAAAGAATATAGTTTATTTATGATGTAGATGTATGGAAGTATTTAGTCACCAACACTCTACAATATTGAAGCTCTTCTCAATGTTCAAGAGGAAACTAGATAAATTCACGCAAGAACTTATTGTATCTGAAGGCTCTGCAGATTTGAGCAAATTTTGGTAAAACAACATGTTGAGCAAGATTTTCCAACATGAAGAAGTCTGATAGAAGCAGACATGTCAGACATCTTGACCTGATATAGGTGGTTGTTTCTAATCTGGTACAAGATTTAAGGAGCAGTCAAAACATGGATCAAGGAAGAAATAAATAGAAGATTCGAAGCCCAAGACAGCAGAAGGTTATAAAAGAAAGACCAAGACCTAGGGTAGATAGGTTTTTAGAACGAATCCTTGTGTAATACTTGTAAAGTAGAAAATAAGGGTTTAGAGTTTTGAGAGTCGTAGGCTTTCTTGTGTTGTAAGTCTCCATTTGTATCAATTGGATACATTGTGGTAGACTTAGATGTTTATACAGATTCAGAAGCCTTGAGGTAATGAAATTTATATTGTTCTTTGATGAGGGTTTAAAGCAAATCCAATAGAATCCTAGTAGGATTGTTAGTCAAGGTTGCTTGGCTGAACTTTGTATTGAAAGAGGAGTCTTTCAAGTATGATGATACAATTATTGTGACTATAACTGTTAGATATAACATTATGTGATTTAGGAAGTCAGATGGGGTTATCTTATCAATTAGATGTGATTTCTAATGATAAATTTTTCATTGGGTAGTGATAGGTAAACCGGAGGTTGTTTACTGTAGACCAAAGGTTGTTTATATAAAACTATACCATTGATAATGGATTCTTCTTCCTGGCTTGGTAGCTCCCAGATGTAGGTGAATGGCACTGAACTGGTTTAACATATCTTGTGTTATTTATCATTCTGGAAATTTGGAGTTCAGTATTTGCTTATTGATTAACATGTTGTGACAGATGTTGAAACATCTGTTGTGACTCTGTTGCTGATATTCAGAATGTCAGCATAATTATCTTGCCCTTGTTTTAAAGTTATGTAGAGAACAATGTCGTGACATGTTGTTATGACATCTGTGATCGGCATGCCAGAATTTCAATTGGTATCAGAGCAGACATCCTGTCTGTTTCTAGATGAGATCTTGGGAGTTACTTTCTGGCTCATTAAACAAGGTGTGTGTTTGTGCTATCAGACCATTCATTGGATATCTGGAATGATTGGTATTGGATCAAGGATGATATTTACTAGTTGGTTGTCCTTTGCTTCTGTGAAGATGTTCTAGCTGTTGTAGGTGTTGAGGTGTCCTCTAAGATGTCTTGACATCTTGACTGGAGCCTGTTGAAGATGTGTTGTTGTTTCGCTGCATGTGTTTTTGATGAAAGGACTTTGGTAAAGCTAGATTGAAGACTCTGTTCATGAAGGTTTTAACATCTATTGAAGCTCAAGTCGTTCCAGTAAGGAGTAATGGAATGGAGAGAGTTGCTTGGTGTTGTTTGCCTTTGTTGACTTCGTACTTGGAAGTTTGGCATCATCAAATGAACAGGGAAGATAATCTGGTTTTCTTTCTGAAGATAGTCATCTGGAGTTCTCTAGTGATGATGAATGTTCATCATCTTGAAGATAATAGGAGGTGATTTATTTTCACCATCCATGATTTGCTAGGGTTTCATCAGCAAGAGAAAGTCATAGGCAGGATGAGTCAAGGGTGTTAGCCTTGATGTCTCAACATTCTGCTTAGCACATAAAGATACTTGCACTAAAGAATACGTATTGGTATTAGTGAAGTGTAAATATTCGTTGAATGGCCTTCCCTACAAGATGTGTGGTTTACTGAACAAGGATTTAAGATCAATTGCTATTTGTGGAATGCACAAGTGTTTAATTGGTTATCCATGTTCTTGAAGCTCAAGATTGCTGGAGTTCAGAAGGTGCAACATTTCTCGTTGCTACAGCTCAAGGACTAACATCAGGTGGATGATCCAAGAAGGTTTTCTTATAAGGATTTAAGATTCATTGCTATTTGCAATATTCATAAGTATTTAATGGATTATCCTTAGTTGATGATCAAGGAAGATGAATCCAAGGTGTCTCATCAGTTGTTGCATCATCAATGCTTAAGTATCTGGTCCTTGGATCTGTTTGGACCACTACAAAGATCCGATGTTCAACCAGATGATGGAACATCATATCAGCATCATGTGGTCTAGTTCTAGACACGTGTAAAGAAGTCTCTAGAAATTTAGGTTTTCTCCAAGGATCTTAAGATACAAGTGAAGATGAAGATATATATAATCTTGATGAATATTGCTTGGATCAGTTTATTTCTGATCTAGGTGAATTGGAGTGCAGCTGCTGAGAGCATGTGATTCATTTCAACATGGAGGTTCTGGATAAGTGTCCAAGATAGTATCTCTGACATCTTGAAGATTTCCCTTTTTAAAGAAAGTTGGATCTCTTGTAGCTGTTGGCTACTCTTTCCTAAAGAATCAAGCTTTGGCATGTTTGGTTCTTTTGAGGATGAGTTCTTGAAGCTGATGTTCTTCAAGGTATCTGGTCTTAAGATTGGCTGTGGACCATTAACACAGTATGGAGGTTGTCTACTCAAACTTGATATGTTAATCAAGTCTATGAGAGCATAGAACTCTTGTTCTGTGTTAATGGAGAAGTTCCTCAAGATGGTATGTCTGAGGGGGAGTTGATCAAGACTGTATCAGACAAACTTGGGCCCATCAGCTGGAAGTTATGACATTGATGTCAAAATAAGATGTTCTGACATCAGGGTTATCATCAGGTTGTTCACTCAGTGGGATCTAGTTACAGTGGAGGTATATCATCTTAGCAGAAGTTGATATTCTCATATATGATTGGAACGGATGCTCCAAAAAGCCTATGCAATGTATGGGAATTGCAGAAGCTAGTAGAGGCTACATTTCATAGTCTTGGTGTATCTAAGATGTCTTGCTGAAGACCCAGATTCTTGGTTGGAGCTCTGGAGGAAGCTGTGACACTTGGTTGTGTTTAACCATAGTCACTTAAATCTAAGATGGGTGTTTCATCTTGTCCTTGGAACAAATTATCTTTGTGGAGAAAGGAGGTTGTTTGAAGACCAAAGGAGGAGCTGGTTTTGCTCTTGGCTTGCTGATTGCTGAAGGGATCTTCGCTTAAGGAGCTTGCTTTGGTGGGAGTATGAGAGTTTATTTCTCTCTACAGTTGTCTGAAGTTCTGGATGATCAAGCTGGTAAGAGTTGTGTTCTCTGAAGATCTTTAGTTGGATTACTATGCAATAGTAAGTCCAGTGGTAATTGTATCAAGAACCATAGTGTATGGTGCTTGTGATATGATCTGGATGTCCTAACTGATGTTAAAACATCATCATGTTTTCTGAACTTGGAATTCAGACTGTGGAAGCTGATATTTACCAGTTGAATCAGAAGTGTTCAAACTTATCATATGGGAGAATGATAAGGCGAATACTGTCTTGGATTATGAGGTGTCTATCAGGTAGTCTGACTCTTGTTGAGGTCAGAATGCTTGTGGAGAGGTGGTTTCTTCTGCTGCAAGTATCTCTAGAAATAAGTTGAACAGTTTGGTGCTTGTGAAGCAAGTAAGCTGAGGATTTCTTGAGCATGTATTTGATGTTTTTCAAGTGTGAATGACATCTGGGCTAGCTAACAAACTAAGAGACTTTGTATGTCTCTTTGAGGAATGTGAAGCATTCCAGGTTCAATTGGATTTATTCTCAAGGAACAAGGATATTTATGGCTGTAAGACTCAAGGTGGATTTGAACAGGGTATGGATGGGTTCAGGATGAGAGGGATCAATGGTGATTTTGGTCTTAATCCAAGAGTTTGTTAGTTATGGTACAAGGATGTGATCCTGGTACTTTCTCACTATATGAGCATGAAGTTGGTCATGTAATATCATGTGGTGATTCTGGGTGTTTCTTGCGAAAAGAAGCATAATTTATGAAAGATAAGGGGAGAACTTCTGTCTGATGGGTGTACTATTGTGGTACATAGATTACTTGTGGATCAAGCAGTGAGTGAATGCATTCAGCAGGTGTGTTGAATAAGGAGTGAACTCTTGAAGACATCAAGATGAGTCTTATGTTTTCCATTCAATTTAAGGTGTTCTTCTTTTAAAGGAGCACTGGTTATCCTTGATAGGGGGAATTGGACTTCTGTCTAGGATCTCTTGCTGCAGTAGTGCAGTTGTTTATAAAGATTGTTTGTCAAGCAGTTTGTGATAGAATACCTCTGGTGAGGGTGTAATGTCAGACAAGAAGTCGTGACATTGTGTTACTGTTATAGTTCTGAGTGAACTTGACAGATTGATTTTGGTTTTGTCAATGGCTGTCAATGGATTGAATCAGAGTTCTAAAAGCTTGTTGGGAGTGTCCTGAGAATCATTGCTTGTGTCTGGGAGAATTTATTTTTCTCTACAGAATTAGATAAGGCTCATGGGAGTCTTTGTTGTTAACTGGGAGATGTTTAAAGGAATGTCTTAACATCTTGGTCAGTTGTTTTTACTTCTGGTTGAAAGGAGTACTCTTGGGGCTCATTGAAAGGCATTATGACTATGCTTCAGAGTTTACAAGATGGACTGAACAAAGTCTGACAAGGTACCAGGACATTGTTTAGGACGTGTGGCTGTTTCCAAGTTGATTGTCTTGGATGATGGAGAGTGTGTCTTAGAGAAGGCGTGTTCAACATGTGTCTCGGTGAATGCGCATTCTTTGGATGATTTATCCTAAAGTTGAGATAGTCAAATCCTAGTTAGGCGGTGCACAGTCATTTATGGCGAAGTTACCTACCTAAATTAATTTCTCCATTGAATTGTTCAGCGGAAGCTTCTATGGACCGTAAATTCCTTGAGAAACTGCTTGGGTATTTAAAGGGGGTTGTTGATTCTGGATTCTCAGGTTGTGGTTCTTGTTCTAGGTTGTGTCTTCATGGCTTTTGTCCGGGTCTAGGTAAATACCAGGTGGATATGGAACTGCGTTGGCTACTTTTGCCAAGTTTTGTCTAATAAGGGGGAGAATGGGTGTGTATTCATCTCGGCTGTGTGTTGGTCCTTACAACACACAACTGATATTATTTTTGGGGTTGAGTATGTTCTTGCAGTTGGTTTGCAAGGATGTTGGATGGGATGTTCTAACATCCTGTATGAGTCTTAGGTTCTTCTCTAAGTCTTTCCTTTATGCCTTGTGATCTGAGTTATGAAGCAGGTTGTGTCTTGTGACCTGAGTTACATACTCTATGGACTCTGTGTTATGTATGTTACATCTATTTCTTCTTAAGCCCTTTCTGGATATTCTTATGGGCTCTCTTATGCCTCTTAAGAGGAAGATTTATCTCTCCGTGGCAAGTAAAGGTTTGAGGGGGGGTGTGTTACATCCTCTTCCTCATGTACACCAACAGGCAGCTAGGGATTTCAGCTGAAAGGGGGAGCCTTAAAAGTGTGCCAATCATAACCACCGCTCTCTGGATAAAATTGAATGACGTTCGGACTTTCTTTTTCTACCTAAGGAGTTTTAGCCAAAATTTGTCAAAAGGGGGAGAGTGAAGGCTCTGCAGATTTGGGCAAATTTTGGTAAAACAACATGTTGAGCAAGATGTTCCAACATGAAGAAGTCTGATGGAAGAAGACATGTCAGACAAGATGTCCTAGCTTGTGTCTCGACATCTTGACCTGATATAGCAGGTTGTTGCTAATCTGGTCCAAGATTTAAGGAGCAGTCAGAACATGGATCAAGGAAGAAATAAACAGAAGATTCGAAGACCAAGACAACAGAAGGTTATAAAAGGAAGACCAAGACCTCGGGTAGATAGGTTTTTAGAATGAATCCTTGTGTAATACTTGTAAAGTAGAAAATAAGGGTTTAGGGTTTTGAGAGTCGTAGGCTTTCTTGTGTTGTAAGTCTCCCTTTGTATTGGTTGGATAAATTGTGGTAGACATAAATGTTTATATAGATTCAGAAGGCTTGAGGAAATGAATTGTATATTGTTCTTGGATGAAGCTTTGAAGAAAATCCAATAGAATCCGAGTAGGATTGTTAGTCAAGGTTGCTTGGCTGAACTTTGTATTGAAAGAGGAGTCTTTCAAGTAGGATGATACAATTATTATGACTATAACTGTTAGATATCACAGGATGTGATTTAGGAAGTGAGATGGCGTTCTCTTATCAATTAGATGAGATTTCTAATGATAAAGTTTTCATTTGGTAGTGATAGGTAAACTGGAGGTTGTTTACTGTAAACCAGAGGTTGTTTACATAAAACTATACTACTGATAATGGATTGTTCTTCATGGCTTGGTAGCCCTTAGATGTAAGTGAATTACACCGAACTGGGTTAACATATCTTGTGTTATTTATCATTATGCAAATTTGCAGTTCAATATTTGCTTATTGATTAACATGTTGTGATAGATGTTGAAACATCTGTCGTGACTCTGTTGCTGATATTCAGAATGACGGCTTGATTATCTTGCCTTTGTTTTAAAGTTATGCAGAAAACAATGTTGTGACATGTTGTTAGGACATCTGTGATCTGCATGCCAGAATTTCAGTGTCACTAGTTTTTTTCAATTTTACTCACATCATTCAAGAAATAGGTAGTTCTAGAAGATCTTTCTTAGGTACTTGTGGCAGAGGTTATTTCACTCTAAATCACACTAGGGGTAGAGGGTGTTACACAAAGGATAATCGACCCATGCGTCAACCATGCGGAGATTATGGGTTACTCTGTTACCAAATGTAGACACAAGTTAAATGAATCGTTTGTGCCTTACAATTACAAGCAAGCTTATTTGGTAATCAACCAACAAAACATAAAAAAGCAATAAAATTCCATTTCAGGTTCACTAGAAATGACTATGGTAGCCACCACACATAAACCATATGCTTACACTCAAGAGTACTCTCTCCCATCAGAACTAGAGTCTGAAGCTTGGTTGCAGACTCCGATGCTTCTCATCACCTTACACCCTATGAGTTTTAATTACAAAATAAACATCCTTACATAGGACAGAAAAATACATGTTGTTAATGGTCACAACTTATAAATAAAGTATATTATTCAGCTTATTTTGTCTCAAAATTCTTTCTTAATAGTGGATTAATTATTGACAATACCTTGCATTCCACACATCACTTGAAATCTTTTATCTATTTCAAACTACTCAAAACATAACATTGTCATTTTTTAATTTCAGTGTGATAAATGTTGTGTAAAATATCATAATTTCAATGTGATAAATGTTGTATAAAATATCAGGGTTCTAAGAAAATTCTCATTGAGGGGTTTTTTGATGCTAATGTCCTATACTTCTTTCTCAAGCTACCATTAGATCTATCAAGCTATAATCACATCTAAAAAATGTAGCTATATGTTCTTAACATCTATGATAGGTTTTGATGTTGACAAAGAAAATAAACACTACTATAAATATACATTTCGTAACATCTTCTTACTTCGGCCATATATTCCACCAAAGAAATAACTCATCTTTAGGAGCCTTTATTTTTTATTAATTGTTAAAACCTTGTTCACCATGATTTGTGAGCTTAGTCTGCTTTTAAAATGTTTTCATTTGTTTTGGAGATCTCCATACTTAAAAATCCATTTTAGTTAGGAATTTAGCCATTTAAAAAATTAAATCCTTGTAACGGAGGTTCGTTGATATGTCTTGTCAAAAGCTCTCAGCATATTGGAAACTCTCAAGAAGGAGTTCTTGGGGAGAGGAGTAGGTCACTTCATTAGACCAACCTCTATAATTCTGGTGATTTTATCTCATCCCGTTACGCTTTACATTCCATTCAAAATTATTTCCACTGCAATTCCATTTTCTTATTTCTGCTGTTTTTACTTTGTTTATTTTTACAAAAGACTTTAAACTTCGATTTCGTAAAATATTTTGTTTTGAAAATTGATTTTCAATCCCACACAATTCACCCCTCTTGTGTTTGGAGTCTCATGTCCAACAAGTGACATATGAGCTTAACTTCTATTTAAAGACTAATTGTCTCATAAATAAGATGATGACTACAAACACTTATCCTTTTAACAAGAGTCTTTTCATGAACACACCTCCACCATTTGATGGCGATAGTGTAGCGAGCGATTTTGGACGCGGTTCTTAAGTGCTGGTCGCTCTCTGCGGTTGAGCTTAAACTACAGGTCGATTAATTTTTTATCCTATTAAAGCTGATAAAGGAAGGGAAATAGATGTCTCCAATTAACCCTGCTTTGCATACTGATTTTAAACAGCGGTCTGTTAGGTTACGAATGCTATCAATGTGGGGGGCCTTTGTACTGGTTATTTGTATTTTCGCCAATACTGATTTCTTTCTTTTTAGGACTTTATAGCGGGGAACAAGGATTAGGATGTTAGGACTGATGTTTTTTGAATTACTGCTTTTGATTGATGGAGATATGGGATTTGGGTTTTTTGTTTAGTGTGCTCTCTAAGATCTTTTCTTTTGATCTTATGCCTACGTATTCCCGTTTACCGAAACAAGGAAATCAGAGCGTTCGTAGTTCCTCCTATTCTATGGGAGGAAATGGTGTTTTGGTGTCTTGTTCAAAGCCCAAGACGTGAAGCGAAAGGTGATTTGTATCTTGTTCAAAGCCCAAGATATGAAGCTGAAGGGTCTATTTGTATCTTGTTCAAAGCCCAAGATATGAAGCGAAAGGTTTCGTCTTTAGAGAGAATTTGTCATCTCTAAAGGGGGGTTGTTTGTCACAACTGTTTTATAAAGGAGAATTACTTTAACCGGGATATGCGGATCCTAACAATGCCATAATTTCCTTTAAAGGGGATTTTAACCTGAAGGAGAAGACTTTAACTCAGTGTAGAGTAATGCCATCTTTCCTTAGGAATTTCTCATGCTAAAAGAGGGACAGTGGCATGGATATAGACGATCCAGAGGCTTACCGCTTACAGCAATTAGATGAAAGGGGAAGGAGTTGTTGATGTTTGTGTACTGTGAACGAGGCACAACTTTGATGCTAAAAGGTTAATTGGATTAACCAGTGGTTTTCTTATATAAAGCCTAAGAGGAGGCTATTATGTGTCTCGTACAAATCCCGAGAGAGAGGCTAAAAGGGTTGACTAAACGAGGGAATCTTTTGGTATCTCGTATAAAGCCCGAGATGGAGGCTGTTTTGACTCAACAAGAGAATTTTTGTATCTCGTATAAAGCCCGAGATGGAGGTTGTTGTTTATTTGGCTCAATAAGAACCTTTTTGTATCTCGTATAAAGCCCGAGATGGAGGCGAAATGGGTAATTGACTCAATGAGGGAGTCTCTTATGTGTCTCGTACAAAGCCCGAGAGAGAGGCTAAAATTTGTTTGACTCCGCTGGGGAGGATCATTGTACAAAGCCCAAGAGAGAGGCTACGGTGACTGTTCAGTTAAGTGACGGGTCCAGTATACTGAATATGAAAGAGAAAATTAGTTCTTATATGAGCAGCACTGTACTCAAGGATTTGATTCAAGGATCCGGGTTATTCCTGTTCCTTAAGGAAGCGGGAAATCCGAAGGGTATTGAGACTATCCGAGTCTGCAGATTTCCTTCCTGTTTAACGAAGGGGTCACTTGAGAATGTCTTTGAGACTCAAGGAAGTTAGATTGTCCAAGTCTAGAGTGTCATCTTTTGTACTATGTTTTGAGAAACAGTAATAGACTCTATGACAGGACTGTTCTATGAGGATGACTAGGTTCTATTCATATACCTCTAGGAGGTCGTCGGGACAATTTGTACGAAGCCCAAGAGGAGGCTAGAGACTTTTAAGAAGCCGACGGGTCCTTGTATTAAGCCCAAGAGGAGGCTATCATTCCCGGAGGAAGAGATTATTATACGAAGCCTAAGAGGAGGCTGTGAATACTTCTAAGAAGCCGTAGGGTCCTTGTACTAAGCCCAAGAGGAGGCGGGGTTGCTTTTAGGAAGTCTGAGGGTCCTTGTACGATGCCCAAGAGGAGACCGATGCTTTTAAGAAGCCCGTGGGTCCCCAAACCCCGAGAAATTCAAGGCAAGCTATTCGCAAGGAATAGATCAAGTCAGGAAAGTTCAAGAATTTGGAAGAAACTCAAAGATGCCATTCACGGAGAATACATTCACCTCTGGGAGTAGAGTTTCTTGACAATTCCTAATGAGGACAGCCTGAGAGAAGACTGTATCTGGTGATCCTATTGGGGATCTAGTTGTCTATTTCTACGAATAAATGAAACGGCGTCACCTAGTTCTAGACGTAGTTGCCGGGGAAACTATAAATATCTATACTATTATTACACAATTGATATGAGTTTATGAAAGAAGACTTACAGTGAAACAACCCCACAATACAGTTATATGTATATGAAAGCGGTAAATGAAAGCAATAACCACTTACTCGGTTGTAGAGCTTCCATGCTGTTTGGTTAGTTGTTCAACAAAGAAAGATTAAGAACAACAGTATATTCAAAATCAAAGGAGTAAGTGCTTTGAAAAAGAAAGATTTGGGGCTTACAGCTCAAGGAGAGGCCCAAGGTTTTATCAGTGAGCGCACTGTTTGAATTTGTACAGAGGGACTTATACAAGTGACTGTGGCCCAAAATGTTTTCTATACAAAGGGATGGGTCTTACACTCTCTCAAGAGGCCCAAACAAGTTTTAAAAAAAAGAGTGGGGCTTATAACACGAGGGTAGGCCAAATTGATTTTTCGTTTTAAAATGGCGATCGCGCCGAGGTTTTCTTTTAACGCGGAGGGACTTATACAATAAGTGAGGCCCAAAAGGTTTTGGTTAAAAGGGGATTGGGTCTTACACTCTAATAGAGGCCCAAAAGTTTTGAATGGGTCTTATAGCTCAAGGAGAGGCCCAGGGCTTTTGTTTTTTTTTTTTTAAAAAGGCGACGATCGCACCGTTTGTTTTTTTACAGTATCGGGACTTATACAATGTACTGAGGCCCAAAAATGATTTGGTCAAAAAAGGATTGGGTCTTACCCTCTAATAGAGGCCCAAAAGTGTTTTGAAAATGATTTATGAGGGTTGAAATTAATCCAAAAACCCTAATTTGTTTTCAAAAATGTATTTAATTGAATAAAAATTCAATTAAAAGGATCAAAATTGTTTAACATATGAAAAACAAATTGTGATCTTGGATTAATGCTTCAAAAATTAAGTATTGACCTACAAAATAATTAGAAAGCATTAAAAGTTACAAAATCAATGTAGAAAAAATATTTTAAATGTTAAAAATAATTAAAACATTAATTCTTTGCAAAAATATCAATTATATGAAATAAATAATATTTTTGGGATTTTTTGATAAAATAAAATATTTTAACATTTTTGTGAATTATTAAAAAAAGAATCAACTCAAAATCATTAAAACTCAGAGAGAAATTAATTTTTGAATCAATTAAACAAAATCACAAAATTCAAATATTCAAATTTCTAAAAATGGCTCCAAGAACACACCAAGAACACGCACGTGTTCTGGGCTTGACCAGATTTGCATTTTCTCTCCAATCTCACTGAATACTTGATTATAACATGCAATCCACATATCATTATGCTCGTCTCAACCTCACGATCATGTCTATGTCAATTAATTTCATTTAAATTAAACATACAACAAGAAATCACGAAGAAACCTCAAGAACCCTAATTTCTGCATGAAGGCTAGGATTTTTGATACACGATTCAAACAAAGCAATTAATTGAGGGAAAACATTCCATGCATGATTATGAACATATGGCCAAATTATTGTGCAGCAAAAATTGCATGGATCATAGAGTTAGAAGAGCTCATGCTTACCACTTGCAGCTGGTGATCGTGATTTGTGTTGGAGGTGTTACAACTAGGTTCCAATGATGTGGATAGCTTCCCTAGGTGCCAAGTGATGTGTCTAAGTGCTTGGAATGGATTGAAATGGTTTGGAGTTGAAGATGGCACCTCAACTGCAAAACTGTCAAGAACTTGAGCAATTGGCTGGTGATTTTGTGAAATCTGTGTTCCAGATGTTATGTGAGTGTTTGGATCACTTCTATATGATGTATGTGAGGTGTGTGAGTGATTGGTTTGATTGGAAAAGCTCTCAAACTCAAAACCCGATAGCTACCTTGCTAAGAAAGGCATTTTTACCAAGAGAAAGAGATTTTGAGGAAAGCATCTGTTAGATGGCTTTAATGTACTTAAAATGATTACAATTGAGCTCTATTTATAGTAGAGCAAGTTTTTTTTGCAAGGAATAGTGAATGGCAACTGCTAAGTAGGTTTGGCCAATGTTGGCAAATGAAAATCCAAGTCTCCTCTAGCCATTGACTAGAGGTTAGGGCACAGAGCTTTGGTCCCCTTGGTCTTGGATAAGTCTTGACTGATTTCAGATGAGAATGGCTTAGTCCATGCCACCTTGATGCTTCCATTGAATGCTTCAATCCAAATTTGGAGTCTTGTCCCTATTTTGGCCATTCTAGGTTCAACATGCTATTTCTTGTTCCATGGACTTTGGAGGCTTGGCTCAGTGATTGTCCCCTTTAGATTTAATCCTCAGATGTGTCCAAGTGGATAGGAGCATTTGAATTTGGCTGATTTTGGCAAATCGAGCAAAGTTGCAAATTCTGCCTTGCCTTTGACAGATTTCAGCAAGGCAACTTGCCAATGTCATATCTCATGACTCAAATGGAATTTGGCAATGTTCTTGGCCATTTTGGAAAGCCCTTACATGATACAACAACTGTTTGAACATGTTTGGTTTTGATCTCTTTTGAATCCAAGTGAAAAATCCCCCTACATTTGGCAAAAAGTGAAGGCAGATTCTGACTTAGTGAAAATTTCACTAAGTGTTGGAAAAAGTAACATTTTCAATTTTCAGCCATTTTGATCACTCCATAACTCAAAATCCTTAATGAATTGGACTTAGGTCTAGTTGAAGTTTTTGTAGAGGGTAATGAGGGCTAAAAATCCATCTTTGGATGAGGAAAAATGGATTTGTGGTTTAGGAGTTATGATCCTCCAAAGTTGGTACCCTAGCCACTTGATTTTTAACTTAGAAAATTTTCTAAGTGTTTATGATTACCCCTTTTACAAGTTATCCAAATTTTCTTGATTTTTCTTGATGAATGATGATTCAAATCATACATTAACATCATTTTAGGGTAAAAAATCCATTTTGGTGAAAAATCTCAAAAAGTCAAAGTTGACTTTTGTGCACAGTTGACTTTTTATCAGATGAATTCCAAACTGTGCAATTCTTCAGGAAATCATGTCCTTGACCTAAATCAAACTTGATGGACATGTTCCATGGGTGTCATAGGGTGTATTGAGGCATGTCCTAGGGTTTGGGAGCATGTCCTGGTCAAAAGTCAAAGTTACAGTTGACTTTTTCCTTAAAACCCTAATTGTGGTGCAGATGAAATTGAGACTTGTTGCTCAAACTTCTTGGATTAATCCATTGTTCCAAATGGATCAATATAGTACATTAGAGACCCTCAAACCCTCTCTTGAGGTCTTGGTTCATGATTTGTCCCAAAAGTCAACTTAGGGGTGAATTAGGTCAAGAAACCCTAATTCCTGATTTTTGATATATGCATCCCCTGAGGCAAAATTGACTTGATGAATGGGTCCATGAGGTTCCATGGAGTATATTAGGTTGTGTTTTGGATCTTTGGCTTCTGTCCAGATGAAATTTTTCATCTGGAGTCCCTGGTCGACCAAAACCCTAATTTGGTGATACTGGCGATCTTGAGACTTGATCCACCTAGAAGGGAGCAGCTTTGTGCTTAATCCTTGAAGTGGGAGTCCTTTTTTATCCTTTGTGGATATTTGAGAGTGTAGACAAGTTGAAGATCATGTCATTCCTTGATTGATCCCTTGTCTAAGGCTCTGAGAGGGCTTAAAACCCTAATTTTGATTGTAGTGAATGCTCAACAACCCTTGAGGCATTTGATGAGGCATGATGGTTCATCCATATTGTGATGATGATTGACACAATGATGGGAATCTTAGTGGTCAAAATTTGGGGTATGACAGATAGGTTTGACTTATGTAAAGCTATATTTGAAAAATTTATCAAAGCTAATAATTTTGAAATGTGGGATATCTAAAATAATTGTCCATTTATTCATACCTTAATGATAAGGTAGTAAATAAACCTGATTTTGATTGGACCTGAGAGGATATGAGAAAAGTAAAACATGGTTTTAAAGTCAAACATCTTTTGATAAATGTGTTAAGTTCAAAGGTTATTTTATTATGTTTTTACTTGTAAGTTCGCTAAGGAAGTGTGAGACACTCTTGAAATAATTTATGGAGTTTCTCCAAGTATAAAGCAAGACAGAATGAGCAGACATATCCAAAAAGTTGGAACATCAAATGAATGTGAAAGTTATCCTCACAGATGGTGGTCAACCATTGTAAACATTGGTGGATATATTATAACATTTATTTTGGACAAATATCTAAGAGCTAAGAATTGGAATAAGAAATGTGATCCAATTCTTAAATCGAGAGATAACAGTGTTTTTTATTTACTTATTTTGAGGATGAAAGGATGAGTTTAAGAATCCTAGAATAATTGTCATCAACTTCATCAAAAGACTCGTTTGAAGAAGAAATAGTGACATCAGCCCTAGTGGTTTTGTTTGAAATAAAAATATCAATAGAAGAACCATCTCCCGAGGAATTATCATCTGATGATGAAGCTTCATTAAGCAGAATATTTAGAGATAATGAAGAAGCTTCATTAAGAATAATATTTAGAGATGATAAAAAAGCTTCAGTCAGCATGCCTAAAAATACTCAAGCAAAATCTTTGAAGCTTTATCAAGGGATGAAGATGAAGACTCATGCAAGAATTTATTCAACAACATGCCTAAAAATACTTTTGAAATTTCATATGAGGAGTCTCCTAAGGAATCATTAAAGATGTCCAAAGAGGACAAATATGTTTACTTGAAAGTGTCTGATGAAGATGGATGTGATTTAATAACTTTAACTTACAAGAAATTAGTTAAGTTAAATGCTAAGTTAATTGAGGAACGTAATAAATTGGAAACGAAAAACACATATCTGAAAGAGTATATTGATTTTCTGGAAAATAGAAATCAAACGCTAGGATATGAAATCTTCGATATTAGAAACCAATATAAAAGTTGTGAGCTTATTTCTAAATGAAATAGGAAGTTAAATATTTGCATGAAACCATAAGTAAATTTACAAAGAGGAAATAAAACCTATATTTGATTCTATCAGATCAAATGCCTTCATTTAATAAAAGGGGGATTAAGGTTTAACCTTGATAGATAATTTGGAAAGATAACTAAAAATAGGAAAAAATTGAATTACCTTATTTATAAATGCCAAATAGTATGTTCATTGGGCCGATGATGGTGCTAAACATATTGTTTTCGATCTAGATGTTCATTGGCATCTATGGTGGTGCTCAACAGTTTTGATGGTCCTGATGATTTTGGAGTCCGAGGATCGTTGGTGATCATATCGCTCCAGTTGATATTTTGCCAGCTCTTGTGTCTATTGATCCAGAGAGATGGACTTTTTATGCTTGTTCATTTTTCCCTCTTAAAGGGGAGTTTTTCTCAAGTTATCTTGAGATTTTTAGGTAGTACAGTTAACAGAGGTTGAAAAATCGAAAAACTCTGATTGATTCTTTATAAAATGGTTTATTAAATGTCTAGTCATTTGAAATTATTTTCACTAACATTTTTGGCTGCGTTTAAAGTAGTTCTTGAGCCAAGTGGTGCAATCTTAAAGAAAAGGAGGTGCCAAAATAAGTATGCCAAGGCACATTGTCAATCTAAGGCACAAAGGGAGAAAAAAAACCAAAATTTTCTTGAATAATCGATTAGGCCTGAGTCATAATCGATTATAGCCAATTTGAAATCCAAAACTTAAATTTTCGCACTACATAATTGTAGCGGGGAAATTTGTGAGTGTAAGCTATTAATTAACTTAACTCGAAAATAAACAAGAGTCGCCACCGCACTTTTATTTTTATCCAAAAAGGAAAGAAAAAAAGAGCGAACAAAACCTAAAGAGTTCTAAAAAAACAAGAACAAACAGAGACTGGGTAAGGGGGGTTGGTTATGTAAAGGGAAGGTTTTACACACCCAATACATCTATAGTACTCTATAGGAGCCCTTTGATGTATTCATGCTTTTGGTATGAAAATGGTTTGCTTGTAAAGAGATTGAGGAGATGAGAGGAGAAATATTTTTTAATATTTTTGTGTTTGGAGAGACTTATCGTCTCATGCCTACGTACCCACGACGTGCAATGTAGGATCAAAACCCCGTAGTTCATGGTACAAAGAACAAAAATTATTGGTTATGGTTTATTTTATCTTGAAAAAGACAACCTTTCATTCTCAAGAGAGAATACTCAACTAATTACCCGATGGTATGGGAAAGTGGCATTTGCATCACATTAAGATGGAGGATTTGCTTGGATTAACATAAAAAAGACTAATCACTTCAACATCTAAGTGGAAAACGACCATACTTTCAACAAAATGCCATGGTTAGGAGTTTTACATCTCATCACAAAAATGACTCATGTCTAATTCTTTTTGAAAAGTTTAAAAGAAAAAGGTGCATAAAAGCACAAAAGAATTTGGATGAGTTTTGTATTTTTTATGTTTTTATGAAAAAAAGTCAAAATATAGTTACATGGATTGACATTTATTAAGAAGACAAAGTTTAAAAAGGCACTCAACAAAAGTCGAGGTTTTATTATGAAAGTGGTTTTAAGTTTGAAAACAAGAAGGTTTTTGAAAAAGGGAGAAGATTTTGAAAATTTAAGAATGGGGAGGAGAAGAAGTGATTATCCTAATGCATAAAATAAAAGCTAGGGAAAAGAAGGATCTAACCAAAATGGAGCCACTTCAAAGCAATATTACAAGAATTTCATCCTTAAGCAAATTGGCCGAATAAGGGGCAAGTCTTCAATCAATACTCCAAGCAAAGGGATAAGAAGTCCTAATTCTAGGTCCATAAATCCGATATCACTTCAAAAGAGGTACATAAAGAGATCACTCCAAAGCATATGATAGTAACCAATAGTCCAAGATGAAGAGAATTAAGTTTTTATGGTTTAAGCCTTTATTAATGTTTTTGGTCCAAGTGGACAAAGTAAAAATCAAGCACAAAATAAAATCAATAATAAAGAAATATAAACATGAATGTGGGATGATAATATGAGACATAAAAATAAAAGAGATAAGGGAGCAAGAAGTAATCACAATATAATATGTAACATTAATATATACACAATAATGGTATGGTGAACTTAATCATCCACAACCAAGAAAAAGTGGCCAAAAGAACAAAAAGATAAACGACTCCACTTCTTGTCTTGCACTACGGCGATTAACCAATGCGATTAGGCCAAATTTAATGAAAACTTGAAAGAAGATCAGGAGACCCGAAGCAACTACACATCAAGCTTCAAAGTTTATGGAACTAATGCAAACAATCAATCAACCTTGGGATTACGCGACTAATTAAAGTCCGGTCCATGAAAGTACAAGTAACGAATTGGATTTATTCCGAATAGGGGCAAATTTTGGTCTATGTTAAGCGCACACCGAGTAATTTTTTCGAGCAATTACCCTACGAATGAGGCTGGCCATGAGATGTATGTGTTAATGCACACGAGATGAACGATATATGGATCGTCATCCTAAAGTGATGCCACACGAAAAGAAAAGGTGGTAATGCTCTCGTCTCGATCGGAATTCAACAACGGAATTCCTAGATCCTTGACTTTCATCGATCAAAACAAAAGATAAATAGATGAATAGAAAGCCAAATTAAACCACACAAATATGTGATCTAAGTCTAAGAACAAAGGAAGAGGGAAGAAAAAGGCAAAAGAACCAAAACAGTCCCAAAACAAAGCCAAAATAGCATTCTGGACACTGGTTAATCGGTTAACGCATATGGTTAACCGGTTAACCAGTGCAGATTTTGAATTTTTCTGCGCAAAACAGGGTGTTAACCGGTTAACCATTTCACACTGAATCTGGTTAATCGGTTAACGCTGCACCAGAAGCAAAAAATGTGCAAAAATTCAACATGATCTTCTATATCTAGACGAGAAGTCGAGGTTTCCCTCTATATCAAGACAAAAAGGAAGAATCAATGGAGAAGGGTTACTTAGAAAATGAAGAAAGCGTAAAGAGAAGAGTGATTAAGATTTTATTTTTTTATAAAGCAAATACATAAGACTCATAGGTTGTCATTTCCCATTAATAGGTTCAAAACTAGTAATAGGTAGAGCATCTATAACTTGGTATCGATGCATGCAGTGTGATCAAAGGCTCATAATGCTTGCGTGTTCCCAAGACAGACTTATCATAGCAAATTATTTAATGATTCACGTGCTCCCTATGTCTGATACTTGATGGATCGCCTTCAAGCCTTACTTAAGGGGATTACCCTCCACGTCTCAAGTGAGAGACTCACTCGAAAAGCCTCATGTGTGGGACTTATACTTGAGGCACAACATAAGGCTCACTCCCACAAGTTTTGTTTAATGAAGATATCAACGTTCACCCAATTTAATCACTTCTCCCTTTTTAGGCTTTATAATTGAAGGATCATGGACTGAAATTACTTCTATCATACCCTAAAGGGAAATAACTCATGATCCGAACAACCCAAATGTGTCACAAAAAGGCCATAAGACATAATGGGCTGGTGTGATAAAGCTGGCCATGAGTCGGCCAATTTAGGAGGGAGAAAAAATCTTCATATACCCATATATTAGATGAGGAGTTAAGGAAAAATCGTTTCCTTACATAATGTTTCCCAAAGACCATGGTTATAATATCCCAACCCATGGTACTGGGATGGAGATTCAATATCATTCAAAAATTTAGATACATGAACTATCTTTCCTTCTTCTAAGTAAGAAAGGGTTTGTTAGCTCATTGTACTTTTCACACGTACTAATATAATTTTAGTGTTTAACCTTTGTGTAGCTCGGTTTTAGTGACGCGACCACTACCGCATTTAGTGCTACTTTCTGATTTCTATATTTATCCTATGAAGTTTAAAAGGAAGTGGAAGATATCTCTAACTAACTATGCGTGCAAATGTTTTCCTTTACAAATGTGAAGAGACCGGGGATCGAGGGTTGGTTATACAAAGGGAAGCTGTTAACACCCAGAGTATCTATAGTAATCGATAGGAACCTTTATCATATGTTTCTACTATTGAATTACTTGGTTTCTTAAATCCATTTGCTGTTGAATAGGGAAAATTTCTCCTTTGTGAAATTTGAGGAAATGTTTTTATTGTTTTAGGGTTTTCTATTGTTTTTGGGAAGATACTTGGCCTAAGATTTTTTATTAGTGTGGTTGCTAAGATTTCACAATCTTATACCTACATATTCCCATAAAGAGACTAGGGAAATCAGAGCGTTGTTCCTCCTATTCTATGGGAGGAAAAATGTTCGGTGTCTTGTTCAAAGCCCAAGATTGAAGCTAAAAGAGTATTTATGTCTTGTTCAAAGCCCAAGATTGAAGCTAAAGGAGTATTTGTGTCTTGTTCAAAGCCCAAGATTGAAGCTAAAGGTTTGACTGAGAGAGAATTTGACATCTCTATAGGGAGATATCTCACCTATTCATCACAAACGTTGATGAATTGATTTATAAGGGAAGTTGCTTTAACTGGGATGTGTGGAATCCAGCAATGACACATCTTCCTTTATAGGAGAATTTAAATGTCATGAAGGAAGAAGCTTTAACTCAGTATAGAGCAATGCCACTTTTTCCTTTATGAAGATTTTCATGCTAAGAGAGGGATGTTGACTTGGATGTGTAAAATCCAAAGGTTTGCCACTTACATCACTTAGATGAAAGAGAAATTTTAGCCATGATAAAGGAGAGACTCCAGCTTAGATTTTGAATTAACAAATGTGCCTCTTACATCAATTATCTGGAAAAAAAAGTTTAATTGTTTGTTTTGAAATGTGATGTACAGAGGAAATATCCTCCTACAGAGAGGACTCATGGTCTCATCTGTGGGGATGTCGAATTTTTGTGCCTTGACCAAAGCCCAAGGTTGAAGCTGAAAAGGTTGAAAACTGACTCAACTGGGGGAATATTAGACCTGTCTTGTACAAAGCCCAAGATTGAGGATGATTGGGAAAATCATTATATGAAGCCTAAGAGGGGGCTGAGGGAATTTAAGTGGAGACTGACTCTTTGCTGGGGGGTTTTAATTCCAAGAGAAGGTTTAAACTGTTTTGAGGAATCAAAAGGGAAACTAACTCTTGCTGGGGATTAGAAAAGAGTTGAATTATTAAATTCCACAAGAGCTTTGATTCTTTTGGGGATTTGTTGATGGTAACCTGACCCTGGTTGGGGATTTTAAAGTAAAAACCAAACCTTGCTGAGGATCAGAAGAGCCATAAAGGATGAGTTTGAATGCCTTAGAGGTTTTGAATCTCTTGGGAATTGGTATATTGATAAAGCTGACTAGGATTTATCCTATGCTTTTAGGAAGCCTGAGGGTCCTTGTATGAAGCCTAAGAGGAGGCTAGGGAATGCTTCTAGGAAGCTTGTGGGTCCTTGTATAAAGCCCAAAAGGAGGCTGAGGATTGAGACTTTCCAAGTCTAGGAAGAGTTCAAAAAAGGTTTCGCTGGAAAATAATCCTTTCTTTGCTGAACTGTTCTAGGGTTAAAGGAGTTAAAGAAGAGGTTTCACCAAGAAATAATCCTCTCTTTATTGAACTGTTTCAAGGTTGATTAAATTGAACAAAGCCCAAGAGAAGGATGACTGTATTGGGAAGATGAATTCCTTTGTACAGGGGGAAACTAGTTGTTTGAACTAAGTTATACTGATTGAATGGATCATATTGTTTGAACTAGTCTAAACTGAGGATGATTTAAATGCTAAGAGAAACTTAACAAGATATGTACAAGTGTATATATACAGACATATGAACAAGTATATAAACAAGTATGAATTGAATTGAGAAAGGTGGTGGGTCTTATTTTTTGGATAGAGGCCCAAGTGTATCGTGATTGATTAGATGCCTTCTTCAAGATTGAATTAGTGTTTTGAAGAAATTGAAGAATGTTTTGAATTTGAAGATGACTTTATCTTAAGTAGGAGAGAAACAAAGGTGTTGGGTCTTACACTCTAAATAGAGACCCAAATGATTGTTTGTATCCTGTATAAAGCCCAAGATGAATGAGGCTAAAAAATTTTCTATTTACAAAAGAGGGTGTTGGGTCTTACACTCTGTCAGAGGGCCAAGTGTTTATCTTGTCTTGAAAGACAGAGGATATTTTTGAAAGAGAAAGGTTAGGACTTACACTCCTAGTAGAGGCCCAAATTTTTTTAAAACAACAATGATTTTGAACACTGAGATGAGGGACTTATACTATAGTAGAGGCCCTAGAAAAGATTTATTTATGTACAAAAAGATGGGATTTACACTCTATTAGAGACCCAAGATGTTTGTTGTGAAAACAGTGATCGCACCGTGATTTTGAAAAGTGCGATGAGACTTATACCATAGCAGAGGCCCATGAAGTGGTTTATTTACAAAGAGGGTTGGGTCTTACACTCTAATAGAGACCCAAGCGTATTGAAATGGAGTTTGAAAGATTGAATCAAAACAAATTCCTAATATCATTTTTTAAATATATTTTTCAAAGAAAAATCAATAAAAAATATATAATTTATCAAATAAATCCATTAATCATGTTATAAACAATGATTAAGGTTTATGAAAAAGGTATTTTATCCACATGAATATTTAAAATCATTTTGGTTTAAAAATCAAGAAAAAGAAATCATTTTAAAACATTTAAAACAATTTAAAAATAATATTTTTAACTATATTAAAAATATATCAAATAAAAATTATTTTTGTGATTTTTTGGGTGAATAAAATATTTAAATATGTGAGTGATATTTGTGAAAAAATTAATTTTAAAATAATTAAGTTTGATTTATAAAATAATTATTTGAAAATAAAAATAGAAAAATATGAAAAATATATGAAAACATGAAAAAAAAATGGGAGAAGGATAAAAAATGGCATAGGTGAGTGTTGGACCCACGCCCTAACACACACAAACACACTTAACACGCAGGCACAAACCATTGGGGTGGTGATACATCCGTGTATCAAATCACACCCATTAAATGATAGGGGTGGACATAACCTAGGTCTAAACAATGGCGCCATGGTCATGGCTGGCTGGGCAAGAACCAGGTTTTGGGGTATTTGCAAGAGGTCATAACTTCTTCATTTCTCCATGAAAATAGATGAAACAAAGATGGATCCTACCTAGAATTTCATGAGGAATCCAATGGTGGTCTTAGATTTTTCTAAAAGTGCCTACATTTTAAAAATAATAGTGGTTTCAAAAAAGCCATGATTTTGCCAAGTTCTACGCTACATGTTTATACAGCCAACAATAATGCTCAATTATAATTCCAACACAACAAATATGATATGTATGACATATTCATGATCAATGTACATCAAAGCAAAGCATATTTTGGCAAGTTCAAGTTTTGAGGAAACTTACCTCTTGAAGCAAATTGGGATCTTTCAAGATAGTTGTTATATATGTGTCTTGATGCTTTGGACACCTTCAATACACCTTATATAAGCTACTAAGATGCTTGGAATCAAGGAGAAACCTCTGGATCAAAGTTTAGCCTCTTATTGCAAAATGAACCAAAAGTGGTCAAAATGGCAACTCCCTCAAATGGTGTTACAGTTGAGGAACACTTGTTGGAACAACTTAGGTATGTTATTTGGAGAGTGTTTGAAGTGTTTTTGGCTTTGAAATTGATTGGATCAAGACATGGCTTGAAAAATGCAGAAAAGTTAAAATATGAGATTTTGATGGTTGACTTTCTGATTTTGGTGATTTGGAATGAAGATGAGGGTTTGGACACCTCCAATGGATGATTTGTGATGTGTTTGGATGGTAATTTAAGTGGTTTAGGCTCTGGTTTTGAGAATTTCAAGTTAGCTCTTTGGAACTTTGAAACATGAAGCAAAAGAGGGAGAATGAGAAAACAAGCCTTTGGTATTGTTTTGGTGTGTTTCAAATGATCAGAAACGACTTCTATTTATAGGAGAGCAAGTTTGTTTTGGGAGGAATAATGTTGGATGAGGGATCACTCTATTATCCAATGGACTTTGTCATGTAGCCTTTTCTTAAATGCCAAGGTACCAAAGTCTTCTCTTATCATGGCTCCCACCAAATTTGCAGGTTTGAACACTCATGTTTCTTGACTCATATTGACTGGTTTATGCCTGGTTCATGCCACCTCTATGCATCACATTAATTCAACTTAATAAAATTGAATTTCAAGGCTTTTGTAATGATGAATTTGCACATGCTAAGTTAGATTTTTGACTCAATGGTCCAAAGTTGAAGATATCAAGTGATTCATCAAGATTCCTTCTGATCTTGGAATAGGACAAAGCTTGTAAGATGACAAAATTGAAGATGAAAATCGTGTGGCACAAGTAATGCACAAAATCTGTCTTGAAAAATCAGCTTGATCATGTCATGTTGTGAGGCTCATAACTTCTTGCTCAAGTTGAATCAATGGATGTTCTTGTACTCTTTGGAAAGCTTGTATATCATACTTCAACTTTGATGTTTACATTTGGTCTTGATTCATCTTGGATCATAATGGAAAATGCCTTCAAAGTTGGACAAAACATGAGGCAGGTTCTGCCTAAAAAATTCTAAGTGTCAAAGTTCAAAATCTCATGAAACCTTAACTTCAATGCTTCATATCTTAAAATTTATGCATTTTTGGGGGTACTTTTGCTTTGCAATCTTGTTGTATGTAAGAAGATATATCATTTGAGCTTCAGATGGAAAAAATGGTTGATTGGATCACAAGTTATGGCCTTGCAAAGTTGGGTAAAAACCATGTTCCTTCCATAACTTAGTGAAATTTTAAGTTTCTCAAGGTTACCCTTTTTGCAAGTAACCTCACTTTTCTATATTTTTCTTTAATGATCATGATCCAAATCACAAGTTAACATTGTTCTTGACTTAAAGAGGCCATGTTTGCCAAAAAATCCCAAAAGTCAAACTTGGTTTTGATCACAATTGACTTTTTATATTAGATGAAACTTGAAATTTGTGATCCTTTATGAAATTAAGTCCTCGGGCTATATTGAACCTAATGAATGGATTCCAAAGGTGTTTTTGAGTGTCTTGAATCATGTCCCAAGGTTTGAGATCATGCTTTTTTCAAAAGTCAAAGGTATGGTTGACTTTTTCTCAGAAACCCTAGTTTATGGTCCTGGTGAATTTGAATCCTTGTATTTTTTATGAATCAAGTTCTTTGAATCAATCTAATCTCGTGAATGATGTATTTGAGGTCCTTAAAGCATATCTTGAAGTTTTGGATCATGCCTTACTCCAAAAGTCAACTTAGGGATTGAATTAGGTCAAAACCCTAATTCCTGATTTTTTATATATGCATCCCTTGAGGCTATTTTGAACTTATGAATGGACTCATGAGGTTATTTTGAGCTTCTTGAATCATATATTGAAGTATTGGCTCATACCCAGATGGAAATTTTTCTTTGGAGGCCTTAGTCGACCAAAACCCTAATTTGGTGACAATGATGATCTTGAGGCTTGATCAACTTGGAATGAAGCAATCTTGTGTTAGATTCTTGATGAAGGAAACCTCTTGATCCTTCAAGGATGTTTGAGAGGCTTGACAAGTTGAAGATCATGTCAATTCTTGATTGATCCTTTGCCTGAACCCTCTGAGAGGCTCAAAAACCCTAATTCTTGGTTAAGGTGAATACTCAACAATCTTTGAGAGGATTAGGTAAATCCAAATTGTGGTGATGACTTGCACAATGATGTGAAGTCTTATGGTAAAAATTTAGGGTGTGGCAGATGCCCCAATTTAATATTCTTGGACCTGAAGTTGTGAATGGTGAAGATATTCAGACGTTTATGGTAAAAGAGGATTAAGTATCAGAATACCCGAAATTTTGATTGTGGATGTGAATGGTAGCTAATTTGCCCATCCATCTTCTTTTACTAAGTAATGCCACTTAGAAAAGGGTAAAAACTTCCCATAGATCTTGGTCTTCAGCCATGGAACTGGTCTCAGTTTCTTTTGAAATAAACCTCCCTTCGATCCTAGTCTTCATCCATGGAACTGGTCTTAGTTTCTTCTTGTTGAGTTCTTCTCTTGACAAGGAATGTTATTTGTGAGGGTTTACATCAAACTTCTCACTGAGATTTACTGGGGAGATGTCGTTTGATGGAAAAATGTGATTCATCATATTTCTCTTCGAGACTTCTTCGGAGAGATGATATATGATGAGTAAAGATTTGATGTCAGACTTGCTGGTGAGGACCATTTGCCTGAACTGCAGAGGTGTGAAAACTTCTCTCTTGGAGATGACATTTGCTGGAGAAATTACATCATACTTCCCTTCGAGACTTCTTTGGAGAGATGCCATGTGATGTAATTCAATTTTGAGGTGTTGATGACTTCCTTGAAAGTAGGATAAACTTCTCGGGGAGAGGATGCCATTTGTCGACTTATTGGGAATTTATGGGGCAAAAATAGACTTCTTTGTTTGCCGATCGGTATAGATTTATTCGAGGGATGTGATGTCTATATCGCCAAGAGTCTTTTGTTGAGAAGCTTCCGCGGGGTGTTTTCCTTAATCTGGGAAAACAAAGTATCATCTTCAATGGCGAAGAGTGAAGTTCCAAAGGTGTATAACCAAATTTCTTCTTGCCTTTCAGAAGTTCAAGTTATCAAAGTGGTCGAGGACAGATTTCAATCCAGGAATAAACTAAAGAGAGAGATTGTTTAGACGAGACATTTACCGATGAGGATAGAACTCAAACTGAGGTTTTATCCTATCCAAGTGTGGAAAGGAAAAATGAAGGAAAACCTTACACGATGATCAAACTCAGTGGGGATTTAGAAAGAAAGAAGATATCCTTTCTTCCTAAAATCGACAACTCTAATAGAGATAGGACATTTATCACTTGGGGATAGACATGACCAAAATGATTGAAAATATGAGATGTAAATTGAATATGAACATGAATCAATTATGCATGATGTATGTATGAAATGCTTATGCTTACAAAACAGACATGACATACGGACTGGTGATGAGCACAATTGGATACTCGACCACTCAGGGGCGATAAAAAGTATCGTTGATCTGTCATGGGAATAAATTCCTGCTGCTGAATTTTTCATATTCTCGGTAATAACAAAATGTGACTCCTGGGGAGTGATATGTGGGATACTCCATCTTATCAATATGAAGTAATGAATCCTCCACTCGGGATACACTAATCACAAGGAATATTTTGATTCTGCATTTTGAAGTTTGATTGCTTTCGGAGAAGCTGTTGATGTTCCTCTCGTGTTCATTAATCAAAAGGAAATTGCCTTCTTTATTTTAAAAGCATAAGTTAATTTGAAATTTCCATTTTGAAAACAAAAGTAAATTCATTTTTTTTTTGTTTCAAGAATGTTGATCATATTAAAATGTCATTTTGCAAAGCTGAATAAATGAGAATTGCAAATAAATGGTACAAGGGCTCAAATTATTATTGATAGAATGGTAATCAGCCTAATGCGCGATTCCATGGAGCATTACAAAGTTTAGAAAATGGTAATTTAAAGGGAAAGAGGTTACATTAAAACATAATGACCACTATCCTCCTACCAACTTTGAATTCTGAGTATCGTCGTGCTTCCGTTGAAGGTGACTTTTGAACTCTTACTTCAATACCCGTCCGTGTTTGAACTCTTACTTCAATACCCGTCCATATTGACCTTTGACACCCGTCCATGTCCTTTCAACACCCGTCAGTGTTTTCTTTCCATACTCGTCCGTATGGTCCTTGATAATCATCCATATCCCTATTTCGATACACGTCATATCAATCCATGCAGTTATTTGCTGATACTTCTAGAAGGGTTTATATCCCTTTTCTTCTTCATTCAGCGTGCAAATTTTCTGGTTGTTTTGGTATTCAATCACAATTTACCTTGATCGTATGAATAGTCATTGCTTTCATCCTTCTCAGGTTAAAAGATGATTGAATAGGGGCAGCTGTAACGCCCCAAAATTTTCCCTCTTGTTGTTGGCTAGCTTATGTTTCATTGCATTGCATTTAGACCTCATTTCATTTCATATATCATCTCATGTTGCATAAGGGCATGTGATCAGTGGACTGCAGAGCATTGACTATTCAAAGCCAGAGAGCAAGAGCCAAGGGTCTCCCAACAAGCCTCAAGGGTCTCTTATATCATATATGATCTCATTTGATCCCACAAGTCATTGGAAGATGGGAATTCATCAAGAAAGTTGGGCAGTTCATCATCTCCTAACCAAAAGCAGTCAAAATTAGGGTTTTGGATTCAAGCCCTCTCCTGATGAATTTTTGGTTCAAACTTGATCTCAATGTTTTCTACATGATATTAAGTATCTAAGGGTGGAAGATTGCTCATTGGTTCATTTCAGAAGAGGTTCAATTGGTCTGTTGCTTGAGAATAAAGAAATTGGGGAAAAAAGTCAACTGTGCAGTGAAAAAAGTCAACTCCTGACTTTTTAAGATCAAATTCATGAAATTCAAGTTAAATATGTTCAATGGACAAAATTTGATCAATAAATGATGGAGGAATCATGAAAAATCAAGAAAGGTGCAAAGTTGCCATTTTTAGAAACTTAGGTTTCCAAAAATGGCAAGTTTTGGACCATTTTGCACTACACTTTAAGGTTTCCTTTCTCCAATATAAAAGCTCCAAACTTCAGGTTCAATTGAGCCAATTAAAGATCAATCAGGTTTCCTTTCTTCCATTGGATCAAAATTGAGGGAGTTATGATCAATCAAAGTTTGGTAAAATCAAGGCAAAAACCAAGTCATGGCAAGGCAAGTTCTGGCCTCCAGGCCATAATTTCATCAAACACTTGGTGCGCCAAATGTCAAGCCATTTTTATCATTGAAGAAAGCTTCAAATGAAAAAATGTTGAACATCAAAGTTATTCCTCTCCATGTCCTCTTCAACTTTGATGTTGGACATTTTTCCATTTGAACAAGTTATGAGATAGTTATGATGGTCCAAACATAAGGGTTTCATGCTGAAAATCCACAAGGCCATTGTCATGCACACTATGCAGGTTTCCACGCCCATGATGCAGTCCCACATACATGACTTTCAAGCTGTTTTTCATCCTATTCCAAACCTATATTCAATCCAAAATTCACACCAATCATGTTCTATGATGCTCCCTCTTTCCATAGCCATTAAAACCACATCATTCCATGCCTTATACATAAAGAAATTCTTCCTCAAACATCATCATTTTCACTGATTTGTTTGGCTGCCAAGAATAGAAGGATTGGCATGGTTTGTTGTTGTTTCATTTGGTTTGCGCGCATGCCTCCATGCCATCCACATTGCCATTAAAAGCCAAACACCATCCTTACACATACATGTACATGTCATACTATCATACACCAAAGAGGAAATACCAAGCTTGTCTTGCAAGTTTCTGCAGCAGCAACATAACCTCAACACCATTTCATTTCACATCCTTACCATGAACTTTCCACACCATAGCCAAGCTCTCTAACTCGAGCTTAACTAACTTGAATCAGTTAGTTAGCTAAGAACTCACTTAACTCACCTTCTAACTAACTAACCACACTAGTTAACACCCTAACTCAACATACATAAGCAAACTCTCAGAGATTTTCACAGAACACTTCATTTTTGGTTGAATTCTCTCACATTCCACAAACTCTCATTCTCACGCTCTTCTCTGAAATTCTCTTTCTCTCTGCATCATCTTCATCTACATTCATCACTGTCTTCATCAATGGTTCATTCGTGAGCAAGAACAAGGAAGATTGAGATCATTTGTTCAAGTGTAGCTTCATTGTATTTGGAATTTCATTCTGCTCCTATCAAGATTCAAGACTCCATAAGCATTTATTTTGCTTAATTGAAGTTCAGGATCACAACTACGCCTCTGGTTTTCTTTTGATTCGAGCTTCTTCAAGTTTCAGGTTCAACATTTGTCAACTTTTTCTTGCATTTAATCACTGATTTTGGCTTGTTTTTCTGTTGATTGAAGCTTACTAGAAGCAATGTAACATCTTCGGCTAGTGATAGGCTCATTAGGAGCATAGTTGTGAAGCTTAGGGCAAAATGTTTGTGATCATTTCTTGCTGTGTGTGCTTGGTTTGGAGATTTCAGCGTGAGATTCGTAATGTGCGTAAGCTCCTCTTTCGAATGGTGTATGGTTTATGATTTTCTGGAAGGTTGGAGGAGTTACGGGTGACGGAGATGGCCGGAGAAGACGACCGGAGGTCGTTCTCCGGCCGGTGAGGGTGCGCAGTTAGGGTTTCTCAACTCTATATCATGGTCGTCCGATCCATTTCATCCAACACTTCTTAAAGTGCCAACGCATTAAAAAATAATGTGACCTGCGCGTGCTTTTTTTTTGTCTCAGACGATCATATGTGTGTGAGTGCGTGGTAACTATTGTGTGCGTGCTTTGTGTTTCGTTGGAACATGCTACTTTTCTTGCTTGATTGATCATGTGGTGGTAAATGAGTCAAATGTTTGACTGAGCATACACCTGAACACACACAAACACGCGCTGTTAATGGACTGAACTTAATTGATATCTGCACTCCCATTTTTAAGCCCAATACCATTTTACACTAATATTCTACTTTCGCCACACCCCCTGCACTCTTTTATTTGTATTTTAATTTTCTTTTTTCATATTGCTTCATTTTCTTATTTTAAAAATACTAAAATACATTAAAAAATTCCATAAAATTTCATATAGCATCTTTATGCATTAAAATAATTTTCCATATATTTTATTTCTGATTTGATTTAATTTGGCATCATTTTCATATTTTCTTTTTAATTTCCTTTTTAAATGATGTCCTTCATTGATACTTGACCTTTCTCATTTTGTTTCTCTTAACTCATACTATCTTTTGCATTCATTATTTTTGTATTAATTAAATAATACCTTAAAGCATCTAAAAAATTTTTCTTTTATTTTTAGAATCATTTTTGCATAGAATTTGAACCATGTCTTTGTGCATAATTCATTGTTGACCTAGTGTGACTTTGTTGCTCATTTGAACCATTTCCTTTTTGAGTTTTGGTGTGAGTTTTTTACATGTGACTTGCTTCTGACCTAAGTACTTTGTTTTTTAATTTCATAATTTTTCCAAGTCTTCTTATATTTTTACTTTGTTTGATGGTTATAGGTCATATTTGTGTGTTATTATTGAGCTTTTCACTCTTAATTGATTGGGAGGCAGTTGTACCATTGCATTGTGACTTGTATGATCATTTTATAGGTTATTTCATAAGCATTAAAGGTCACTCATGTTATATTATAGGTCACTTGTCCTTCTATTTTGGTTCATAAATGTTTGTTGATTATGTGAGCTATTTTGACCTAATTGTATGCATTCTTCTTCTATGTGTCTTAACATGTTTTGTATGCATCTTGGTGACACCTTTCTTGTATTCTAATATGATCAAGCATATCATACACTACTGCCTTGCATCCATTCTTATCCATGTTCATGTTTCATGCCTTATTCATAACTTGCATTACAAGTATGCCTTTTTGTTTGAATTTGAACTTGATTTCTCTTCTTCTTAATCTCTAATGTGACTTGTGTATGAATCAAAATTGTTCATTTCTGCATTCTCATGTCATCTTATAACATGTATGCTACTGATCCATGACAACTTACATCCATAATTGCATGTTTTCTCTAATTTGTTATTTGTTTTGTAAGTGGATAATATTGTGCATTCTTGTGTGACATTGTTCTACTTCTTCTCACTTCTTCTTCTTGAGTTTTATTTTCACATAAAGGATGTTAATTCATGAATACATAATGACATGTATGAAGTGTTTTCCTACTGGTTGTGGTTCTTCATGTTGCATCATTGCATGTTTTGCATCTCTTAAATGTTCATGACACATCTTTAGTGCATATCATTGCGTTCCTTTGATGTTTGGTAGATTGTTTAGGCATAGATTGTTATTGTAAGCCTTCGTAACCATTGGTAGATGTAAATAGGATTTTCTACTGCCCTAGTTCAGTATCAACCTTTAGTGATCTTTTCTTTTTAGGTTTAACACTTTAGAAGCTTCTTAGTAGTTTCTTTAGAACACTAGGACTTGTGTGGTTACATCTTTCACTTGTACTTCAATATTTGAATTGTTTTGGTACTAACCACTTTGTGTAGGGGCTATGGTAAGTCTTGAGTATGTGGATGCTTATCCATACTCATATCCTTTCTCTTTTATCTCTTTTATTCATTCTACTTGTGTTTGATAAGCATTTCAATGCTTTCCTTGTACAATATTTTCTTCATCCCTCTTTAAGATCAACTTAACTTCCATCTTGGAAGTAAGTTGTTTCTTATCTTCTTCTTTTCTTCTTTTAGATTAGAATTCTCATTCCACACTTAACTCTTAGGACCTGCAAGCATGACAACTTTAGGGTGAGTCTTAGTTCCCTTTAGTTTTCACCCTTTGCTTCCATTTGAGTCTCTCTCTTTTCATCTCAAAACAAAAGCAAAAACACTTAATAAAGGCATAACCTATATTGTATTTGAGCCTTTCATGTGAGAATAAGATAGTGAGGGGTCTTATCTCACTTAGAATGTTTAGCATACGTCCCATCTTGGGTCGATATGCGAGGCATTCGATCCTACATGAGAGACTTAAATACAATATGAGTTGTAAATACACCAATAATCAAAACACTTTTCAAAATACAAAAACAAACAAATAATTCTCTTCTCATCTCCTTCATTCTATTCCTTAAGGATTCATCACGTCCGTTCCACCGCAAACAGGTAACGCCTAAGTCTCCATACAACGAGTTGCAACACCTAACTGCTGGAACGCGCACTTTGACGTTTCCATTAAAAAACACAAACAAAGCAACCCTTGTTGAGCCGAACTACGTTTGCTCTGATTCTTCCTTCTCGTCTGATTGAAGATACGTAGGAACGAGATGCAATATCTCGACGAGCAACCTTTCCCTGTAGCCCGTCGAACTATGTTGACTCTGACTTTCCCATTGCACTAAGGGAATACGTAGGCCTAGGACAATGATAATGTCCTATCGAGTCACTTCTTTTCCTTTTCTTCCCCGTTTCTCCGTTCTTTCCCGTACACGTTCCTTCTTCTTTCCAGCTGCAGCGGAGCTCCGGACGATGACACCCTTTGATCGAGACAACAAGCGTGGATACCATCGGGTACGATGGACGTGAGGGGGTGCTAATACCTTCCTCTCGCGTAACTGACTCCCAAACCCAGATCTCTTGGTCGCAAGACCATGCTCTTTCCTTCTCTCAGGTTTATGCAGTGTTTCCTTTCCCTCTCTTGGGATAAATACACATTGCTGGCTACTCTGTTTCCGCGCCACTTTCGCATTTGTACCTGGATGAAAATCCTAGGAGCGACAGCTGTCGACTCTGCTGGGGATCGAACCCAAAATCTCTGGTTCCCTAAGCGAGTCAATCCTAGCGCTTGTTTGTTTTCTTTTATTGGGTGTTTACTTTGATGTTGTATGTTGCTGTATTTACTGTTTTACTGTATTGTTGTTTATCGTATTACTACTTTACTGTACATTAATGTATTTACCGCATTTTAGCATTTTCATTTCATATACTGTATTATACTATACTGTGCCGTGCTGGTTTTCTGTTTGGCGGGATGGGTATTCTGAGAGATAGGCCCAATACACAGGCCTGAGTGCACTTATGTTTAGCGTGCTTCATGTCCTCTCACGCTCCATTTCGGTGCGAGGAGGGAATATGAAACACAATCTGGATGTGGTTCTCTTTAGAGAATTCTGCGTTGTGGGTCTGCCACAATGGTAGAGCTATCTGGAAGAGCTGTTAAGTCTGGATGACCTTTTAAGATAACCCCTCTTTATTTTGAGGTGAATCAGAGGACGATATCTTTGTATGGCGATATCATTGTATCCTTCGGGCTGAATGTGCTATTACCTCTCATTCCGAGATTCGAATTTGAGAATCCTCACTTTCTAATACATACATGTGAGATTAGGGGGATTGTTTACAGGTGTGCAGGAACCTTTGACCTTCAGCAACCCGGTTTCCTTATGTGTTATGGATTTGTTACTGAATCTTTGATCCTGACTGGTTTCTTATTGTTCTGGATTTATTACCGGACCTTTGATCTTGGTTTTGTGTATTTCACCAAATTCAGACTACAATACAGTGGGTTCAGCAATATATGTTCAACATTGATCACATGCCCTTGCATACATATCATCATTAGCATTTTTGCATTTAACCTTCATGTTTATTAATTTGCAGGGTATACTCCTTTTGATTCCGGTTGACAGTCCCTTTGCAGCTATGGATATTCCAAGAAAGAATAATGTGCATTACACGTTCTTTGACACCAAGGTGGGTCAGTTACAGAAGATGGTATCTCTTATTACTCCAGATCATGTGGGTATGTTCAGAAAGGCTCATGGAGAGATTCTGACTATGGTTGATGATTTGAATGCTTCAGAGAGGAGTGTTATTCATACTTGCTTGCAGTTTTATGACCCACAGTTAAGGTGCTTCACTTTTTCGGACTTTCAGTTGGCTCCGATGCTAGAAGAGTATGCCCTTCTTCTAGGTGTGCCTCTCAAATACCAGATTCCTTTTAACTCTGATATGCGTCCTCTAATGCTTGAGGAGATAGCTAAGGCTCTCCATCTGAGTGTACCTGTGGTAGAAGATAACCTCGCCACCAAAGGAGGTTTATCTGGCTTTCATCTGGATTTCTTGGTTGCTAAAGCTGAACAGTGTGCTGCTAAGGCTCAATGGGAAACAGTTTGTGCTATTCTGGCCTTGAGCATTTATGGGATTATGCTGTTTGCTGATGAGTCCAAATTTGTAGACATGAGAGCCATCCATATCTTTGTGTTGAAGAATACTATACCTACGCTCTTGGGTGACTTGTATTATTATGTACATTATAAGAATGAGAAGAAACGAGGGGGATTGGTTCAATGTTGTGCACCTTTGTTTCATAAATGGCTCATGAGACACTTACCTAATTCCGAGGCTTTCTTGGATCCTCATCCTTCCATGAATTGGGCTAAAAGGCTGATTAAGATGACGACAAAAGATATTCGTTGGTTTGATCAAAGAACGATGGGTGGGAATTTTATCAGCAGCTGCGGAAGACACTCAAATGTGCCACTCTTGGGAATAAGGGGTTGCATCAATTACAATCCTGTTATCTTAAGAAGACAGTTGGGATTTGCTTTAATAGATCCTCCGAGGGATAGCGAATTAGAAGAATCTTTCTTTTTCTCTGTGAAAGATAACCCTTTGTTGGTAAGGCAAGCTGCCGGAGCCTGGGGTAATTTGCAAACAAAAGGTAAAGTTGTCTTTAGCAAGTGCAATAATGTGTCTTCGTCTTAGTATGTTGCATGGTTGAAAAGAAGAGTTCAGATCACCCTTTTGCCGTTCTCTATGGAAGGACCGTCAGATCCAGTTGCTGTTGAACCTGTGACCATGATAAGTGTTGTTGAATATAACAAGCTTAAGGCGGAAAAGGACAAGGCGATCAAGATGAATGAGAAGTTAAACGAAGGACTCCGAAAGACGCTTTGTGAAAAGCGTAAGGTTGAGCATGAAGTTCAAAAGTTAATTGAGCTCCATGAGGTAAATGAGAAAAGAATTGCTGAGGACACTGTCTATATTCACAATATTAAACAAAATGAGATGGCGTTAAACGAGGCATGCAAGCGTATCAACGAGCAGTTGGTGAAATCTGAAAATGCACTTTGCAAAGGGGAGCAGAGATGGGATGAGTTCTCCGAGTGCCGAAGGAAGATTGAAGCAGGAATCAAGGCTGAAAATGATGAGTTGAAAAAGAATTTGAAGAGTAAAGAAAGAGAATTTCTCAAGAAACTTAGTTTAGCTAACCGAGAGATTGAAGATCTGAAAGTTCGTGCTGGAGTAAAGAAAGTGAAAGATTTAGCTGTTAAAGACCAAATTAGGAAGCTGGAGGAAGCTGTCAAGATAAGGAGTCAGCTGATCAGGAGTCTTACAGAGCGCCCTAATGATCCCGTTACCGAAGCACTTCTCAAGGAGGTTCGGGAAGACTTGTATGGGCTTAGTGTCTGAAGCATTTTCGTTATTGTTCTAAGAACTCACCATCAGGCTTGTTGATGGGTTTTCTTTTGTTTGTATTCATGCTTTCAGTTGTATTTGTTCAAAACAAATTTGTATTTTATAATTCCGCACCTGGTTGTGGATTTTCATTTTGGTATTATTGATTCTATGAGGTGGATTCTTCACCAGATTATATAATGGTTCACACACTCACTGGCCTGTATGTGATGGGTATTATGATTCACTAATGTGCACCTCTGATGTTCTACCAATATTAGCAGTTGCAGGTGTATGTGTTGCTCCATTGCAGTCAAACTGGAATCGAGGGAAGGAATGCCCTAAAATGAATAAACATGACATTGCATAGCATATATCATTCTGCATTTTGTTTCTTGCTTTTCAGGTACTTGTTGCAGGGTCTCTAACCTTTATTTGGTTTCAGGCACTATAGCTGATAACCACATCCACCGGTACGTAACTCGCAGAAACCAGACTAAGATCATGGATCAGATGCAAACTGAATTGGATGAGCTGAGGAACAGGATGGACCAGTTCATGACCTTAATGACTGGTATGGCTCAAAATCAGGAAAGACTCAGGGTAATGGTCGAGCGGCCACAGGTAGAGGTGCAGAATGGCAATGGTAATCAGGCTGGTGTTAATGCAGGCGGTGACCCTCCTAGAAATAATGGGGTTCGTCAGGTTGCAGAAGATAACCAAGAGGACCAGTTCACTGTGTTGGATGCTGAAGATGAGAACACTCGCAGATTTGAAGAGCTCGCTGAAAAGATCGGGTCCATTGAATCCCAAAACACTCTTGGTTTTGACGTTTCTGACTTGGGACTGGTACCTGGAGTAAGAATTCCACACAAGTTGAAGCCACCAACATTTGACAAGTACAATGGCACTACTTGTCCTAAAACTCATCTCCAATCTTATGTGGGGAGGATAGCTGCTCATACTGACGATGAGAAATTGTGGATGTTCTATTTCCAGGACAGCCTTACTGGGGCATCTCAAGAATCGTATATGAAGTTGAGCAAGACTACTGTAAGGAACTGGAAGGAGTTGGCTCATGCTTTTGTCAAGCAGTATCAATACAACATGGACATGGCTCCGAACTGTACTCAGCTGCAGAGTATGGCTCAGAATGTGAATGAGGGTTTTAAGGAATATGCTCAAAGGTGGCGCCAGTTGGCTGCCATGGTGCAACCTCCACTGCAGGACCGAGAAATGGCTGACATGTTTATGGGTACTCTTCAGGGAACTTATCTTGATAGGTTGGCTGTCTGCCCTTCAATTGGGTTTGCAGACATTGTTATCGCTGGAGAAAGGATTGAAAGTTTGTTGAAGCTCAGAAAAATACAAGATGCCAGCGGTGCTAGTTCCTCAGGGGTGAGGAAGCCATTTGCTGGAGCTACCAGAAAGAGAGATGGTGAAGCCAGTGCTATTTATAAGAATAGAGGAAGAGGAAAAGGATATCAAGATTCTTATAATCAGGTTGCTGCTGTGACCATTCCTAGTCCACAAGTTCAATCACATCCGCAGCAACAGAATGTTCAGGAACAGAATAATCAACAGTCACGGAGAGCATATCAGCAGAGACAAGCTGACAGGCGTATGAACCCTCTGCCTTTGACTTACGTAGCTTTGTTACCCCAATTGTTGAAGCTTAATCTGGTGGAGCTTCATACAATGGGCCCGGTTCCTGCTGTATTACCAAAGGGTTATGATGCCAATGCTCGCTGTGAGTTTCATTCTGGGGCTTCGGGTCATACTATTTAAAAGTGTCGGGCATTTCAGCATAAAGTACAGGATTTGATTGATGCCAAAGCAATTCATTTCTCGCCTCCACCGAATGTGTTTCAGAATCCTATGCCAGATTATAATGTGCCAAAAGTCAATGCCATTGAAGAAGGGAAAGTTTTGAATTTGGTAACTGATGTGAACAGGGTGAGGACTCCGCTGAGTATTGTGAATGCTCGGTTGTTGAAGGGGCAAGTGTTCCCTGGTTGTGAAGAAGATTGTGTTGATTGTAAGAATCAGAGTAATGGTTGTGATAAACTGCAGGCCGGTATCCAAATTTTGATGGATGAAGGATGTCTACAGTTTGATCAGGGGGACAGAAAGGACGATTATATGTCAAATGTTACCATTTATTTTAGGCCAGCTGAAATTCAGGTGCCATCGCCTGCAGCCATTATTGTGCCTGATATGGTGAGTCCTGTTACTATTACGATACCCGGACCAGTTCCTTATACTAGTGAGCGGGCTATCCCATGGCACTACGGTGCAGACGTTTACTACCAAGGAGAAAAGCAAGAAGTGGAAGCTCCAGCTAGGGGTAGTTCCAGTATTGATAATGTTGGTGGTCTTGGTGGCTTCACCAGAAGTGGACGCTTGTTTGCTCCACAGACTTTGAGAACTAATGCTGAAACTGAGGCAGCAGCCAAAGCCAAAGGTAAACAGGTGGCTACAGAGGAGGTTGTTACTCCTGAATCTGTGCAGAAAGGTACTTTTGAGAAAGAGGTTGAAGAGTTCATGAGACTTATAAAAAGAGTGATTATAAAGTGGTTGATCAGTTGAATCAAACGCCATCAAAAATTTCTATCTTGCCGTTGCTTATGTGTTCTACAGCTCATCGAGAGGCACTTCTGAAGGTTTTGAATATGGCCTATTTACCTCAAGAGATTAATGTGAATCAATTGGAGTCGGTTGCTTCTAATGTCAATGCTAGCCATGGGCTAGGTTTTACAGATTTTGATTGGACTACTAAGGGTCGTAATCACAACAGGGCATTACACATCACCCTGGAGTGTAAAGGGGCGGTATTATCTCATGTGTTGGTGGACACAGGGTCTTCCCTGAACGTGTTACCAAAGAAGGCTTTAATGAAGTTAGATGCTGACGGAATTATTCTAAGACCAAGTGATTTGGTAGTGAGGGCTTTCGATGGTTCGAAACGTTCTATTTTCGGAGAGGTAGAGCTCCCAGTAAAGATTGGTCCTCATGTGTTTAAGTGTGTGTTCTACGTGATGGACATTCAACCCGCATATAGCTGCTTGTTAGGCAGACCGTGGATTTATGTCGTTGGGGCAGTGACATCTACGTTGCATCAAAAGTTAAAATATGTGGTTGATGGTCAAGTGGTGACTGTGTGTGGAGAGGAAGATATCTTCGTAAGTCAGCTGTCTACCTTTAAATACATGGAAATTGATGGAGAGATCCATGAGATGCTGAGTCAAGCTTTTGAGGCAGTCAATATTGGTGATTCGTCTTTACAGGCAGTATCCTCCCAGGGTGAAGAACAGGTGGGTACTTCTATTGCTTCTTACAGACAGGCGGTGGAAGTTGTCAAAGCAAGTAATGCCCAAGGCTGGGGCAGATTGATTGAAGTCTCTGCAAAGGAAGACAAGTTTGGTATAGGCTATAATCCATATCAAGCTGCTGCAACAGAGCGCAAGGGGCCGATTACTTTCTACAACGGGGGAATCATTAATCCAAATCAGATGTTCGTTGTAAGTGAAGATGACGTTGACAGTGATCGTGACCTCGACAAGTGGGTGCGCCCGTATGTACCGGGTCAAGAGCTTTGAAATTGGTCTGTTGAAGAAATTGTTCAAGTTACTCTTCAAACAGAGTAATTTTCTTTGTTTTTCTCTATTGCATGTTAAAATCTCACGCTCTGCCCAAGGCGTGTAGATCCATTTGTAGGGCCTCATAATTGCATTTGCAAGGTTTTTTTATCATTAATAAAGGATGTTTTGCATTCAAATTTTGTGTTCCTTGTCTTTCATTTTATTTTTGCAGAAAAAACAATAAAATGGCAATGTTTATTTTTGTTCCTTTTTCACAAAAAGTCTCATTCTAAAATAAAGCATGACCCCAATCATACAGACTTAATCACCCGGATTTCATTGATAACGATTCTGCTATGGCCAAGTATGACTTTGATAATCCAATCTATCAAGGCGAAGAAGGGGATGTAGAAGACTGTGAAGTTCCCGAGGAATTGGCCAGATTGGTGAAGCAGGAGGAGAGGGTCATTCAACCTCACCAAGAGACAATCGAGGTTATCAACATTGGTTCCGAGGACGCCAAGAAAGAGATTAAGATTGGAGCCAATCTACAGGCCGAGGTGAAGAAAGAGCTGATCAGTATGCTGCGGGAATATGTGGACATCTTTGCCTGGTCGTATCAAGATATGTCGGGGTTAGATACATACATTGTTGTGCACAGGTTGCCATTGAAAGAGGGCTGATCTCATGTCAAGCAAAAGCTCCAGAGAACTAAACCAGAAATGGCTCTCAAAATCAAGGAAGAGGTGCAAAAATAGTTAGATGCGGGATTCCTGGCCGTTACCAATTACCCACCGTGGGTTGCAAATATTGTTCTTGTACCGAAGAAGGATGGTAAGGTCAGAATGTGCGTTGATTACCGGGATCTAAACAGAGCAAGTCCGAGAGACAACTTTCCTTTACCTCATATTGATGTATTGGTTGACAACACCGCTCAGTTCTCGGTATTCTCTTTCATGGATGGCTTCTCCGGATACAACTAAATCAAGATGGCACCGGAAGACATGGAAAAGACAATGTTCATTACCCCGTGGGGTACCTTCTGTTACAAGGTGATGCCTTTTGGGTTGAAGAACGTCGGGGCAACGTATTAGCGAGCTATGGTAACACTTTTCCATGATTTGATTCATAAGGAGATTGAGTGTTATGTAGATGATATGATTGCCAAGTCTCGAACAGAAGAGGAGCATCTGGTCAACTTGAAGAAACTGTTTGAAAGATTGAGGAAGTTTCGACTCAGGCTGAATCCAAACAAGTACATATTCGGAGTACGGTCCAGTAAATTGCTGGGTTTCATCGTAAGCGAAAAAGGAATTGAGGTTGATCCTGCCAAAATAAAAGCGATACAAGAAATGCATGTACCCAGAACATAAAAAGAAGTATGTGGTTTCCTGGGTAGATTGAATTACATTGCACGGTTCATATCTCACCTCACAGCCACTTGTGAACCAATATTTAAGCTGTTAAGAAAAGAACAAGCGGTCAGGTGGAATGACGATTGCCAAAAGGCTTTCGAGAAAATAAAAGAATATTTGCAAGAACCTCCAATTCTCATGCCTCCAGTTCCAAGGAGACCTTTGATCATGTATTTGACTGTGCTTGAAGGATCCATGGGTTGTGTTCTCGGTCAACACAACGAGACGGGTAAGAAGGAGCATGCCATCTATTACTTGAGCAAGAAATTCAATGATTGCAAATCACGGTACTCAATGCTTGAGAGGACATGTTGTGCACTTGCATGGGCTGCTAAGCGATTGAGGCAATATATCCTCACTCATACAACCTTGTTAATTTCAAAGATGGACCCTGTCAAGTACATATTTGAGAAACCAGCATTGACCGGACGGGTTGCACGTTGGCAGATGGTGCTGACTGAATATGATATCCAGTATACTTCTCAGAAAGCCATCAAAGGAAGTATCCTGTCAGACTATCTTGCACAACATCCTATTGATGATTACCAACCCATGAAATTTGATTTCCTTGATGAGGACATCATGTTTCTCAAAGTTAAAGTCTGCGAGGAACCACTCCTGGAGGAGGGGCCAGACCCTGAATCCAAATGGAGTTTGATGTTTGATGGGGATGTCAACATGAATGGGTGCGGAGTTGGAGCAGTTCTTATCACGCCAGGAGTTCATATGCCCTTCACTGCCCGAGTAACTTTCGGATGCACCAACAATGAAGCAGAGTATGAAGCTTGTATAATGGGGATTGAGGAGGCGATTAATTTGCGAATTAAGACCCTCGATATCTTCGGTGATTCAACTTTGGTGATCAATCAGATTAATGGAGATTGGCACACTCATTAACCAAACTTGGTTCCTTACAGAGACTATGCGAGGAGGATATTGACTTTCTTTACAACATTGAATTTGTACCATATCCCTCGAGACGAGAATAAGTTTGCTGATGCCTTGGCCACATTGTCTTCTATGATCAAAGTGCAAAGGTGGAATCATGTACCCAAAATTGAGGTGTCTCGTCTTGACAGGCCTGTACATGTATTTTCCATTGACGCAGTGTCTGATGATAAGCCGTGGTTTCATGATGTTAAGTGCTTCTTGAAGATTCAAGAGTACCCGCCTGGGGCATCTACCAATGATAAAAAGACTCTGAGGAGGTTGGCTTGTAGTTTCTTCCTGAATGAGGATGTGATGTACAAACGAAACTTCGACATGGTTTTGCTCAGATGCGTGGATAGACACGAAGCAAACATGTTGATGCAAGAAGTGCACGAAGGCTCCTTCGGTACCCATGCCGGAGGACATGCAATGGCAAAGAAATTGTTGAGATTGGGGTATTATTGGATGACTATGGATGCAGACTGTTGTTCATACGCCCGCAAATGCCACAAATGTCAGATCTATGCAGATAAAGTGCATGTACCTCTAAATCCGTTGAATGTCATGTCTTCTCCTTGGCCCTTTGCAATGTGGGGCATTGACATGATTGGTACGATTGAACCAACAGCTTCCAACGACCATCGGTTCATCTTGGTCGCTATTGATTACTTTACCAAATGGGTAGAAGCAACGTCTTATTCTAATGTCACCAAGCAGGTGGTAGCCAGATGTCTGAAAAGAGATATCATCTGTCGCTATGGAGTGCCCGAAAGAATCATTAATGATAATGGTTCTAATCTCAACAACAAAATGATGGCAGAGTTATGTCGCGACTTCAAAATTGAGCATCACAATTCTTCGCCGTACCGTCCAAAGATGAATGGCGTTGTTGAAGCGGCCAACAAGAATATTAAGAAGATTGTGCAAAAGATGGTGGTGACCTACAAAGATTGGCATGAGATGGTACCGTTTGCCTTGCATGGGTACCGAACATCAGTAAGGACATCTACTGGGGCAACACCGTTCTCACTCATGTATGGTATGGAGGCAGTCCTACCAGTTGAAGTTGAGATTCCCTTGCTGAGATTTATGATGGATGTCAAGCTGGATGAGGTAGAATGGGTTCGCACCCGATTCAATGAGCTGAGCTTAGTTGAGGAAAAGAGACTAGCAGCTATTTTCCATGGTCAATTATACCAGAGAAGAATGAAGCGAGCATTTGATCAGAAAGTGCGACCTCGGGAGTATCAAGTTGGTGAATTGGTACTTAAAAGGATCCATCCTCCAAACACAGATCACAGGGGAAAATGGACACCAAACTATGAAGGTCCATTCGTGGTTAAAAAGGTTTTCTCTGGCGGAGCCTTAATGCTTGCAACCATGGACAGTGAAGATTTTCCATCCCCTGTCAACTCAGACGCAGTCAAAAAATACTTTGCATAAAGAGGCCCGCTGGACAAAAAAAAAGTCCAGGCAAAAAAGGGCATCCCGGCGAATCATAAAAATAGAATAAAAAACCTCGGACAAAAATTATGGATATAAATAAAAAGATTGTACACCCGGTGAGTTGAAAATCTGCAAGGACAACTCAGGCAAGAAAGGGTATCCCGGTGGATTGAAAACCCGAAAAGGACGATCCACGCAAAAGAGGGATTAAGCGAAGACTGCGATCTGAGTCGTTTGTACTACCTCATCGTTTCACTCAAACTGGTAATCTCCAAAGGGTAGGAATCGGTCCAATCATCCTCTTCAAAAAGCAAAGATAATCGGAAATTCTTGAGGACATACTGGTCATAGCAGAATTGAAACTCAGTGAAATGCCGTTTTCACATTGCCATTAGGATAGTTTCTTTTCTCAATTTTCAGCGATCACCTCTTTCCAGGGATTGCTTCCTGATGTACTTGCCTATTCTGGGCCTGTCAATCAATAAAGTTGATTATTCAGTCAAAAAGGTTCTTTTTTGTTTTCATTTTACTGTTTTGTTTAAAAAAACATCCGAATTTTTGATAAAAAACATTGCATTGTTGAAAACATTGAGGCTTTACAATAACATGCACAGGGAAAACGTTTAAAATTGCTTTGAATGTTGATTAACTCCGACGGTGGATTCAAACCATGCAATACCGTGGACATATGTGTGTGTTTCTTTTGTTGCAGGTTTACATTCAAAAGCCTAACATGGAATCATTTTCAGTGCCAGGCATTGTTGGGTGCTCCCCCAACGAGTGGTGGTTCAAGTTTGGATTTTCTCATTTGCAGAAGTCATATCCAGCACGGGGCATACGTGCATATCCTCTGCTTGCAGGTGGCAGCCTCATACTAGGCTCAAAAACAAGATTGAGGCTTTTCTGAGATCATGGATCGTTCCTTCCAAACGAGTAATCACTTATCCCTAGGCAGAATACTGGGGCAATCATGTACAGGAAAGGGTTCGCATGTCACCCTTTTGTCACAACATTTACTAATTGAGTCCATTCATCAGCTGACGGTCGCTCACGACGATTCGATATCGACAAGTTAATCGCCACTGCGTATCGTGGTGTCTTATTAAGTCGATTCTCTCATTCAGTACTTCCAACAGCTACAAGCTTTTCTTTGTCGATAACGGTTGCAAAATTCCCCAGTGGAGTTGCTTCGCAGAACTTGCAACTAATATTCAAGACTCAGTGAGTGTCCAGGAGTTGGAAGATGCCAAATCTTCTGTAAAATCCTCTTAGGACGATTTCTTCAGATCAGTCGTATAATCTGGGGCAAAAGCGAGTTTGTGACCTTACCAAGCACGGAGCATCGTGAAATCCCTCCGACAGGATGGGTTCCAGATCTATTATCTCCAGTAGAGTGACCTCTCAACTATTGTACTCTTAGCTCAAGTCTCGGCATTTGTCTAAGAATTTGAAGATGTTTGGTCTTCTATAAAATCCTCTTAAGAGACATTTCCTAGCACGAGACGATTTGAAGCGGTTTTCCCCAGCAGAGTTTGTTGTAAACTCATTATCCCCCAACGGAGTCGTCAAACGGAAAGTTCGCCCAACATGGGGCATTGTGGCACTTATCCTAAACTCGACAGTTTAGTTCCTCAATAGATTACCGTGGGTTTGCTTTGTGTTTCCCAGCAGATCTCTAGGGACTCTTTATCAGCATGTCGCAACGGAACATCTTCCAACCAGGATTCGCTTATCCCCAGCGGAGTAGTTCCAATCCTCAGCAAGATCTCTGGCAGTTGTATCCCCATAGAGTTTAGCATTGAATCTTGTCAGCAATACTCCCCAGCTGAGTTATTCTTTCTCCCCGCAGAGGTTTAGCAGATCAATAAAATCTCTTCCTCAGCAGAGTGTTAGTACATTCTTTCCCCAGCCGAGTCAGAAGGCTAATTATACCTCGCAAAGGATCTCGGGTTGGACACATCCCCAAGTAGAGTTTTAATGACTCTTTTTCCTCATCAGAACGTCATTCAGAAAGATCTCATCCCCAGCGGAGTTTTATGAACAGAATAATCTCTCTAAGGCGGAGTCATTCAAGTGGAAACTTCCTCAACAGGATCATTACACCTCAGTGTATATGCAAGCCAATTTATTTTTGGCAATTTGTGGCAAGCATTATCCCAGGCAGAAGGGTTATCACCACAGAGCAATTGAAGGATCGAACCATGATCTTGTCCCCGCGGAGTTGGATTCCTCGTCCGGAGTCTCTGTTGCATTTGCATATAGTTTGCATAGCATTTTCTAAAAGTGTAGCATTCCATTGATATGGAGCATTACAGTAAAAATTAAACATACGCATAGGAAACATAAGCCAGGTTCAACCGTTTACCTGCAAGCCAGAGCAATTCACAGACAAAACATTGTCATGCAATCCCGGCAAAGCTTACTACAACACTTGATCATACAATGTTAAGTCAATACCCGTCCGTGTTGACCTTGGACATCCGCCCGTGTCCTTTCAACACTCGTCTGTGTTCTTTTGACATTTGTCTGTGTCCTCTTGCATCTCCTCAATACTTCGTCCGTATTGATTTTGAACACTCGTCCGTGTTCCTTTAACACTCGTATGTGTTCCGTTTAACGTTTCAATCCCTAGTAAGGTTGCCATTTGTTTTAACTGGTCCCTTCAGCACTCGTCCGTGCTTGAACCTGATTTCAATACCCGTCCGTATTGACCTTGGACATCCGTCCGTGTCCTTTCAATACTCATCCGTATTGACCTTTGAGATACTCGTCCGTATCTTATTAATCATCGTCCAATACTCGTCCATATCATCGACTTGGTCACTCGTCGTGTACCTCTGATGATTGTATGATGCTCATCCGTATCGTTGACCCGAACACTTGTATGTGTTCCTTTTCTTAATCATCGTCCGATACACGTCCGTATCTTCGACTTGGCCACCCGTCGTGTTCCTTTGATGATTGTCCGATGCTCGTCCGTATCATTAACCCGAACACTTGTGTGTGTTCCCTTATTAATCATCGTTTGATACTCATCTGTATCGTCGCCTTGCTCACTCGTCGTGTACCTCTAATGATTTTTCGATGCTCGTCTGCATCGTTGACTTTTGACAGCCGTCCGTGTCCTTTCAGCACTCGTCCGTGTTTGAACCTTTGCTTCAATACCCGTCCGTATTGACTTTTGACACCCGTCCGTGTCCTTTTAGCACTCGTCTGTGTTTGAACCCTTACTTAAATACCCGTCCGTATTGACTTTTGACACCCGTCCGTGTCCTTTCAGCACTCGTATGTGTTTGAACTCTTACTTCAATACCTATTTGTATTGACCTTTGACACTCGTCCGTGTCCTTTCAACTCCCGTCTGTGTTTTCTTTCCATACTCGTCCGTATGGTCCTTGATAATCGTCCATATCCCTATTTCGATACACGTCGTATCAATCCATGCAATTATTTGCTGATACTTCTAGAAGGGTTTATATCCCTTTTCTTCTTCATTCAGCGTGCAAATTTTCTGGTTGTTTTGGTATTCAATCACAATTTACCTTGATCGTATGAATAGTCATTGCTTTCATCCTTCTCAGGTTAACAGATGATTGAATAGGGGCAGCTGTAACGCCCCAAAATTTTCCCTCTTGTTGTTGCCTAGCTTATGTTTCATTGCATTGCATTTAGACCTCATTTCATTTCATATATCATCTCATGTTGCATAAGGGCATGTGATTAGTGGATTGCAGAGCATTGACTATTCAAAGCCAGAGAGCAAGAGCCAAGGGTCTCCCAATAAGCCTCAAGGGTCTCTTATATCATATATGATCTCATTTTATCCTACAAGTCATTGAAAGATGGGAATTCATCAAGAAAGTTAGACAATTCATCATCACCTAACCAAAAGCAGTCAAAATTAGGGTTTTGGATTCAAGCCCTCTCCTGATGAATTTTTGGTTCAAACTTGATCTCAATGTTTTCTACATGATATTAAGTATCTAAGGATGGAAGATTGCTCATTGGTTCATTTCAGAAGAGGTTCAATTGGTCTGTTGCTTGAGAATCAAGAAATTGGGGAAAAAGTCAACTATGCAGTGAAAAAGTCAACTCCTGACTTTTTAAGATCAAATTCATGAAATTCAAGTTAAATATGTTCATTGGACAAAATTTGGTCAAGAAATGATGGAGGACTCATGAAAAATCAAGAAAGGTGCAAAGTTGCCATTTTTAGAAACTTAGGGTTTCCAAAAATGGCAAGTTTTGGACCATTTTGCACTACACTTTAAGGTTTCCTTTCTCCAAGATAAAAGCTCCAAACTTCAGGCTCAAGTTGAGCCAATTAAAGATCACACTCTAAGCTTCAAATCCATATAAAGAACTCTTCCATTGGGTCAAAATTGAGGGAGTTATGATCAATCAAAGTTTGGTAAAATCAAGGCAAAAACCAAGTCATGGCAAGGCAAGTTCAGGCCTCCAGGCCATAATTTCATCAAACACTTGGTGTGCCAAACATCAAGCCATTTTTCTCATTGAATAAAGCTTCAAATAAAAAAATTTGAACATCAAAGTTGTTCCTCTCCATGTCCTCTTCAATTTTGATGTTGGACATTTTTCCATTTGAACAAGTTATGAGATAGTTATGATGGTCCAAACATAAGGGTTTCATGCTGAAAATCCACAAGGCCATTGTCATGCACACTATGCAGGTTGCCAGGCCCATGATGCAGTCCCACATACATGACTTTCAAGCTGTTTTTCATCCTATTCCAAACCTCTATTCAATCCAAAATTCACACCAATCATGTTCTTGATGTTCCCTCTTTCCATAACCATCAAAACCACATCATTCCATGCCTTATACATAAAGAAATTCCTCCTCAAACATCAACATTTTCACTGATTTGTTTGGCTTCCAAGAATAGAAGGATTTACATGGTTTGTTGTTGTTTCATTTGGTTTGCGCGCATGCCTCCATGCCATCCACATTGCCATTAAAAGCCAAACACCATCCTTACACATACATGTACATGTCATACTATCATACACCAATGAGGAAATACCAAGCTTGTCTTGCAAGTTTCTGCAGCAGCAATATAACCTCAACACCATTTCATTTCACATCCTTACCATGAGCTCTCCACACCATAGCCAAGCTCTCTAACTCGATCTTAACTAACTTGACTCAGTTATTTAGCTCAGAACTCACTTAACTCGCTCATTTAACTCACCTTCTAACTAACTAACCACACTAGTTAACTCCCTAACTCAACATACATAAGCAAACTCTCACAGATTTTCACATAACACTTCATTTTTGCTCGAATTCTCTCACATTCCATAAACTCTCATTCTCACGATCTTCTCTGAAATTCTCTTTCTCTCTGCATCATCTTCATCTACATTCATCATTGTCTTCATCAATGGCTCATCCGTGAGCAAGAACAAGGAAGATTGAGATCATTTCTTCAAGTGTAGCTTCATTGTATTTGGAATTTAATTATGCTCCTATCAAGATTCAAGACTCCATAAGAATTTATTTTGCTCAATTGAAGTTCAGGATCACAACTACACCTCTGGTTTTCTTTTGATTCGAGCTTCTTCAAGTTTCAGGTTCAACATTTGTCAACTTTTTCTTGCATTTAATCACTGATTTTATCTTGTTTTTCTGTTGATTGAAGCTTACTAGAAGCAATGTAACATCTTCGGCTAGTGATAGGCTCATTAGGAGCATAGTTGTGAAACTTAGGGCAAAATGTTTGTGATCATTTCTTGCTGTGTGTGCTTGGTTTGGAGATTTCAGCGTGAGATTCGTAATGTGCATGAGATCCTCTTTCGAATGGTGTATGGTTTATGATTTTCTGGAAGGTTTGAGGAGTTGCAGGTGACGGAGATGGCCGGTGAAGACGACCGGAGGTCGTTCTCTGGCCGGTGAGGGTGCGCAGTTAGGGTTTCTCAACTTTATATCATGGTCGTCCGATCCATTTCATCCAACGCTTCTTAAAGTGCCAACGCATTAAAAAATCATGTGACATGTGCGTGCTTTTTTTTTGTCTCAGACAATCATATGTGTGTGAGTGCGTGGTAACTATTGTGTGCATGCTTTGTGTTTCGTTGGAACATGCTACTTTTCTTGCTTGATTGATCATGTGGTGGTAAATGAGTCAAATGTTTGACTGGGCATACACCTGAACACACACAAACACGCGTTGTTAATGGAATGAACTTAATTGATATCTGCATGCCCATTTTTAAGCCCAATATTGTTTTACACTAATATTCTACTTTCGCCACACCCCATGCACTCTTTTATTTGTATTTTAATTTTCTTTTTTCATATTGCTTCATTTTCTTATTTTAAAAATACTAAAATACATTAAAAAATTCAATAAAAATTCATACAGTATCTTTATGCATTAAACAAATTTTCCATATTTTTTATTTCTGATTTTATTTTATTTTGGCATCATTTTCATATTTTCTTTTTAATTTCCTTTTTAAATTATGTCCTTCATTGATACTTGACCTTTCTCATTTTGTTTCTCTTAACTCATACCATCTTTTGCATTCATTCTTTTTGAATTAATTAAATAATACCTTAAAGCATATAAAAAAATTTTCTTTTATTTTTAGAATCATTTTTTCATAGCATTTGAATCATGTCTTTGTGCATAATTCATTGTTGACCTAGTGTGACTTTGTTGCTCATTTGAACCATTTCCTTTTTGAGTTTTGGTGTGAGTTTTTGACATGTGACTTGCTTCTGAGCTAAGTACTTTGTGTTTTAATTTCATAATTTTTCCAAGTCTTCTTCTATTTTTATTTTGTTTGATGGTTATAGGTCATATTTGTGTGTTATTATTGAGCTTTTCACTCTTAATTGATTGGGAGGCACTTGTGCCATTGCATTGTGACTTGTATGATCATTTTATAGGTTATTTTATAAGCATTACAGGTCACTCATGTTATATTATAGGTCACTTGTCCTTCTATTTTGGTTCATAAATGTTTGTTGATTATGTGAGCTATTTTAACCTAATTGTATGCATTCTTCTTCTATGTGTCTTAACATGTTTTGTATGCATCTTGGTGGCAACTTTCTAGCATTCTAATATGATCAAGCATATCATACACTACTGCCTTGCATCCATTCTTATCCATGTTCATGTTTCATGCCTTATTCATAACTTGCATTACAAGTATGCCTTTTTGTTTGAATTTCCACTTGATTTCTCTTCCTCTTAATCTCTAATGTGACTTGTGTATGAATCAAACTTGTTCATTTCTGCATTCTCATGTCATCTTATAACATGTATGCTACTGATCCATGACAACTTGCATCCATAATTGCCTGTTTTCTCTTATTTGTTATTTGTTTTGTAAGTGGATAATATTGTGCATTCTTGTGTGACATTGTTCTACTTCTTCTCACTTCTTCTTCTTGAGTTTTATTTTCACATAAAGGATGTTAATTCATGAATACATAATGACATGTATGAAGTGTTTTCCTACTAGTTGTGGTGCTTCATGTTGCATCATTGCTTGTTTTGCATCTCTTAAATATTCATGACACATCTTTAGTGCATATCATTGCATTCCTTTGATGTTTGGTAGATTGTTTAGGCATAAATTATTATTGTAAGCCTTCGTAACCATTGGTAGATGTAAATAGGCTTTGCTACTGTCCTAGGTCAGTATCAACCTTTAGTGATCTTTTCTTTTTAGGTTTAACACTTTAGAAGCTTCTTAGTAGTTTCTTTAGAACACTAGGACTTGTGTGAATACATCTTTCACTTGTACTTCAATATTTGAATTGTTTTGGTACTAACCACTTTGTGTAGGGGCTATGGTAAGTCTTGAGTATGTGGATGCTTATCCATACTCATATCCTTTCTCTTTTATCTCTTTTATTCATTTTACTTGTGTTTGATAAGCATTTCAATGCTTTCCTTGTACAATATTTTCTTCATCCCTCTTTAAGATCAACTTAACTTCCATCTTGGAAGTAAGTTGTTTCTTATCTTCTTCTTCTCTTCTTTTAGATTAGAATTCTCATTCCACACTTAACTCTTAGGATCTCCAAGCATGACAACTTTAGGGTGAGTCTTAGTTCCCTTTAGTTTTCACCTTTTTCTTCCATTTGAGTCTCTCTCTTCTCATCTCAAAACAAATGCAAAAACACCTAATAAAGGCATAACCTATATTGTATTTGAGCCTTTCATGTGAGAATAAGATAGTGAGGGGTCTTCTCTCACTTTCTTAGAATGTTTAGCATACGTCCCGTCTTGGGTCGATATACGAGGCATTCGATCCTACATGAAAGACTTAAATACAATATGAGTTGTAAATACACCAATAATCAAAACACTTTTCAAAATACAAAAACAAACAAACAATTCTCTTCTCATCTCCTTCATTCTATTCCTTAAGGATTCATCACGTTCGTTCCACCGCAAACAGGTAACGCCTATGTCTCCATACAACGAGCTGCAACACCTAACTGCTGGAACGCGCACTCTAACGTTTCCATTAAAAAACACAAACAAAGTAACCCTTGTTGAGCTGAACTACATTTTCTTTTATTCTTCCTTCTTGTCTGATTGAAGATACGTAGGCACGAGATGCGATATCTCGACGAGCAACTTTTCCCCGTAGTCCGTCGAACTACGTTGACTCTGACTTTCCCATTGCACTGAGGGAATTGTAGGCCTAGGACAACGATAATGTCCTATCAAGTCACTTCTTTTCCTTTTATTCCCCGTTTCTCCGTTCTTTCCGGTACCGTTCCTTCTTCTTTCCAGCTGCAGCGGAGCTCCGGACGATGACACCCTTTGATCGAGACAACAAGCGTGGATCCCATCGGGTACGATGGACGTGAGGGGGTGCTAATACCTTCCTCTCGCGTAACTGACTCCCGAACCCAGATTCTTGGTCGGAAGACCATGCTCTTTCCTTCTCTCAGGTTTATGCAGTGTTTCCTTTCCCTTTCTTGGGATAAATACACATTGTTGGCGACTCTGTTTCCGCGCCACTTTCGCCTTTGTACTTGGATGAAAATCCCGGGAGCGACACCGTCATTCTTTTTTCTTCGATTAGGTTCATTTCATCGTATCTGCGTTGACATCATTCAGCTTCTGTTAGCTTGGTTTCCATCAAGATTCTTATTGATGGTATCTCTACTTCTATGGGGAGCACTGCTTCCATGCCATATACTATAGAGAAAGGGGTTTCCCCTGTTGAAGTTCTGACGGATTTGCGATAACCGTAAAGAGCAAATGGTAGCATCTCAGGCCAATCCTTGTAGGTTACAACCATTTTTCGAATGATCTTCTTGATATTTTTGTTAGATGCTTCTGTCGCTCCATTCATTTTAGCCCTGTAGGGAGATGAGTTATGGTGTTCAATTTTGAACTCAACACATACTTCTTTCATCATCTTGTTGTTCAGGTTTGATCCATTATCAGTAATGATCTGGCTTGGAACACCATAACGGCAGATGAGATTGTTTTTGATAAATCGGACCACCACTTGTCTGGTTACATTTGTGACGCCCCCAATCTATACCCCCAATTAAATAAAGCGGTAAAAGAAAATTCAAAATTTCATCAGAGTACATTTAGATTATCATGGCATAGACGGGGGAAATCATATTATATAGAAACAAAGCATACAACACCTGCCCATAAAGATATGCAACAGTGGGGTAGCAATCAACAGAGGAACTCAGTTCCTTACAACCATATTTCAGATTTAGAATAAAAGCAGAAAATCTAAAACTGAATATCATATATATATATATATATATATATATATATATATATATACATAGTACAGATAATCACAAACGGCCTTCCTAACTACCCGGTGTCACATATCAGAGCCGACTGACAAAAGAATGAAGTCCTAAGCTTCACAAAAAGACCTCCAGCAACTTTAATCTGCAATTCCTCATAGAGCATTATAAAACAGCAGAAGGGTGAGAAAAACAATCATAATATAATTGCATACAATTATATATAACACAGAATACACATATATATATGGTTCTCACCATAACTCATACATCACTAAGGTATACTAACCACACACAATACAAGTATCACCAACACATATCCATATATCAGTTTATCCACAATTCCACACATAAACAACCATTAATGATTTATGCAAATGCAAGAGACCGACACAACGACTCTATGCATATGCACATGCGATACCGACTTCCAATGTTTCTCATCACTAGTTCACTCAGGAACTCTGCTGGAATCATCGCTCGTTACTTAATGTAACTCCCCGTCGGGCATACGATGTTCCCCGTCGCTCACACCTCTTTGTATAAGGCACACGACGTTTATGGATCGCTCACACCTCTTTGTATAAGGCACACGACCCGGTCGCTCACACCTCTTTGTATAAGGCACACGATCGTCTATTGTTAGTTCTGCAGCTATGTAGTATTTGTGTTGGCTAAATTTTGTTAAAACCTATATGATAGCTTTATGTCACTCAAGTTGTTCTAACATGCTGTTATGCACTAACTAGTTATGTTCAGTATCTGTCATATTAGATTAGTTGCAGGTTGTGGAGATGTCAAGTGTGATGTCTTGACATGTAATGCTGCACTAATCTGATTTGAGTGCATGGTTGTTTTAAGGTGTTGCTGGTTTGCTGTCATGTGATGGTTAATCAAGATGTTCTAACTTACTGCATTCAACATGTCGAATAAAGATGTCCCATCCTGGATCATAGGACATCGCACCTGTGCTGAGCTGACAGTTAAATTCTGTTATGATTTAACAGATGCAGAATATTCTGGGAATATTATGTTACTCTTTGTGGAGCTGTTTTGTTTGGTCTGGAAGATTCAAGTCAGAATCAAGAGGAATAATGACTCTCTAAATTATGGAGATAATTTAGGAAAGATTTGATTGAAGACCTATTTTGGTGCAGAAGTTATTGCAGATTTTTAACACCAGTTTTATTGTGATTTGAAGCCCAAATCTAGTTGGGATGTAGGTTATAAATAGGAGTGTTTGTAACCTGATTTAACAACGATTCCAAGATGTAAAATTATTAGGGTTTCGTTATTGTGAACCACTCTCTAGGAGAGTTGGTACGTGTGAACCACCCGGTTTGTGGGTTGGTCATTGTGTGTATCTCGAAGCCTGTAGGTAAGAGATGTATTGTTCTTGGAGGAAGCTTTTAAGCAACCTCAAGATGGTGTCCTTGGTCAAGAGTCTTGGCTGAGTATTAGCATATGAGAGAATCTTCTATGTTTATGTGTTTGAAGAATTGTTGGAAATCAAGTTGTTGACGCAGTGGCTGAGATGTTGACTGCTAGACATCATTGCGATGATTGGAAGGGAGATGGAGTCTCTTACCTAGGGAGGACTTAGGTAGAAGGGTCATTGGGTAGGTATTAAGTGAGAAGTTGTAAACGGGGGAGTTTAGCTTTGAATTGATACTGCTAATAGTGAACTTCATTCCTGGCTTGGTTTGCCCCCAGATGTAGGTTGTTAGAATGAACTGGGTGAACAAATCCTGTGTGTTTTGTTTTCTTTTCAGTACCATGTTTTTTGTTATATACCTTGACATGTTTGTTCATGTCAGACCAGATGTCGAATTTCATGTTATAGGACATCTGAATTCTGCACATGTACCAGAATTTCAATTGGTATCATAGCAGGTCATTCTGTTCTGTATCTGGATGAGATCCGAGGGAAGATACTTTCTGGTTCATGGTCAAGGTAGAAGTTTTCTACTGAAAAGTTGTTTGGACTTGGAGAAGTTCATATAGTTGTGAGAATGGTCCCTAGAAGTGGAGGATGGACTGTTCGTGACAGGCAGTGGCATGTGATGAAGGCTTGGAGTTTTGGTTGAAAAGCTGTCGTGTTGTGGTTATGTGTGGTTTGATTTATTTTCTTACCTATGTTAACCTATTGCACATGGAGTGGCGTGGGTTATTATGTTTTGCCTGAAGGTTGTAGAGGAGTTTTCTGGTGTGTATTCCGCTGCATATATATTTCTGATGGAAAATTCCTGGTTGTTCATATTGCTGAGGGAGATTTTACAACATCTACGAAAGAAGTGGCTAGTTCTTTTGTTGATGTGTCTTATAAGATGTTCTGACATCTTATTAGGGCAAACAGGATCTGTTTCCTTGGTTGTTCCACTACATGAGGTTCTGATTGAAGAGCTCTAGAAGTATGGGATTTTGGAGTTATGATTAAAGGAAGATTGTAGTTGTCCTTGCTTGTTTTCTGTTCTTGTAGATGTCAACCGGTGTGATGTCACATAGCATTCCAAAGTTGGGAGCAGAGGGATGTCTTTGTGATGGTTGAGTTTTGTATGAGTGGTTTCATCATGTATGCTGAAGTCAGATTGAAAGGTTAGATGAATTATCAAACTCATGCTCTAGGGGTTTGATGATTTCTTGTTGATTAAGTTATTGAAGACACTTGATATGGTGATCAAGTCCAATCAAGGCAACTGAGTCATGTTCTGGAGTCTTCTAGTTATTCTTCAGGCTAGGAGGTGCTTCCTAGGAAGCATAGGGTTGAAGCCCGTGGAGGTGATTTATGTTCACCTTTCACAAAAACAGCAAGGAAGGATGCATCTCTCTTGACCCTAAGAGTGAATCCAATCTGTTTGAAGATTTGTTGAGGTAAAGAAGACTTGTTCAGAGAAAGTCTTAGTTACTTGAGTCAAGAGTGGCAACCTTGGTATCTCAACATTGTCATTAAAAAAGATACTTGCAACAAGACTGAATACTTTATAAATGTTCATGACATGATCTGGTGGAGCTCAGCTACAGCAGTGAAGAAGGGTTATTGTATAAGGATTTAAGATCAATTGCTATTTGTGAAATCCACAAGTATTTAATTGATTATCCTTGAGATTCAAGAGTGGGGATGTTCTGACATCTTTTCATTAGAGGTTTGAAGAATCATGGGAGGGGTTCTACATTTGCTCACAAGTTGCCTAGGTGTTGACCTGAGATTATTGCTTAGCATCTGTCCCTAGAAAGTATTGTGGATGACTTGTCCAGACGGTGGCGCTGTTGAAGATGAAGATGGAAGACTATGAAGACATCATAATCTTGATGGTTACAACTTGGATCAGTTTATTTCTGATCTAAGTGGTTTGGAGCATGGTGTTTGCTCTGGTTGTGAAGGTCGAGGATAAGTGGCAGTTATCTCTGGCTTTCTACTGACGGCTCTACTAAGGGAAGTGACATTCTTTGGTATAGCTATGGGGTAGTCTTGAACTACTTATTTTCTGAAGATTCAGATGTGGTAGGTTTGAAGTCTTTGGAGTTTCTAAGCAGGATGGAGGTTGTCTACTCAAACTTGATTGTTGAATCAAGTCTATGAGAGCATGGAAATCTGTTTCTGTAAAGGGAGGAGGTTCTTCTGAGTGGCAGAAGGAGGAGCTGAATTCAACAGTTGGGTGTCATAATGTTCTGACATCTAGCTTAACATCAGAAGTCTTAGTTGGTGATGTGGCACATCAGCTTATGATAGGGTGATCTACAGGAATGAACAATAGGATGTTTCAAAAAGATTGTTCTCATGGCAGTTTGCGGGAGCTGCAGGAAGGAGAAGATGTTACATGACCATGGCTTAGGGAGTCTAAGTGTGTTTGCTATTGAGCAATTGGAACATGTGACTTGAAGATCAAGTTTCCTTGGTGGATCAGGATATCTTTGTGAGAGTTCTGACAAATGTGAAAAAGATCAAAATGTGGCATTTGGTTGTTTTCATATGAGGATTCGTGAATGAGGTGATCAAACTGTGGCATTTGGTTGATCTCAGAAGTGGTTTCGAAGAATCAAGATAATCAGAGTGTGGCAGCTGGTTATTATTGAGGATTGTCTTGGAACAAGTTACTCTGGGGCAGAAGGGTGATGAGTTGAAGACTCAAGGAGATTATTCTTCTTGAAGGTGGATGAGAGTTTATTTCTCTAGTTCTTTGGATTACTATGCTATAGTAAGTCCAGTTGGTGGAGCATATCAAAAATCATGGTGATGATGTCTTGGTGTGTGGCAAATGGTCTAACTTGGTGTTGGAACATTATCTGGGTTGGATTTCCTTGGTGAAGGAGGATTGTGGTCTGGTTCAGGAGCTTGGTGCCTACATTATACCTAAGGAGCGTCTACATAGTCATACGGGAGAATGATGAAGTAGAAGGTTTGCCTTGGATGGAGAATGTAGAGAAGACTGAAGCACATCAGGTATTGATTGATTGAAAGTCTGAAGGTGAAGATACTCATCAACTGATCAGGAGTATTCCAAATTATCATACGGGAGAATGATAGGGAATGATTGCCTTTGGAGAGTTGGGTGAGAGAATACTGTTCCTGTGTTCTTGTGATCTTCTGTGATGTTATGTGTTTTTGTTCTGGTTGTTTTTGGTCCCTTGGCTTAAGAGGGAGCTTGGAGATTCTGTTTTTATTTGGAATATGGTGTTTTTCTTAGTGCAGATGGATTCTGTTCATGATGTCAAGACTAATGTCTTAACATCTGCTGATAGAACATTCTGTTCAGAATGTTATGGTTTTTGTCTCCAGAGAACACAAGCTTCTATCTGATATATGTATTGTTGTGGTACATGGTTTGCTTGAGGGTCAAGCAGTAGGTGAATGTGTTCAGTAGGTGTGTTGAACAGAGGGTGCGCACTTGAAGACATGAAGATGCGTCTTGTGTTTTCCATTCATTTTGGGTGTTCTTCTTGCAATGGAGCATTGGTTATCCATGTCAGGGAGAGTACTGTATACTGTCAGATTGTACAAGCTTATGAGTTGGATGTGTTCTGCTACTGACCTGCTTGCTGTTGGTTGATTGTCCTTAGAAGCATAATTGCTTGGTTTGGTATATTATGGCTAAAAAAGGGGAGAATTAAGAAGTAGTAGTGTTCCTTGGTTGTTTCCTTGAGGGGGAGCTGGTTGTGGGGTTGTATGGATATTGCTCTGGTGGGCTATTGCTTTGTCAAATATGGCTAAAAAGGGGGAGAGTGTGTGATTGCATGATGTGCTGATATCTGATGTCCCATTTGATGTTCTAACATTTATTTGTGATTGCTAGTTGGTAAATGTTGTTGTGAAGTTGCTGCTGTGTGAGGTTGTGTATGTGTGCAGATGAAGATTGAGTGCTGATCTGCTTGTGTAGGTGTTGCAGTGAGGTTGTGTATGTGTGCAGATGAAGATTGAGTGCTGATAATTATTTTATCTACTACTGATGTGTGTGACTATCTTCTGCTGCTGATATATTTGATATGATATGATGGTTTTAGCCAAAATTTGCCAAAGGGGGAGTTTGTTAGTTCTGCAGCTATGTAGTATTTGTGTTGGCTAAATTTTGTTAAAACCTATATGATAGCTTTATGTCACTCAAGTTGTTCTAACATGCTGTTATGCACTAACTAGTTATGTTCAGTATCTGTCATATTAGATTAGTTGCAGGTTATGGAGATGTCAAGTGTGATGTCTTGACATGTTATGCTGCACTAATCTGATTTGAGTGCATGGTTGTTTTAAGGTGTTGCTGGTTTGCTGTCATGTGATGGTTAATCAAGATGTTCTAACTTACTGCATTCAACATGTCGAATAAAGATGTCCCATCCTGGATCATAGGACATCGCGTCTGTGCTGAGCTGATAGTTAAATTCTGTTATGATTTAACAGATGCAGAATATTCTGGGAATATTATGTTACTCTTTGTGGAGTTGTTTTTTTTGGTCTGGAAGATTCAAGTCAGAATCAAGAGGAATAATGACTCTCTAAATTATGGAGATAATATAGGAAAGATTTGATTGAAGACCTATTTTGGTGCAGAAGTTATTGCATATTTTTAACACCAGTTTTATTGTGATTTGAAGCCCAAATCCAGTTGGGATGTAGGTTATAAATAGGAGTGTTTGTAACCTGATTTAACAACGATTCCAAGATGTAAAATTATTAGGGTTTCGTTATTGTGAACCACTCTCTAGGAAAGTTGGTATGTGTGAACCACCCGGTTTGTGGGTTGGTCATTGTGTGTATCTCGAAGCCTGTAGGTAAGAGATGTATTGTTCTTGGAGGAAGCTTTTAAGCAACCTCAAGATGGTGTTCTTGGTCAAGAGTCTTGGCTGAGTATTAGCATATGAGAGAATCTTCTATGTTTATGTGTTTGAAGAATTGTTGGAAATCAAGTTGTTGACGCAGTGGCAGAGATGTTGACTGCTAGACATCATTGCGATGATTGGAAGGGAGATGGAGTCTCTTACCTAGGGAGGACTTAGGTAGAAGGGTCATTGGGTAGGTATTAAGTGAGAAGTTGTAAATGGGGGAGTTTAGCTTTGAATTGATACTGCTAATAGTGAACTTCATTCCTGGCTTGGTATGCCCCCAGATGTAGGCTGTTAGACCGAACTGGGTGAACAAATCCTATTTGTTTTGTTTTCTTTTCAGTACCATGTTTTTTGTTATATACCTTGACATGTTTGTTCATGTCAGACCAGATGTCGAATGTCATGTTATAGGACATCTGAATTCTGCACATGTACCAGAATTTCATCTATAATCATCGCTCACACCCCACACGGGCACACGACATTATAGCGGATTTCCTCTGGAATCAATCCGTCACTCAGGACGTCACAACAATGCATATCATGATGCTCAGCATGCCATTACTCATGACATTCAAATGCACACATATATGCAACCATCTCACTTAACATAAATCATGCTTTGCAATTTAAGCCCAAAACAATGCATTTAATTGCCATACGGCCACCAATCGTCTCAACACCATCTAAACACATACATTTACATCATACAACAGCACCTTGCATTATACACATCAATTATGCACAGTTACAACGACAAAAGTCGACAAACCGACACTATTCCAAATTCCCGACATAATTAAATCGGCTAACAATTTCCAAATCATCATAATAAGAAAGTACAGCTCAATAGCTTTCCAACGATACCAAGAATGTAAAAATCGGATAAACGGAACACAAGTTACGAAAGAAAAACGAAACCGATATTTTGAAAAGTCTCATTTTATAATTATCCTGACCATACGCGTATTACCCTGAGCCATACGCGTATGGGCAGAGATTCATTTTTCCCAAAATTCACGTGTAAAAATCCTTACGCGTATGCCCAACACCGTACGCGTATGCCCTAAAATGTTACGCGTACCATACGCAAATGGGCAGATGGCCGAGAAAATTGAAGATCCATACGCGTAATGGCCCATGCCTCGCCCATGTTACGCGTAATGCCAAGGTCCATACGCGTATGAACATGCCCCATACGCGTATGACCTGGAAAAACCAGAAGAAAATTCTGCAGAAAATTGTGTTACGGGTTTCAACCCAATATTCTCCAAATCATCATCCAATACTCAGAAAAACACCAATACAACGTCTAACAACCTGTATCTATCATGTACCAACAATAATGAACACTAAAAACATAATTTCCAACACATTTAATCGATTTCTAATCAATTTTACATAATATGGGTTTTTACTAAATTTTTCCATTTCAATCCAATAACAACCACAAACACACATACATAATCATACACAAGCATATAATAATCGAGTTTCGCACCCTTACCCGATTAAATCGATTCTAGAAGTTGATTTCTTGATTTCCAAGATTTTCTCACTTTTTTCTTCTCTTCTTCTCTTTTCTCCCCTTTTTCCTTCTTCTCTTTTTCTTTCTCTCTATTTTTCTCTCTTTCTATTTTCTATTCTTACTATCTAAATGAAAATATTATGAAATGACCAAAATACCCCCACACTCAAATATCTCGCAAACGTTCCCAAAACCCGATAAAATATCACAACATTGAAAACTAACATATTTTCACATAAAAGTCAAAAATAAAATAAAATAATAATAAAATAATCAAAACGACTCGATTAAATAAAAACTGACAAAACTGGGGCGTTACAACACTCTCCCACTTAGAAATTTTCGTCCTTGAAAATATACCTGAGACGAACAACTCCGGATACGGCTCCCGCATCCGACTGTCCAACTCCCACGTCAAATTGCCCTCAGCAGCGCCTCCCTACGCCACTTTCACAAGTGCAATACCTTGCCTCTCAACCGCTTCACCTCGCGATCCAAAATCCTAACTGGTAATGCCTGAACCGTAAGGTTCTCCCTTACCTCAACCTCATCCATCGGAATCACATACGACGGATCCGGAACATACTTCCGAAGCTGTGAAACATGGAACACATCGTGCAAATTCGACAGATTCGGCGGCAACGCCACCCTATAAGCCACAGCACCCACTCTCGCGGATATCTGGTAAGGACCAATAAACCGAGAAGTAAGTTTCTTCGATTTCAATGCACGACCCACACCCGTTACCAGCGTAACCCTTAGAAATACATGATCGCCCTCTTGGAACTCAAGATATTTTCGTCTCCACTCATGATAACTCTTTTACCTACTCTGAGAAGCCTTCATTTTCTCTCGAATAAGCTTCACTTTCTCCGTCGTCTGTTGAACCAACTCTGGTCCAACCACCGAACTCTCCCCTGATTCGTGGCAACACAAAGGTGTTCGACACCTTCATCCATACAGTGCTTCAAATGGTGTCATTACAATACTAGAATGGAAACTGTTATTATACGTGAATTCAATCAATGCAAGATAACTATCCCACGCACCACCTTGTTCCAAAACACAAGCCCTCAACAAATCTTCCAACGACTGAATCGTTCTCTCCGTCTGTCCATCCGTCTGCGGATGATAAGCCAAACTCAATCTCAATTTAGAACCCAATGCCTTCTGTAAACTTTCCCAAAATCTCGAAGTAAACCTAGGATCTCGATCAGAAACAATACTCAATGGAACCCCATGCAATTTCACAATCACACTGATGTAAATCTCCGCCAACCTCTCCAAAGTAAAACTGATGTCAATCGAAATGAAATAAGCCGATTTAGTCATCCTATCAACAACCACCCAAATAGCATTATGCCCTCGCTGAGTATTCGGCAACCCCGTTACAAAATCCATGGAAATGCTATCCCACTTCCACTCAGGAATATCCAACGGCTGCAACAAACCACTAGGCCTCAGATGTTCCACCTTCGATTTCTGACAAGTCAAACATGCATAAACAAACTGAGCCACATCTCTTTTCAATCCAGACCACTAGAAAATCTTCTTCAAATCTTGGTACATTTTATTCGCTCCCGGATGTATACTCAAATTACTCTGGTGTCCTTCCTCCAAAATCATCCATTTCAACTCTGCATCGTCAGGAATACAAATCCTACCTCAGAATCTCAAAACACCATTAATATCCACTGTAAAATCACTACTCGCATCTTTTTCTCCCACCAGCATCAAATCCACAAATTTCACATCTGTCTTCTGTTTCCCACTAACAGTCATCAGAAAATCATTAGTAATCGTTAGCATTCCAAGCCTCACGCTATCCGACGTCACTTCATATACCAAACTCAAATCTCTAAACGATTCCAAAAGTTCCCACTCCTTAACCATTAAAGCGGACATATGCAACAATTTCCGACTCAAAGCATTGGCTACCACATTAGCATTGGCTACGTTGCCTCATATTTAGCTCTTTCTGATCAAACAAATATTTCAAACTTTTGTGATCACTAAAGACTTTAAATCTTGCACCGTAGAGATAATGCCTCCAAATCTTCAACACAAAAACCACAGCCGCTAATTAAAGATCATGAGTAGGATAATTTTTCTCATGCACTCTCAATTGCCTTGAAGCATAAACCACCACCTTACCTTCCTGCATCAGAACACCACCTAGACCAATCAAAGAAGCATCACAATAAACCACAAATGGTTCATTAGGATTCGGAAAAATCAAAATCAGAGCTATCGTCAATCTTCTCTTCAGCTCATTAAAACTCTCCTCGCACCGAATATCCCAAATGAACGCTTGCCCCTTACAAGTCAACTGGGTCAAAGGAAGTGCTAGCTTAGAAAAACCTTCAATAAACCTTCGATAATATCCGGCCAAACCCAAAAAGCTTCAAATTTCAGTAACAGATCTCGGAGCCTCCCATTGTAGAACTGCTTCTACTTTAGATGGATCCACAGAAATACCATTACCTGAAATCACGTGTCCAAGAAAACTCTCCTCCGACAACCAGAATTCACACTTAGACAATTTTGCAAAAAGCTTTCTTTCTTTCAAAACCTGCAAAACAATACGCAAATGCTCCGCGTGCTCCTCCCGAGACTTAGAATAAATCAAAATGTCATCAATAAACACAACAACAAATCGATCCAAATTCTCGTGAAAAATACGATTCATGTACCCCATAAACACACCTGGAGCATTAGAAACCCCGAACGGCATCACAGAATATTCATAATGACCGTAACGTGTCCTAAAAGCCGTCTTCTGAATATCTTCTTCCTTCACCCTAATCTGATGATACCCTGATCTCAAATCAATCTTACTAAACACACACGTACCAACCAATTGATCCATCAGATCATCAATCCTTGGAAGAGCATACTTATTCTTAATCGTCACCTTATTCAACTGACGATAATCAATACACAATCGCATACTTCCATCTTTCTTTTTCACCAATAAAACTGGAGCACCCCAAGGAGAAACGCTTGGTCTTACAAACCTCTTCTCCAACAACTCACTCAACTGTTTCTTTAACTCAACCAACTCAGATGCCGACATGCGATAAGGCGCCATAGAAACAGGTATAGTACCAGGAACTAGATCTATAGAAAACTCCACCTCTCTCTCTGGCGGCAAATCTGAAATATCCTCAGGAAACACTTCCGGAAATTCACACACAACAGGAAACACATCAAGTGAAACTTGACTATCCACAGTCAAAGATGCAAACAACCCAAACAACTGAGCTTCATCCGCCAAAAGTCTCTTCAACTCTTTGGTAGATAAGAAACTCGAGTCTTCGTCTTCCTCAAGAGAAAGAAACCTTACAAACTTATGATAACAATCAATATGAACCCGATTGAATTGCAACCAATTCATTCCCAGAACCACATCTAAACCCTCCAACGGTAAACACACCAAATCCATCTCAAAGTCTTTACCATAAATGGTCAAAGGACAACTTAGACAAACCACCGAAGTAGTTACTGACCCCATTGCTGGAGTATCAATAACCATTTCACCACCCATCGAAGACAACACAAGATTCAAACGCTTCGCGCACTCAGACGAAATAAACGAATGAGTCGCTCCCATATCAATAATAGCAACTAAAGGAGTACTATTAATAAAACAAGTACCTCTGATCAGACGATCTGCACTTGAAGTCTGAGTTCCCGCCTAGGCAAAAACTTTCCCACCAGCTGGAGCTTGCTTCGGTTTCGGACACTTTGTACTAACATGTCCTAGCTCACCACAATTGAAACACTTCACCACATTCCTCTTACAATCAGCTGCAATGTGCCCTACACCTCCACAGTTAGAACACTTCCTAAAATCTTTCTTACATTCGAACTGACGATGTCCCACATCACCACATCTATAACATCTCAAAGGACCAGACATTCCTCCTCCACCTGACCTTTTTCTCAAAATTTTCCCTTTGTTTACCTTAATCAGCTGGTGTTACATAAGGACCACCACAGAACTGTTGCTTCCCTTTCCTCTCGCTCACACTCTTATAGTGAGTAGAACGAGCCTTACTATCCGCCTCATAAATCCTACAACAATCCACCAAATCATAAAACCTCTGAATCCTTTGATAACCAACTGCATGATTTATCTCAGGACGCAATCCATTCTCATACTTCACACACTTAGAAAATTCCGCGGTCGCTTCAGCATAATGAGGATAAAACTGCACAAGTTCCACAAACTTAGCAGTATAATCAACAACAGACATATTACCTTGTTTCAGTTCCAAGAACTCAATCTCCTTCTTTCCTCTTACATCTTCAGGAAAATACCTCCTCAAAATCTCAATGTTAAACACCGCCCAAGTGATCTCCTCCTCTGCAGCTTCCAACACACGACGAGTACTAACCCACCAATTATCAGGTTCTTCCAGTAACATGTGAGTACCCAGTCTCACCTTCTGATCCTCAGCACAATCCATAACCCGAAAAATCCTTTCAATCTCTTTAAGCCAAATCTGTGCACCATCAGGATCATATTTTCCTTTGAAGACAGGCAGTTTGTTCTTCCTGAACTCATCATTACCTGCAGCATTAGGTGCACCCTGCATAGCACGAGCCATAGCTTGCATAGCAGCAGCCAAAGCAGCGTCATTCCTACCAGCCATATTCTGTTCATTTCCAATAACAGCAACTATGGTTAAACAAACAGCTCACCCAACAACAACGACCAACAAGGACCGACACAACTGACACGGACTGGCACAAACTGACATAAACTGGCTCTGATACCACTTAATGTGACGCCCCCAATCTATACCCCCAATTAAATAAAGCGTTAAAAGAAAATTCAAATTTTCATCAGAGTACATTTAGATTATCATGGCATAGACGGGGGAAATCACATTATATAGAAACAAAGCATATAACACCTTCCCATAAAGATATGCAACATTGGGATAGCAATCAACAGAGGAACTCAGTTCCTTACACCCACATTTCAGATTTAGAATAAAAGCGGAAAATCTAAAACTGAATATCATATATATATATATATATCACATGAAAAGTTTGTCATACATCAAGTCATACATGCACAAGCCAAAAGTTATATATATATATATATGTATATATATATATATATACATAGTACAGATAATCACAAACGGCCTTCCTAACTACCCGGTGTCACATATCAGAACCGACCGACAAAAGAATGAAGTCCTAAGCTTCACAAAAATACCTCCAGCAACTCTAATCTGCAATGCCTCATAGAGCATTATAAAACAGCAGAAGGGTGAGAAAAACAATCATAATATAATTGCATACAATAATATATAACACAAAATAGACATATTTATACGGTTCTCACCACAACTCATACATCACTAAGGTATACTAACCACACACAATACAAGTATCACCAACACATATCCATATATTAGTTTATCCATAATTCCACACATAAAGAACCATTAATGATTTATGCAAATGCAAGAGACCGACACAACGACTCTATGCATATGCACATGCGGTACCGACTTCCAATGTTTCTCATCACTAGTTCACTCAGGAACTCTACTGGAATCATCGCTCGTTACTTAATGTAACTCCCCGTCGGGCATACGATGTTCTCCGTCGCTCACATCTCTTTGTATAAGGCACACGACCCGATCGCTCACACCTCTTTGTATAAGGCACACGATAGTCTATAATCATCGTTCACACCCCACACGGGCACACGACGTTATAGCGGATTCCCTCTGGAGTCAATCTGTCACTCAGGACGTCACAACAATGCATATCATGATGCTCAGCATACCATGACTCATAACATTCAAATGTACACATATATGCAACCGTCTCACTTAACATAAATCATGCTTTGCAATTTAAGCCCAAAACAATGCATTTAATTGTCATACGGCCACCAATCGTCTCAACACCATCTAAACACATACATTTACATCATACAACAGCACCTTGCATTATACACATCAATTACGCACAGTTACAACGACAAAAGTCGACAAACTGACACTATTCCAAATTCCCGACATAATTAAATTGGCTAACAATTTCCAAATCATCATAATAAGAAAGTACAGCTCAATAGCTTTCCAACGATACCAAGAATGTAAAAATCGGATAAACGGAACACAAGTTACGAAAGAAAAACGAAACCGATATTATGAAAAGTCCCATTTTACAATTATCCTGACCATACGCGTATTACCCTGAGCCATACGCGTATGGGCAGAGATTCATTTTTCCCAAAATTCACGTGTAAAAGTCCTTACGCGTATGCCCAACACCGTACGCATATGCCCTAAAATGTTACGCGTACCATACGCAAATGGGCAGATGGCCGAGAAAATTGAAGATCCATACGCGTAATGGCCCATGCCTCGCCCATGTTACGTGTAATGCCAAGGTCCATACGCGTATGATCATGCCCCATACGCGTATGACCTGGAAAAACCAGAAGAAAATTCTGCAGAAAATTGTGTTACGGGTTTCAACCCAATATTCTCCAAATCATCATCCAATACTCAAAAAAAACCAATACAACGTCTAACAACCTGTATCTATCATGTACCAACAATAATAAACACTAAAAACATGATTTCCAACACATTTAATCGATTTCTAATCAATTTTACATAATATGGGTTTTTACTAAATTTTTCCATTTCAATTCAATAACAACCACAAACACACATACATAATCATACACAAGCATATAATAATCGAGTTTCTCACCCTTACCCGATTAAATCGATTCTAGAAGTTAATTTCTTGATTTCCAAGATTTTCTCACTTTTTTCTTCTCTTCTTCTCTTTTCTCCCCTTTTTCCTTCTTCTCTTTTTCTTTCTCTCTATGTTTCTCTCTTTCTATTTTCTATTCTTACTATCTAAATGAAAATATTATGAAATGACCAAAATACCCCCACACTCAAATATCTCGCAAACGTTCCCAAAACCCGATAAAATATCACAATATTGAAAACTAACATATTTTCACATAAAAGTCGAAAATAAAATAAAATAATAATAAAATAATCAAAACGACTCGATTAAATAAAAACTGACAAAATTGGGGCGTTACAACATTGGTATATGATACTGCTTTGACCCATTTGGTGAAGTAATTAATGGCTACCAGGATGAACTGATGTCCGTTTGAGGCTTTGGGTTCAATCATGCCAATCATGTTGATTCCCCATATAGAAAAAGGCCAGGAGAAGAAAGAATTTTGAGATGCGTCGGAGGCACTTATGACAGTTCCTCATGTACTTGTAACAATCAGATTCAATTATCAGCCAATAATATCCTGCTCTCAAAATTTTTCTTGCCATTGTATGTCCATTGGCATGAGTGCCAAAGGAGCCTTCATGAATCTCTTTCATTAGCATGTTTGCTTCGTGTCCGTCCACGCATCTGAGCAAAACAATGTCGAAGTTTCTTTTGTAGAGCACATCATTGTTCAGGAAGAAGTTGCCAGCCAGTCTTGTGAGAGTTTTCCTATCTTTTCTTGATTCCCCGTGAGGGTATTCCTATCTTTGAAGGAACCATTTGATATCATGATAACATGGTTTGTCATCAATGACCGCTTCCACTGCAAATATGCAAGCGGGCCTATCAAGGCGCATTATGTCAATCTTAGGTACATCATTCCATTGACTCACACTAATCATGGAGGATAAGGTAGCTAGTGCGTCAGCCATGTGGTTCTCTTCACGAGGAATGTGATGAAAAACAATCTTGTTGAAGAAGGGTAACGACCTTCTTGCGTAGTCTTTCTAAGGAATCAACCCAAGTTGACGTGTGTCCCACTCTCCTTTGATCTGATTTATAACCAGGGCTGATTCTCCATACATATCCAAGTTCTTTATCCTTAAGTTGATAGCTTCTTCGAGACCCATGATGCAAGCTTCATACTCAACCTCATTGTTTGTACATTTGAATTCTAATCTGGCAGTGAAAGGAATATGGGTACCCTGAGGTCAAACAATGATTTCCCCAATTCCATTTCTATGAGCGTTGACAGCTCCGTCGAATATTAGTCCCCATTAGGATCCTAGCTCAGGCCCTTCGTTTGGTAGTGGTTCATCGCAATATTTCATTTTTAGATACATTACATCTTTGTTTGGGAAGTTAAATTTGATCGGTTCCTGATCGTTAATCAGTTGATGAGCCAGATGATCGGCTAAAACACTTCCTTTTACGGCTTTTTAAGCATGGTACTCGATATCGTATTCTGATAACAACATCTGCCAACGGGCAATCCTTCCCGTTAAAGCAGGATTTTCAAAGACGTACTTGATCGGATCCATTTCAGAGATTAACCATGTAGTGTGAAAAATAATGTATTGGCAAAGACGTTTAGCTGCCCAAGCTAGAGCGCAGCAAGTTTTCTCGAGCATAGTGTATCGAGTTTCTTAGTCTGTGAACTTCTTGCTTAAGTAATAAATGGCAGACTTTTTTCTTTTAGTTTCGTCTTGTTGGCCAAGTACACAGCCCATTGAGTCTTCCAAGACTGTTAAGTAGATGATCAGTGCTATTCCTTCCACTTGAGGGGACAAAATAAGTGGTTTTATAAGATATTCTTTGATGCTATCAAAAGCCTTTTGGAAATCTTCTGTCCATATACAGTTTTGGTTCTTTCTGAGTAGTTTGAAGATTGGCGCGCATGTCACGGTCATGAGGAATATGAATCTCGAGATGTAATTCAGACGTCCCAAAAACCCTCTTACTTGTTTTTCAGTCTTTGGAGCAGGCATTTCTTGAATGGCTTTGACTTTGTCGAGATCAACCTCAATTCCCTTTTGGCTGACGATGAATCCTAAGAGCTTTCCTAAACGAACATCGAATGTGAATTTATTGGGATTCAAGTGGAGTTTGTATTTTCTCAGATGCTAGAATAACTTTGATAGGTGTTCCACGTGTTCTTCTTCTATTTTAGATTTGGCAATCATGTCATCGACGTGCACTTCAATTTCTTTCTGCATCATGTCGTGAAACATAGTTGTCATATTCCTTTGATAAGTTACTCCTGTGTTCTTTAGACCGAATGACATTACTTTGTAACAAAAGGTGCCCCATGGGGTGATGAATGAAGTTTTCTCCATGTCTCTTGGCGCCATTCTGATTTGATTATAGCCCGAGAATCCATCCATGAAGGAGAAGACTTTAAATTTTGTTGTGCTATCAACTAACATGTCAATGTGTGGTAGGGGAAATCATCTTTCGGACTTTCTTTGTTTAAATCCCTGTAGTCTACACACATTCTGACTTTTTCGTCTTTCTTAGGAACTGGCATTATGTTGGCTAGCCATTGAGGATATTCTGAGGTGGCAAGAAAACCCACGTCGATCAGTTTATGCACTTCTTCCTTAATTTTGATGGCCATATCTGGGTGAGTCCTTCTCAATTTTTGTTTGACCGGAGGACATTATGACTTCAGTGGTAAGTAATGTTCCACGATGTCGGTATCCAACCCTGGCATGTCTTGGTAGGACCAAGCAAACACATCTGAAAATTCTTTCAGCAGTTCTATCAGGCCTTCTTTGACGGTTGGACTAAGTAGTGCTCCAATCTTAACTTCTTTTCTCTCCTCTTCTAAACCTAAATTGACCATTTCCAACAGTTCTTTGTAGGGTTGAATGGATTTCTCTTCATTTTTTAGTAATCGAGAGATCTCATATGGAATTTCTTTGTCCCCTTCTTCTTCAGCTTCAAATACCGGGAACTCAAAGTTGGGATAAGACATTGAATCGTATGTTTCAATGGGGCTTAAAACAAGTAATGTGCATAACGTGATGATTCTTTCTTAGAAAAGACAGAGAGAATGCAAAAGTGTGTGCAGTGTATTTTGAAAAATGCTTATTTTTATTTTGTCTGTTTTTTTTTTAGGATTACCATTTTCTGGAAAAACGAAAAGTGAAAATAGCAATAAATGCAGGAATTCAGAATGACATTCTTATTTATGATTTTTTTATTTATGAACGATATTCAGGACATTAACCGCAACCCAATTGTGACGAACTCCTCTATGGATCACAAAGTCCGGTATTTTTCTTCCAGGATTGTCTTCAGTAATGACACTGATTTCTTGCGGAGTTGGATCACTAGAGTCTTCTTCTCATATAGAGTTATCATAAGAGGGTTCTTCTGTTATATCTTCAACAGTATTTTCATTTTCAAGAAGATCTCCCCATCCTATTGGCTGGATATCTTCATATCTGATGCAAGAAATTTTGGGAGTAGTGTACTTCACTAGAAAGTCGTACTTGCCGCTTGGCTGCCCCAAAGTATCCCAAGTTTTTTAGGGGATAGATGAATCGTATTCTTCAATGGCATTGAGCTCAGGAAATGCAAAATTGATAAATTCTTGTCCTGCGATTCTTGGAACTTCATCAACATGATGTTTGACATTTTCATAATTTTCCTGGTAAGGTTCCCACGACTCTGGGAGAACAGGTGGATTTTTCTCAAGGTCATTCAGTAGATATGCATTCTCTGGATGACTCTTTTTCCCTGAATCTTCCATGTAAGGCTCCCAAATGGACAGATCATCCATGGGATCATATGAGTTGTAATCGAAGTTGTCTTTCATCAGAGTTTCCTCTTCCAATAAGTTGGGTGGAGCACGGCATCCCTCGGGATTTCAATCTCCATAGATTATTCTGACATCTGATCTTGGTATATATCTGGGACTTTGCTTCGGAGAGCAAAATGGCATGTATGTTTCTTCCTGAGATATATATCCTTCATCGTTGAAATAGGATTTCCATTCTTCATCTATATCAGAAGAATTATTTTCCTCGATGGTGTGGACTTCTTGAGAAATCGGGTGGAGGAAGCCTCCGTTGTGGAAGAAATCTTGAATAGGTCAAGTGGCCTCATCCTTTTTTGTAGTCTTGGTAAATGCTAGAGAAAAACCAAGACCTTTTCTTGTCTTGTTATCAACAGGAATCACAACTTGCCCCCATCCTTTTATGTCACTTCTTCCCATTATTTGGAGAGCGTCTTTGTACGAAGAAATCGACGTTCCTTTTTCTTGATGATTCTCATTGCTCATAGAGAGTGCTTGAAATTGAGTTCCAATAACCTCTTTTGGTTCTAAATATGAGAATGACAGTAGATTGCTTACTATTAAAGCTTATTCTCCGCATATTGTGACCAACTTGTCGTTCTTGACAAACTTCAGCTTTTGGTAAACTGTCGAAGTGACTGCCCCTGCTTCATGTATCCAAGGTCGTCCTAATAAACAACTGTATGCTGCTCGGATGTCCATTACTTGGAAGGTGACTTAGAAAGTGTGGGGACCAATGGTTATGGGAAGGCCGACTTCGCCGATAACTGTCTTCCTGGATCCGTCAAAAGCTTTGACTATGATCTCACTGCCTCTCATCGGAGTACCTTGAAAAGATAATCGTACCAGAGATGACCTTGGCATGACGTTCAATGATGAACCTGTGTCTACGAGTACACTGGCTAAAGCATCGTCCTGGCAATTAACTGTGATATTGAGTGCCATGTTATGATTTTTTCCTTCCTCTGGAAGTTCTTCATCACTGAAACCCAAATTGTTGCAGGAAGTGATGTTGGAAATAATGTTGTCGAACTAACCTATTGTTACATCTTGTTCTACAAAGGCCTGTTCCAAGACTTTCTGTAGAGCTTTTCCGTGTGCTTCTGAAGTGAGCAGGAGAGATAACACGGATATCCGAGAAGGAGTTTGTAATAGTTGATCCACAATGTTGTATTCACCTCTCTAGATGAGTTTTAACATTTCATCGTTATTTTTCACAGGCTTTGCGCTGCTGGATTGACCAATTTGCTGGTTAGGAACTTCAGTTTGAGGTTCCTTTTCTTTTACAGGCTCTCTAACTCCATTGTTGAAGATTCGACTGCTTCGGGTGACCCGACTGATATCAGCATTGTTGATGACGGATGGCAGTGGAACTTCTTTTCCGTCTTCTATTATAGTTGCACCGTACTTGTACAGAATAGCTTTTTCTAACTCGTATGGCATTGGGTCTGGCAAGTAGATGACCAAAGGGGTTATTTGGGTCTTTCGACTGTCATAAGTAACCTCAATCGGTTCTAGCTCAGGAATGTTGGAAATTTTTCCACTGCCAAAAGGGATCTCCAAGCGCTTTGGTTCATTGAGCAGAGGATTTATAGTGAAAACATCCTCGTTAATTCCATAATTAACAGCCTCTCTTTCATTGAAAATCGTGATGGTTCTTGTGTCCAACAACTCTTGAATCTCATTTTGGACAAGGAGGCACCCATGTCGGCTTCTGCAGAATTTTTTGCAAGTTGAATGATCATGGTGATTCAGACCAAAATAATCAAGTCCGCACAGGCATTTGTGAAATTTGACCAATGACTATTCAATGTTTTTAATGTCGTAAATTGTGTGCTGCCTGGGGCAACCTTGCACCATATTGATGGACTGAGAATTTAGGCACAATTGAGTTTCTTCTTGGTCTACTTGATTCTGGAGAGCTGCTCACACGATGTAGCACCATTGGCTATTTCTGAACATATTCGAAAGCGTTCATAATTGTAAGGTGGCACCCGACCGTATCCACTCTGTATGCAGTGCATCTTTACTAAATTCGTTTCCAGTAAGCGAATGTCACAGCTTTGGTGTCTGTCCGACTTTCCATTGGTTATGCTAACTTGTTATGTGTTTTCATCCTGGTAAACTGGAAGCCACCAATGGTCCAATAGATGTTGAAGAGTTCTTTGTACAAGTGCATAACCTTGATCGTTTTCAGAGTAATCTTTGCAGTCCTGATAATTATGTGCTGACAGATAACTAAGCCTGACTTGCTTGGCATGTAATTCTACCAAGCTGGTATTCATTAAACGAATGTCGAAAATCTGAATCATGTTGACCCAGTTATTATTACTTCCATGGTAGTCTTGGATCCATCCAATATCCATTTGACGCTGAAGGGCTTCTTGTACAAAAGAACATCCTTGATTGTCTTTTGAACAAATCAGACAAGTGTTGTAGTCGTGCAGTGGAAAATTGTGATACTGACTTTGTCTTGGGTGCATTGCCAGTAGATTGACATTCATTGCGCGGATGTCATGATTTTGAACAATGTCTAGATGTTGATAGGCCATATTTATTCCACGAACCCTGTGATCTTGGATCCTGCCTAGATCCATCTGCTCTTGAAGAACTGCTTGTACAATGATGCACCCTTGATTGTTTTTGGAACAAATGTTGCATTGATGATAGTTGTGAGATGGCACATGGCCATACCTGCTTTGCCTGCAATGAATTTTTACCAGATTTGTTCCTAGTAGGCGTACATCGTGAATTTGATAACTGTCGTCGGGTCTTTCATCTGTCAAGTTTACTGAAGCTTTTTCATGTTGAGGCAACAGGTTCGTTTGAACATTCGGATTCGTATCTTTGAAAGATAAAACTCTGTTTTTGAAGAGCCTTTGTACGTCAGATTTGAAGCTGAGGCAGTTCTTAATGTTATTCTCCGGTCCTCCTTGATGACAAGGGCAAGATTGATCATTTTCAAAACAATTTTCATCTAGGCCTTCCCTTGTGTTGTAAGCCCCATCTTTCTTCTTTTGAATCACTTTTGGGCCTCTAATAGAGTGTAAGACCCATCCTCTTTGTAAATAAAATAATTTGGGCCTCAGTCATTGTATAAGTCCCTCTATGGTTTTCAAAACTACCGAGGCGATCGTAGCCTTTTCAAAAGATATTATATGGGCCTCTCCTTGAGTATAAGCGCCAAAATTCTTTTCAAAACAAACTTTATTTTTGATTTAGATTCAAATTCTTAAATTTCATCAAAACTTTCTTCAATTTCTTGAATAACTGACCATACAGTTGTGGTTACAATGTTGGAGCATGCACACCTGTAAGTTCTACTATTGCTTCTATACATACTTGCTTATATATTTCATCTATATATGTATGCTTGTATACACCTGCTTAGAGTTTTACCTAACAATTAGGTCTAGTTCTAGATCAAACCAGTGGTTACTCTTTCAACACAGTCAAAACTAGTTCCCCATAGGAAATTCCAGATACAGTCTTGCCTCCTCTTGGGCTTATACAATATGGAACAGAGAAAGACATTATTCTCGGTGAAACTTTTCTCAAGACTGTCACAATTTAGAAATATCTGTACAAGAAATTCATTTCCCCAGAGAGGATAATTCTCAGTGAAACCTCTTTTGAATTTCTTCAAACCCTAGAGATGTTCACTAAAGAAATAATTATTCCTGGTGAAACCTTTCTTGAATTTTTCTCAGGTTTGGACCCCCAGGCTTCCTAAAAGCATCCCTAGCCTCCTCTTGGGTTTTGTACAAAGACCCTCAGGTTTCTTAGAAGTTCTCAGCCTCCTCTTGGGCTTAGTACAAGGACATGAAGACCTCCTACAGGTATAGGATAGAACTTAGTCATCTCTACTAGTTCAATCCTCCAGAGAGTCAGAATTTCAGAACATCCATTCTAGGGTTGATTCACATCCTTAAAACATCAGCCTCCTCTTGGGCATCATACAAAGATCATCCTCCAGTTAAGAGTAAACCTCTTCATACCAGTAGACTTGGAAAGTCTCATCTCCTCTTGGATCTCAAAGAAACCCTCAAGTTTCCTAAAAGTACAGGAAAAACCCAGATCACTTCACCAATCACCAGCAGAGTTAAAACCTCCATAGGTTTTAAAACTCAATCTTTAGACTTTCATTCTAAATTCCCCAGCTAGGGTCAAATTACCACCAATAAACCCTTAGAAAAATTAGAACCTCAAGGCATCTGATATTTCAACTCTTCAATCCTCAACAAGAGTTGATTCCCCAATTTAGACATGTCTCTGGATCTCAATAATCCTCAGCAGAAGCTAGCCTCCTCTTAGGCTTCATATAAGAAATTCCCCAAACCACCCTCCTCTTAGGCTTTGTATAATGATTTTGCCTCAGCTGAGTTAGCCTCAATCTTAGGCTTTACAGATCATATTCTCCAGCTGAGTCAATCAATCCTTTTAGCCTCAATCTTGGGCTTTGTACAAGACAGATAAAACCTTTCCCCAGTGGAGTCATTTCTTTTAGCCTCAATCTTGGGCTTTGTACAAGACAGACAAAATTTTCCCCAGAAGAGTCAATTCTTTCAGCCTCGATCTTGGGCTTTGTACAAGACAGATATAAAACTTCCTAAGTAGAGTCAACCTTTTAGCTTCAACCTTGTGCTTTGATCAAGGCACACAAAACCAACATCCCCTCAGAGGAAATCAAAATTTCTCTCTGCAGGAAGACATTTTCTCTGTATATCACATATCAAAACAGACATTAAAAAAAACAATCACAGATAACTGCTGTAAGTGGCACACTTGTTGATTCAAAAAATCCAAGTTGTAGTCCCTCTTTTATCCTGATAATCTTCCTCTTTCATCTAATTGCTATAAGTGGCAAGCCTCTAGATTATTTACATCAAAGCCAATGTCCCTCTCTTAGCATGAAAGATTCCTAAGGAAAAATGGCATTGCTCAACACTGAGTTAAAGTTTCTTCCTTCAAGACATCACCCTTATAAAGAAAATTATGGCATTGATGGATTCCATACACTCCAGTTAAAGTAATTCCCCTTTATAATCAGTTACCCAACATAACTGTGATGAATAAGTGAGATATCCCCCCTTAGAGATAACAAATTCTCTCTCAGTCAAACCTTTAGCTTCAATCTTGGGCTTTGAACAAGACACAAATAACCTTTAGCTTCAATCTTGGGCTTTAAACAAGACACCAAACATTTTCCTCCCATAGAATAGGAGGAATTATGATTGTTCTGATTTCCCTGTTATCTTTACTAGAATACGTAGGCATAAGATTGCGAAATCTTAGCGAGCACACAAATCAAAAACTTTAGGTCTAGTACCTTACCAAAAACAACAGAAAACCAAAAACAACAAAAACACTCTCTCAACATTCCCAGCCTATAACAGTAAACACCAGAAAGTATTTGAACGTGCCAAACAAAGTCTATGGATAACCATATATACACTGAGTAATTAACAATTTCCTTTTGTATAACCTGACCCCGGACCCCCTAATCTCTTAGCATTTGTTAAAGAAAAACATTTGCGTGCAAGGTTAGTTTTAGATATCTTCCCTTTCCTTTCCAGCTTCATAGGATAAATAAGAAATCAGAAAGTAGCACCCAATTCCAACCATTGCGGTATGGCGGTCGCGTCACCGACAAAAATCGCATGCAGCCGAAAAATGGCGACTCTGGTGGGGAGTCTTTAGGATTAGAGTTCCTAAGAGGTCTAGGCTTTGTTTAGCATTTTCTATACTTTCTACTATATAATATATATATATCATTTACTGTTATACTACTTAATACCCGTGTTTAATTTTCTGTCAACTGGGAATGCGATTAATACACATGTGGAAAGTTTGAGAGAACATTAAGATAAGTGGTGGCATATCCAGGAAACGGTTATAGGGAGTGAATCTCGACCAAGCTAACTTGGTAGTCCACCGAATCAGTCAAGGTACTCGTGCAGAAGTATCGATGTTGATCGACCGATTGTCGTGAAAGCATTGTCTTTCCCAGTGCGGGTACCAATGACCCTGAGGATTTAGTAGACATTAACCATATGACCATTTAGTAGTGCGGTAACTATCGAGAATAGTTGATACGCGATACTACACTCAAATGAGATTCGTCCTAGGATATTACAGCTCACTCGAGTGAATCAGCTTGTTGTCAATATCACTAGGGGGTCAATGAGTTTGGGAACCTTAGAACCCGTTCTACAGGTACAAAATTGACCAAAATAGTACAAACTTTGGGGATGGGTAGAGCCATGACTCCATACTCGTGACGTTGAACCTTTGAACCCATGTTTTCAAATGTTTTTGTGTGCTGCATTCATGCATTCATTTAAAAAAAACTCTTTTCAAACAAGAAAAAAAAATCTTTTTTTCAAAAGAACTAAAACAATAAATGCAAATATCAGAGGTTGCGTTATGGATTTCGGTAGAAGAAAAACGCGCAAGTACACCTTCAAGGCTCCGAAACTAGAAGACTTAACGAAATTAGCAAGGATGGTTACCAATCCCGAGGCTTTCAGAGCTAAGCACGGGGGACTGTTGTCTCTGTTAAGGATCAACGTGGTTGAAGGAATCTTGCTTACACTGATTCAGTTCTACAATCCGGTCTACCACTGCTTCAATTTCTCGGATTACCAACTGGCAACAACACTGGAAGAGTACTCCTACCTGATTGATCTACCTATCACTGATCAAGCTCCATTTTCTGGACTGAAAGAGATTCCAAAGAATCAGGCCATTGCAAGAGCAATCTCTTTGGATGAGTCAAAAGTTAGGACTCACATAACCATTCCAGGAGGAATCCAGGGTTTACCAGCTAAATTCCTGATGGTGAAAGCTCTGTACTTTGCTAGTATAGAAAATGTAACTGCCTTCGAAGACGTCTTTGTTTTGCTCACATATGGGTTATTCCTCTTTCTAAACATTGACAACTTCGTCGATACCAGCGCTGTTAAGATATTCTTAATAGGAAACCCCGTACCAACCTTGCTCGCAGATGCTTATCATTCTGTACACTTAAGGAATTTGTACAGCGGAGGAATGATCACATGCTGTGTACCTTTACTCTACAAATGGTTCATTTCCCATTTGCCAAAGTCTGCTGCTTTTGGGGATCACAAGAGTACTCTACGTTGGTCACAAAGAATTATGTCCCTTACCAACTCTGACATAAATTGGTACAATAGGATTTACGAAGGGATAGAGATCATCGACAGATGTGGAAATTTTCCAAACGTACCCCTCATTGGAACTAAAGCAGGAATCAACTATCATCCGATTTTAGTTCGCCGTCAACTCGGATACCCGATGAAGAATATCCCACATAATGTTCATTTGAAAGGTCTTTTCTTCAAGGAAAGGGAAAATGACAGGGCACTAAAGAAAGAAATAGTGCATGCTTGGCAACACATTCACAGGAAAGGGAGAGAGTCTCTGGGAAGACCAAATTGTACCTCCATAGAGCCATATCTCCACTGGGTGCAAACCAGAGCCCTCAAGCTGAGGATGCCTTACCCTCGCCAAGAAGTTTTTCCCTTAAAGGAATTTGTCCTTTATTTCATGTCTGATGCGGAAAAACTCCAAGTCGCTCTCAACAAAGTTCAACGTGAGAAGAGCTTTTGGAAAAACAAATACCAGATCCTTAGTTTGAAATGTACCAAGATTCAGGAACTGTTAAAGGAGAAGGATGCTCTGATTGAGATATTAGAACAACATGCTTTAGAAAGCCAGGAAGACCGAAGAAATTTGCTCACTCCTTTCACTTGGCAAAGAACTGACAACCTGACAATGGCTGAAGAGCCCCGATCAAAGAAAAGGAAAATACACGAACCAGCATCTGAGCTCTCTTCAGAGAGAACTCAGGATCCATGAGCTTAGACGTTTCCTTACAGCACTTTGTAAAATACTGTACTTTCCCTTGTAAAATACTGCAATCTTTCAAATTCAATAAAAGGGGTCGACCCCCCACTGTGTGATATTTGCAATCTATTTGTTGAAGTTTCTTTTTTATTAAAACAAAAACTGAAAATATATCTTTGCGTATCATTCATCATTCTCACATAACGCATTTTTCTTATCTTTGAGTCTCACGTATGTGTCACAATTCTAGAGTTAAACTGTCTCACTCATACAATACTCAGGCCAATCGACAAAAGAAAATGGACAATCTCGAGGAAGAGAACAAAGAGAAGAAATCGACGCTCTAAAGGAAATTTTGGAAAAACTTCACAGCAACATGCAATCCCTGGCAGCAGCTAAGGAGCAACAACATCAAAGGATTGTGATCTCAGAGATTACATCTACATTCACATTTGAGACACATAATCCTCGGTACAACATGCCTAAAGGGTGCCCTTGGGGCATGCCTTTCAACTTTATACCCGAGGGATACATCCCACCGGTCACTGAAGACCCAGAAACTGCAGCAGGAATTGTTGGACCTGAAGGTTACAAACTTCGGGAAAATGAAGATGCAAAGGTTACGACAGCAACTCCTGAAGGTTACAAACTTCAGGGCACTGAAGCACCAAGAGTCACAGCTGTAATGTCTATACCACAACCAGTGGTACACACTGTCCCGGAATGACAGATTCCGCAAACAATTTTTGGTGGAAATGAAGGCATGTATGAAAGGATGAATGAGTTCCAGGAACAATTCTTGGAGATGCAGAAGAAACTGTATGCCATTCGATGTCAAGACTTATTCATAAAGGATGCTGCTGACCTCTGTTTGGTCCCTAATGTAAAGATCCCGCACAAATTCAAGGTACCTGACTTTGAAAAATACAAAGGCAACTCTTGCCCTCAAAGTCATCTGGTGATGTACGCTCAAAAAATGTCTACCCAGACAGAAACTCAACAGCTACTGATCCATTACTTCTAAGACAGTTTAACCGGTGCCGCACTCAAATGGTACATGGGTTTAAACCGCACCAAGATCAGTACTTTCAGAGATCTTGGCGCTGCCTTCGTTCAGCAGTATAAATACAATTTGGATATGGCACCAGATAAGGATCAGCTCAGGGCAATGTCACAAAAGGACAAAGAAACATTAAAAGAATATGTTCAGAGATGGCGTGAAATTGCCGCTCAGATTTGTCCCCCTCTTGAGGAAAAGGAGATGACAAAGATTTTTCTGAAAACTTTGAGCTCATTCTATTACGACCGAATGGTCGCCAGTGCTCCTAGTGACTTCACTGAAATGGTGAACATGGGAGTACGCCTAGAAGAGGCAGTCCGAGAAGGACTATTGATCAAGGATGTAGAGTCATCTAGCAGTACTAAGAGATACGGTAGTGCTTTCCAAAAGGAGAAAGAGCAAGATATCAGTAATATCTCTCTAGGAAAGCAAAGGCGAAGGTATCAACTAGTAGTGGCGGTAACTCCCGCTATCAACCCCGCGCCAGCTCTGACTTATCAACCTTAAGTTGCTCGAAGCCAACCAAGTCAACAACAGTATCAGCAAAGGTAGCAATAGCCTTTTCAGCAGGCTCGCCCGCAGTACAACAAAAATAATCGTACTACACGACCATCAGGGTTCGACCCTATAACGATGTTGTACGCAGAATTGTTTCCACTTCTACTGGCCAAGGGGCACATCCAAACCAGGACTCCTCTCACGGTACCAGAAAATCCACTTTTTTGGTTTAAAGCAGATCAAACTTGCCCTTACCATCAAGGAGGATCGAGACATAACATTGAGAATTGTCTCAGCTTCAAGCCCGATGTATAGAAGCTTGTCAGGAACGGGGTTTTATCTTTCAAAGATACTAACCCAAATGTTCAGACGAGCCCATTAACACAACATGAAAAGACTACGGTAAACCTGATAGAAGGAAAACCTATCAACAGTTATCAAATTCACAATGTGCTCCTATTAGGAACCAATCTGGTTAAGATGCATTGCAGACAGAACGGGTACGGTCATGTGCCATCTCACAACTATCATCAGTGTGATATCTTCTCCAAGGACAATCAAGGGTGTGCCATAGTACAAGCAGCTCTTCAAGAGCAAATGGATCTGGGCTGGATTCAGGATCACAAGATTCTTGAAGTAAACATGGCCCATGCACATCCCAACATTGTTCAGAACCACGACATTCGTGCAATGAACGTCAACTTAGTGGCGATGCATTCGAGATAAAGTCAATATTATAATCTACCACTGCACGATTACAATGCTTGTCCAGTCTGCTCAACAGACAATCAGGGATGCTCTTTTGTATAAGAGGTTGTCCAACGTCAGATTGATCTCGGATGGATCCAAGATTATCGTGAAATAAATGACCATCAAGTCAATATGGTTCAGATCTTTGACATACGCCTAATGAATACAAGTCTAGTGGAATTACATGCTAAGCATGTTATACTTGGTTTTCTAGCTTCACATGATTATCTAGACTGTGAAGAATGTTGCGAAGATAACCAAGGGTGTGTGCTTGTGTAAAGAACCCTTCAACATTTATTGGACCACTGGTAGCTTCCGATCTACTTGGATGAAGTCACACAACGGATTAACATGACTGATGGGAATCCAAGTATACATCAAAGTTCTGATATCTGCTCAACAGAAACAGATCTGGTAAAGATGCACTATGTACAAAGCGGATATGGTCGGGTACCACCACACAATTATGAGCGTTGTAGAGTATGCTCGAAAAATAACCAAGGATGTTATCTCGTACGAGCAGCTCTCCAAAATCAGTTGAACCGAAAAGAGATTCGACCATGTTCAAGTTCTGGGTCGATCAACATGATGTCAGTTATATGTGAGCCTAAGAGGACGGGGGGGGGGGGGGGGGGGGGGGGGGGGGGGGGGTGGGGTGGGGGGGAATTAGGCTCTTAGACAATTATCCGGATTTTTGACAGTTTTTGAATTTTACTTTTCCTAAAAGTTTCTAAGTGAGGAAAGCGGTAAATGCGGAAAGTAAAGAACACCAAGACGTATAGTGGTTCCCCTCACAGGTCGCGAGTACTCCACTCCCCTTTCAACATGAAAGAGAGTTCACTATTGTTTTGACTTTACAAGACTTTTCCTAGTCTTTCTATACAAGTCACTCACAATCAACCACTAAGAACACCCTCTTGGATTTTACAATTTTAAAGTCCAACCAAGAATAACTCTTACAATGGACCTCTTGTATCCACAACCCGGATAACAAGGATTCTAACAAACCCTATAAGAGAAACAATCCTTCCCTTATAGTCAACACCTAAAACCAAACAATTGTTGGAACTTTAGGATTTTACAATAGTTCTGAATTTTGAGTGAGTAGTTGAAACTTTGATTCTTCAATATATCAATCATAAGATCGATCTTCTTCTTGTACAAGTAATCTTTATTCAGAATATACAAGTGTTTTATGATGCAAGAATGAAACTATAAAGGTTGAAATGAAAGATCAATGACAAGGTTTCACTCTTGGAAAATTCTGACTTTTTACACTTGAGAAATTGAAAGATTTTTAGAAAATAGAGATGTTTGAAAATTGTATGCAAGAAGGTGAATCACAAAAGAAACTTTGAAATTAATATATAGTGTGCATGCACCCATTCAATAATCAAGGCAATGCTTGAAAGAATTTCTAAAAATTATTATACAATGAATGGAAAAGATGCAAGCAAGAGGTATCATGAAAAGGTGCTTTTAAACAAAGAATTTTTCAAAAAAGCTTCAGGTGCAATCGATTGCATCAGAATGACAATCGGTTGCACCAAGTGTAACGTGTAAAAAATTTGAAATTTTAGCCTAGTGCAATCGATTGCATCAGGATGACAATCGATTGCATCAGTGTAAAAATTGAAAAAACTTTTAATGCTAATGATTCAAAATCATATATCATCTAAAAATATGACCAAGACTTTAGAAGAACTTTGAAAAATGTTTTATCAAGGATTTAAATCAAAGAATGACTTTTTAATGCAAGATTATAAAACTTGAGCACTAAGATTTGTTTTAGACAAGAATTTCATATACCTAAAAGTTTGATTAATCATATCTTGCAAGTGTAGTCATGTCTTATGCATTTCTTCTTTTTCCTTCTTTGAGAAATCTTCAAGACTTGAATTAATATGAAACTTGTTCTAGCTTTGAAGTCTTTGATCCATTTCCTTTTGTACATAAAACCTTGAATGAACATTGTTGTCTTCATCAAAACCATTGAGAAGCTATGTCTTCACATTCTCCCCCTTTTTGATGATGACAACCCAATTCTTGAAAATTCGATCCAATCTTGTTTCTCTAATCAAAGCTTGCTCCCCCTTGGATATTTCTCCCCCTTAATCCATGATTTTAGAGAGTTTTGAAATCTGCACATTTTGTTAGAGAGACCAATCAATAATACACAATTCTTCTCCCCCTTTGTCATTAACAAAAAGGATGGGAAAAGACTTGAAGTATATAAAAAAATTATGAAAAATAAAAACAATTTTTACATATGAGATTTTACCTCAAGATTGACTTCATCAAAACATTCATCCTTGGCGAACATGATCTTGAAGCCTTTGTCACAAAGTTGGCTTTTGTTTAGAAGATATTCCTTTAGTCCTTTAACATAAAGTACTTCTTCAATGAATGTGAAAGTTAGTGCTCCAACTTTGCCAATGTCAAGAATTCTTCCTTTAAGGTATTCCCCATATGTGAAATAACCCTTGGACTTTTGAACTAGACTTGAAAGTTAGTTTATGCCTCCCTTCAAAAGCTTAGAACAACCACTTATCAACAAATCATAGAATTGAAGTGGTCTTCAAGCAAACCTACAAAACAAATTAAGTTTGATTTGGTACCCAATGTGCTTTGGGTCCATCATAGTTAGTTCCCTTCTTAACCCACACATAATTCCCACTTGCCACACTAACATTTCTAACATAGCAAGCATTAGGTGTATGGCCACTTATACCACAATAAAAACATTTAGGAACAAAATTACTTCTATATCTAGGCGTATAAGATTTCGTTTTAACAAATCTTTTCTTTTTAGGATAATGATGAATAACCTTTGGTTTGTTCACTTTCTCTTTGGATAATTGATCACTAGCTTTAACAAAGATAGTTTTGTTAGAACTTGGTTTAGAAAATTTTGAATAACCAAGCCCACTTTTATCATTAGAATACCTTTGTTGGCTAAGAACATTTTCCAATCCAACTTGTCCCTTTTCATACGTTTCAAGGACTCTTTTTAATTGAACAATTTGGAATGAAAGTGATTCACAATTTTTACACACCAACTCTTGTTTTTCTTTACTTGCTTTCTTTTGTTTATCATCTTTTGACTCTTTTTCCATAACATCAATTTTTTCTTCTAAAGATGTTATTTGCCTTTTTTGTGAAGAAATTGTTTTACATAAGACCTTACATTCACTTAAGAGTTCATTTATGGCTTCTTGTGCACCATTATCATAAAGAGAAAATTTAGTACTAACCTCGTCATTTTCATCTTCGGAGTTATGTGTAGCCATAAGTGCTAGTTTTGCGCTTTCATCGCTCTCCGAGTCGGATGATGAACTAATTTCGTTGTCTACATATGCTTTCTTTTCCTTTTTATGATTCTTTCTCTTGAATTTATTTTTCTTTTGAAGTGTAGGGCATCAATGTAAAAATTGAAAATTTTTTTAATGCAAATGATTCAAAACCATATATCATCTAAAAATATGACCAAGACTTTAGATGAACTTTGAAAAATGTTTTATCAAGGATTTAAATCAAAGAATGACTTTTTAATGCAAGATTATAAAACTTGAGCACTAAGATTTGTTTTAGACAAGAATTTCATATACCTAAAAGTTTGATTAATCATATCTTGCAAGTGTAGTCATGTCTTATGCATTTCCTCTTTTTCCTTCTTTGAGAAATCTTCAAGACTTGAATTAATATGAAACTTGTTCTAGCTTTGAAGTCTTTGATCCATTTCCTTTTGTACATAAAACCTTAAATGAACATTGTTGTCTTCATCAAAACCATTGAGAAGCTATGTCTTCACACATGATACAAGAGTACCTCCCTGGTCAAGGCAAAAGCGCTGTCGTAATCTCTAATCACGGAATAACCGAGGACGTTTGCGCCATAATTCCTCTGCTCAACAAGTAAATGGTCTCTCTTGACAGTAGAAGAATCCTTAACCTCGAACCAATTGAGGCTGCCTACGATGGTCAGAGAAATAAAAAAGCTCCTATGGTTATCTACCTGCCAGGTCCAATACCGTACAAATCAGAAAAGGCTATCCCTTACAAGTACGGTGCAACTGCCATTGAAAATGGAAAGGAAACTCCATTACCCTCCGTCGTAAACATTGTCGATATCAGTCGAGTCATACGGAGCGGTCGGATCTTCAACAGAGGAGTTGGAGAACCTACCAAAGAAAATGAAGCTCAAACAGAAGTTCCTAACCCACCAGACGGTCAATCCTGTAATCCAGAACTGGTAAAGAACAACAATGAGATGCTGAAGCTCATCCAGAAAAGCGAGTACAACATTGTTGACCAATTATTGCATACTATGTCTCGAATCTCTGTGTTATCTCTCCTGCTTAGTTCAGAAGCTCACACGGAAGCTCTACAGAAAGTCTTAGAGCAAGCCTTTGTGGAACAAGATGTGACGGTAGGACAGTTTGACAACATCATATCCAACATCACTTCCTGCAATAACTTAGGATTCAGTGATGAAGAACTGCCGGAAGAAGGCAAGAATCATAATATGGCGCTTAACATTATAGTCAACTGCCAAGACAATGCTTTAGCCAGCGTACTGGTAGAAACATGACCATCTTTGAATGTTATACCAAAATAAACTCTGATACGACTATCATTTCAAGGAGCCCCGATGAGAGGCAGTGAGATCATCGTCAAAGCCTTTTATGGGTCTAGAAAAATAGTTATCGGCGAAGTCGATCTTCCCATAACCATCGGTCCTCACACTTTCTAAGTCACGTTCCAGGTCATGGACATCCGGGCAGCATACAACTGTTTATTAGGAAGACCTTGGATATATGAAGCTGGGGCAGTCACTTCGACACTTCACCAGAAGCTGAAGTTCGTCAAGAATGACAAGTTAGTCACAGTGTGTGGAGAGCAAGCCTTAATCATCATTCTCCTGTGTAGAACCCGAGGAGGTTGTTGGAACTCAGTTCCAAGCACTCTCAGTGAGCAATGAGAATCAATCAGAAAGAGGGACGTCGATTTCCTCATACAAGGATGCTCTCGAAGTAATCAAGAGTAATGACATAAAAGGATGGGGACAGATTGTAATTCCTACGGATAACAAGACAAGAAAAGTTATTGGTTTCTCTCCAACTTGTACCCAGACTATGAAGAAGGATGAAAGTTTTTGTCCCATTCAGGATTTCTTCCACAGCGGAGGTTTCCTCCACCTGGTGTCTCAAGAAGTACACACCGTCAATGAAAGCGATTCCTCCGATATAGAGGAGGAGTGGAAATCTTACCTTAACCATGACGGTTATATATCTCCAGAAGAAGCACGCATGCCATTCTGTTTTCCCAAGAAGAGCCTAAGATATATACTGAGGTTAGACGTCAGGATGATCTATAGAGATTTTGATCCTGAAGGATGTCGTGCTCCACCCAATTCATTAGAGGAAGACAATCTAATGAAAGACAACTGCGATTATTATGATCCCCTAGATGACTTTCCTATCTGGAAGGCATACACGGAAGACTTGGGGCAAAACAGTTAGCTGGATGATACCTATCAGTTGAGTAACATTGAAAAAAATACCCATGCTCCCACCGAGTCATGGAATCATTACTCAGGATATTTCGAAAATGTTCGACACCATGGTGATGAATCTGCAAAGATTGCAGAACAAGAATTCATTAACTATGCTTTTTCTGTGGTCAACGTCATTGAGGAGGATGACTCCTCTATTCCCACAGAAATATGGGACACCTTAGGACAACCAAGTGGCAAGTATGACTTCTTAGTTAAATACACTACTCTCGAAAGTTCTCGTATCAAATACGAGGACATCCAGCCAACTGGATGGGGAGATCCACTTGAGAGTGAAAACACTAGGGAAGAGACAACAGAAGAGTTCGTTTATGATAACTCTGCATGAGAGGAAGAATCCAACGATCCTACTATGCCAGAAATCAGTGTCATTTCTGAAGACAAACCAAGAAGGAAAGTACCAGACTTTGTGATTCACAGGGGAGTTCGTCGCCATTGGGTAGTTGTCATGTCCCAAAATTTGTCCATAAGTCTAAGTAATTGCCATCTTTGTTTTAACCATTCACCTTGCCCGGGTGGAATGGATGTTTTATAGGGCTCACTTTTCTGTAAATGTCCCTCTTCGCTTCGCCCAACGCGACAGAGTTTTGTTTTATAGGGTTGTATTTCAAGAATCGAAAAATCATAAATAAATAATGGGCTTAATACCCTTTTTGGTCCTCTTTCTTTTAAAAATTCCAAATTGGTCCTTTACGTTATTAAATAGGTACACGTTTATCCTCGCCGTTAGAAAAGTTAGAATTTCACTTAAAAGGTTGATGACATGGATTGATTGAGCTTATGTGTATGTTAGTGAATGGGGATGTGGCACGGTTTTTATTTTTCAATGCTGAGTCATTATCTTGGTTAGTATCAAATTCCTCTCTAACAAACCAAATCAAAGGTTTACAATAAATTAACAGGTTGTTTAAAATGGGTTTTACTTTAACATGGTGCTGGAGAAATTTAAATGGAACAAGAAAAAGAAAGAGTACTGGTTCGAAGCTTTGTGTTTTTTTCAAATTCCGATGACTTTTCCGGAAAATCTTCAACAACACACTGTAAGATTTACTTCTTCTCTTCTCATAGCTCCATTCTTCTTCTGATTCTCTCCACTGCTTCTCTTGCTATAACTTCTACATGGTTGTTAGTGTTTAACAATGCTTTTTTTTGTCCCTTTTTAAGGATCCTCAATGGGTGTATTTATATGGAGGATTGAATTGAGGAATGGGAATCAGGTGGAATTGAGTGAAGAAAAGTGGTCCCAAATATTCTAGATATTTTGTGTATTTATCTCTTTTTGTCCTTTCTGAATGTGGGTTATTTTCACTAATGTAATGGATTTGATTTTACTGATACAGGGTTATGTAGTTAAAATGGTTACTGATATAAAATTCTAAAGCTTTGTTGTAATAATTGTGTGTATTTGGATTATTATTATTGAAAGTAAATAAGTGATTTTACTAATGTGAGATTTTAGTGATGCAAAGCCCTTTTTTACTTTTTTCACTGATGCAAAAATGGTTGATGTTACTGATACACTTTTTACCTCTGATGATGCTAAACGATGCTAAAAACCTTATGGATACAAACAATAATTTTTATTTTGAAAGAAGATTATGGAAAAAAAAAAAGAGAAAAATAATAAAAAAGACAAAATATTCAGAGATGACATGTTTATCAGAATCAAGGAAGAAGGAGATGCTGACTGTGCAAACCAGTCATCCAACTCAGATTACACATCATCAAATTTAACACCGTTTGCCTTTATTTAACGGAAAGGATCACTATGTACCTATTTAATAACGTAAGGGACCAATTTGGAACTTTTAAAAGAAATAGGACCAAATTGGACCTAGGCCTATAATTAGAGGACCAAAAAAGGTATTCAGCCTAAATAATGTCATTCTGTCATTCCCACATTTATTGCTGTTTTCACTTTTCGTTTTTCAGAAAATGGTAATCCTAAAAATAGCCAAAAAAAAAACCATTTTTCAGAAAATACACTGCACACACTCTTGTATTCTCTTTGTCTTTGCTAAAAAACAAATCATCACATCATGCATATTGCTTGTTTTAAACCCCATTGAAACATACGATCTAATGCCTTCTCCCAACTTTGAATTCCCGATATTTGAAGCTGAAGAAGAACAGGACGGAGAAATTCCAGAAGAGATCTCTCAACTACTCAGACAAGAGGAAAGGTTTGTTGAGCCTCACTAAGAGCCGTTGGAAATGGTCAATTTGGGTACAGAAGAAGAAAGGAAAAAAGTTAAGATTGGAGCACTGCTCAGTCCAACTGTCAGAGAAGGCTGGATAAAACTTCTCAAAGAGTTTCCAGATGTGTTTGCTTAGTCCTTCCAGGACATGCCAGGGTTGGATACCATCATCGTAGAACATCACTTGCCACTAAAAACGGAATATCTACCAGTAAAACAAAGACTGAGAAGGACTCATCCTGATATGGCCATCAAAATTAAAGAAGAAGTGCAGAAACAGATCGACGCAGGTTTCCTTGCCACCTCAGAATACCCTCAATGGTTGGCCAACATAATGCCAATTTCGAAAAAAGGACAGAAAAGTCAGAATGTGTGTAGACTATAGGGATCTGAACAAAGCAAGTCCAAAGGATGACTCCCCCTACCACACATTTACATGCTAGTAGACAGCACAGCAAAATTCAAAGTCTTCTCCTTTATGGATGGATTCTCGGGCTATAATCAAATTAAAATGGTGCCGGAAGACAGGGAGAAAACTTCATTCATCACCCCATGGGGCACCTTTTATTACAAGGTAATGTCGTTCGGTCTGAAGAACGCATGGGAAACCTATCAAAGGGCCATGATAACTCTGTTTCACGACATGATGCACAAAGAAATTGAAGTGTACGTCGATGACCTGATTGCCAAATCTAAAACAGAAGAAGAGCATGTGACGCACCTATCAAAGCTATTCGAGCGTCTGAGAAAATACAAACTCCGCTTGAATCCTAATAAGTGCACATTCGGTGTTCGCTCGGGAAAACTATTAGGATTCATCGTCAGCCAGAAAGGAATTGAGGTTGATCCTGACAAGGTCAAGGCTATTCAAGAAATTCCTTCTCCAAAGACTGAAAAATAGGTCAAAGGATTTCTGGGATGTCTGAATTACATCTCAAGGTTCATATCCCTCATGACCGCGACATGTGTGCCAATCTTCAAACTACTTAGAAAGAATCAAAGCTGCATATGGACGAAAGATTGCAAAAATGTTTTCGACAGCATCAAAGAATATCTATCGAATCCACCTATTTTGTCTCCTCCAGTGGAGGGATGACCATTAATCATCTACCTAACAGTCTTGGAAGACTCTATGGGTTGTGTACTTGGCCAACAAGACGAAACAAAAAGAAAAGAGTCTGCCATTTTCTACTTAAGTAAGAAATTCACAGACTGTGAAACTCGATACACTATGCTAGAGAAAACTTGTTGCACTCTGGCTTGGGCAGCCAAACGTCTTCGCCAGTACATGATTTGTCACACTACTTGGTTAATCTCCAAAATGGATCTGATCAAGTACGTCTTCGAAAAACCTGCTCTCACGGGAAGGATTTCCCATTGGCAGATGTTGTTATCAGAATACGACATAGAGTACCATGCTCAGAAAGCCGTCAAAGGGAGTATTTTAGTCGATCATTTGGCTCATCAACCGATTGACGATCAGGAATCAGCCGAATTTGACTTCCCAGACGAAGATGTCATGTACTTTAAAATGAAAGATTGCGATGAACCGCTACCCAGTGAAGGGCCAGAACCAGGTTCCCAATGGGGACTAATTTTTGACGAAGCTGTCAACAATTATGGAAACAGAATTAGGGCAATCATCATAACACCTCAGGGTACCCACATTTCTTTCACTTCCAGATTAACATTCAAATGCATAAACAATGAGGCGGAATACGAAGCTTGTATCATGGGTCTCGAAGAAGCAATTGACTTAAGGATAAAGAATTTGGATGTGTATGGAGACTCGGCTCTGGTTATCAATCAGATCAAAGGAGAGTGGAATACATACCAATCGAAATTGATTCCTTACAAAGACTACGCGGGAAGGTTGTTACCATTCTTCAACAGATTCGAGTTTATTCATATCCCTCATGAAGAAATTCACATGGCTGATGCATTAGCCACCCTATCTTCCATGATTTCTGTAAATCATTGGAGTGACGTACCTAAGATCGACATAATATGGCTTGAAAGGCCCACTTATATCTTCACGATTGAAGTAGTCATAGATGACAGACCTTGGTATCACGATATCAAATGCTTCCTTCAAAGACAAGAGTACCCACCTGGGGCATCAAGAAAAGATTGGAAGACTCTCAGAAGACTGGCTGGCAACTTCTTCCTGAATGGTGATACACTTAATAAGAGAAACTTCGACATGGTTTTGCTCAGATGCGTAGACAGACAAGAAGCAAACATGTTAATGAAAGAGATTCACGAAGGATCCTTTGGCACTCATGCCAACGGATACACAATGGCGAGAAAAATTCTGAGAGCATGGTATTATTGGTTGACAATGGAATCCGATTGCTACAAGTACATGAGGAGATGTCACAAGTGTCAGATATACGTTGACAAGATCCATGTACCGCCAACGTATCTCAAAGTGCTTTCTTCTCCATGGCCTTTTTCTATATGGGAAATCGACATGATTGGCATGATTGAACCCAAAGCTTCAAAAGGACATCGGTTCATCCTGGTAGCCATTGACTACTTCACCAAGTGGGTCGAAGCAGTGTCATACACCAATGTAACCCGACAAGTAGTGGTCTGATTTATCAAGAACAATCTCATTTGTCGTTACGGTGTTCCAAGCAAGATCATTACGGATAATGGATCTAACTTGAACAATAAGATGATGAAAGAGTTGTGTGTTGAGTTCAAGATTGAACACCATAACTCATCTCCCTACCGGCCTAAGATGAATGGAGCGGTAGAAGCGGCTAACAAAAATATCAAGAAGATCGTTCAAAAGATGGTTGTAACCTACAAAAATTGGCATGAGATGCTACCCTTTGCTCTCCACGGTTATCTCACATCTGTCCGGACTTCAACAGGGGCAACCCCTTTCTCTCTAGTATATGGCATGGAGGCAGTGCTCCCCATAGAAGTAGAGATCCCATTAATCTGGGTATTGATGGAAGCTAAGCTAACAGAGGCTGAATGGTGTCAAAGTGACACGATGAGCTAAACCTAATCGAAGAAAAGTGAATAACGGCTCTATGCCATGGTCAGTTGTATCAGCAAAGAATGAAGAAAGAGTTTGATAAAAAAGTCCAACCCCGTGTCTTCAGAAAAGGAGACCTCGTGCTCAAGAAGATACAATCATTTCTCAATGATTCCTGGGGCAAATGGACTCCGAATTATGACGGCCCCTACGTGGTCAAGAAAGCCTTTTCAAGCAGCGCCTTGAGACTTGCAACCATGGATGGAAAGGAGTTTACCTACCCCACGAATGTTGATGTAGTCAAGAAATACTTCACCTAAATAAATAAATAAAAAATGTCTCGGTGGATTGAAAACCCGAAAGGGCGGTCCAGGTAAAAATTAGAGACATAAGCAAAAAATTATCCCGATGGATTGGAAACCTCAAAAAGACAATCCAGGCAAAAGTTAGGGATTCATGGCAAGTAACTACGTCCGACAAGGTTAAATCCCTAGCGGTAACACCATCCGTCGAAAGACTTCGGTCAAGTTCATCTTCGACAAAAGCTTAGGATGTCCAGAATTCAAAGTTGGAGAAGGACACCGGTCGTTATGTTTCAATGTAGCCCTTTTTCCCTTAAATTACCATTTTCTAAACTTTGTAAATGCTCTATGGGATCACGCACTTGGCTGATTACCATTCTATCAATAAAATTTGAGCCCTAGTGCTTTTATTTGTAATTCTCATTTATTTTTGCTTTACAGAATGACATTTTTTTAACATGATCAACGATTCTTGAAACAAAAAAAAGATGGCAATTCTTTTTTACTACTGAACATAAAAGGAACATCGATGGCTTCTCCGGAAGTGATTAAACCTCGAAATGCAGAATCAAAGTACTCCTTCTAAACTAGTACGCCTGAATGAAGGATCAACTATTTCAGATGCAATGTCCCATCTGATATCCCCGGCAGAGTTCTTACCTCTTAAGACCAATTGACGATTCTTCCTCCCCCAGAGGGGTTTACCCCTCCTAAGTAATAAATGATCGATATCTCGAACCAATGATACTTTTTATCCCCCGCAGTGGCCGAGTATCCCTTCGTGTTCATTCACCAGTTTATATGTTGCATCTGTTTTGTCAGCATAAACATACATACATCATGCATAATTGATTCATACATATATATATGTTGCATTAATATCACTCTGGTCAGTCTCATCCCCAAGTGCTAAAGTCCTCTCGCCGATAAGGTTGTCAGTTATTTCCTCGTCAGAAAATGTTTCGTCTAAGCAATCTCTCCCCCAGTTTATTTTTGGGGTGGAGCCTATCCTCAACCACTTTGATAACTTGAACCTCTGAAAGGCAAGAAGACATTCCATAGACGCCTCTGGAACATCACTCTTCACCATTGAAGATGATATTTTTGCTTTCCTAGATTAAAGAAAATCCCCAGATAAAGCCTCTCCACTAAAAGACTCTCGACAATACGGCGGTTTCTCCACGAAAAGTTTGCTTTCAATGAAGTCATCAGCACCTCAAAATTGGATTACATCACATGGCATTTCTCCGAAAAGGCCTCGAAGAAAAGTATGATGTAACCTCACCAAACAAACAGCGGTCTCTCAAGAGACTCGTTTTTCCCCACTAGGTCGACAAATGGCGTCTCCAACAGAGAAGTTTACACACCTCTAGAATTCAGACAAATGGGTTTCCCCCAGCAAGTCTGACATCAAAATTTTTTCCATCAAATGGTGTCTCCCCAGTATAGCTCAGCGAGAAGTTTGATGAAGACCGCTACTCATAGCATTCCTTGTCGAGGAAGGAACTCGACAAGAATAAACTGAGACCAGTTTTGTGGTTGAAGACCAAGATTGAGGGGAAGTTTATTTCAAAAAAGAAACTGAGACCAGTTTCGCAGCTGAAGACCAGGATCGAGGGGAAGTTTTACCTTTTTCTAAGAAACATTGCTTAGCAAAAGAATATGGATGAGCAAACTGCTATTTATAACCACAGTCAAAATTTCGGGTACTCCGATATTTAATCCTCTTGCACCCTGAATGTCCGAATATCTTCGTCATTCACACCTTCGGGTCTAATAAGATTAAATAAGGGCATCTGTCATACCCCAAATTTTGACCACAAGATTTCCCATCATTGTGAAAATCATTACCATAATATGGATGTACCTTCACGCCTCATCAATCTCCTCAAGGATTGTTGAGCATTCACTACAATCAAGAATTAGGGTTTCGAGCCCTCTCAAAGCACTTAGACAAAGGATAAATCAAGAATTGACATGATCTTCAACTTTTATAGCCTCTCAAATACCCATAAAGGATCAAGAGGTCTCCCACATCAAGAATCAAGCACAAGATTGCAGCATTCCAAGTGGATCAAGCCTCAAGATATGCAGTGTCACCAAATTAGGGTTTTGGTCGACCAAGGCCTCCAGATGAAAATTTTCCTCTGGGCATGAGCCAATAATTCAAAACATAATTCAAAATTCTCCAACGAATCTCATGAATCCAATCATTAAGTCAAAATAGCCTCAGGGGAAGCATTCATCAAAAATCAGGAATTAAGGTTTCTTGACCTAATTCACCGTTAAGTTGACTTTTGAGGCAAGACATGAACCAAGACCTCAAGACATGATTTGAGGGCCTCAAATACACCACATTGATCCATTTACAACAATGGATTGATCCAAGGAGCTTGATTCACAAGCTTCAATTTCATCTGGACTACAATTAGGGTTTTGAAGAAAAAGTCAACTGTACCTTTGACTTTGGACCAAGACATGTTCCAAAACCTTGGGACATGATTCAATAAACTCTAAAACACCTATAGAATCCATCCATTAAGTTTGAATTAGGTCAAGAACTTGATTGCATAGAATATCACACAGTTTCGAATTCATCTGACAAAAACTCAACTGTGCCCAAAATCAAATTTGACTTTTTGAAATTTTTCACAAATGTGGCTCCCCTAAGTCAAAAACAATGTTAATGTATGGTTTTGATCATCATTCATCAAGAAAAATCAAGAAAAGTGAGTTTTCTTGCAAAAGGGGCAACCATAAGAAACTTAAATTTTTCTAAGTTATGGAACAAAATGGATTTGGTACCAACTTTGCAAGGTCATAACTCCCAAACCCTAAGGCCTTTTTCTTCTATCCAAAGCTCAAATGAAAGTTTACATGGCATACTTCAGAAGTGTCAACTACATCAAATTCCAAATCCTCGTGGATTTTGAGTTATGGATTGATCAAAATCACAAAAAGTGAAAATGACCACTTTTTCCAACACTTAATGAAATGTTCAAAAAGTCAGAATCTGTTTCATTTTTTACCAACTTTGAGGTCATTTTTTACCTTGATCCAAGCTGAACCAGGTCCATTTGTGGACATCAAAGTTAAAGTATGTCATGAGAGCTTTCCAAAGAGTACAAGAACTCTCTTTGATTCAACTTAATCAAGGAGTTATGGATCTCACAACATGCCTTGCTCAAGCTGGTTTTCAAGGAAGATTTGGTGCACTTCTTGTGCCACACGATTTCCATTTCAAATTTTGTCATCTTGCAAGCTTGTCCTCTTCCAATATCAAAGGAAATCTTGATGACTCACTTGATATTTTCAAGCTTGGACCATTGAGTCAAGGATCCTATCCTTTGGCATGTGATCATTCAAGTTTTAATTCCAAAAACTTCAACTTTGTCATTTGAAATTGATGTGGTGCTTAGAGCTGTCAAGAACCTGAGCATATCAGTCCAATTGATTCAAGTTTTTTACAAAGATCAGAAGACCTAGAGCTACCAAGACCAACTCTAGTCAATGGCCAAGTGAAGACTTGGTACCTTGGCATTTAAGAAAGTGATACATGGGCATATCCATTGGATAATATAGTGATCCCTCGTCCAACACTATTCCTTCAAAAATAAAACTCCTCTACTATAAATAGAAGTCATTTCTGATGTTTCAAACCACACCAAAACAATACCAAAGCCTTGTTTTCTCACTCTCCCCCTCTTACTTCAATTTCAAGTCACATTGGAGCAATTTGGGAATTCTTGAAAGCAGAGCAAAAACCACTCAAATAACCATCCAAACATATCATAAGTCATCTATTGGAGGTGTTCAAACCTTCATCCACATTGTACAACCTCAAAATCAGAAAGTCAACCTCCAAAACCTCAAATTTTGATTTTTCTGCATTTTTCAAGCCATGTCTTGATCCAATCACTTTCAAGACTAGCTAACCCTTCAAATACTCTCCAAATAACATCCTCAAACTGTCCCGACAGGTTTCCCTCAACTATAACACCATTTGAGTGAGTTACCATTTTGGTCATTTTGCCACTTTTGCAAGAAGAAGCCAATTCTTGTTCCTGAGGTTTCCAGCTGATTTTGATCATCCTAAAAGCTTCTAAAGGATCAATCAAGAGTGTTTAAAGCATTGGATTACTTCTGGCACAAGGATCTTGACAGTTACTACAAGGAGCTTCAAGAGGTAAGTGCATCACAACTTGAACTCTTAAAATATGCATTGCTTTGATGTCCATTGATCATAAACATGTCATATATATCAAATGTGTTGTGTTTGAACCAATTTACTATGCTATTATTGCCTGTATAATAAGATAGCATAGAACTTGCAAATCTTGGCCTATTTTGAAACCACTATCGGGTTTTAAAATAGAAGCATCTTTAGAAAATTCTAAAAGCACCATTGGATTCCTCATGAAATTCTAGGAAGGATCCATCTAAATTTCATCCAATTCCATGGAGAATTGAGGAAGTTATGACCTTCTTGCAAATCCACCAAAACTTGGTTTTTTGCCTTGGTTAGGCCTAAAATTCAGGTCACCCTTATGTATTCATGGGGTGGTTTTGATACACGGATGTATCACCATCCCAGTGGTAGAAGCGCGCTTGTGTTTGGTTGGAGGTCGTGGGTTCAAGACCCACCCAGACCATTTTTGCCTTTTCTCAATTTTTTGCTATTTTCATATTTTTTTTTATGGTTTTTATTAATTAATTCCAAAATTAATTTCTCTCTCAATTTTAATTATTTTTATTGGTTCTTTTTTTGAAAATTCACAAAAATGTTGAAATATTTTATTCCACAAAAAATTTGAATTTATATTATTTATTTAATATAGTTTGAATTTTTGTAATTAATTTCATTTTATTTGTTTCAAACATTTAAAAAATTGAAGTTTCCACCTTGATATTTCAAAACCAATTGATTTTCAAGCCTTCATGTGATTAAAAATGATTTTCCAAAATATTTTTCAAAGCTTACCTCTTGTTTTTAAATATATTTGATAGTTTATATTTAATTTCGTTTGAAAATAATATTATGTTAACTAAAATTAGGGTTTCCCTCAATTTGAATTTTTCAAACTTCATTTGAAACACTTTTGGGCCTCTTGATAGAGTGTAAGTCCCTTCCCTTTGAAAATAAACCATTTGGGCCGCAGTCATTGTATAAGTCCCGATACGATTTTAAAAATCTCGACGCGATCGCCATTTTCAAAACAATTCTCATATGGGTCTTCCCTTGTGTTGTAAGCCCCATCTTTCTTCTTTTGAATCATTTTTTGGCCTCTAATAGAGTGTAAGACCCATCCTCTTTGTAAATACAATAATTTGGGCCTCAGTCACTGTATAAGTCCCTCTATGGTTTTCAAAACTACCGACGCGATCGTAGCCTTTTCAAAAGAGATCATCTGGGCCTCTCCTTGATTATAAGCCCCAAACTTCTTTTCACAACAAAATTTATTTTTGATTTAGATTCAAATTCTTGAGTTTCATCAAAACTTTCTTTAATTTCTTGAATAACTAACCATACAGCTGTGGTTACGATGCGGGAGCTTGCACACCTATAAGTTCTACTATTGCTTCTATACATACTTGCTTATATATTTCACCTGTATATGTATGCTTGTATACACCTGCTTAGAGTTTTCCCCAGCAATTAGGTCTAGTTCTAGATCAAACCAGTGGTTACTCTTTTAACACAGTCAAAACTAGTTCCCCATAGGAAATTCCAGATACAGTCTTGCCTCTTCTTGGGCTTATATAATATGGAACAGAGAAAGGCATTATTCCCGGTGAAACTTTTCTCAAGACTGTCACAATTTAGAAATATCTGTACAAGAAATTCATTTCCCCAGAGAGGATAATTCCCGGTAAAACCTCTTTTGAATTTCTTCAAACCCTAGAGTTGTTCACTAAAGAAAAGATTATTCCCGGTGAAACCTTTCTTGAACTTTTCTCAAGTTTGGACCCACATGCTTCCTTAAAGCATCCTCAACCTCCTCTTGAGCTTTGTACAAGGACCCTCAGGCTTCTTAGAAGTTCTCAGCCTCCTCTTGGGCTTAGTACAAGGACCTGATGACCTCCTACAGGTATTGGACAGAGCTTAGTCATCTCTAATATTTCAATCCTCCAGAGAGAAAGAATTTCAGAACATCCATTCTAGGGTTGATTCTCATCCCTTAAAACATCAGCCTCCTCTTGGGCATCATACAAATATCATCCTCCAGTTAAGAGTAAACCTCTTTATACCAGTAGATTTGGAAAGTCTCATCTCCTCTTGGATCTCAAAGAAACCCTCAAGTTTCCTAAAAGCATAGGAAAAACCCAAATCACTTCACCAATCACCAGCAGAGTTAAAACCTCCATAGGTTTTAAAACTCAATCTTTAAACTTTCATTCTAAATTCCCCATCTAAGGTCAAATTACCACCAATAAACCCTCAGAAATATCAGGACCTCAAGGCATCTGATATTTCAACTCTTTAATCCTCAGCAAGAGTTGATTCCCCAATTTGGACCTGTCTCTGGATCTCAATAATCCTCAGCAGAAGCTAGCCTCCTCTTAGGTTTCATATAAGAAATTCCCCAAACCAGCCTTCTCTTAGGCATTGTATAATGATTTTTCCTCAGCTGAGTTAGCCTCAATCCTGGGCTTTACATATCATATTCTCCAGCTGAGTCAATCAATCCTTTTAGCCTCAATCTTGGGCTTTGTACAAGACAGATAAAACCTTTCCCCAGTGGAGTCATTTCTTTTAGCCTCAATCTTGGGCTTTGTACAAGACAGACAAAAATTTCCCCGGAAGAGTCAATTCTTTCAGCCTCAATCTTGGTCTTTGTACAAGACAGATATAAAAATCCCTAAGTAGAGTCAACCTTTTAGCTTCAACCTTGGGCTTTGATCAAGCCACACAAAACCAACATCCCCTCAGAGGAAATCAAAATTTCTCTCTGCAGGAAGACATCTTCTCTGTATATCACATATCAAAACAGACAATAAAAAAACCAATCATAAATAACTGCTGTAAGTGGCACACTTGTTGATTCAAAAAATCCAAGATGTGGTCCCTCTTTTATCCTGGGAATCTTCCTCTTTCATCTAATTGCTATAAGTGGCAAGCCTCTGGATTATTTACATCAAAGTCAATGTCCCTCTCTTAGCATGAAATATTCCTAAGGAAAAATGGCATTGCTCAACATTGAGTTAAAGTTTCTTCCTTCAGGACATCACCTTTATAAAAGAAATTATGGCATTGTTGGATTCCATACACTCCAGTTAAAGTTATTCCCCTTTATAATCACTTACCCAATATAACAGTGATGAATAGGTGAGATATCTCCCCTTAGAGATGGCAAATTCTCTCTCAGTCAAACTTTTAGCTTCAATCTTGGGCTTTGAACAAGACACAAACAACCTTTAGCTTCAATCTTGGGCTTTAAACAAGACACCAAACATTTTTCCTCCCACAGAATAGGAGGAACTACGATTGCTCTGATTTCCCTGTTATCTTTATAGGAATAAGTAGGCATAAGATTGCGAAATCTTAGTGATCACACAAATCAAAAACTTTAGGTCCAATACCTTACCAAAAACAACAGAAAACCAAAAACAACAAAAACACTCTCTCAACATTCCCAACCTATAACATTAAACACCAGAAATTATTTGAACCTGCCAAACAAAGTCTATGGATAACCATATATACACTGGGTAATTAACAACTTCCCTTTGTATAACCTGACCAAGGACACCCCCCCCCCCCCCCAAATCACTTAGCATTTGTTAAAGAAAAACATTTGCGTGCAAGGTTAGTTTTAGATAGCTTCCCTTTCCTTTCCAGCTTCATAGGATAAATAAGAAATCAGAAAGTAGCACCAAATTTCAACCATTGCGGTAAGATGGTCGCGTCACCGACAAAAATCGCACGCTACAAGGGTGTGAATTCATATGCGTCTAAGCAAGCCATTAGGCTATTCTCTCTCAAGATTCGTCAGATATCAAGGTCATCTCCTTCAAGATTTCTCAAGAGCCTCAGGGTACATTTCGAAGAGAATTAGGGTTTTCCTCGTATGGGTATTGAGCGTGGTCATGTGTAGATTGGTTATGGTTTTCATGACAAGTTTTTTTTGAATAAGTAATTATCATTAAAGAGAGAGTCCAACACAAGATGTGCAGAAACTCTAAAACAAAGACAGAACTAATACAACCTCCAACAGCAGCCTATAACCAAACTGACAGTAATACTACTGTCTGCAACATAAAATGGGAGCTAAGCTCCGTTCTCCAAAACTAAAAACAAAGACAGAACTAATACAACCTCCAACAACAGCCTATAACCAAACTGACAGTTATACTACTGTCTGCAACATAAGTTCAGAACTAATAAGTTCATGACAAGTGATATTATAAGTTATATCCTCTTGGTTGTGGGGGTAACAAAGGTCGAGCAATATTTTGTTTGAAGTGGATCATTGTTTGTTTCCTTTTGATCTTAAATGAAGGAGTTTGAATTTTCTTGTTGGTAGTTTGAAGCGGTGAGTTTGAATAAAATCTTGATTCAAGCTCAAATTAATTCATTGTTTTTGCAAAGCTTAAGATTTGATTAAATTCGTCCAAGTTGCAAAATTCAAGAGTTTTTTTTTAGATGAGGATAGAAAAAGTGGTTCACATTTCACTAATTAAAGTTCATAAATTCAAGGTTGTGATGAGTTTACCATGTGAGAAATTCAAATTCAAGTTATTATTTCTTCAAACTTTATTCAAAATGAAACCAAAAGTCTTTACCATGGTACAAATTCTAAGTGGTCTAGTTACAAAGATTAATCTAAAAATACACCACAAGGCTTCGATAAGTTATTCTCCAACCTTAGATTTTTCAAATTTCACAATCCCAAGCTTATTCCAAGAAGCAAAAGCTCAAACTCAATGATTCAAATTACAAGAGAGCTTCATGTGGTTTTCATCAAATTTTAAATTCAAGATTCAAAGTGCAATTTGATTTCATGATGCTTTGAAGATTTCATCCCAAGATTAAAATGTTACAAATGGAAAGTGTCAAGCTTAAATTCATTCAAGATCATAAGTTCAAGTTACAACATTCATGTTTATAAAGCTTCAAAACTTAAGCAAAGTACAAGAATTAAAATGATTCAAAATTCAAGACTCAATGTTCAAGATAAAAGTTCATATTAATTCAAAGTGATAAAAAAAAAAGTGAATCTCTTTCAAAGTTTATCATTTCAAATGCAGTGAGAGTAGCAAGCATGAGAAAGTAGCTAAAGGGAAAGTTGCGGCGCATAGACACTTCCATTATACGTCATGTTACTATAAGGAATTTGGAGTATGATACAAAATATTACAACTCCTCCTTAAGTTAGTCCTGATGTTCCATACACGTTTGATATCACAGGGATTCAAATAAGACACTTTCTCCCTATGAACTAAAGTCAACAAAAGGACACTTTCCCTTCCTGGTAAATTCTTAAGGTTGGACCATGGAAGTTTATGGCTGTTCGGAGCTTGTTCGCGACATCTCTGGGCTCTGACATGGCCTCGTTCGGATTGGACGAGGAATTTAGATGACAAAAACTTGCTACATTGAATACAAAATTTCAGATGTGTGAACAAGCGGCAAATAACGCATTCAGTGAATATGAAAGTTTTCCAAATCAAGTTCCATACTTTCCAAAACAACCACAAACAGGTTGGAATAAAAAACAGAAATGCATTCATCACAGTATCAAATATTCAGGGAGAAATCGAAGTCGAACAAGGAAAGAAACGTTGAAGCCAAAACAGAAATAACGTTATAATCCTGAAATCATGGTCACAACAGATTTGTTTCTTTCCAATATTTCGCAATTGATTATAAAATTTCAAAACCTATAAAAGTGAGAATCATACACAACAGGCCGGGCAGAACAATAGCAGCAACACACACAAAACGCGGCGGAGGAAAACGAAATCCCAAACATTAAACAACCATCAATTCTCAAAAACAGAACATGGCACGAAATCCTCTTCATTAATCACGCAGTCATTCTTCATCACTAAAATCTGTATGAAAAGGGAAAGAAGTCGCACAAGGTCAAAAAACTTTTTTTATGTTCAGATGAGAGCATTAATCACCCGGTTCAAAACATACTCAGTTTAGAATGGAAGTATCGCCAAATTGAAACAAGCAGATATTAATACGGTTTAGCAAGAATCAAGGAGATCACGACACAATCTTATATTTCTAAAATTTTCAAGATGTGACGAAAGCAGAAATTAAATCATTAACCACCATTACACGAGTAAATCACTTAAGTGGAAAGCTATTTCACTAATTTCATAATCTCGGCAAGAAATCACATCGCAATCAAGCATTCATGGTACCAAATCTCTAAATCAATTGCAAATCTGAAAGTGGAAATACATTATTGCAACAACTCACCTTATTTCCAAAATCGGAATTTCACAAATTGGCATCGAATCTTCAGCATCAATTTCATGAAAAAAAAACGGCAAGTTTTCATCAATCACATTCATCACGCAATCTCGCGTTCAATTCCAAAATCTGCATTCAATTCAATTCATTCCATTTAGTCTATAAAAGAGGCAGAATCACATGATATACAGGGGGATCGCATAGGAGAAATCTCAGTGAAAATAGATACACAAACACAAACATTCTTGCAGAGAGTGACACAAATTTCAGAACATGCATACAAACAACCGCAGCAACAATACGCGTAAAAGAAGGAGAAGAGAGAAGACATACCATCATTGCCGTTGTAGAAACCGTTGTGTCGCAATTCTTCAGAGGTATGTGATTCCGTTGCTTAATTGATGTGAATTTCGTCAATTGCGCCGCCGTAACGTAATTCATTGGCCCGATTTAGAATTAAGGAATTCTTTCTTAAATTTTGTTTGGGGAATCCACGAACGAGAGGTGCGCTGCGAACGATGTCCACTGTCGTCGGCCAAAAGGCCATGGCGCGGTGGACTTTATGATACCGCCGACGATGTGTTTTGTTCCGTGAGAGAGAGTGTCGCGAACGATCGAGAGAGAAAAAAGAGTGAACATATGGGAATTGATGGGTGAGTGTTGCTGCATTTCTTTTCTGAAACCCTGTAATGCTCCCAGAATAAGTGACTCGGGCGGGCTTATTCCCAACGGCCCCGTATGATTTGTTTCCTAACACCCCAATCCAATTTTACAACCCCCTTTGAAAATTGAATAACTTTGAGCCCACATGAGTTTGCCTTGATTAATTTCTACACCTTATAAATATTTTTGTCTCCACTATGAACCTTGGTTATTCTTTATTTAGATTTTATTTTTTATATTTGTTTCAATAATATTCTTTTAATATTTTTTATGACTTTTGAGTGTGATCCCGATTTTGATGTTAATCGGATTAAAACTTCGATCTCAAAATTTTAATATTAGTTTAATGAGATTGTTTCTTGATTAAATGACGGGTGTAATAATCGAAATTAATTTTGACCTTGATTTAGATTGAATTTTGGTCAGTAGTGATTATACCTCGATTAGATTTCGATAAACTTTTTTTTAGTCTTTGAATCACTTTGATAGAAAATTCTTGATAAATTTTATTAAAATGTCTCTTGATTGCTAATTAAGAGCTTTGGTTAAACCTTGAGGACTAATTATTATGATTTGATTAATGTTTGCCTTGTTGCTTGATGTATGTGGTCTTTACACTTACTCGGCTGCTTCACATGTTCCCTTAGGACATCCTGATTCAACTTTCTCTTTGATAAGTTGAATTAGGATTAGACTTTAGGCTTTCGCCCAAGCATGATAACATTAATATCAGTTCCCTTTAACTCTAATCCTTAGGCCCATCCGGTATGACAATATTATGATAGAATTCCTCCTAACCTCAACTATAGGACCATTTGACATGACAACATCTAGGACCAAGTCTCCCTTAGATTTTTTCTTTTATCTTTTGAGTCTCTCTCTTCCCTCTCTTAATACAAGTAAACTACTTAATAACTACGATGTGTATTGTGTGCCACGAGCCTTAAGCACATGGGAAAATATGAGCAAATGCATTTCTAACCTCGTCTTTGGGTACTTTGTGTGCGAGACACTTGGATCGTTAGCGCAAAGTATTCGATCATATGTCATAGACTTTAGTGAGGTACACGTCACAAACAAAGTCAATCCACTTCTCTAAAATCCTTGAACAAATTCAAACCATTTTGTCCTTCGGGATTTCCTTTCAAACCTTTTTAGAAAGAGCGTGTTACTTCCATTCTACCGCAAACAGGCCTCGTCCCTAACTGCTGGAATGCGAACTTAGCATCGCTCATAAAAGACACTAAGCAACCTGTGGTAGGTCGAACTACGAGCGCTCTGACTTCTTCATTCTCGTCCGAATGAGGATACGTAGGCGCAAGACGGCGATGTCTTGGCGAGCACAATTCCCTCATTCACCCGTAGTCCTCCGAACTACGTTGACTCTAACTTTCCCATTGCACGGGGGAATACGTAGGCATTGGACGACGATGTCCTATCGAGTTACCTTTTGTTCAGTTTCTGTTTAGCAGTAGGATTTAGATAACACACCCTTTGATTAGAACAACAAATGTGGATCCTGTTGAGTACAACGGACGCGAGGGGGTGCTAATACCTTCCTTTCGCATAATCGACTCCCGAACCCAGGACTTGGTTGCGATGAGCTTGTCTTCTCTCTCTCTAGGTTTTTTCAATCGTTTCCTTTCCCCCACCGGGATAAATAACGTTTGGTGGCAACTCTGTTTTTTCGCCAGTTGGTTTTCGCGTTGCGACATTAACCAATCGACCTTCTCGGACTGCTTCCTCAAGGCGTACCCCCATGTTTACCATCTCGGTAAAGTCACTAGGTGCACTGGCGACCATTCGGTCATAATAAAATGAGCTTAATGTTTTCAAGAAGATTTTCTTCATTTCTTTTTCCTCAAGAGGAGGACAAATTTGGGCGGCGATTTCACGCCATCTTTGAGCGTACTCCTTGAAGGTTTCTTTATCTTTTTGGGACATAGCTCAGAGTTGATCTCTCTCGGGTGCCATATCCAAATTGTACTTGTACTGCGGAACAAAAGCTGCCTCAAGATCTCTGAAGGTACTGATCTTGGTACGGTGGTACGGTTTAACCCCATGTACCATTTCAGCACGACACCGGTTAAACTGTCTTGAAAGTAGTGGATTAGTAGCTATTGGTTTTCTATCTGGGTAGACATCTTCCGGGCATACATTACCAAGTGACTTTGAGGGCAAGATTTTCCTTTGTACTTTTCAAAAGTCGGGCACCTTAAACTTGTGTGATATTTTGACGTTTGGGACCAAACAGAGGTCAGTGGCATCTTTTCCAAACAAGTCCTGTCCACGAATGGCATGCAGTTCTTTCTGCATTTCCAAGAACCGTTCTTGGAATTCATTCATTCTTTCGTATACTTCTTCATCCTTTCCAGGGGCGGTCTGAAGAATCTGTTCCTCTAGGATAGAATGTATCACAGGTTGTGGTATAGACATTACTGCAGTAACTTTTAGTGCTTCGGTGACCTGAAGTTTGTAACCTTCAGGTACAGAAGTCTCTGTTGTAGCCCTTGCATTTTCGTTCACCTGAAGTTTGTAACCTTCAGGTCTGGAGGTTCCGGTTGCGACTCCCAAGTCTTCAGTGACCGGTGAAATATATCCCTCAGGTATGAAATTGAAAGGCATACCACTTTTGAGATCCCAAAAAGCAGTAGATTTGGGTAAGTGGGAAATAAACCATTTGTAGAGTAACGGTACACAGCATGTAATCATCCCCCACTGTGCAAGTTCCTTAAATGCACTGAGTGGTAAGCATCTGCAAGAAAAATTGGAACTGGGTTCCCAATTAAGAATATCTTGATAGCGTTTATGTCGATGAAATTGTCAATGTTAGGAAAAAGGAATAAGCCATAAGTGAGTAGAACAAATTTATCCTCAAAAGAAACTATGTTTCCTATGCTGGAAAAATATAGGAATTTTTCCAATAGAAACCTAGCTGATAAACCTTGAATTCCACCCTTGGTGGTAATGTGGGTTTTGATATCTGATATTTCCGAAGAGGTGACTCTTGCAATGATTGGATCTTTAGGAATTTCTTCCAGTCCAGAGAATGGATCCTGATCAGTGATGGGTAGATCAATCTAATGAGAGTATTCTTCCAATGTTGGTGTGAGCTGATAATCTAGAAACGTGAAGCAATGGTACACTGGATCATAGAACTGAACCAATGTAGATAGGACTCCTTCCATCATGTTGACCTTTAAAAGGGATAAGAGCCCCCATACTTAGCCTTGAAAGCTTCTGGATTTGGATTTCTGAAGGTGTACTTCTGAGTTTTTCTTCTACCAAAACCCATAACGCGGTTTCTGATATTTGCAACACCCCGTTTTTTAGTTCTTTTGAAAAATTTTGAGAAAAGATTTTTTTTTTGAAAGTTTTTGATGGATGCATGAATGCATGAATGCAGCAAACACAAATATATGAAAACATGGGTTTAAGGGTTTATCGTCACGGGCATGAGGCCATCGGTCTACCCATCCCAAAGGTATGTACTAGGGGTTCTTTTTACACCTGTAGAACGGATTCTAACAAGGTTCCCAAAATGATTGACCACTCTTAAGAATATTACCAGCAAACCGACTGACTCATGAGAGCTGTAAAATCCCTAAGATGGATCTCATTTGAGTGTAGTATTGCGTATCAACTATTCCCGATAGTCACCGCACTACGTCCTAGAAATGGCCATGGTTAAGTGTTTACTAATCCTCAGTTTCACGGGTGCCCATTGGAAAAAGTGATGTTTTCACAACTTGCTCGCTTAACATCAGTAATTCCAAAATGATACCTCTACTGATTTGGTGGACTTTCAAGTTATCTTGGTCGGGATTCACTCCCTATAAGCCTTCTTGAGTCTGCCACCTCCTATCTTAAAATATGCTCTCAAGCCCACTGAGTACTTTTTTACACACCACATGTGTACATTTGATGTTTACATTTGTTCTTGATTCATCTTGGATCATAATGGAAAATGCCTCCAAAGTTGGACAAAACATGAGGCAGATTCTGCTTAAAAAATTCTAAGTGTCAAAGTTCAAAATCTCATGAAACCCTAACTTCAATGCTTCATATCTTAAACTCTATGCATTTTTTAGGGTACTTTTGCTTTGTAATCTTGTATGTAAGAAGATCTATCTTTTAAGCTTTGGATGTGAAGATGGCTGGTTTATACCTGAATGAATCGCACACTCAAATATACAACAGAGTCGCCACCAAACTTTATTTGGTCCCAAAGGACAGGGAAAATACCGATAAAACCCAAGGGAAGAGAAACGGGAACGGGGGTCGGTTATGGGAAAGGAAGGTACTAGCACCTACGTATCCGTCGTACTCGACGGGAACCATTTCGCTTGCTTCTAGACTTGGATGTGTTATCTATCTAAAGGCTTCTAACTAAAAGAAAAGAGGAGAGAAGAGAAAAGAAAAGAAAGAAAGAAAATGCTCACGGAGGATTGGGTCCCTCGTGCCTACGTACCCTCTTAGTGCAATGAGGAAATCAGAGCTCCGTAGTTCATGGAACTAGGGAAAAGAAGGGGAAAGAAGGAAGGAAGGGTGGAAGTGTGCTCGCCAAGATCATTGCGATCTCGTGCCTACGTATCTGACATTCGAACGAATGCAGAATCAGAGCATCCGTAGTTCGTGACACTAAGACGGAAGACAGAACAGGAAAGGAAAAGTGGTGTCAAAACCAAGAGAAAAAGAAGGTAAAAGGTAGATCCGCTGGGGATAACAATGAATATTGGTGTCGAAACCAAGAAAGAAGAAATGAAGAAAGATGATAGAAAAGACTCCACTGGGGAGGTAAGAGAACAAAGCGACAGTGCTAGGGACCAGAGGGTAGTGACCCTACTGGGATCGAAAGGATAAAAGCTCGGTATATAAACTGACTGGAAGTGGTTAACTGGAGAGGAAAAGAGATAAAACTCTGATGGGGAAAAGGGAACTCTACTGATGAAACCCGAGCAGAAAGGGGTGATCGCGCTGAGGAAAAACGAAAGTAATGGTGTAAACCAAGAGAAACAGGATTCGGTATGTTAACTGACTGGTAGTGATTAACCGAAGAAAAAGAGATAACAACTCTGGAGGGGAGAAAAGACTTGGTGTCAACAAACAGTTTGTGATGGACCAAAAAGAAGAGAGTACTGAACCAAGAGAAGATGTTTGACTCTGAAAGGGTTTCGGTATCTTAACTGATAAACAGTGGTTAACCGAGGAAAGGGAATATTGCAACTTTGTGGGGAGAAAAGGTTTTAACAGATGGACTATGATCAACCAAAAGAACGGGTGTAGAACCAAGCGAAGGTTGTGACCTAAAGGGGATGTCGATACTGACTGAACAAACAGTACTTGATCAACAAAAAGGGTATTGAACCAAAAGAGGTTGCTAACCGCTGAGGAATCGGTGTTAATAGAGAAACTGTGATTAACCGAAAAGAAACGAGTGATTAACCAAGAGAAGGTGATTAACTCAAAAGGGTTCAGTTTTTTAACAGACTGGTTATGGTTAACTGAAAGAACGGGTGATTAACCAAGAGAAGGTGATTAACCCAAGAGTAACTCAGTGTGTTAACAGATAGACTGTGATTAACTGAGGAGAAGTGCAAACTGGTGTTTTAACTGACAGGCAGTGGTTAACCAAATAAAGGAGAAGAACCAAGAGAAGGTTGCGAACTCCTGGGGATATATGGTTTTAACAGAAAGATTGTGTTTAACCGAAATAAAAACTCTTCTTGGGGAAGCAAAAGCAATGATTGACCACAAGAAAAGAAAGTAGGGTATTGAAATAAAGAAAGTTTGCTAACCCAAATACAACGATCTTAACCGAGAATGTGGTGATTGACCAAAAAAAGAGATGTAGAAAGAGGCAAACAAGCTAAGAGTGATCAAGGATCGACTCGACTAGGGAAGGAGATACACTACCGCCTGAGGATAGAGGTGACTAAGCCAGGCACAGGGTCATTTATCCCCTACCTGAAGTATTCAGAAAGAGAGTAGGAATTCTCCCTTCTCATCCCTTCTCTAACACACAGGGTGTAGTGCAGAAGTTGAAATAGACAGCGCAAGAGCTCCAAGTTGTACAGTGCTCCAGTGTCGTGCGACGCGCAAATCTCTGACTCAGTAGGGGATTGAGAGAGGAAGCTCTAAAGGAAGCCTAAAGAGAAGCGCCAAAGGGATGATTAATAATCGAAACAAAGTTTTGATTAATTAATCAAAAGGGAGGAATATGCTAATAATTTTTCAAATGAATGAAAAATTATTAAAGCAAAAGGGCGCATTGTTGATTAAACAAGATTAAGCTTGTTCATGAAGAACAGACTTAATGCAAGAGAGTGCAAAACAGTACCACATGACATTTGGAATGCAACATAAATCATGTCATTATGTGAGCAAAATTGTGCATGAATGGTCATGTGTATGCAATATGAACAAATTGAATAATCGAAAGCATGCATTGAAAGTTCATGAACATGCTTCAAACAGTAGTTAAACGTCACTTAAAACATCCCTAAAAATCAAGCATATCATTACATGGAAGTTAGAAGGAGAGAGCATGGCAAACAAGCTTGAAAAATACCAAAAATGACACTCTGTTACAGTGGTAATCGGTTACTTCAGAATAAGTAACTGGTTACTTGCTTGAAAAACAGCAAATCTGAGGAAAATTGTGAAGGGTAACCGGTTACTCAGTTGAAAAAGGTAGCGCTGAAGCAAATTTTGTGAAGAGTAACCGGTTACTCTATATTGCGTAACCGGTTACCACGGTAACAGTGGCAAAAATAACTTTTGAAAAAGCACTTAAAGCATCCAAATCACTTGTTTAAATCACCACATGCTAGGGTATGAATTAGTGCATGAAAGTCAAGCTTGAAAACAGCAATTAAGCAGTGATGGAATCAATTAACACATCAAGATTATGGATCAAGCAATGCAAAATCAATTCACACAAAAAAAAAATCGAAACTACATCGCGAATGATACGAAAATGTGCGAAATAGTAAAATGAGTGAGATCTACCAACCTACAAGCCGAAGATTTGGCTTGGTGATTGTTGCAAAGCGATCTTGATGAAAATAATCAAAGAAAACCAGAGGGATCTTCAATTAGAGCCGAATCGTATCGAAACCGAGCAAGTTGCGACGAAACTCCAAAATACGAATTCGAATCGCTGACTCTTGAAATAAACACTTGAGATGAATCCAAAAGCTAGTAAAACTCCAGAAATCCAAGTGAAATTGCAAGATGATGAAGGTTAAGCTTAAGAAATAATCACTTCCAATGTAGAAGTGATTAATCTTCAATGGTGAAGAGCTATGGTGAGGTGTTGGGAAGAAGATTGAGATGAAGATGAAGAAGTTGTAGAAAAATTCAGTGAGAAATGTGAGAGAATTGAGGGTGAAATGTGTGAAATGGTTCAGAGATTATGGATCATGGATTGTGGATCCTTGAAAAAGTGAATGAATGCTTGTTTATATAGAATTTTGGTTTGGAGTTGCTAGGTTTGGAATATGCTTGGGAGTTAGCTTTGGAATTAGGCTAGGAGTTTGTTACACTTGACTCACCGAGTCAAGCGGTTAACTCGGTTAGTTGTTCATAATTTATGAAAATGAGGTGCATGGTAGTCTTGAATAGAAAGGGTACATTGTAGTAAATGCCAATGAATGACTTAAAGAGTCTAGAATATTCCACCTGCTGCTAGAACAATGTAGAATCAAAGACCAAAGAGTGTGCATTTTTGCTGTCCCAAAAATGCAGCAGAAACTTCAACTTTACACTGAGTAACCGGTTACCCTATATTGAGTAACTGGTTACTCTAGGCAAAATTTGCCCAGATGGCTTAGGAACAAGTGTTGAATCCCCGGTTTCTATTTTCCACCTCTTGTTTTGATGAATAGGCATGGAAACCCTTGGTTTGTGCTTGTTTTGATGATGAGACGATCTTGTGAAGGTTCGATTAATCGAGCTTAAAACCTAAAAATCCTGCAACAAGAAACTCATAGAAAAAAGTGCGACTGCGTGTGCCGACGATGCGAATTACATGCTTATGCAAAAAGAAAAAAAGGAGGTCAAATTTTGGGTTACGACAGCTGCCCCTATTTAATCCTCTTGGACCTGAATGTACGAATTGCGCTAGATTTTCGATGATTCGAGGTAAAAATGGGATTAAATAAAAGAGTATCTCGAAAATTTGGCCGACGACGACCAAAGAAAAGCTGCAAGTGTAAATAGTGTTTGAAGTTTGGATGAATATCTGCTGGGTAGATGGATCAGGCCAAAAGAAAGGGAGTATGCTCAATGCATATGCCATGTATGCGTTCTGCATAATGCTTGATATCATGCAATGCAAAGGTGCAGGTCAAAATAATGTGCGGTGGTTTAGGCAGAGGTTGTAGCAAAACGAACTCAACACCCTTGGTCAGGGAGAGAACCCACAGATGAAGACAGAACCTATTGGGGAAGGGCCCCCAAAGGGTGATAACTCTGCTGTGGAAAAGCCTAAAATGGTGAAGACTCCGCTGGGGAAGAAACTGAGAAGTCTCAAATCTCCAGACCATCACCATTGACCCTGCAGGGGATCAAGCCAACCTTTCCATCATGACTTACTCTACCTAGGGAATGAAATCAGACAACTCCAATTTCTAAGCTGCCACTGACTCTGCTACAGGGAATTCACAAGGCTCGGTGGATCTTCACTGCTTGAGGAGGAGGAGAAACCAAATCGTACATCTGCTGGAGCGTGACAGTTCGACATGCTGAGGGATGATGCACGACCCGTGTTGGGGAGAAGAACAACCAAGTCTCTTCTCGGGGTACATCATGACAACTTTACTGGGAACTTTATGGACCTGTTGGGGAAATGGAATGTAATCAACCTTTCCGAAGAACCATAATGGCGCTTGCTGGGGACATGATAACTCTGCTGAGGAAACATCAACTCTTCACAGAACCATCGCGGTGCTGGCCGGGCGTTCGGCTTGCCAATGGATATTACTGATTATCCTGCATAAATTACCAGTAAAATATGCAATGCATAATGCTTTCTCGATTGATTTAGCTTTTTATTGTTCTCAATGTTTTATAGTATTATGTGATCACAAATAATTGTTTATTTTGCAAACAAAATACGGGAAAGAAAATAATTGATAAAACAAATGGTATATGCGTATTGAATGTGAAAATATTGTACATAAGATGTGTACAAGGATGCAAAATCCTTGATGAGGAAATTTGCAATAAAATTGAGAAACAAATGTAAATGGCAAAGGGAAATCATGCTTTGCACTGATTACAACATTGGCCACCATCCACTGTAAGTCTAGGTTCCAATGCCTTGCACCAGTTGATGATGATTCGACTGCTCTGTTACCGTCTGAGGTCCAGCTTTGACGAAGAGAGGCTCAAGTGTTTACAGTCAAATGCCTTTATCCCTAATTTTTGCCTGGAAATTATTATTATTTTTTATTTCGTCCACCGGGATACCCATTTTTGCCTAAGTTGCCCTTTTAGGTTTTCAACTTAGCGGGTTGTTATTGCTTTTTTTTCATATGTCCCTAACTTTTGCATGGACATTTCTTTTTTTGGTCCATCGGGACGCCCATTTTTGCCTAGATTGTTCTTACGGATGCCAATCTAGCAGGCTCTTTATCCATTTTTTCAAGCATAATATTTTTTTACTGTATCGGAGTTCACGGGCGATGGCAACTCCTCCCATCCATGGCGGTGAGGATTAGGGCTCCGCCTGAGAAGGCCTTCTTGACAACAAAGGGTCCTTCGTAATTGGGAGTCCACTTGCCGCGTGGATCCGAGTGAACAGGTGAATACCTCTTGAGCACGAGTTCGCCTTCATGGAATGCTCGAGGGAGAACTTTCTTGTCAAAAGCTTGCTTGAGGCGTCTCTGATACAATTGACCATGGCAAACGGCTGTAAGGCGCTTCTCTTCAATAAGATTCTGCTGGTTATATCTGGATTGAACTCATTCGGCTTCATCAAGATCTGCTTCCATGATAATTCTGAGCGAAGGAATCTCGACTTCAATGGGTAAAACAGCCTCCATGCCATACACAAGCGAATACAGAGTTGCCTAGTGGAAGTACGGACTGACGTTCTGTAGCCATGTAGTGCAAAGGGAAGCATTTCATGCCAATCTTTGTAAGTCTTGACCATTTTCTAGACAATCCTCTTGATGTTTTTATTTGCTGCTTTGACGGCACCGTTCATCTTAGGGCGATATGGTGAATAGTTGTGGTGCTCGATCTTAAATTCTTGACATAATTCTTTCATCATCTTATTGTTTAGGTTGCTTGCATTGTCAGTGATAATGTTTCTAGGAATTCCATAAAGACAGATTATCTCTTTCTTGATAAATCCGGCAACCACTTGGCGTGTAACGTTTGCGTAAGAAGCAGCATCAACCGACTTGGTAAAGTAGTCGATAGCAACTAGAATGAATCGGTGACCGTTGGAAGTCTTCGGCTTGATCATTCCAATCATATATATACCCCACATAGAGAATGGCCAAGGTGAAGTCAAAACATTCAATGGAGTTGGAGGCACATGGATCTTGTCTCCGTAGATTTGGCACTTGTGACACCTTTTGGCAAAGTTGTAACAATCTACCTCTATTATTGTCCAATAATACCCAACCCGAAGGATCTTCTTGGCCATGGCAGGACCTTTAGCATGTACACCCTCGCAACCCTCATGTATGGACCTTATGATCGTGTTTGCTTCGTGTCTATCCACGCATCTGAGCAACACGGAATCATAATTCCTCTTGTACAGTACACCACCACTTAAGAAGAATTTGGCACAGAGCTGCCTAAGAGCTTTCTTGTCAGTGATAGTAATACCCTTGGGATATTCCTGTTTTTCCAGATATCTCTTGATGTCGTAGAACCAAGGCTTATCATCGGACTCATCCTCGATTGCTAAACAGTGTGCTGGTTTGTTCAAATGATCAATGCGAATATGAGGAGCTTCATTTTTCCACTTGACTTTGAACATGGATGCTAAAGTGGCAAGGGCATCAGCTAATTGATTTTCCTCTCTGGAGATATGATGAAAAAAGATCTCATCAAAGTAAGGAATCAATTTCGCTATGTGTTTTTGGTACGGAACCAGTTTGGAATTCCGAGTCACAAAATTCCCTCGGACTTGGCCAATAACCAAAGCAGAATATCCATAGACCTCAAGAATCTTGATTCTCATGTCAATTTTTGCTTCAATACCGTAGATACATGCTTCGTATTCAGCCATATTGTTGGTGCATGTAAAGCATAACCTGACAGTGAAGGGAAGGTGAAAACCTGCCGGAGAGATGAGGATAACACCGATTCTATGACCTTTAGAATTAGAGGCACCATCGAACACAAGCGTCCACCGCGCCCTTGGTTCGGGCCCTATGTCAGGGTCTGGAGTCTCATAGTCTCTGATAAACAGAACATCCTCATCGGGAAAGTCAAACTTCATTTGTTGATAACCCTCTACAGGTTGATGAACAAGGTAGTCAGACAAGACACTCCCTTTTATTACTTTCTGGGTAACATGCTGGATATCATACTCAGTTAACAACATCTGCCATCGAGCAATCCTTCCAGAGATAACAGGCTTTTCAAATATGTACTTTATCAGATCCATTTTGGATATCAACAAAGTAGTATGGCAAATCATGTATTGTCTTAGGCATCGAGCAACTCATACCAGAGTGTCATACCCCAAATTTTGACCACTAAGATTTCCCATCATTGTGCAAACCATCATCACAATGTGGGTGTATCATCATGCCTTAGCAGTCTCCCCAAAGATGGGTGAGCATTCACTACAAACAGGAATTAGGGTTTCAAGACCTCTCTGAGCCTTAGACAAAGGATCAATTAAGAAATGACATGATCTTCAACTTGTCTAACCTCTCAAACACCTACAAAGGATCAAGAGGACTCCCACATCAAGGATTAAGCACAAGGCTGCAACCTTCCAGGTGGATCAAGCCTCCAGATCGCCAGTGTCACCAAATTAGGGTTTTGGTCGACCAGGGCCTCCAGATGGAATCTTTCCTCTGGGCACGAGCCATTGCTTCAAAGCATAACCTAATATAATCCAAGGGACCTCATGGGCCCAATCATCAAGTCAATTTAGCCTCAAGGGATGCATTCATTAAAAATCAGGAATTAAGGTTTCTTGACCTAATTCACCTCTAAGTTGACTTTTGGGACAAAACATGAGCCAAGACCTCAAGACATGATTTAAGGGTCTCCAATACACTACACTGATCCATTTGCCATAATGGATTGATCTAAGAAGCTTGATCTATAAGTTTCAATTTCATCAGGACCACAATTAGGGTTTTGAGGGAAAAGTTAACTGTATCTCTGACTTTTGACCAGGACATTCTCCTAAACCCTAGGACATGATTCAATACACCCTATAACACCTATGAAATTAATCCATCAAGTTTGATTTAGGTCAAGGACTTGATTTCATAGAGGATCGCACAATTTGGAGTTCATCTGATAAAAAGTCAATTGTGTCCAAAAGTCAAAGTTTGAGTTTTTGAGATTTTTCACAATTATGGTTCCCTAACCCTAAAATGATGTTAATGTGTGATTTGAATCAACATTCATCAAGAAAAACCAAAGAAAGTGGGATAACTTGTAAAAGGGGGTAACCATAAAAACTTAGAATTTTTTCTAAGTTATGGAACAAAGTGGCTAGGGTACCAACTTCCAAGGATCATAACTTGAGATCCAAGCAACCATTTTGGCTGATCCAAAGATGGATTTGTAGCCCTCATGGCATACTTTAAAAGTTTCAACTACACCTCATTCCAATTCCTCATAGATTTCAAGTTATAATTGAACCAAAATGCCAAAAACATGAAAATGCATCATTTTTCAACACTTGGACAAAATTCTGTCCAAGACAGATTTTGTTGAAAACACCAAAACTTATGAGGTTTTTTCACATAGTTTGAGGTGGAATCAATTCCAAAGGTAAACATCAATATTGTTGCATATGTTACTAAGAACTCAAAGAGCTTATTAGCATGAATTGATTCAACTTGAGCCAAGAGAAATCCATGCCCAAAGTCATGCTGCTGCAACTGTTTTGGAAAAATCAGTTTGCACTTTTGCTTGCTTTACATGATTTTTGATTCAAGACCAATGATCCCTATGCTACAGTCATCTAATCTGATCCTAATCCAAATGATCCGACTTGCAAAGCTGAGTCCAAGAGCCAAAGGATCTTCCAACTTGAGATCAATGCATTTTGGCATATTATGCCTTGAATTCAAGGGCATTAATATGGAATAGTGCACTTTCAAGATTCTCACTCTCCTCAGTCAAGTTCTCTAATTAAACACAATAAAAACATCTGAAGAATGTGGATTTGGTCAAGACATAGCCCTGCTCTTGGGAGGGGCTAGGTTGCCTTGCATGAGAAGAAATGCCACCAAGCTAAAGCCATTGAATGTGATCTGATCCAGCAGCCATTCACATTCCTCCAAGACAAGAGTTGATCACCTATAAATAGAGGTTCCAATTGATCATTCAAATCACCCCAAAGCAACTTACAGCATTGCTTTCTCTCATTCTCCCTTAAGTACCAAATTTCTTTGTTTTTGAGCAACCACCATCGGGGTTTGAGCTGCAGCCTTAAGTAATCCATTCCAATTACTCAAACACATCACATATGATGTATATGAGGTGTTCAAACACTTAAACCATCTCTGTAACACCTTTAGCTCAAAATCACTCTTCAACCAAGCCATTGTGCCTCAATTCTGCAGTTGGATTCCTCCAACTTGATCCAAAGGTTTTCAAAGTGTTCCAAGGCTTGCAATCCACTCAAAAACATCCATTGAAGATGTAGGGATCATCAAATCACTTCTGAAACACCATCTGTGCAGAGTTCCATTTCAGCTTGCATCAAGGTAAGCTTCAAAACTCTCATAACATGATCCATGCATATTTCCTCGCACGATACTTTTGCCAATTGCTTGTCATCATATGTTGAGTGTTTCCCCTCAATCAATTGTTGTTTATAATTCGTATATAGGATTTCCTTGAGTTCATGCCAGTTTTAGGGTTCTTCAGGTTTTAACTTGTTATGTTCTAATTCAATCCATTTCAACAAAATTGAATATTGCCATCGTGATCCTTGTTAAAAAAACTCATGAGTTTGGTGTTTGAATCATGTTAAATGGATGAGAGACGAGTGAGATAGGGTGCTTCATGCACGAGCTCGAGGAAGAAGATGGTCATGGCGCCATTCTTCAGGTTTTCCCACCAAGTTTGCCTTCTGTTTTTCATTTGCCATGTATATAATGAATTGACATTGCGCCCTAGTGGAAACACTAGTATGTTTGTGAGTATTAGCAAGCGAGAGGTCTGGGGTTCGAATCCCCCTCGCCCCAGACCTCTTTTTTATCACTTGTTTCATTTTTTACTATTTTTCATATTATTTTTATTAATGATTTGAAAAAATAATTTCTTACTCATTTTTTATCATTTTTGATTGGTTCTTTTTCTGAAAAATCGCAAAAATAGTAAAATATTTTATTCTACAAAAAAATCACATTTATATTATTTATTAAATATAGTTGGTATTTTTGTGAATAAATTCATTTTAATTGTTTTTTAAACATTTTAAAATGAATATTCATCTTGAAAATCAAAACCAAATGAATTTTAAATCATCTTGTGATTAAAACCTCATTTTTCAAACCTTAACCAAAAATCACAAGTGGTTTATTTAAACTTATTTGGTATTTTTGTCATTTTTTATTAATTTCCTTTGAAAAATTACTTTTAAAAGGTGAAAATTAGGGTTTCTTTGATTTTAATCATACTCAAGTATTCAAAAACCTCTTTGGGCCTCTTGGTAGAGTGTAAGACCCAATTCTTTTGTAATAAAAACTATTTTGGGCCTCACATATTGTATAAGTCCCTCTATATATTTTCAAACGTTCGGCGAGATCGTCGGTTTTTAAAAAAAAAAATAAAAAATTGGGCTTCTCCTTGAGTTATAAGTCCCAACTCATTTTAAAACTCTTTGGGCCTCTAATAGAGTGTAAGACCCAATCCTTTTTTGAAACCAAAATGATTTGGGCCTCAGATGTTGTGTAAAATCCATTGTGTTTTCAAAAACCTCGGCGCGATTGTCGCCAGTTTAAAATAAAACCCCTGGGCCTCTCCTTGAGTTGTAAGCCCCGTCATTTGTACGAAAACTCTTTGGGCCTCTAATAGAGTGTAAGACCCAACCCTTTTTGTAAAAAAAACCATTTTGGGCCTCACATATTCTATAAGTCCCTTTGTACGATTTACAAAACAACGGTACAATTATTGTTAAAACTTGGGCCTCTCCTTGAGCTGTAAGCCTCAACAATCTTTTCAAAGCACTTTCTCATTTGATTTTGAATATAATATTATTATCAAAACTTTATTTGTTGAACAACTAACCAAACAGTATAGAAGCTCTACAACGGGTAAGTGTTTATCCGCTTTCATTTACTACTTTTATATGTATATAACTGTATTGTGGGGCTGTTTCCCTGTAAGTCTTCTTTCACAACCTTTTATATACTTGTCAAATATCAACTGTGTAATACTAGTATAGTTATTTAGAGTTTTCCCCGGCAACTACGTCTAGAACTAGGTAAAGCCTTGTTGGTCACTCTTAAATACAAACAAAACTAGATCCCCCGTAGGGTTCCAGATACAGTCTTCCCTTCTCTTGGGGTTAAACAATATGGAACAAAGAGAAAGGCAGCATTCTCGGTGAACCCTTTCTCAGACTGTCACTCTTAGAAATTGTCAAAGAAACTCTACTCCCCAGAGTTGATCTATTCTCCGTGAATAGCATCTCTTGAGTTTCTTCCAAATTCTCAAACTTTCTTGGAATGATCTCTTCTCTGTGAATTGCATTTCTTGAACTTCTCTTGGTTTGGGGACCCACAGGCTTCCTAAAAGCATCCCCGCCTCCTCTTGGGCGTTGTACAAGGACCCTTCGGCTTCCTAGAAGTTCTCATGCCTTCTCTTGGGCTTAATACAAGGACCCTAACAACCTCCTAAAGGTATAGGACAGAACTTAATCATCCTTCGTTAGAGCTGTCTTTCTAAAGAGAGCCAAAACCTTCAGACCAATTTTAGTGTTGATACTCATCCCTTGAACGAGTCGGCCTCCTCTTGGACATCATACAAAAGATAAAACTCTACCAGTAGACTTGGATAGTATAAACCCATTGAGTCTCAAAGACATTCTCAAGCACCTTTCAAACATAAGAGAAGAAAACCTAATTATTTTGGGCAAATCTCCAACAGAAACCCGACCTCTCTCATGAGGGCTCTCCCACTTGGACCTGTCTCGGGATCTCAATAATCCCCGGCAGAAGATAACCTCCTCTTAGGCTTTGTATAATGATCCTTTCCTTAGGAAAGTCAGCCTCCTCTTGGGCTTTATATAAATAATTCTCCCTAACGGAGCTAACCGTTTCACACTCTCTTGTGGAGTATAAAAGACCCTCTTGTTGAGTCAATAACCATTTTAGCCTCCATCTCGGGCTTCGTACGAGATACTAAATCACTCTCTTGTTGAGTATAAAAGACTATCTTGTTGAGTCAATCTTACTTTTAGCCTCTATCTCGGGCTTCGTACGAGACAACAAATAACTCTCTTGTTGAGCATAAAAGACTCTCTTGTTGAGTCAATTTCCCTTTTAGCCTCAATCCTGGGCTTCGTACGAGACATCAAATCACTCTCTTGTTGAGTATAAAAGACTCTCTTATCGAGTCAAACCTTTTTAGGCTCCTTCTTAGGCTTCGTATAAGACAGATAAAAGACTCTCTTGTTGAGCCAAACCCTTTTACCCTCTATCTCGGGCTTCATACGAGACAGCTAAAACACTCTCTTGTTGAGTATAAAAGACTCTCTTGTTGAGTCAATCTTACTTTTAGCCTCTATCTCGGGCTTCGTACGAGACAACAAATCACTCTCTTGTTGAGTATAAAGGACTCTCTTGTTGAGTCAACCAACTTGTCCGACTCTCTTGTTGAGTCAAACCTTTTTAGCCTCCGTCCTGGGCTTCGTACAAGACACATATAAAAGCACTCTCTTATTGAGTCAGTCACTCGTTAGTACTCTCTTGTTGAGTCAACCTTTTTAGCCTCTATCTCGGACTTCGTACGAGACAAATAAAAAACACCCTCTTGTTGGGTCAATAGCCTCCTCTTAGGCTTTGTATAGAGGAATCCCCGGTTGAGCCAATCAACCTTTTAGCATCAAACTTGTGCTTTAATTAAGGCATACGAACATCAACAGTTTCTCTTTAGAGATGACAAGTTCTCTCTCAGTCAAACTTTTTAGCTTCAATCTTGGGCTTTGAACAAGACACAAAAAAACCCTTCAGCTTCACATCTTGGGCTTTGAACAAGATACAAATCAACCGCTTAGCCTCTGTCTTAGGCTTTAAACGAGACACCAAAACATATTTTTCCTCCCTTAAAATATGAGGAACTATGATCGCTCTGATTTCCCTGTTTCGTTAAACGGGAATACGTAGGCATAAGATTGAAAAATCTTAGCGAGCACACTAATCAAAAACTCAAAATCCAGTACTTCCGTCAATCAACCCAAAAGCATCAAATCTAAACACATTACCAAAAACCTCACAAATAGTCCTGACACTGTGTTCTTAGGCAAAATAACCAAAGAAAGACCCACGATTTTGATAGCGTCTGTAAACCAACAGTTTTGACTGTTTAACCTCAGTATGCAAGCAGGGTTAATTGGAGACATCTATTTCCCTTTCTTAATCAGCTTCACAGGATAAAAAATGAATCAAACTGTAGTACCAAGACGATCGTGATTCGAAACCATAAAAAATCACGCTACAGAAGAATGGAGACCATAGTGGGAGGTATTTGTCTCTTACAGTCTTACGGTGGGAGACATTTCTCTCTCACACTCTTGGGTAGAATGACCTGAGTTCACAAAGTATCACATAAATGGCGACTCTGCTGGGGAATCATTATCTGTATAGGATCATAGGACTAGAGATCTAGGATGTTAAGACAAATATATATACTGCTTTTCCTAATTGATATCTGTGTTTATTTTTCTGCTAATGGGAATGCGTGTGATGCCGCATGTGGAAAGATTGAGTATGCACCTAAGATAGGGGATGGCATTATACGGGTAATCTTACGGGGAGTGAATCCCAGCTAAGAATCCCCGGTCGACCATCAAACTCAGTGGAGACTCCCTTTGCAGATACATTGCCTATACGACTTCCGTTGTTAAAAGTAGTGTGGTCGATTGGGTTATCTGAGAAGCTGAGGTGTTTAGTAGACTGAAACTATTTTGTAGTGCGGAAGCTATCTGGAATAGTTGTCATTCGATACTACCCTCATTTGAGATCACTCTAAGATACATCAGCTCGCTGGCGATCCACTTGTTGTTGCTATCCCAAGAGGGGTCAATGATTTTGCGGACAGGTACAAAAGATCACCAGTATAAACCTTTGGGGATGGGTAGAGCCTTGACTTCATGACACCGACCCTTTGACCCCATGTTTTTTCTATGTTTTTCTGTGCTGCATTCATACATTCATTTAAAAAACATTAAAAACACAAAAAATTTCTCTTTTAGTCTCTCTTTTTCAAATTAAACTAAGACAATGTTTGCAAATATCAGAGAATTAGATTGCGTTATGGATTTCGGTAGAAGAAAGACTCATAAGTACACCTTCAAGGTTCTAAAGTTAGAGGATTTAAGAGGTTTGGCGAGGATGATCACCAACCCTGAGGCTTCCAGAGCTAAGTATGGGGGACTGCTGTCTCTATTAAGGGTCCATGTAATGGAAGGAATCATGTCCATGCTCATTCAGTTCTACAATCCGGTTTATCACTGTTTCACATTCCCGGATTATCTGCTAGCACCAACACTGGAGGAGTATTCTCACCTGACTGATTTACATATCACTGATCAAGCTCCATTTTCTGGACTGGAAGAAATTCCAAAGGATCAGACCATTGCAAGAGCAATCTATTTGGATGAGTCAGAAGTCAGGACTCACATGACCATTAAGGGTGGTATCCAAGGTTTGCCAGTCCAGTTTTTGATAAAGAAAGCCTTATACTTTGCCAGTATAGGGAATGTGGCCGCTTTCGAGAGCATCTTTGTTTTGCTCACCTACGGGTTATTTTTGTTTCCCAACATCGATAACTTCGTAGATATCAATGCCATTAAGATATTTCTGATTGGAAATCCTGTACCAACCTTGCTCGCAGATGTGTATCATTCTGTACACTTAAGGAATTTATACAGCGGATTGTGTACCCCTACTGTACAAATGGTTCATTTCCCATTTGCCAAAGTCTGCCGCATTTTTGGGATCAAAAGAATACTTTATGTTGGTCGCAGAGAATCATGTCTCTTACCAACTCTGACATCGATTGGTACAATCGAATCTATGATGGGATCAGAATCATTGACCGTTGTGGAAATTTCCCAAACGTACCCCTTATAGGAACTAAGGGAGGAATCAACTATTATCCAATTTTAGTTCGTCGTCAATTCGGATGCCCGATGAGGCATGTCCCGCGTAATGCTCATTTGGAAGGTCTTTTCTTCAAGGAAGGAGAAAATGACAGGGCACTAAAGACAGAAATAGTGCATGCTTGGAAACATGTTCATAGGAAAGGACGAGAGTCTCTAGGAAAACCAAACTGTGTCTCAGTGGAGCCTTATCTCCACTGGGTACAAACTAGATCTCTCAAGCCGAGGATGCCTTACCCTCGTCAGGAAGTTCATCCATTAAGGGACCATGTTCTTTATTTTATGTCTGATATGGAAAAACTTCAGGTTACTCTCACCAAAGTTCAACAGGAAAGAAGGTCTTGGAGGAACAATACCGCATTCTCAATGTGGAGTGTAAAAAAATATAGCAGCTATTGAAAGATAAAGATGCTCTGATTGAGATTTTAGAGCAACATGCTATAGAGAATCAAGACGACCAAAGAAATTTGCTCGCTCATTTCACTTGGCAAAGGAATGACAACCCGACAATGGCTCAAGAGCCCCGGTCAAAGAAAAGGAAAGTACCAGAACCAGCACCTGAGCTCTCCTTAGAAAGGACTCAGTATCCATTAGTTTAGAGATTTCCTTTTACATCACCTTGTAATCTACTGTATTTCCATTTCCGCAATCTTTGAATTCAATAAAATGGGGTCTCCCCAATGTGTGATATTTGCAATCAAATTGTCAAAGTTTCTTTTGATTAATATCAAAATTATTAATTAATATAATCATTGCATATCATTCATCATTCTCGCATAAACGCATTCTTCTTCCCTACGAATCTCACGTTTGTGTCTCGATTCTAGAGTTAAACTATCTCATTCGTACAATACTCGGGCTAATTGACAAAAGAAGATGGATGATCTCGAGGAAGAGAACAGAGGGTTAAGAGAAGAGATCAACACTCTGAAAGAAGATCTGAGAATGCTTCATAGTGACATGCAATCTCTGGTAGCAGCCCAGATGGAGCAACAAAGAACTGTGATCTCAGAGATCACATCTACGCCCATAGTGGAAAAGTATGATCCTTGGTATAAAATGCCAAAAGATCGTCCCTGAGGCATGCCACTCAACTATATCCCAGAAGGATATATTCCGCCGATCATGGAAGATCCAGAAACTACAACAGGTGTTGTTGGGCCTGAAGGTTACAAACTTCAGGAAATCGAAGATTACAGGGGCATGACAGCAACCCCTGAAGGTTACAAACTTCGGGAGGCACCAAGAGTCTCTGTCGTAATGACTATACCACCACCCGTGGTACACACTGTCCCGGAAGGACAGGTTTCCCAGATACCGTCTGGTGGAAACAAAAGTATGTTTGACAGAATGAATGAGTTCCAGGAATAGTTCCTGGAGATGCAGAAAGAACTGCAAGCCATTCGCAGTCAGGATCTATTTGGAAAGAACGCCGCAGACCTTTGTTTGGTCCCCAATGTGAAAGTTCCGCACAAGTTCAAAGTGCCCGAATTTGAAAAGTATAAGGGTAACTCTTGCCCTCAAAGTCACTTGGTGATGTACGCGCGGAGGATGTCAACTCAGACAAAGAACTACCAGCTACTGATCCATTACTTCTAGGATAGTTTAACCGGTGCCGTACTCAAATGGTACATGGGTTTAAACCGCACTAAGATCGCTACTTTTAGGGATCTTGGTGCTGCCTTCGTTCAACAATACAAGTATAATCTGGACATGGCACCGGACAGAGATCAACTCAGAGCCATGTCGCAGAAGGACAAAGAAACCTTTAAGGAATTTGCTCAGAGATGGCGTGAAATTTCCGCCCAGATTTGTCCACCTCTTGAGGAAAAAGAGATGACAAAGATCTTCTTGAAAACCTTGAGCTCGTTTTATTATGACAGAATGGTCGCCAGTGCGCCCAGTGACTTCACCAAGATGGTGGGTATAGGAGTTCGTCTTGAGGAAGCTGTCTGAGAAGGATGTTTAGTTAAAGACTCTGGACCATCAAGCAGTACCAAAAGATACGGTAGTGTTCTCCCTAAGAAAAAAGAGCAAGATATTGGTAATATCTCTCTCGCAAAGCAAAGGCGATGGTACCAACCAGTAGCAGCTGTAACTTCTGCTATCAACCCTGTGGCTGTTCCAACATATCAACCTCAGGTTGCGCAAAGCCAACCGAATCAACAACAATATCAGCAAAGGACACAACAACCTCTTCAGCAGGCTCGTCCTCAGTACAACAACAACTGTACAACGCGACCATCAGGGTTCGACCCTATACTGATGTTGTACGCAGAACTGTTTCCATTACTACTGGTCAAGGGGCATGTCCAAACCAGGTTTCCTCTTACAGTACCAGAAAATTCGCCCTTTTGGTTCAAAGCGGATCAAACTTGTCCTTACCATCAAGGAGGACCAGGCCATAACATAGAAAATTGCCTCAGTTTCAAATCCGACGTACAAAAGCTTGTTAGGAGCGGGGTCTTGTCTTTCAAAGATACAAATCCAAATGTTCTCAAGAACTCGTTGCCTCAACACAAGAAAGCTGCAGTTAATTTGATAGAAGGAGAGTCTAACAACAGCTATCAAATTCATGATGTACTCTTATTGAGGACCAATTTGGTCAAGATGCATCGCAGACAGAGCGGGTACGGTCATGTACCACCTCATAATTATCACCAGTGTGATATCTGTTCTAAGAACAATCAAGGATGTTCTGTGGTGCAATCAGCACTACAGGAACAATTGGATCTTGGGTGGATCCAAGCGCATCGAGTTCGTGGAGTTAACATGACTCATGCAAGTTCCAACATCATTCAGAACCACGACATCCGTGCGATGAATGTCAACTTGGTGGCAATGCACTCAAGGCAAAGCCAGTATCATAATCTGCCGTGACATGATTACAATTCCTGTCTGATTTACTCGGTAAATAATCAGGGATGCTCTTTTATACAAGAGGCCCTCCAACGTCAGATGGATCTTGGGTGGATCCAGGACTACCTTGATAAAAATATTTATCAGATCAACATGATTCAGATCTTCGATATTTGCTTGATGAATACCAGCTTGGTAGAATTACACGCTAAGCAAGTCCAGCTCGGTTTTTTGACTTCGCATAATTATCAGAACTGTAAGGGATGTCGCGAGAGTGACCAGGGATGTGCTCTCATTCAAAGAACTTTGCAACACTTGTTGAACCACTGGTGGCTTCCGATCTATCTAGACGAAGACACGCAACAAGTCAGTATGTTTAACGAGAACCCTACTAGGCATCAGAATCAGGATGTTCAATCAATGGAAACAGATCTAGTGAGGTTACACTGCATACAAAGCGGATGTGGCCGAGTGCCACCACATAATTATGAACACTGTAGGGTTTGCTTGGAAGATAATCAAGGATGTTACCTCGTGCGAGAAGCCCTCCAAAGTCAGTTGGACCGCAAAGAGATTCAACCATGTCCAGTTTCGGGGTCCATCAACTTGATGCCCGACTATTTCGCTGATCAAATCAAGGATGTCGTTGTAATCTCTGATCGTGAGAGGACCAAAGATGTTTGCGCCATCATCCCTCTACTTAACGAATCGAAGGTTCTTAACTAGGAACTGATTAAAATTACTTACAATGGTCAGAAAAATCAGAAGGCTCCCATATTTATCTATCTACTGGGACCAGTACCATACAAGTTCGATAAGGCGATCCCTTACAAATATGGTGCAACAACAATTGAGAATGGAAAGGAAGTTCCATTACCCTCAGTCGTGAATATTGCAGACATCAGTCGAGTAACACAGAGTGGTCGAATCTTCAACCGAGGAGTTGGAGGACCTAGCAAAGAAAAGGAACCTCAAACGAAAGTTCCCAATCAACCGGTCGGTCAGTCTAATGATCTCGACCTTTCAACAAACAACGATGATATGCAGAAGCTCATCCAAAAGAGTGAATACAACATTGTTGATCAACTGTTGCAAACTTCTTCAAAAATCTCTGTGTTATCTCTATTACTCAATTCTGAGGCTCACAGGGAAGCTCTGCAGAAAGTCTTAGAACAAGCCTTTGTGGAACAGGATGTAACAAACTTCACTTCCTGCAACAACTTGGGATTTAGTGACGAGGAATTGCCAGGGGAAGGTAAAAGTCACAACTTGGCGCTCAATATTACAGTTAACTGCCAGGACGATGCCTTAGCCAGTGTACTGGTAGATACTGGATCAACCATCAACGTTATGCCGAAGTCCACTTTAATGCGACTATCATTCAAAGGATCCCCAATGAGGGGCAGTGTGGTCATCGTCGAAGCATTCGATGGATCTCGGAAAGCAGTTATCGACGAAGTCGGCCTTCCCATAACTATCGGTCCTCTCACTTTCCTAATCATTTTCCAGGTCATGGACGTCCGGGCAGCATATAGTTGTTTGTTGGGAAGACCTTGGATACACCAGGCTGGGGCAGTCACTTTGACACTACACCAGAAACTGAAGTTCATCAAGAACGATCAACTCGTCACTATCTGCGGAGAACAAGCCTTGCTCGTGAGTAACTTATCATCGTCTACTTGTGTAGAACCAGAGGAGGTTATTGGAACTCAATTCCAAGCACTGTCGGTGAGCAATGAAAATCAGTCAGAAAAATGAACGTCGATTTCCTCATACAAAGATGCTCTCGAAGTGATCAAAAGTAACAATGCAAAAGGATGGGGACAACTTGTCATTCCTACTGATAACAAAACAAAGAAAGGTCTTGGTTTTTCCTTAACCTGTACCCAGACTGCTACTAATGATGAAAATTTTCATGCCATTCAGGATTTCTTCCACAGTGGAGGTTTCCTTCACCCAATATCTCAAGAAGTCCATACCATAAATGAGGGAGACTCCTCCGGTACGGATGAAGAATGGAAGTCCTATCTTAACGAGGATGACTATATGTCTCAGGAAGAGGTACCTACGTCATTTTTCTATCCCGCACAGAGTCTGAGATTTATACCCAGGTCAGACATCAGGATGATATACGGAGATTGTGATCCGGAAGGATGTCGTGCTCCACCAAACTCATTAGAGGATGACACTCTAATGAAAGACAACTTTGACCACGACTACTATGGCCCAATGGATGGACTGCCTATCTGGAAGCCGTATCCAGGAAACTCGGGGCAAGAAAATCAGCCGAAAAATGAAAATCAGCTGAGCATCATTGAAAAGAATACCTGCGTCCCCACCATGTCATGGGATCAACACTCAGGGTAATCAGAAAATATCCAGCACGACGATGAATTTGCAAAGCTTGCAGGACTGGAATTCATCAACTATGCTTTTCCCGAGGTCAACGTCATTGAAAGGGATGACTCCTCCAGTTCCACAGAAGTGTGGGACACCTTAGGACAACCAAGTAGAAGGTTCGACTACTTGGTCAAATACACCGCTCCTGAGAGCTCTCGTATCAGGCTCGAGGACATCCAACTAACTGGATGGGGAGATTTACGTAAGAGTACAAATACTATGCAAAATGCATTTGAAGAATCCTCCTACGACAACTCTTCCTGGGAGACAGATTCCACGATCCCGCTCCGCTAGAAATCAGCATCATTTCTGAGGACAAGCCAAGAAAGAAGGTGCCAGACTTTGTGATTCACCGAGGAGTTCACCGCTAATGGGTTGTTGTCGATGTTCTGAAAGTTGTTCATAAGTCTAAGTAATTGCCGTCTTTATCTTAGCCTTCCACCTTGCCCAGGTGAAACAGATGTTTTGATAGGGCTCACTTTCTGTAAATGTACCTCTTTGCTTCGCCCAAAGCGACAGAGTTTTGTTTTATAGGGCTGTAGTTTCAAGAATCGACCAGATCATAAATAAAATAACGTCATTCTGTAATTTCTGTATTTATTGCTGTTTTCTCTTTTCACTTTTTTCAGAAAATGGTAATCCTAAAAAACACCTCAATAATAAAAACAAGCAGTTTTCCAAAGAAAATACACTGCACACACTCTTGCATTCTCTCTATCTCTTCTAAAAACAATCATCACGTCATGCAGATTGCTTGTATTAAACCCCATTGAAACATATGATCCAATGCTTTCTTCCAACTTTGAATTCCCGGTATTTGGGGCTGAAGAAGAAGTTAACGACGAAATTCCAGGAGAAATCTCCCGACTACTCAAACAGGAGGAAAGGTCTATTGAACCTCACAAGGAGCCGTTGGAAACGGTCAACTTGGGTTCAGAAGAAGAGAGAAAAGAAATCAATATTGGGGCACTGCTCAGTCCAACTGTCAAAGAAAGTTTGACAAATCTTCTCAAAGAATTCCCTGATGTATTCGCTTGGTCCTATCAGGACATGCCAGGGTTGGATACCAGCATCGTGGAACATCATTTACCGTTAAGATCAGAATGTCCTCCAGTAAAACAGAGGTTGAGACGGACTCATCCGGACATGGCCATTAAAATCAAGGAGGAGGTACAGAAGCAGATTAACGCGGGTTTCCTTGCCACATCAGAATATCCTCAATGGTTAGCCAACATAGTACCAGTTCCAAAAAAAGGACGGAAAGGTCAGAATGTGTGTGGATTACAGAGATCTGAATAAGTCAGTCCAAAGGACGACTTTCCTTTACCACACATAGATATGCTGGTAGACAGTACATTAAAATTCAAAGTATTCTCCTTCATGGATGGATTCTCGGGCTATAATCAGATAAAAATGGCGCCGAAAGACATGGAGAAGACTTCGTTCATTACCCCATGGGGGTACTTTTTGTTACAAGGTAATGCCGTTCGGTTTAAAGAATTTTGGGGCAACCTATCAAAGGGCCATGACTACTCTGTTTCATGATGTGATACACAAAGAAATCGAGGTATATGTCAATGATATGATTGCCAAATTTAAGATAGAAGAGGAGCATGTGACCCACCTGTCAAAACTATTCGAGCGGTTACGAAAGTACAAACTCCGCTTGAATCCCAACAAGTGCACGTTCGGTGTCTATTCAGGGAAACTCTTATGGTTCATCGTCAGCCAAAAGGGAATTGAGGTTGATCCTAACAAGGTCAAGGCCATTCAAGAAATACCTTCTCCAAAAACTGAAAAACAAGTCAGAGGATTCTTGGGACGTTTGAATTACATCTCCAGATTTATATTCCTTATGACCGCGACCTGTGCGCCGATCTTCAAATTACTCAAAAAGAACCAGGACTGCGTTTGGACAGAAGATTGCCAAACCGCCTTCAACAGTATCAAGGAATACCTGTTGAACCCACCGATTCTATCACCTCCAGTGGAAGGAAGACCACTGATCATTTACTTAACAGTCTTGGAAGACTCCAAGGGTTGTGTACTTGGCCAACAAGACAAAACAAAAAGGAAAGAGTCTGCCATCTACTATCTAAGCAAGAAATTCACCGATTGCGAGACTCGGTACACTATGCTTGAGAAAACTTGCTGCGCTTTAGCTTGGGCAGCCAAACGTCTTCGCCAGTACATGATTAGTCATACTACTTGGTTAATCTCAGAAATGGATCCAATCAAGTACGTCTTTGAAAAGCCTGCTCTCACGGGAAGGATTGCCTGTTGGCAGATGTTGTTATCAGAATATGAAATAGAATACCATGCTCAGAAAGCCGTTAAGGGGAGTATTTTAACTGATCATTTGGCTCATTAACCGATTGACAATCAGGAATCAGTCGGGTTTGACTTCCCAGACAAAGATGTCATGTATTTAAAAATGAAAGATTGCGATGAACCGCTACCCAATGAAGGGCTAGAACCAGGTTCCAAATGGGGACTTATCTTTGACGGAGCTGTCAACCATTATGGAAGTAGAATTAGGGCAATCATCGTAACACCTCAGGGTACCCACATTCCTTTCACTGCCAGACTGACATTTAAGTGTACGAACAACGAGGCCGAATACGAAGCTTGTATCATGGGTCTCGAAGAAGCGATATACTTAAGGATCAAAAACTTGGATGTATATGGCGACTCAGCCCTGGTTATCAATCAGATCAAAGGAGATTGGAACACATACCAATCAGGACTGATTCCTTACAAAGATTATGCGAGAAGGTTGTTACCCTTCTTCAACCAAATCGAGTTTCATCATATTCCTCGTGAAGAGAATCACATGGCTGATGCTTTAGCCACTCTCCCTTCCATGATTAGTGTAGGTCAATGGAACGACCTACCTAAGATCGACATAATGCACCTTGAGCGGCTCACTTACATCTTCGCGATTGAAGCAGTTATAGACGACAAACCCTGGTATCATGATATCAGATGCTTCCTTCAGAAATGAGAGTACCCACCAGGGGCACTAAGGAAGGACAAAAAGACCCTCAGAAGGCTGGCTGGCAACTTCTTCCTAAGCAGTGACACACTCTATAAGAGAAATTTTGACATGGTTTTGCTCCGATGCATAGATAGACCAGAAGCAAACATGCTGATAAAAGAAATTCACGAAGGATCCTTTGGCACTCATGCCAACGGACACACAATGGCGAGAAAAATTCTAAGAGCAGGGTACTACTGGTTGACCATGGAATCCGATTGCTACAAGTACATGAGGAAGTGTCACAAGTGTCTGATATACGCTGACAAAATCCATGTACCGCCAACGCATCTCAAAGTTCTCTCTTCCCCGTAGCCTTTTTCCATATGGGGAATCGACATAATTAACATGATTGAACCCAAGGCTTCAAACGAACATCGGTTCATTCTGGTAGCCATTGATTACTTCACCAAGTGGGTCGAAGCAGCGTCATACGCTAATGTAACCCGACAAGTGGTAGTCTGATTTATCAAAAACAATCTCATCTGCCGTTATGGTGTTCCTAGCCAGATCGTTACTGATAATGGATCTAACTTGAACAATAAGATGATGAAAGAGTTGTGCACTGAGTTCAAGATCGAACACCATAACTCATCTCCCTACCGACCCAAGATGAACGGAGCGGTAGAAGCGGCTAACAAGAATATCAAAAAGATTGTTCAAAAGATGGTTGTAACATACAAAGAATGGCACGAGATGCTACACTTTGCTCTTCACGGTTATCGCACATCTGTTCGTACTTCAACGAGGGCAACCCCTTTCTCTCTAGTATATGGCATGGAAGCAGTGCTCCCCATCGAAGTAGAGATCCTATCAATCTGGGTATTGATGGAAGCTAAGCTAATAGAGGCTGAATGGTGTCAAAGTCGACACGATAAACTGAATCTAGTCGAAGAAAAATGAACTACGGCTCTGTGCCACGGTCAGTTGTATCAGCAAAGAATGAAGAAGGCGTTTGACAAAAAGGTCTGACCTCGCATCTTCAGGAAAGGAGACCTTGTGCTAAAAAAGATACAATCTTTTCTCACTGACTCTCGGGGCAAATGGACTCCAAATTATGACGTCCCCTATGTGGTCAAGAAAGCTTTCTCAGGCGGCGCCTTGAGACTCGCAACCATGGATGGAGAAGAATTTGCCTACATCACGAATGTTGACGTAGTTAAGAAATACTTCGCCTAAACTAAAAATAAAGTCTCGGTGGATTGAAAACCCGAAATGGCGGTCCAGGAAAAAATTAGAGACATAATCAAAAATCATCCCGGTGGATTGGAAATCTCAAAGTACAATCCAGGCAAAAGTTAGGGATTATGGCAAGTAACTATATCCAACAGGGGCAAATTCCCCAGTAGCAGTCATTCCATCCATCAGAAAACTCCAGTCAAGGTCGTCTTCGACGGAAGCTCAGGATGCCCAGAATTCAAAGTTGGTAGAAGGATAGTGGTCGCTATGTTTCAATGTAGCCCTTTTCTCTTTAATTACCCTTTTCTAACTTTGTAAATACTCTATGGAATCACGCGCTTGGCTGATTTCCATCCTATCAATAAAATTTGAGCCCTTGTGCTTTTGTTTGCAATTCTTATTTGTTTTAGCTTTACAGAACGACATTTTTAACATGATTAACGATTCTTGAAACGAAACAAAAAATGAATTTACTTGTCAAACTTTTCTGCTTTTAAAATAAAGATGGCAATTCTTTTGACTGTTGAACATCGAAAGAACATTAATTGCTTCTCCAAAGGCGATTGAGCTCCAAAGTGCAGAATCAACGTACTCCTTTTAAACCAGTGCGCCTGAATGAAGGATTAGTTGTATCAGATGTGACTTTTCCATCTGATACCCTCGGCAGAGTTCTTACCTCCTAAGCCCAACCAACGGTGTTCCCTGCAGGGACTATTTCTCCTAAGCAAGGCAGAATTGCTATCTTGAACCAGCGATACTTTTCATCTCCCAATGTGGCCGAGTATCCAGTCACGTTCATCCATTAGTCTATATGTCGTGTCAGTTTTTTCAGCATATACATGCATACATCATGCATTATTAATTTACATTCATGATCATATTGCATCACTATCACTCTAGTCGGTCGTATCCCCTAGTGATAAAAGTCCTCTTGATCGAGTTGTCGGTTCTTTCCTCGTCAGGAAATGTTGCGTCTGAACAATCTCTCTCCCCTAGTTTATTTCTGTATTGGAGATGGCCCTTGACCACTTTGATAACTTGAACCTCTGAAAGACCAGAGAACTTTCGACAAACGTCACTCTTCATCATGGAAGATGATATCTTCGCTTTCCCGGATTAACGAAAATCCCCAGAGAAAGTCTCACAACTAAAGACTCTCAGCAACACATTGATTTTTCTCTCCAGGAGAGTTAATGTCAATGAAGTCATCAGCACCTCAAAATTGGGATACATCGTATGGCATTTCTCTGAGGAGATCTCTGAGAAAAGTATGATGTAGTATCCCCAAGCAGAAAACAGCCTCTCAAGAGACTCGTTTTCCCCAGTAGAGTCAACAAATGGCGTCTCCAAACTGAGAAATTTGTGCACCTCTACAACTCAGACGGATGGGTTCCCCAGCAAGTCTGACATCAAAACTTTTTCCGTCAAATGGCATCTCCCCAGGAAAATTCGGCGAGAAGTTTGAGGAAAACCGCTACGAATAGCGTCCCTTGTCAAGAAAGTTTATTGACAAAAGAAACTAAGACCAGTTCCTTGGTAGGAAACCAGGATCGAGGGGAGGTTTGTTTCAGAAACTGAGACCAGTTCCTTGGTAGGAAACCAGGATCGAGGGGAAGTTTATATCAGAAACTGAGACCAGTTCCTTGGTAGGAAACCAGGATCGAGGGGAAGTTTATTTCAGAAACTTAGACCAGTTCCTTAGCTGAAAACCAGGACCGAGGGGGAAGTTTTTACCTTTCCTAAGTATCATTGCTTAGCAAAAGAAGATGTATGCGTAAGCCACCATTCATAACCACCATCAAAATTTCGGGTATTCCGATATTTAATCCTCTTGCACCCCGAATGCCCGAATGCCTTCGCCATCCACACCTTCGGGTCCAAGAAGATTAAAATAAGGGCATTTGTCATACCCCAAATTTTGACCACTAAGATTTCCCATCATTGTGCAAACCATCATCATAATGTGGGTGTATCATCATGCCTCAGCAGTCTCCCCAAAGATGGGTGAGCATTTACTACAAACAGGAATTAGGGTTTCAAGCCCTCTCTGAGCCTTAGACAAAGGATCAATCAAGAAATGACATGATCTTTAACTTGTCTAACCTCTCAAGCACCTACAAAGGATCAATAGGACTCCCACATCAAGGATTAAGCACAAGGCTGCAACCATCCAGGTGGATCAAGCCTCTAGATCGACAGTGTCACCAAATTAGGGTTTTGGTCGACCAGGGCCTCCAGATGGAATCTTTCCTCTGGGCATGAGCCATTGCTTCAAAGCATAACCTAAGATACTCCATGGGACCTCATGGGCCCAATCATCAAGTCAATTTAGCCTCAAGGGATGCATTCATTAAAAATCAGGAATTAGGGTTTCTTGACCTAATTCACCCCTAAGTTGACTTTTGGGACAAAACATAAGCCAAGACCTCAAGACATGATTTGAGGATCTCCAATACAATACATTAATCCATTTTTAACAATGGATTGATCCAAGAAGCTTGATCTATAAGTTTCAATTTCATCAGGACCACAATTAGGGTTTTGAGGGAAAAGTCAACTGTATTTCTGACTTTTGACCAGGACATGCTCCCAAACCATAGGACATGATTCAATACACCCTATAACACCTATGAAATCAATCCATCAAGTTTTATTTAGGTCAAGGACTTGATTTCATAGAGGATCACACAGTTTGGAGTTCATCTGATAAAAAGCCAACTGTGCCCAAAAGTTAAAGTTTGACTTTTTGAGATTTTTCACAATTATGGTTCCCTAACCCTAAAATGATGTTAATGTGTGATTTGAATCAACATTCATCAAGAAAAACAAAAGAAAGTGGGATAACTTGTAAAAGGCTCTAAGTTATGGAACAAAGTGGCTAGGGTACCAACTTCCAAGGATCATAACTTGAGATCCAAGCAACCATTTTGGCTGATCCAAAGATGGATTTGTAGCCCTCATGGCATACTTTAAAAGTGTCAACTACACCTTATTCCAATTCCTCATAGATTTCATGTTATGATTGAACCAAAATGCCAAAAACATGAAAATGTATCATTTTTCAACACTTGGACAAAATTTTGTCCAAGACAGATTTTGTTGAAAACACCAACATTTGTGAGGTTTTTTCACATAGTTGGAGGTCGAATCAATTCCAAAGGTAAACATCAATATTATTGCATATGTTACTAAGAATTCAAAGAGCTTATTAGCATGAATTGATTCAACTTGAGCCAAGAGAAATCCATGCCCAAAGTCATGTTGCTGCAACTGTTTTGGAATAATCAGTTTGCACTTTTGCTTGCTTTACACGATTTCTGATTTAAGACCAATGATCCCTATGCTACAGTCATCTAATCTGATCCTAATCCAAATGATCCAACTTGCAAAGCTGAGTCCAAGAGCCAAAGGATCTTCCAACTTGAGATCAATGCATTTTGGCATATTATGCCTTGAATTCAAGGGCATTAATTTGGAATAGTGCTCTTTCAAGATTCTCACTCTCCTCAGTCAAGTTATCTGATTAAACAACAATAAAAACATCTGAAGAATGTGGATTTGGTCAAGACATAGCCCTGCTCTTGGGAGGGGCTAGGTTTCCTTGCATGAGAAGAAATGCCACCAAGCCAAAGCCATTGAATGTGACCTGATCCAGCATTCACTATTCCCCCAAGACAAGAGTTGATCACCTATAAATAGAGGTTCCAATTGATCATTCAAATCACCCCAAAGCAACTTACAACATTGCTTTCTCTCATTCTCTCTTAAGTGCCAAATTTCTTTGTTTTTGAGCAACCACCATCGGGTTTTGAGTTGCAGCCTTAAGCAATCCACTCCAATTGCTCAAACACATCACATATGATGTATATGAGGTGTTCAAACACTTAAACCATCTCTATAACACCTTTAGCTCAAAATCACTCTTCAACCAAGCCATTATGCCTCAATTATGCAGTTGGATTCCTCCAACTTGATCCAAAGGTTTTCAAAGTGTTCCAAGGCTTGTAATCCACTCAACAACATCCATTGAAGCTATAAGGATCATCAAATCACTTCTGAAACACCATCTGTGCAGAGTTCCATTTCAGCTTGCATCAAGGTAAGCTTCAAAACTCTCATAACATGATCCATGCATATTTCCTCGCATGATACTTTTGCCAATTGCTTGTCATCATATGTTGAGTGTTTCCCCTCAATCAATTATTGTTTACAATTCGTATATAGGATTTCCTTGAGTTCATGCCAGTTTTAGGGTTCTTCAGGTTTTCACTTATTATGTCCTGATTCAATACATTTCAACAAAATTGAATATTGCCATCATGATCCTTGTTAAAAAACGCATAAGTTTGGTGTTTGAATCATGTCAAATGGATGAGAGACGAGTGAGATAGGGTGCTTCATGCACGAGCTCGAAGAAGAAGATGGCCATGGCGCCATTCTTCAGGTTTTCCCACCAAGTTTGCCTTATGTTTTTCATTTTCCATGTATATAATGAATTGGCATTGCGCCCTAGTGGAAACACTAGTATGTTTGTGAGTATTGCCAAGTGAGAGGTCTGGGGTTCGAATCCCCCTCGCCCCAGACCTCTTTTTTATCACTTGTTTCATTTTTTACTATTTTTCGTATTATTTTTATTAATGATTTGAAAAAATAATTTCTCACTCATTTTTTATCATTTTTGATTGGTTCTTTTTCTGAAAAATCATAAAAATAGTAAAATATTTTATTCTACAAAAAAATCACATTTATATTATTTATTTAATATAGTTGGTATTTTTGTGAATAAATTCATTTTAATTGTTTTTTAAACATTTTAAAATGAATATTCATCTTGAAAATCAAAACCAAATGAGTTTTAAATCATCTTGTGATTAAAACCTCATTTTTCAAACCTTAACCAAAAATCACAAGTGGTTTATTTAAACTTATTTGGTATTTTTTTCATTTTTTATTAATTTCCTTTGAAAAGTTACTTTTAAAAGGTGAAAATTAGGGTTTCCTTGATTTTAATCATACTCAAGTATTCAAAAACCTCTTTGGGCCTCTTGGTAGAGTGTAAGACCCAATCTTTTTGTAAAAAAAACCATTTTGGGCCTCACATATTGTATAAGTCCTTATGTATATCTTCAAACGTTCGGCGAGATCGTCATTTTTTTTACAAAAAAAAAAACAATTGGGCTTCTCCTTGAGTTATAAGTCCCAACTCTCATTTTAAAACTCTTTGGGCCTCTAATAGAGTGTAAGACCCAATCCCTTTTTGAAACCAAAATGATTTGGGCCTCAGATGTTGTGTAAGGCCCATTGTGTTTTCAAAAACCTCGGCGCGATCGTCGCTAGTTTAAAATAAAGCCCCTGGGCCTCTCCTTGAGTTGTAAGCCCCATAATTTGTACAAAAACTCTTTGGGCCTCTAATAGAGTGTAAGACCCAACCCTTTTTGTAAATAAAACCATTTTGTGCCTCACATATTGTATAAGTCCCTCTGTACGATTTACAAAACAACTGTACAATTACTGTTAAAACTTGGGCCTCTCCTTGAGCTGTAAGCCCCAACAATCTTTTCAAAGCACTTTCTCCTTTGATTTTGAATATAATATTGTTATCAAAACTTTCTTTGTTGAACAACTAACCAAACAGCATGGAAGCTCTACAACGGGTAAGTGTTTATCCGCTTTCATTTACTCCTTTCATATGTATATAACTGTATTGTGGGGCTGTTTCACTGTAAGTCTTCTTTCACAACCTTTTATATACTTGTCAAATATCAACTGTGTAATACTAGTATAGTTATTTAGAGTTTTTCCCGGCAACTACGTCTAGAACTAGGTAAAGCCCTGTTGGTCACTCTTAAATACAAACAAAACTAGATCCCCCGTAGGATTCCTGATACAGTCTTCCCTTCTCTTGGGGTTAAACAATATGGAACAAAGAGAAAGGCAGCATTCTCGGTGAACCCTTTCTCAGACTGTCACCCTTAGAAATTGTCAAAGAAACTATACTCCCCAGAGTTGATCTATTCTCAGTGAATAGCATCTCTTGAGTTTCTTCCAAATTCTCGAACTTTCCTGGAATGATCTCTTCTCTGTGAATTTCATTTCTTGAACTTCTCTTGGTTTGGGGACCCACAGGCTTCCTAAAAGCATCCCCGCCTCCTCTTGGGCGTTGTACAAGGACCCTTCGGCTTCCTAGAAGTTCTCATGCCTTCTCTTGGGCTTAATACAAGGACCCTAACGACCTCCTAAAGGTATAGGACATAACTTAATCATCCTTCGTTAGAGCTGTCTTTCTAAAGAGAGCCAAAACCTTCAGACCAATTTTAGGGTTGATACTCATCCCTTGAACGAGTCGGCCTCCTCTTGGGCATCATACAAAAGATTAAACTCTACCAGTAGACTTGGATAGTCTAAACCCCTTGAGTGTCAAAGACATTCTCAAGCACCTTTCAAACATAAGAGAAGAAACCCTAATTATTTTAGGCAAATCTCCAGTAGAAACCCGACCTCTCTTATGAGGGCTCTGCCACTTAGACCTGTCTCGGGATATCAATAATCTCCGGCAGAAGATAGCCTCCTCTTAGACTTTGTATAATGATCCTTTCCTCAGGAAAGTCAGCCTCCTCTTAGGCTTTATACAAATAATTCTCCCTAACGGAGCTAACCTTTTCACACTCTCTTGTGGAGTATAAAAGACCATCTTGTTGAGTCAATAACCATTTTAGCCTCTATCTTGGGCTTCGTACGAGATACTAAATCACTCTCTTGTTGAGTATAAAAGACTCTCTTGTTGAGTCAATCTTACTTTTAGCCTCTATCTCGAGCTTCGTACGAGACATCAAATCACTCTCTTGTTGAGTATAAAAGACTCTCTTGTTGAGTCAAACCTTTTTAGCCTCCATCTTAGGCTTCGTATAAGACAGATAAAAGACTCTCTTGTTGAGTCAAACCCTTTTAGCCTCTATCTCGGGCTTCATACGAGACAGCTAAAACACTCTCTTGTTGAGTATAAAAGACTCTCTTGTTGAGTCAATCTTACTTTTAGCCTCTATCTTGGGCTTTATACAAGACAGCAAATCACTCTCTTGTTGAGTATAAAGGACTCTCTTGTTGAGTCAACCAACTTGTCCGACTCTCTTGTTGAGTCAAACCTTTTTAGCCTCAGTCCTGGGCTTCATACAAGACACATATAAAAGCACTCTCTTATTGAGTCAGTCACTCGTTAGTACTCTCTTGTTGAGTCAACCCTTTTAGCCTCTATCTCGGGCTTCGTACGAGACAAATAAAAAACACCCTCTTGTTGGGTCAATAGCCTCCTCTTAGGCTTTGTATAGCGGAATCCCCGGTTGAGCCAATCAACCTTTTAGCATCAAACTTGTGCTTTAATCAAGGCATATGAACATCAACAGTTTCTCTTTAGAGATGACAAGTTCTCTCTCAGTCAAACCTTTTAGCTTCAATCTTGGGCTTTGAACAAGACACAAAAAAAAACCCTTCAGCTTCACATCTTGGGCTTTTAACAAGATACAAATCAACCATTTAGCCTCTATCTTGGGCTTTAAACGAGACACCAAAACATCTTTTTCCTCCCTTAGAATAGGAGGAACTACGATCGCTCTGATTTCCCTGTTTCGTTAAACGGGAATACGTAGGCATAAGATTGAAAAATCTTAGCGATCACACTAATCAAAAACTTAAAATCCAGTACATCCGTCAATCAACTCAAAAGCATCAAATCTAAACACATTACCAAAAACGTCACAAATAGTCCAGACATTGTGTTCTTAGGCAAAATAACCAAAGAAAGACCCACGATTTTGATAGCATATGTAAACCAACAGTTTTAACTGTTTAACCTCAGTATGCAAGTAGGGTTAATTGGAGACATCTATTTCCCTTCCTTAATCAGCTTCACACGATAAAAAATGAATCGAACTGTAGTACCAAGATGATCGTGATTCGAAACCATAAAAAATCGCGCTACACAGAGCATAATAAGTTTTCTCCAAGAGTGAGTATCTGGTCTCATAATTAGTGAACTTCTTGCTCAGATAGTAAATTGCATGTTCTTTTCTGCCAGTGTCGTCATGTTGACCCAATACACATCCCATTGATTCATCGAGAATGGTGAGATACATGATTAAAGGCCTACCAGGAATCGGAGGTACTAAGATTGGTGGTTCATGCAAATATTGTTTTATTTTGTCAAATGCTTTTTGACAATCATTGTTCCATTCGACCGATTGATTTTTTCTTAGTAATTTGAAGATTGGTTCACAGGTAGCCGTCAAGTGAGAAATGAACCTTGAGATGTAATTAAGTCTTCCCAGAAAGCCACGGACTTCTTTTTCTGTTTTGGGAGATGGCATGTTCTGAATTGCTCGAACCTTGTCGGGATCAACTTCAATGCCTTTATGACTCACAATAAAGCCCAACAGTTTACCAGATCGAACTCCAAAGGTACACTTCGCAGGATTCAACTGCATTCTAAACTTTCAGAGTCTGTCAAATAATTTCTTCAGATGAACTAGGTGATCATCTTCAGTTTTGGACTTGGCAATCATATTGTCCACGTAAACCTCAATCTCTTTGTGAATCATATCGTGGAAGAGGGTTGTCATGGAACGTTGGTATGTTGCCCCCGCATTCTTCATACCAAATGGCATGACTTTGTACAAATATGTACCCTATGGCGTGATGAAAGTAGTCTTTTCCATATCAGCCGGGGACATTTTGATTTGATTATATCCTGAAAAACCGTCCATAAATTAAAAGACAAAGAACTGTGCTGTATTATCCACCAAGACATCAATACGAGGCAGAGGAAAATCATCTTTCAGGCTTGCCTTGTTGAGATCTCGATAATCCACACACATTCTGACCTTCTCGTCTTTCTTCGGAACCGGGACGATGTTGGCAATCCATTCAGGATATTCAGAAGTGGCTAGGAACCCAGCATCAAGCTATTTCTTCACTTCTTATCTTATTTTAAGTGCCATGTCAGGTCTAGTCTTCCTGAGTTTCTGCTTGACAGGAGGACATCCGGGCTTGAGTGGCAAGTGATTTTCTATGATGTTGGTATCCAACCCAGGCATATCTTGATAAGACCAGGTGAAGATATCAACATACTCTTTCAATAACTTGACCAACTCGGAGTGTACATGCTCTGCAAGGGATGCGCCAACCTTGACTTCTCTTCTGACCTCATCAGTACCAAGATTGACAACTTCCACTGGCTCTTTGTGTGACTGAATCTCTCTATGCTCGTGCTCAAGGAGCCTTGCTAGTTTAGCCGGTAATTCACGATCTTCCTCACCATCTTCTTTGGCTTGGTTAATTGGAATCCCAGAATTACAACGGATGTTTGCCATCTTGTTATCAATGCATTTATTAGTTCTGCATGTTTATGAATATGTTTAGAATGAGCTATTTTGAAAAGTGAAAATAAAAAGAAACTTTTGCCATTTGTTTGTGAAAAAGTAAAATAAAGAAATAAAATAGAGCATGATTTTGAATGCAAAAAACTCTTATTTATTGATCACATAATATTGTAAAAGCATGAGGCCCTTTACAAGCTATCCACTCGTCTCGGGCGAGGACGAGGGAATAAGAAAGCAAAATGCATTACATGTTATTTGGAAAAACCACAGGAATCACGGTAGATGTCCAGTTGTTGAGCTTGAAACCCGGCGGGCATTTGCGCACAAAGCTTGAAATCTGGTTGCTAGGACCAACGTCATCAATAGCTGCCACGATGTCACCCTCTTGAAAACCCGCGCTACTGAACTTGATCGAGTTTCACTGCTTCTGACCAAGTGAACTAGACTGTCAACCAGGATGGTAACCCAATCCAAAACGATTATGCTTTTCAACCACATCAATCACATGCCCCCAGCATGGCAAGGCACCTCTCTCGATGGTCTCTTTAGCACTCTTGGCAGATGCTAAAGTCATTTGCAGTGATCTACTTTGACTAGTTGAAGCAGAGCTGACATCTTCAAACTCGAGACACTGCAATGGCACCTCAACTCTGCCTTCTTCGGTCTCGACGTATCGGAAAGATGATAACTCGCTTACAATCAGATCCTCTTCACCACAGACGATGACTAGAAGATCGTCAAACATGGATTTCAATTTCTGATGTAAAGTGGAAGTAACTTCCCCTGCGGCGTGAATCCACAGGTGACCCAATAGGCAACTGTACGCGGGATTGATGTCCATCACTTGGAAAGTAATTGTGAACAAATACGGTCTAACCCTGATGGGTAAATCCACCTCTCCAATGACTTTCCTTCGAGAACCGTCAAAGGCTCTGACAACCAATGCGCTTGCCCTCATCTCGCTCCCTTCTACCAGTAGTTGACTCAATGTGCCTTTGGGCATCACATTGAGTAAAGAACCAGTATCCACTAGGACACGAGATAACAAGGCATCCATACAAGTTACGGATATGTGTAGTGCTTTGTTATGGGCAGCTCCTTCAGGAGGCAATTCGGATTCATTAAATCCCAAGTATCGACTTGCCGTTATGTTAGCCACTACATTATCGAACTCAACAACGGATATATCATGCATCACGTTGGCAGTGTTCATGACCTTCAACAAAGCCGATCTATTCGCAGGAGAGCTCATGAGTATGGACAAAATCGAGATCCTTGAGGGAGTCTTGCCCCAGCTGATCGACAATTTTAAAGTTACTTTTCTTGATTAACTTTAGGAACTCTTGATCATCAAGGGCCTCTTTGTTCTTTGAAGCATCCTCAGACGGAATAGTTGGTACTGGTATTGTAGTAGATGCCCCTTGTTGAATAATAGGGGTTGCGTATGTGTCCTTGAGAGGAACGACGATTGGAACTTGAACAGGATTTGTAGTGACTTTCAGAGCGAACACCCATCCACTACGAGCCATACCTCCAGCGACTGTAACATTCACAATCTCAGACTCAGCAAACCTTATCTCTTGTCCTCTAGAAAACACAGTAAACCCATACTTACAAGGTACCTCCTTAGAATTCTGATACGGAAATGCTTTTGACGGGCAAGCAACGATAGGTTGTACCTTCTTCTACTTAGGAGTTTCAATAGGAACCTTCCTATAGACGATGGTGAACGGCTCGATAGTAGCAACCTCTTCAACAGGATTATCTCTGGAAAATTGAACTTCACCTTGATTCATCAAAATTTGAACACAACCCTTCAGATTTCGACACTGGTTGGGATTATCGTCGCAAATCTGACACTTGCTATGCAATCCTTTCAACAGCCCATGTTCATTCAATCTCTTGATAACCACAGTCATCAGAGTCTTTACCTCGTCGACGTCCATGATCAATTTAGCTCTTCAATTATCCTCAACCATGTTTACCGCTGGTCCACCATGATTAGATAACAGATTGTACTGAATGTTAGGACCTTCTTCAGCAAAAGTCAAAATCTTTCGATCGATGAGCTCTTGAACCTTGGTTTTGAAAACAGAATAGCCCTCTGTCGCATGTCCTATATATCTAGCGTGATAAGCACAAGACGTATTTGGATTATGCTTCGGATTGAATAGAGGAATTGCAGGTGCGATCTCCTTGGGAACAATTGTCCCTTGGTGAACCAAGTAAGGGAATAATTCAGTGTATGACACCGGAATTTTGTCGAAATTCGGACGCTTGCGGTTTCCTTGATTGTTGTTGTTTTTTCGGTTTTGATTCTGCTGATTTTTGTTATTCTGTCGATTCTGTTGCTGACGTTGCGGTTATTGCTGATTCTGAGAATTCTGAACTGATTGTTGTGGATGATACTAGTATGAAGGTTGTTGATATTATGCCACCGCAATGTATGGATACAAATAATAAGGTATAGGAGCCATGAGAGCTTGATACTGAGGAGAAACTTGAGCTGTCACAGTGTTGGCTTCACTTTCTTTCTTCTTGGACTAACTGTTCTGAGATTTTCTATTGGCCGGCTGCTGGGAAGCAGCTCCAGAAATCTTTCCAGTCTTCAAACCGTTCTCAATCCGTTCACTAATGGTTACAACATCAGCGAAGTTCGATGAAGAACTACCCACCATTTTATCATACTAGGATCCTTTCAATGTACCTATAAAGATATCAACCAACTCGTTGTTAGAGAGAGCCGGTCTCACACGAGATGCCATCTGACGCCATCTTTGTGCATACTCCTTGAATGTTCCAGCTGAGCGCTGAGACTGGTTCTGCAACTGTAATCTGGTAGGCACTAGATCAAGATTGTATTTGTACAGTTTCAAAAACGCTTTAGACAAATCCCTCCGAGTACGGATCTTGTTGCGTTCCAAGCCCATGTACAAATCCAATGAAGCACCAGACAAACTATCTTGAAAACAATGAACTAGAAATTCATCATTATCAATATAGAATTCCATCTTCCTGCAGTATATAGTGATGTGACTATGCGGGCAACTCAAACCTTTATACTTTGGCAGCTCAGGTATCTTGAATTTCTGCGGTAGTACAACATTTGGAACCAAACACAACTCCTTGGCCTCTATGCCAAAAGCAGAAAACCCTTCAATAGCTCTAATACAGTCTTCCAACAACTTGTAGTCAGCAGGTCTATTCTAATTAGTGGGTTTGACAAGAATCTGAGGATTTGGCAGCTGAGATGCGGCCGAAGCGTGCACTTGCGGAGTAGAAAACTGAGAAGGATATACCAAACCCGGATTAACCATCTGACCAACATTCTGACCCATCTGAACACCAAACGGATAATTCGGAGAAGGTATCATAGTAGCGGATGAAGATGCTCCAGGGTAGAACATTCCAGGATGAACATTCTGAACAGCAGTTTGAGCAGCTTGAGATGAAATCAGAACATGAATAGGAGGACCCCTATACACATGCTCTTCTTCATCAGGATTTTCAATGTCAGTCAATACAGGAGTCTGACGAGTCTGAACCTGAAGATTCTCATGATCATTATTCACCACGGGAGGTGGAACAGTAGTAGGCATACCCCACGGATATGCAGCAGCATTCCCATTGGGCATGGGCACAACAAAAGGCTGACATGGTACGAAGGCACTACCATTATTTGTAATCTGAGGAGTGTAATTCAGAGGCATGCCCCACGAAAAAGCAACAGGAATTTTGTTCAAACCAGACTCAGAATTTGACGGATGAACAACATGCTGAAACACAGGCTTAACTGGCACTTTAACCGTAGCAGGAGAAGGAACAACAGCAGGAGTAGCCGTAACAACAGGAGAAACAGTCATAACAGGAGTGACAACAGTTGCATCAGTGACAATTGCAACAATGGTGGCAACAGCAGAAGCGTCCTTCTAAGCATGAAGGAATTCCATAATAGCATCCATGTTCGTCTGAAACTGATCCATCTGACCTTGGAATTGAGCCAGAGTTTCCTTATAAGCAGCGTTTTCAGCTTCGAAGTCAGCCATGATTCTAGATTTGCTTGAGCGAGTGAAATACCGATGTCGAGTCGTCGTCTTGCTACAAATGGAAGACGGACAAGGATGAGCAACAATTTTCAGGGTGAAGGGACGTGCATATGTGTGCAAATGAATGTATGCTATGTATGCAAAAATAAAGTTTTAAATTCTAGGAATTCTTAAAATTATCTTTGTTGACATAAATCATATAAGTAATGGTGCGAAAGATAAGATTGGCAAGAAACGTCATTCATTCATTCAACAATAAAAGAAAGAAGTATAAGTCAAGTACAAATCAAATATCTGCCTTTTGGGCTACAATAAAATCAACACATATCCTATCAAAGGCCACCCTACAAACAGACAAGAAGTGGAAAACAACCCAAGGAAGCTGGTGTGGCAACACATTGGCATATGCATCCTTCAACAACCCAGGTAAGTCCTCAAGTGTGTGCTCAACAAATCTGGCTAGGCGGTCGTGCCTCTCACTCCAATACTTTGCATCCTTCATGAGGTTGCGTAGTAAAGAATGGTTAGGTCCCTGAAGCATATCCTGAAGAAAGGCCTCTTTCTGATCCAGGAGGTTTTGTAGATGACGGCTTTGTTGCTCCTAATGAGTGCTCTCTGTGTTGAGCTGACTAATCTGTTCTTGGCTCTGATGTGCTTGATCTTGTAACTTCTAATCTCACCGAAGACTTTGTCAAGCTTGGCTTGACACTGAGAAAAGTCCTTTGCCAACTGATTAGCACGGTCATGCTCACTTTGCCACTTCGTCTTGAACTCGGACAACTTCCCTCGAAGCTCTTCAAGTTGCTTTTTGTAGCTCAACTCATCCTTATAGGCTTGATACTGGGTATCGGCGAGTTATCTCTTCTTTGAAGCAAGTCCATCATAAGTGCTCTTCAAAGCATCACCCATTTTCCTTCGCTTGTTCTGTTTAACCTCCACCTCTTTGAGCATGCGTTCACGCTTCTAATGGAGCTCAATCTGTAGACTATCCTTCTCGGAAGTGACTCTAACAAGGTTGAGATGAAGATCTACATTCTCTTTCTTCAACTTCTCAATAGTCAGCTTGAGTTAGCCGACTTTAGATGGAGGAATAATGGCAAGTTCAGGAGGCTTGGCATTCATGGAAGGTTCGAAAGAAAATGGCAACAAGATCTCTTTGACGCGCTCTTTGACCCAAAGTGTGTAAGCTTCCTTGGCAATGCAATTCTTCTTACCCAAATCGGCTCTTCCTTCGAAGTGAATCTGAGTCCAAGTAGCACTAAACCTCTTCAGCAATCCCATGTCATCGACCCCTTCATGAAAGATGAACTCTTCCACTACCTCAGGATCTGGTTTGGCAACCATAGGATATCCCAACTGTCAGAAAGCAAGTCTCAGATTGTAGTTAATTCCACCCTTTGTACCCAGGAGAGGCACATTGGAGAATTTCCCACAATAAAGAATGATCATGGTATCATCGAAGACTCGAGAATACCAAGAAATGTCATCAGCAGTAAGAGACATGATCCATTGCGACCACTTGAGATTACCCTTATTCTCAACAAAGGGACCCTTCTGCGGATGGTGAGACATGAACCATCGGTACAACATAGGAGCACAACAGTAAATGGTTCCCTTCTTATTTTCACTCCTGGAATGAATAGAATGATAGGTATCAGCAAGGAGCGTCGGAACAGGGTTCTTGGACAAGAATATGCTGATGGCAACCTGATCTATGAAATCCTCCATGTTCGGAAACAAGGAAATCCCATATATCAGCAAAGCAAGAACGGCGTTGAAAGCCTTCCAGTTTCTATCAATAGCAAAAGAAGTGGCTTTGTCAACCAAGAACTTCGAAGCAAACCCTCGAATACCCTTCCCTTTGGTCTTGAGATTATCCTCCACATCCTTCTTACTAATGCAAAGAGCATCAACAATATGGGGAAACTTTGGATAACCGCTAGTGTAGACAAAAGGAACCTGTTTCTTGATCTCAACCCACAGAATATAAGCATACTCTTTAAGTGTAGGTGCTAACTGATAATCCTGAAATGTAAAGCACCTAAGCGGTGGATCATAGAACTAAACCAGAGTATGAATGGTGGGGATGTTGACTTTTGTGTTGAGGATGGACAACATTACCATAAGTATCCTTGAAAACCCCTCTGTTATCTTCGACCACACGAGATGCAAGCCCTCTCAAAGTGCTCAGCTTGGGCTCCACAAACTTGTAGCTAAAGATGCCTCGACAACCAGTACTCATCTCTATGATAATGTCAACAAAGAATAAGTCTTCGAATAACCTGGAAATGCACATGCAAAAATTAATTTACATGATGGTATGATATGCAACACAAACAACAAGAAGCTAACACAGTCTGAACAATCAAATCTGAACAATCTGGATATCTACATATAATTCTGTGTCGGTGCAACATAATCTAATGTGTCGGTGCAAAATCTGACGTGTGAGAGAATGAAGGTATGGAGTGGCTTGGGTTCCTGCAGAAAACCCATCCCCCTCACAGGTGTGATCTAGACACAACAAGGTGGTCCCTAGAAAGGTCGCCTAAACCATAGGACTCAAAATGAAAACACCCTGCTGTAGTGAATTCTCACAGGACGGAAGTATTCCCAAACGAATCACGATCTAGGATGTGGCTTTCGTGGTAACCCAACACGCAAGACGCAGGCCTCACGACTATCCACATTCTAGCCTATGTGTATGCTAAGCCCGGTGTTAGGACTTTTCTCTCCAATAATATCTACCCATCCCAACAACAGCAGAATATAGCAGATATCCAGAATATACAACATATGAATATTCAAAGCAGTAAAGAAATGTAGTAAATAAACATAAAGCTAAAGCATAAAGATAAAGCAAGTAAAACACAAAAGATAAACACCCAAACAAACAAAACTAGACGAGACCCCAACCTGCAAGAGCAAGGACATCCCCAGCAAAGTCGCCAGCTGAAGATGGCTGGTTTATACCTGAGTGAATCACACACTCAAAGATACAACAGAGTTGCCACTGAACTTTATTTAGTCCCAAAGGACAAGGAAAATATCGATAAAACCCAAGGGAAGAGAAACGGGAACGGGGGTCGGTTATGTGAAAGGAAGGTACTAGCACCTAACGCATCTGTCGTACTCGACGGGAACCATTTCGCTTGCTTCTAGGCTTGGATGGGTTATCTATCTAAAGGCTTCTAACTAAAAGAAAAGAGGAGAGAAGAGAAAAGAAAAGAAAGAAAGAAAGAAAGTGCTCGCGGAGGATTGGGGCCCTCGTGCCTACGTACCATTATAGTGCAATGAGGAAATCAGAGCTCCAAAGTTCATGGAACCATGGAAAAGAAGGGGAAAGAAGGAAGGAAGGGTGGAAGTGTGGTCGCTAGGATCATCGCGATCTTGTGCCTACGTATCTGACATTCGAACGAATGCAGAACCAGACCATCCGTAGTTCGTGGAACTAAGACGAAAGACAGAACAGGAAAGGAAAAACGGTGTCAAAACCAAGAGCAAAAGAAGGTAAAAGGTAGATCCGCTGGGGATAACAAAGAAGATTGGTGTCGAAACCAAGAAAGAAGAAATGAAGAAAGATGATAGAAAAGACTCCACTAGGGAGGTAAGAGAACAAAGCGACAGTGCTAGGGACCAGAGGGTAGTGACCCTACTGGGATCGAAAGGATAAAATATCGGTATATAAACTGACTGACAATGGTTAACCGGAGAGGAAAAGAGATAAAACTTTGATGAGGAAAAGGGACCTCTACTAGGGAAACCCGAGCAGAAAGGGGTGACCGCGCTGGGGAAAAATGAAAGGAAAGGTGTAAACCAAGAGAAACAGGATTCGGTATGTTATCTAACTGGCAGTGATTAACCGAAGAAAAAGAGATAACAACTCTGGAGGGGATTAAAGACTTGGTGTCAACAGTCAGGCTGTGATGGACCAAAAAGAAGAGAGTACTGAACCAAGAGAAGGTGTTTGACTCTGAAAGGGTTTCGGTTTCTTAACTGATAAACAGTGGTTAAACGAGGAAAGGGAATATTGCAACTTTGTGGGGAGAAAAGGTTGTAACAGATGGACTGTGATCAACCGCAAGAACGAGTGTAGAACAAAGCGAAGATTGTGACCCAAAGGGGATGTCGATACTGACTGAATAAACAATACTTGATCAACAAAAAAGGTATTGAACCAAAAGAGGTTGCTAACTGCTGAGGAATCGGTGTTAACACAGAAACTGTAATTAACCGAAAAGAAACGAGTGATTAACCAAGAGAAGGTGATTAACTCAAAAGGGGTTCAATGTTTTAATAGACTGGTTGTGGTTAATTGAAAGAACATGTGATTAACTGAGAGAAGGTGATTAACCCAAGAGTAACTCAGTATGTTAACAGATAGACTGTGATTAACTGAGAAAAAGTGCAAACTGGTGTTTTAACTGACAGACAGAACCAAATAAAGGAGAAGAACCAAGAGAAGGTTGCGAACTCCTGGGGATATATGGTTTTAACAGAAAGACTCTGTTTAACCAAAATATAAACTCTTCTTGGGGAAGCAAAAGCAATGATTGACCACAAGAAAAGAAAGTATGGTATTGAAACAAAGAGAGTTTGCTAACCCAAAGACAATGATCTTAACCGAGAATGTGGTGATTGACCAAAAAGAGATGTAGAAAGAGGAAAACAAGCCAAGAGTGATCAAGGATCGACTCGACTGGGGAAGGAGATACACTACCGCCTGAGGATAGAGGTGACTAAGCCCGACACAGGGTCATTCGTCCCCTACCTGAAGTAGTCAGAATGAGAGTAAGAATTCTCCCTTCTCATCCCTTCTCTAACACACAGGGTGTAGTGCAGAAGTTGAAACAGACAGCGCAATAGCTCCAAGTTGTACAGTGCCTCAGTGTCGTGCGACGCGCGAATCTTTGACTCAACAGGGGATCGAGAGAGAAAGCTCTAAAGGAAGCCTAAAGAGAAGCGCCAAAGGGATGATTAATAATCGAAACAAAGTTACGATTAATTAATAAAAAAGGAGGAATATGCTAATAATTTTCCAAATGAATGAAAATTTATTAAAGCAAAAGGGTGCATTGTTGATTAAACAAGATTAAGCTTGTTCATGAAGAACAAACTTAATGCAAGAGAGTGCAAAACAGTACCACATGACATTTGGAATGCAACATAAATCATGTCATTATGTGAGCAAAATTGTGCAAGAATGGTCATGTGTATGCAATATGAACAAATTGAATAATCGAAAGCGTGCATTGAAAGTTCATGAACATGCTTCAAACAGAAGTTAAACGTCACTTAAAACATCCCTAAAAATCAAGCATATCATCCCATGGAAGTTAGAAGGAGAGAGCATGGCAAACAAACTTGAAAAATACCAAAAATGGCACTTTGTTACAGTGGTAACCGGTTACTTGCTTGAAAAACAGCAAATCTGAGGAAAATTGTGAAGGGTAACCGGTTACCTTATATTGAGTAACTGGTTACTCGGTTGAAAAAGGCAGCGCTGAAGCAAATTTTGTGAAGAGTAATCGGTTACTCTATATTGCGTAACCGGTTACCACTGTAAAAGTGGCAAAAATAGCTTTTGAAAAAGCACTTAAAGCATCCAAATCACTTGTTTAAATCACCACATGCTAGGGTATGAATTAGTGCACAAAAATCAAGCTTGAAAATAGTAAATAAGTAGTGATGGAATAAATTAACACATCAAGATCATGGATCAAGCAATGCAAAATCAATTCACACAAAAAAAACATCGAAACTACATTGCGAATGATACGAAAATGTGCGAAACAGTAAAATGAGTGAGATCTACCAACCTACAAGCCGGAGATTTGGCTTGGTGATTGTTGCAAAGTGATCTTGATGAAAGTAATCAAAGAAAACCAGAGGAATCTTCAATTAGAGCTGAATCGTATCGAAACCGAGCAAGTTGCGACGAAACTCCGAAATACGAATTCGAACCGTTGACTCTTGAAATAAACACTTGAGATGAATCCAAAAGCTAGTAAAACTCTAGAAATCCAAGTGAAATTGCAAGATGATGAAGGTTAAGCTCAAGAAATAATCACTTCCAATGTAGAAGTGATTAATCTTCAATGGTGAAGAGCTATGGCGAGGTGTTGGGAAGAAGATTGAGATGAAGATGAAGAAGTTGCAGAAAAATTCAGTGCGAAATGTGAGAGAATTGAGGGTGAAATGTGCGAAATGGTTAAGAGATTGTGGATCGTGGATTGTGGATCCTTGAAAAAGTGAATGAAAGCTTGTTTATATAGAGTTTTGGTTTGGAGTTGCTAGGTTTGGAATATGCTTGGGAGTTAGCTTTGGAATTAGGCTAGGAGTTAGTTACACTTGACTCATCGAGTCAAGCGGTTAACTCGGTTAGTTATGAGGTTAACTCGATAACAATCCTAATGTAAGCTTCACATCCAAGGGTTCATAATTTATGAAAATGAGGTGCATGGTAGTCTTGAATGGAAAGGGTACATTGTAGTAAATGCCAATGAATCACTTGAAGAGTCTAGAATATTCCACCTGCTGCTAGAACAATGTAGAATCAAAGACCAAAGAGTGTGCATGGTTACTGTCCCAAAAATGCAGCAAAAACTGCAACTTTACATTGAGTAACCGGTTACTCTAGGAAAACTTTGCCCAGATGGCTTAGGAACAAGTGTTGAATCTCTGACTTCGATTTTCCACCTCTTGTTTTGATGAATAGGCATGGAAACCCTTATTTTGTGCTTGTTTTGATGATGAGACGATCTTGTGAAGGTTCGATTAATCGAGCTTAAAACCTGAAAATCCTGCAACAAGAAACACATAGATAAAAGTGCGATTGCGTGTGCCGACGAAGCGAATGCACATGCTTATGCAAAAAGAAAAAAAGGAGGTCAAATTTCGGGTTACGACAGGATGGAAAAAATGGTTGCTTGGATCACAAGTTATGGCCTTACAAAGTTGGGTAAAAACCATGTTCCGTCCATAACTTAATGAAATTTTAAGTTTCTCAAGGTTGCCCTTTTTGCAAGTAACCTCGCTTTTCTTGATTTTTCTTGATTGATCATGATCCAAATCACAAGTTAACATTGTTCTTGACTTAAAGAGGCCATGTTTGCCCAAAAAAATCCCAAAAGTCAAACTTGGTTTTGATCACGTTGACTTTTTATATTAGATGAAACTTGAACTTTGTGATCCTTTATGAATTAAAGTCCTTGGGCTAAATTGAACCTAATGGATGGATTCCAAAGGTGTTTTTGAGTGTCTTGAATCATGTCCCAAGGTTTGAGATCATGCTTTGTTCAAAAGTCAAAGGTATGGTTGACTTTTTCTCAGAAACCCTAGTTTGTGGTCCAGGTGAATTTGAATCCTTGTATTGCTTATGAATCAAGTTCTTTGAATCAATCCAATCTTGTGAATGAGATATTTGAGGGTCTTAAAGTATATCTTGAAGTTTTGGATCATGCCTTACTCCAAAAGTCAACTTAGGGACTGAATTAGGTCAAAACCCTAATTCCTGATTTTTGATAGATGCATCCCCTGAGGCTATTTTGAACTTATGAATGGACTCATGAGGTTATTTTGAGCTTCTTGAATCATATATTGAAGTATTGGCTCATGCCCAGATGAAAATTTCTCTTTGGAGGCCTTGGTCGACCAAAACCCTAATTTGGTGACTTTGATGATCTTGAGGTTTGATCAACTTGGAATGGTGCAATCTTGTGTTAGATTCTTGATGGATGTTTGAGAGGTTTGACAAGTTGAAGATCATGTCAATTCTTGATTGATCATTTGCCTGAACCCTTTGAGAGGCTCAAAAACCCTAATTCTTAGTTAAGGTGAATACTCAGCAATCTTTGAGAGGATTAGGTAAATCCAAATTGTGGCGATGGCTTGCACAATGATGTGAAGTCTTATGGTCAAAATTTAGGGTATGACACTTTGGCACCTAAATATTTTTGGGTGTTCATGCTTTAGTGAAGTGTAAGTAATTTCTAGTGATCTATTTCATATTAGTGTCATGACTTTTATTAAAGAAATGAGACAAAACATCATAATTTTTCTTAAAGAAATAAGGAGAAATATGACCATTTTCACCATAATACGTACACTTAAATATGTTATGATTAGAATTTCTTTTAGCATGACAAAAATTATTAAAGGATTTGGCATTATTCTTAGATTAATAACCTAGACTAACATTATTATAGGTTCCTCTTTGATTATATAAAATAATATACCAATTATATTTACATTTGGTAAATTTACTAAAGGTTTCATGTAGATCTTAAACATTATTTTTCAAATCCTCACAACCTACACACTTTATATCCATATTATCAAAGGGAAAAGAAACAAAATTAACATTTAAAATATGTCTTCTAAGTTGATGTGTTTCTTTGATTAACTTATCATTTTAATTTTCAAGAGATGTAATATAGTATTTAGAAGTATGTACTTGCTGAAAAAAGTACAAATGTGTAGCAACCCCTCACTAGTAAGGATTGTCAGAGGCTTTAGTATTTATATGGGGTTAGAGCAAGCTCACGAGGGTTAGAAGCTCTATTTTTGGAGTGTTTTCTATGAATATCTGAATGGTCCTCTCATCATTCCTAAGATTGATGTATTTATATAAGATCTATTGGGCCTAGGTTACATAGTAAGTGGGTGGTTATGCCCTAGCTTGATGACCAAGAGTGCGATGATGGGAAAACTTATTCTTCCTAGAATCATGGAGGAAGCAAATTCCTCTTTTGATTGTCTCTCTTCAGCTAGTCATTTTAGGTCCTTGTTATCACCCATGTTTACTGGGTGAATGGATAGTTGGAACACAATCGATAAGGCCTTGTGGATATTTCGGAGCGGCCTTTGGTTTTGTATGGTAGCTCGCCCTTCGATATCTCACCTAGCCTCCCTTCTTCTTTTTTTATGGATTATCCCTTCATTGGGTCCAGATAAAATTATACCAATACATAGTCCCTCAAGCACAAGGGCTTGAAAAGGGAGAACTGATTTAATCACGACAAAGGTTCTTTATTCCCATGCGAGACTCTAAGTTGAGTTCGTTTTGTGAGACTTTTTATCGAGTCCATCTGGACAAACTTTAAGTTGAGTTCGTCAGGTGAGTCTTTATGACAAGTCAATCTGGCTAGCCTTTAGAACGAATCCCTCTAGAGAGACTTTTTGTTGAATCCTTCTGGTGAGACTTTTACTTGAATCCCTCTAGAGAGACTTTATGTAGAGTCCCTCTAGAGAGACTTTAAGTTGAATCCCTCAGGAGATACTTTATGTTGAATCCTTCAAGAAAGATTTAAGTTGAGTCCCTTAGGCGATAGTTTATGTCGAGTCCCTCTAGAGAGACTCTAATTTGAGTCCTGTCGCGAAACGAAAAAATACTCGAGTTCATCGCACGCTGGAAAATACAACAGTCGCCATTGAATTTTATTTATTCTAAGGGAAAGGGAAAATATCAATAAAACCCAAATGGAAGAGAAATGGGTAAGGAAGTCGATTATGAAATGAGAAGGTATTAGCATCCCTCACATCAGTTGTACTCAACGGGAACCATTTTGATTGTTCTTTGTGCGGATGAGTGTTATTATCTAAAGGTTACTTGCGATTGGTTTTAATTAAGGGGAAATAAGTTTTTAATTAATGTGCTCGCCAAGATTTCGAAATCCTGTGCCTACGTATTCTCATAGTGCAATGAGAAAATCAAAGTTCCATAGTTTGTGGGGTAGAAAATACGTATTCGTTGGTTGTTTTTAGAGAACTGTGTTATAATTGTATCCTAGAAGTGTTTTGATGTTAGCTGGTTTGATCCTAGTTTAGATGCTCTAAGCTTTTAGTCTGACTGCTAAGGAGTGGATAATAATAGTTCTTTTATGAAAAGTATTATTGTTTGGGTAAAGGATTGAAAATAGTTTGTGAATGTGGTGAAGGTGTTGTTTGAACCAAGAGTGTGGCCAGGCAAAGGATTCGTCTTTACATTCGGTTGTTCTTTAATAAAGGTTAATAACTTTTGATCAAGAAGTTCCTAAACTTTAATCTTGAAAACAAAGCAATCTTCTGTAGAATGTCCTATATACCCTGCATGAAAGGTGCATGAAGCATTAAGGTTATGCTTGGGATGATAGGGAAAAGAAGCAGGCGATATCTCTTTGGGCACAATAGGCCCAACATGAACAAGATAAGGAATCAAATGGGTATAAGACACTAGAATTTACTGAAGCAAGGACGTCTCCCCCCTTGACCATTGTTCCATTATCTATTTTGTCCTTTCCCCTGATTTTGATTATTTTGTGCGGGTTGTTGATTATGTGGAGTACAAGTTGGAGGAGGCTATTGGTACCCTAGTGATGCTTGATAATGAAATTGAGGTTACAGATACTGAGCTGCGACGACGTTCGGGAACGAATAGTACGACATGGATGTCTGATATTAGGGGTGAACATTGGTTGTCACATCGCTAGTTTATCCATCCTTCATTTTAGTGAAGTTGCCTTAAGGCTTCTTAGACCTTGTCTGATTTCTAGTAGTGCCTAGAATCCTACCCGTTTTCAGCCCGTTCTCTATGCGTTCACCAATTGTGACCAAATCAGAGAAATTAGATGACATACTTTCAATCATATTTTCGAAATACGTACCTTGCAGCGTACTCATGACAATTTCTACGAGTTTATAGTCAAATAAAAGTGGTCAAACTCGAGCTGCCAATTCCCTATAACGTTGGGCGTATTCTTTGAAGGTTTCATTACTTCTCCGAGCTTGATTTTGGAGTTACAGTTTAGCTAGAGCCATGACAAGATTGTACTTATATTGCTTTAGGAAAGCATTAGAGAGATCTTTCTAATTTCGGATCTTACTGTGTTCCAACCTCATAAACCAATCTAGAGAAGCTCCAAAAAAGTTGTCATGGAAGCAATAAATCAACAAAGCATCATTATTAATGTAAGAGGCCATTTTTCTACAGTACATGGTTATATGGCTTTTTGGACAACTCAAACCCTTGCACTTATGTAGGTTAGGAACCTTGAATTTTTGAGGTAACACAACATTGGGTATTAGACACAAAACTCTGGCATCTATTCCATAAGCAAAGAATCCTTTTATGGCTCTGATTCGTTCCTCCAATAACTGGCAATCAGTGGAAGGTTTGTTCAGATTTGCATAAAGTAAATTCTGATTAGCATACTGAGGACCTCGAGGAGAATACTGAGGACCTTGAGAAGCATACATCACACTAGGATTGGAAAACTATGCCCCAAGATTGGAAACTTGAGCATATTGTGCACCATGATTAACATATAAAGCATATGATGCCCCAAGATTAACATACCGAGGACTAATATTGGCATATGGTGCCCCAGTATGAGAAGGTGGCATTCTTGGATGAGTGGGATAAATTCCTAGATGAGGATGATGTGTTCTAGGTTGAATGAGCGGTGGAGGAATGTGTAAGTTGATGGGAGGACCCCTATATTCATTTTCTGTCTCAACTGGTGCTTCAATGGCCACAGGTACATAATTCTACCGAGGTTGATCTTGAGGCGTTTCATTGTTGTCTAGTTCAATCACCGGTGGAGAGAAATTAGGAGGTATTTCCCAAGGATGAATGACAGCATTCCCATTAACCGGAGGTAGAGGCACTGGCTGATAAGGAATGAAAGATCCACCATTGGTAATTTACGGGGTGAATTTGTGTGGCATCCCCCAGGGTTAGACACCAGCATGTCCACTAGACCCAGACAGATATATCGACTGGTTAGGTATCGGCTGAGCGACCGCTTTAGTTTCAATTAGAGTCTCAGTATCAGCAGTAGTATTATCCTTCTGAGTACGAAGGAGTTCAAGAATCGTGTCCATCTTTCCTTGGAACAGATCCAACTTTTCCTTGTAGATGATGTTCTCTTATTTAATTTCCACCATTATCTTCTGACGATTAACTCGAGTAAGATCTCATAGTCGGAGAATCGTCGTCTTTTCTGGATGGTGCGATAGAAGTGGTATGAGAATCTTGTTTTTTGAATGAAATACATGAATGTATGAATGTACGGACGCATGCAAAAATATTATTTTTAATTTCCAGGGAATCTTGAGATTTTGTCTATTGTTATGAGTAGTCATAAAACATGAGAATAAAGACAGAATATAAGACCAAAAGTTGTGCATAAGTAAAAAATACTTGCTTTATTCAATTGAAGAATGTGATTATAACTAATGGATTACAATCGATTCCCCGATCTGGCTTTCTTAAGTTCTGCCTAAAAACCGGTCAACATGACCTTACAAGAGGCAACAAAATTGTAAACTTCCCTAGGAGTATTTTGGGGGAATCATTACTGCAAATGCCATCTTCAACTTCTCAGGAATATCTTCAATGACTCGGTCAACAAACTCTGCTAGATGAAGGTGTTTCTCTCTCCAATTTTGAGAATTTTAGAGGAGATTTTGAATCAACTTCTGATTTCTTCCTTGGATAAAGTCTATAATGAACACTTCCTTTTGGTCTATAAGAACCTCTAGGTGACGCCCTCGACCTTCCCAATAGGATCATTCTTTACTAAGTTTTTTGAAAGCAACCCTATGTTGATGGTCTTAATATCTGAGCTTGCGGATGTCTTCAAAGACATTATCCAACTCAATCTGATGTCTAACGAGCAGGTCTTTGAATTTGTCTTTCATGCATTGCTTACTCTTCATATAATCTTGGGTTTCTTTGAGTTTAACTTGAAGACTCTTCACTTGAGCCTCAAACTTTTCCCTCATTTCCTTCTTATCTTGACTTGTTTCCACCACTTATCCAACTTCTGAATTTGACGATGTGCTTCCTCCAACTCTTGATTCATTGTATTGAGACTACTGCCAGCTGTCGTAACCCGAAATTTGACCTCCCTCTTTTTCCTTTTGTATAAGCATGCGCATTCGCATCGTTAGGATACGCAGTCGCACTTTCTGTGTGTGTTTCTTGTTGCAAGATATTCAGGTTTTCCAAGCCCGATTAATTGAATCCTCATGCGATCATCACATCATCAAAACAAGCTCAAAATAAAGGTTTCCATGTTTATTTATCAAGACAAGAGATGGAAAATCGGAATCAGGACTTCAGCATCATCTTTTTGCAAAGTTGTGGAAATTTGGCTGAAGTAACCGGTTAACACATATGTTGTAATCAGTTATTCAGTGTATTTTTCACCAAAAACGCAAGTTCTCAAGCAAGTCACCGGTTAGCACATATGCTGTAACAGGTTACTCTGTGCAAAATTTCAGTTCCTGCTGCATTTTTGGGACAGCCTCCTTGCACACTCTTTGGTCATTGATTCTACAATATTTTAGCAGCATGTGGAATATTCTAGACTTCTCTAGACATTTCAAGGCTATTCAATTCAATCCAAGTGCATTTACTCTAATGCTTCACTCCAATTTAAGTGCACCATGTTCCTTGTTTTACAAGCATGCCAACCTTTGGATGATGGAAATTCACATTGGGATTGTTACCGAGTTGGTTCTAACTAACCGAGTTAACCGCCTTGACTCAGTAAGTCAAGCCCAACTAACTCCTAACCTAGCTCCAAACCCCAAGCTAAGTCCAAACCAAATTCCAAACCTCTCACACTCCAAACCTAAAGTCTATATAAACTCACCTTCACTCATTTTTCAAGGACCTTCAACCATTTTGCACAATTCACTCTCAATTCTCTCTGATTTTTTCTGCTACATCTTCATCTTCATCTCAATTATCTTCCAAAACCTCACCAAAGCTCATTTCTACTTTGAAGGATAATCACTTTTACATCAAAAGTGATTATTTCTTGAGCTCAACCTTCATCATTCTTGCTATTATACTTGGATTTCTGGAGTTATTTCAGCTTTTGGATTAATCTTGAGTATTTGCTGCAACTTCCAACGGTTCGAATTTGCATTTTGGAGCTTTATCGTATTTTGCTCGACTTCGACACGTTTCGTCACCAAATTGAAGATTCCTCTGGTTTTCTTTAATTTTCTGCATTAAGAACACTTTGCAATAATTACCAAGGCACATCTCAGCCTTGTAGGTTGGTCGATCTCACTCTACTCTTTGTTTCGATCGTTTCGCACATTTACGATGTAATTCCATTTCATTTTCGGTTTGATTTGCCGTGCATTTGATCGATCTTGGATCTCCATGATTATTGCTTGTGATCTGTGTTAATTGCCCTTACATGGTGTAATTTTCGTGCACCAATTCGTGATCTAGCATGTGGTGGTTGGTATAAGTGATTTAATGCTGAAAATCACTTTTGAAAAGCTGTTTTTGCTAGTATTTTTGCATCTGTTACAGTGGTAACCGGTTAGCAGATATGCTGTAACCGGTTACACAGTGCAATTTTTACTAAAAACGCAAGTTTTCAAGCATGTAACCGGTTAGCAGATATGCCGTAACCGTTTACCACTGTACAGAATGGTCACTTTCTTGCATTTTCAAGTGTGTTTGCTATGCTTTCTTCCTTTTAACCTCCATTGATTATCATGCTTGAGTTTATGGATGTTTTAAGTGTCATTTAACTTTTGATTGAATCATGTTCATGAACTTTATATGTACAATTTCAATTATTCAATTTATTCATACTCTTGGCAATGTTTGCTCATGAACATCTTGCATTCCATTTGATCACTTGTTAACATGTTTTGCATTGCATACTAAATGGTATTTGGTACTGTTTTGCATTTCGTTCTTGATTGCATTATGTTTGTTCTTTATTGAACAAATTTAATCATGTTTAATCAATAATCCATACCTTTTGCTTTAATGGTTTTCCATTCTCTTTGAAAAATTGTTAGCATGACTTGTCCCTTTGATTAATTGATCAAAACCATGTTTCGATTGGTTGATCTTCCCCTTCCTTCTCTTTAGGCTTCCTTTAGAGCTTTGTTTCTCGATCCCCCGTGGAGTTGGAGTTTCGCGCTGCGTTATGCGTTGGAGCACTGTATAATTAGAAGTTGTTATGCTGTCCGCTTCACTACGCAGGAGCACTGTACAACTTGGAGTTGTTGTGCCGTCCGATTCAAATTCTGCACTACACCCTGTGTGTTAGAGAAGGAATGAGAAAGGAGAATTCCTAATCTCATTCTGACTACTTCAAGTAGGGGACGAATGACCATGTGCTTGGCTTAGTCATCTCTATCTCCAGGCGGTAGTTTGCTTTCTTGCCCCAGTCGGGTCGATCCTTGATCACTCCCTTTCCTCGCAATCTCGTTTGATCCTTGCTCACCACTATCTCTTTCAACCTCTCTTTTGATCAATCACCATTCTTCTTGGTTAAGATCAATGTTCATTGGGTTAGCAAGCTCCCTTTGTTTCAATACCCTATTCTTTTCTTGCGGTCAATCATTGTTCTTTTGATTCCCCTGAAGAGTCTCTTTTCTCTTTTTTCAGTTAAACACAGTACTCCTGTTAAATACTGAATCCCTTGCGGAGTTCGCAACCGTCTTTTGGTTCTTCTCCCCTTCGTTGGTTAATCACTGTTTGTCAGTTAAAACACCAATGTTTGCACTCTTTCTCAGTTAACCACAGTCCGTTTGTTAACATACTGAGTTCCTTGGGTTAATCACCTTCTCTCGGTTAATCACCTTTTTCTTCAGTTAATCACAGCCCGTCTGTTAAATTACTGAACCCCCTTTCGAGTTAATCACCTTTTTTTGGTTAATCACTCGCTTCTTTCGGTTAATCATAGTCCGTCTGTAAACACCGAATCCCCCGCAGTTAGTAACCTTCCTTTGGTTTGAATACTTGCACCCTTGGGTTAGTAACCTTCTTTTGGTTCAATACCCTTTTTCGTTGGTCAAGTGCTGTTTGTTCAGTCAATACCAACACCCCTTTTGGGTTACAACCTTCGATCGGTCCTACACCCGTTCTTCTGGTTAATCACAGTTTTCTCTATTAAAACCAATGCTTCTCTATCTCCACAGAGTTGCAATCCTTGTTCCCTCGGTTAACCACTGTTTATCAGTTAACATACCGATGTCCCCTCAGAGTCAAACACCTTCTATTGGTTCAACACTCTCTCTCTTGGTTCATCACAGTCTGTCTGTTGACACTAGCCTTTTTTCCCCACCAGAGTCTTACTCTCTTTCTTCGGTTAACCATTGCTAGCCAGTTAATATACTGAGTCTCCCTTTTCTCTTGGTTTTGACACCATCCCTTTACTTGGATCCCCATCGGAGCCCTTTCTATTCATTTTGCTATTACTTTCTTGGTTTCGACACCAATCCTCTTTGTTATCCCTAGCGGAGGTTCTTTCATTCTTGGTTTTGACGCCACTCTTTTTCTAGTCTCTTGTGCAATTGCTCTTACTGTGTGGTCTTCCTCAGTAGAGTTTTTCTTTCACCCTTGATCCTGGTTTTGACACCACTTCTTTTGTTTTCCTGTTTCTTTCTTGTTTTGTTTTCCGTTTGGTTCCCCGAACTACGGAAGCTCTGATTCTGCATTCTTTTGGATGTTAGATACGCAGGCACGAGACGCGATGTCTTGGCGAACACATTTCCACCCTTCCTTCCTTCTCCCTTCCTTCATTCCTTTCTGTCCCCTGGTTCCAAGAACTACGGAGCTCTGATTTCCTCATTGCACTATGAGGGTACGTAGGCACGAGGGCCCCAATCCTCCGCGAGCACGTTCTTCTTTCTTTTCTTTTTCTTTTCTCTCTCCTTTTTCTTTTAGCTAGAAGCCTTTAGATAGATAATCCATCCCAGCCTAGAAGCGAGCGAAATGGTTCCCGTTGAGTACGACGGATGCGTTAGGTGCTAATACCTTCCTTTCGCATAATCGACCCCCGTTCCTGTTTCTCTTCCCCTTGGGTTTTATCGATATTTTCCCTGTCCTTCGGGACTAAATAAATTTTGGTGGCGACTCTATGTTATCTTTGAATGTGCGATTCACTCAGGATGTAAACCAGCCATCTTCAGCTGGCAACTCTGCTGGGGAGTCCTTGCTTGCAAGTTGGGGTCTCGCCCAGTTTTGTTTACTTTCTCTTGCTTGTTTGGGTGTTTATCTTTCACGCGTTACTCGCTTTATTTTACTTGCTTTAGCTTTATGTTTATTTACTGCATTTCTTTACTACTTTGAATATTCATATGCTGCATATTCTGGATATCTTCTATTTTCTGCTGTTGTTGGGATGGGTAGATATTATTGGAGAGAAAGGTCCTAACACTGGGCCTAGTATACACATAGGATAGAACGTGGATAGTCGTGAGGCCTGCGTTTTGCGCGTTGGTATATCCCGAGACCCACATCCCAGATCGTGATTCATTTGAGAATACTTCCGTCCTGTGAGAATTCACTACGGCGGGGGGTTTTCATCCTGAGTCCTATGGTTTGCGCGACCTTTCTAGGGACCACCTTGTTGTGTCTAGATCACACCTGTGAGGGGGATGGGTTTTTGCAGGAAAACAAGCCACTTCATACCCTTGTTCTCTCACGCATGTCAGATTTCTTCACTGACACATCAGATCATGTTGCACTGACACAGAATTATATGCAGATATCCAGATTGTTCAGACTTGATTATTCAGGCAGTGTTGGCTTCTTATTGTTGTGTTGCATATCATTTCATCATGTCAATTAATTTTTGCATGTGCATTTCCAAGGTTTCGAGGACTTATCTTTTGTTGGCATTATCATAGAGATGAGTACTGGTTGTCGTGGCATCTTTAGTTACAAGTTTGTGGAGCCTAAGCTGGGTATTTTGAGAGGTTTGGCATCCTTGTTGGTTGGAGATCACAGAGGGGTTTTCATAGATACTTATGGTAATCTGTTGACCATCCTCAACACTGAAGTCAACATCACCGCTATTCACACTCTGGTTCAGTTCTACGACCCGCCATATAGGTGCTTCACATTTCAGGATTATCAGCTAGCACCTACACTTGAGGAGTATGCTTATATTCTGGGGGGTTGAGATCAAGAAGCAGGTTCCTTATGTCTACACTAGCGGTTGTTCGAAGCTTTATCTTATTGCTGATGCGCTTTGCATTAGTAAGAAGGATGTGGAGGATAATCTCAAGACCAAAGGGAAAGGTATTCGAGGGTTTGCTTCGAAGTTCTTGGTTGAAAAGGCCACTTCTTTTGCTAAGGATGGACACTGGAAGGCTTTCAACGCCGTTCTTGCTTTGCTGATATATGGGATTGTCTTGTTTTCGAACAAGGAGGATTTCGTAGATCAGACTGCCATCAGTATCTTCTTGTCTAAGAACCCTGTCCCGACACTTCTTGCTGATACCTACCATTCTATTCATTCCAAGAATGAAAAGAAGAAAGGAACCATTGTCTGTTGTGCTCCTTTGTTGTACCGATGGTTCATGTCTCACCTTCCACAGAAGGGTCCCTTTGTTGAGAATAAGGGTAATCTCAAGTGGTCTCAGCGAATCATGTCTCTTACTGCTGATGACATTTCTTGGTATTCTCGAGTCTTCGACGACATGCCGATCATTCTTCATTGTGGGAAATTCCCCAATGTGCCTCTCTTGGGTACAAAGGGTGGAATTAACTACAATTCGAGAATGGCCTTCCGACAGTTAGGATACCCTATGGTTGCCAAGCCTAATCCTGAGGTAGTGGAGGAGTTCATCTATCATTAAGGGGTTGATGACATGGGTTTGCTGAAGAGGTTCAGTGCCGCTTGGACTCAGATTCATCTCGAAGGATGGGCCGATTTGGGTAAGAAGAATTGAGTAGCCAAGGAAGCTTACACACTTTGGGTCAAAGAGCGTGTCAAAGAGATCTTGTTGCCATTTTCTCCCAAGCCTCATGTGAATGCCAAGCCTCCTGAACTTGCCATTGTTCCTCCATCTGAGGTCGATCAACTCAAGATGATTATTGAGAAGTTGAAGAAGGAGAATGTTGATCTTCGTCTCAACCTTGATAGAGTCACTTCCGAGAAGGATAGCCTACAGATTGAGCTCCATCAGAAGTGCGAGCGCATGCTCAAAGAGGTGGAGTTTGAATAGAACAAGCGTAGGAAGGTGGGTGATGCTTTGAAGAGCACCTATGAGGGACTTGTTTCAAAGAAGAGACAACTCGCCGATGCTCATTATCAAACCTACAAAGAGGAGCTGAACTACAATAAGCAACTTGAAGAGCTTCGAGGGAAGTTATCCAAGTTCAAGGAAAAGTGGCAAAGTGAATAAGGCCATGCTAATCAATTAGAAAAAGACTTCTCTCAGTATCAAACCCAGCTTGACAAAGTCTTCGGTGAGATTCAGAAGCTGCAAGATCAAGCACATCAGAGCAGAGAGCAGATTAGTCAACTCAACACAGAGAGTACTCATTGGGAGCATCAAAGTCGTCATCTACAGAACCTCCTGGATCAAAAAGAGGCCTTTCTTCAGGACATGCTTCAGGGACCTAATCATTCATTACTGTGTAATCTCATGAAGGATGCGAAGTACTGGAGTGAGAGGCATGGCCGTCTAGCCAGATTTGCTGAGCATGCATTGGAGGACCTACCTGGGTTGTTGAGGAATACATATACTGATGCATTACCACACCAGCTTCCTTGGGCGGTTTTCCATTTCTTGTCTCTGTGTAGGGTGGTATTTGATAGAATTCATGCGGATCTTGTTGTAGCCCAAAAGGCGGATATTTGACTTGTATTCGACTTATACTCCTTTCCTTTATTGCTGAATGAATGAAGATTCTTGCTCACTCTATCATTTGTGCCTTTACTTGTATGCTTTATGATTATTGTCAATAAAGATAAGTTTAAGAATTCCTGGAATTTAAAACTTTATTTTTGCATGCATATCATACATTCATTTGCACACATATGCACGTCCCTTCATCCGAAACCGTTGCTCATCCTTGTCCGCCTTCTTTGTAGCAAGACGACGACTCGACATCGGTATTTTACTCGTTCAAACAAATCCAGAATCATGGCTAACTTTGAAGCTGAGAACGCTGCTTATAAGGAAACTCTGGCTCAATTCCAAGGTCGAATGGATCAGTTCCAGACGAACATGGATGTCATTATGGAACTCCTTCGTGCTCAGAGGGACGCCGCTGCTGCTTCCATTGTTGTTGCAACCCCTACTAATGCAACTGTTGTCACTCCTATTGTGGCTGTTCCTCCCATTGTTACGGCTACTCCTGTTGTTGTTGTTCCTTCTCCTACTAGAGTTGAAGTACCAGTTGAGCCTGTGAATCAGCCTGTTGTTCAACCCAGTTTGAACCAGATGCCCGCTGGTTTTCCTTGGGGCATGCCTTCGAATTACACTCCTCAGATTGCGAATAATGGTAGTACCTTCATACCATATTAGCCTTTTGTTGCGCCGATGCCTAATGGGAATGCTGCCGCATATACATGGGTCATGCCTGCTCCAGTCCCGCCTCTAGTGGTGAATGATGATCATGAGAATCTTCAGGTTCAAACTCACCAAACTTCCGGGTTGGCCGACACTGAAACTCCTGAAGAAGAAGAACATGTGTATAGGGGTCCTCCTATTCATGTTCCGGTTTCATCTCAAGTTGCTCAAACTGCTGTCCAGAATGTTCATCCTGGAATGTTCTATCCTGGGGCATCTTCCTCAGCTGCTGTGGTACCTCATCCGTATTATCTGTTTGGTGTTTAGATGGGTTAGAATACTGATCAGATGGTTAATTAGGGTTTGGTATATCCTTCTCAGTTTGCTACTCCGCAAGTGCACGCTCCCTCCGCTTCTCAGTTGCCAAATCCTCAGATTCTAGTCAGGCCCACTAATCAGAATAGACCTGCTGACTACAAGTTGTTGGAAGACCGTATCTGAGCTATTGAAGGTTTTTCTGCTTTTGGCCCGGAGGCCAAAGATTTGTGTCTGGTTCCAAATGTTGTGCTGCCACAGAAATTCAAGATACCTGATCTGCCAAAGTATAAAGGTTTAAGCTGCCCACGTAGTCAGATCACTATGTACTGCAGGAAGATGGCATCTCATATTGATAATGATGAATTGCTTGTTCATTGTTTTCAAGATAGTTTGGATGGTGCTTCATTGGATTGGTACATGGGCTTGGAGCGCAGCAAAATCCGTACTTGGAGGGATTTGTCTGACGCGGTCGTAAAATAATACAAATATAATCTCGATCTAGCGCCTACCGGATTACAGTTTCATAATCAGTCTCAGCGCTCAACTGAAACATTCAAGGAGTATGCACAAAGATGGCGTGAGATGGCATCTTGTGTGCGACCTGCTCTTTCTGACAACGAGTTGGTTGACATTTTATGGGTACCTTACAAGGATCTTACTACGAGAAAATGGTGGGTAGTTCTTCATCAAACTTCACTGATGTTGTAACGATTGGTGAACGGATTGAAAACGGTTTGAAGACTAGAAAGATTCCTGGAGCTGCTTCCCAGCAGCCGGCCACTAGAAAATCTTAGAACAGTCAGTCCAAGAAAAAGGATGGTGAAGCCAACGTTGTGACAGCTCAAGTTTCTCCTCAGTATCAAGCTCCCATGGCTCCCATGCCGTATTATCCATATCCATACATTGCTGTCGCACAGTATCAACAAACTCCATACCAGTATCATTCGTAACAACCAATTCAAAATGCTCAGAATCAGCAACAGAATCAACAGAATAGCAAAAGTCAGCAGAATCAGAACCGTCAGAACATCACCAATCAAGGAAACCGTAAGCATCCAAATTTCGACAAAATTTTGGTGTCATACATGGAATTGTTTCCTTACTTGGTGCATCAAGGGGTAATTGTCCCCAAGCAGATTGCACATGCAATTCCTCTATTTGGCCCGAAGCATAATCCGAAGGCATCCTGTGCTTATCATGTTGGATACATAGGACATGCAACAGAGGATTGCTTTGTTTTCAAAACCAAGGTTCAGGAACTCATTGATAAGAAGGTTCTAACTTTCGCTGAGGAAGGACCTAACATTCAGAATAATCCTTTACCGAATCACAATGGACCTGCGGTGAACATGATTGAGGATAGTTCAAGGGCTGAACTGATCATGGATGTCGACGAAGTAAAGACCTCAATGGCAGTGGTTTTCAAGAAATTGAATGAACATGGGATGTTGAAAGGGTTGCATGGTAAGTGCCAGATTTGTGACGATAATCCCAATCAGTGTCGAAGGCTGAAGGGTTGTGTTCAGATTCTGATGAACCATGGCGAAGTGCAATTTTCCATATCTAAACCTGTTGAGGAAGTTGCTGCCATTGAGCTGTTCACCATCGTCTATAGAAAAGTTCCGGTGGAATCCCCTAAACAGAAGAAGGTGCAACCCATCGTTGTTTGTCCGCCGAAGTCGTTTCCGTATCATAATTCCAAAGAGGTACCGTGGAAATATGGGTCTACTGTGTTTTCTGGAGGTTATGAGATAAGGTTCGCCGAATATTAGATTTTGAATGTTACAGCCGGTGGAGGTATGACTCGTAGTGGGCGAGTGTTTGCTCCGAAGGTCACTACAAAGCCTGTTCAAGTTCCAACTGTTGTTTCTCCCAAGGAAAAGCCTGCATCTGCAACCCCTGGGGCATCTAATGCCATTCTAGTGCTGACTATCCCGTCTGAGGATGTTCCGAAGAGCAAAGAGACCCTCGATGATCAAGAGTTCATTAAGTTGATCAAGAAAAGTGACTTTAAAATTGTGGATCAGCTAGGGCAAACACCCTCGAGGATTTCAATTTTGTCCTTACTTATGAGTTCGCCTGCGCACAGATCAGCTTTGTTTAAAGTCTTGAACAGTGCTCACATTATGCATGATATATCTGTCATCGAGTTTGATAATTTAGTGGCCAACATAACCGCAAGTCAGTATTTGGGCTTTAATGAGTCAGAATTACCTCCTGAAGGAACTGCCCATAATAAAGCACTACACATATCTGTAACCTACACAGACACCTTGTTATCTCGTGTTCTAGTAGATACCGGTTCTTCCCTAAATGTGATGCCTAAGGGCACATTGAGTCAATTACTAGTGGAAGGAAATAAGATGAGACCATGTGCCTTAGTTGTTAGAGCCTTTGACGGGTCTCGAAGGCAGGTCATCGGAGAAGTGGATTTACCCATCAATATTGGGCCACATTTGTTCACCATTACGTTCCAAGTGATGGATATTAATCCTGCGTACAGTTGCCTACTGGTTTGTCCATGGGTTTACGCCGCAGGGGCAGTTACCTCCACTTTACATCAGAAGTTGAAGTTCATGTTTGATGATCAGCTTGTCATCGTCTGTGGTGAAGAGGATTTGATTGTAAGCGAGTTATCATCTTTTCGATACGTCGAGACCGAGGAAGGCATAGTTGAGGTGTCGTTGCAGTGGCTCGAGTTTGAAGATGTCAGCTCTGCTTCCACTAGTCAAATTAGATCACCACAATTGACTTTAGTGTCTGCTAAGAGTACTAAGGAGACTATCCAGAAAGGTGCCTTGTCAGGCTGGGGGCATGTGATTGATGTGGTTAAGAAGCATAATCATTTTGGATTGGGTTACTGTCCTGGTTATCAATCTGGTTCCTCTGGTTAGAAGCAGTGCAACTTGATCAAGTTCAATAGCGCGGGTTTCCAGCAAGGTGACATCATGGCAGCTATTGATGATGCTGGTCCCAGTAATCAGATTTCAAGTCTTGTGCGCAAGTGTCCGCCAAGTTTCAAGCTCAACAATTGGACATCTACCGTGATTCCTTTGGTTTTCCCATATAACATGTAATGCATTTTGCTTTCTCATTCCCTCGTCCTCGCCCGAGACGAGTGGATAGCTTGTAAAGGGCCTCACGCTTTTACAATATTATGTGATCAATAAATAAAAGTTTTTTGCATTCAAAATCATGCTCTATTTTCTTTATTTATTTTACTTTTCATAAATAAATGGAAAAAGTTTCTTTTATTTTTCACTTTTCAAAATAGCTCATTCTATCCATAAACATACAGAATTAATAAAAGAATTGATAACAACATGGCAAACATCCATTGTAATTCTGGAATTCCAATTAACCAAGCCGAAGAAGATGGTAAGGAAGATTGTGAGTTACCGGCTGAACTAGCAAGGCTCCTTGAGCACGAGACTAGAGAGATTCAGCCACACAAAGAGCCAGTGGAAGTTGTCAATCTTGGTACTAATGTGGTCAGAAGAGAAGTCAAAGTTGGCACATCCCTCACAAAGCATGTACACTCCGAGTGGTCAAGTTGTTGAAAGAGTATGTTGATATCTTCGCCTGGTCCTATCAAGATATTCCTGGGTTGGATACCAACATCGTTGAACATCACTTACCACTCAAGCCCGGATGTCCTCCTGTCAAGCAGAAACTCAGAAGGACAAGACCCGACATGGCACTCAAAATCAGAGAAGAGGTAAAGAAGCAGCTTGATGTTGGGTTCCTAGCCACTTCTGAATATCCTGAATGGATTGCCAACATTGTCTCGGTTCTGAAGAAGGACGGTAAAGTCAGAATATGTGTGGATTATCGAGATCTTAACAAGGCAAGCCCGAAGGATGACTTTCCTTTGCCTCATATTGATGTCTTGGTAGATAATACAGCACATTTCTCTGTCTTTTCCTTCATGGACGGTTTTTCAGGATATAATCAGATCAAAATGTCCCCAGCTGATATGGAGAAGACCACTTTCATCATGCCATGGGGTACATATTGTTACAAGGTCATGCCATTCGGTCTAAAGAATGCAGGGGCAATATACCAACGTGCCATGACAACCCTCTTTCACGATATGATTCATAAAGAGATTGAGGTCTACGTGGATAATATGATTGCCAAGTCCAAGACTGAGGATGATCACCTGGTCCATCTGAGGAAACTGTTTGACAGACTCCGGGAGTTTAGATTGTGGTTGAATCCTGCGAAGTGCACCTTCGGAGTTCGATCTAGTAAATTGTTGGGTTTTATTGTGAGTCAGAAAGGCATTGAAGTCGATCCTGATAAGGTTCGGGCAATTCAGAACATGCCGCCTCCCAAAATAGAAAAGAAGTCCGTCACTTTCTGGGCCGACTCAATTACATTTCAAGGTTCATTTCTCATTTGACGGCTACCTGTGAACCAATGTTCAAATTACTAAGAAAAAATCAATCAGTTGAATAGAATAATGATTATCAGGAAGCATTTGACAAAATAAAACAATACTTGCAAGAACCACCGATCTTAGTACTGCCGGTTCCTGGTAGGCCTTTAATCATGTATCTCACCGTTATCGATGAATCAATGGGATATGTATTGGGCCAACATGACGACACTGGCAGAAAAGAACATGCAATATACTATCTGAGCAAGAAGTTCACTGATTGTGAGACCAGATACTCACTCTTGGAGAAAACTTGCTGTGCTCTAGTCTGGGCTGCTCAACGCCTACGACAATACATGATTTGCCATACTACTTTGTTGATATCCAAAATGGATCCGATAAAGTACATATTTGAAAAGCCTGCTGTCTCTGGAAGGATTGCTCGGTGGTAGATGCTGTTAACTGAGTATGATATCCAACATGTTACCCAGAAAGCAATAAAAGGGAGTGTCTTGTCTGACTACCTTGCCCATCAACCTGTAGAGGGTTATCAACAGATGAAGTTTGACTTTCCCGATGAGGATGTTCTATTTATCAGAGATTATGAGACTCCAGACCCTGACATAGGACCCGAACTAGGAGCGCGATGGACGCTCGTGTTCAATGGTGCCTCCAATTCTAAAGGTCATGGAATCAGTGCTATCATCATCTCTCCGACATGTTTTCACCTTCCCTTCACTGCCAGATTATGCTTTGCATGCACCAACAATATGGCTGAATTCGAAGCATGTATCTATGGTATTGAAGCTGCTATTGACATGAGAATCAAGATTCTTGAGGTCTATGGAGATTCTGCCTTGGTCATCGGTCAAGTCAGAGGGAATTTTATGACTCGGGATTCCAAGCTGGTTCCGTACCAACAACACATTGCGAAGTTGATTCCTTACTTTGATGAAATTTCTTTTCATCATATCCCCAGAGAGGAAAATCAACCAACTGATGCTCTTGCCACATTAGCATCCATGTTCAAGGTCAAGTGGAAGAATAAAGCTCCTCATATCCGCATTGATCACTTGAACGAATCAGCACACTGTTTAGCAATCGAGGATGAGTCTGATGACAAGCCTTAGTTCTACAACATTAAAAGATATCTGGAAAAACAGGAATATCCCGAGGGTATGACTATCACTGATAAGAGAGCTCTTAGGCGGCTTTGCACCAAATTCTTCTTAAGTGGTGGTATACTGTACAAGAGGAATTATGATTCCGTGTTGCTCAGATGCGTGGATAGACACGAAGCAAACACAATCATAAGGTCCATACATGAGGGCTGCGACATGCTAAAGGTCCTGCTATGGCCGAGAATATCCTTCGGACTGGGTATTATTGGACAACAATGGAGGTAGATTGTTATAACTTTGCCAAAAGATGTCACAAGTGCCAAATCTACGGAGACAAGATCCATGTGCCTCCAACTCCATTGAATGTTTTGACTTCATCTTGGCCATTCTCCATGTGGGGTATAGATATGATTGGAATGATCGAGCCGAAGGCTTCCAACGGTCATCGATTCATTCTGGTTGCTATCGACTACTTCACCAACTGGGTTGAAGCTGCTTCTTATGCAAACGTTACACGATAAGTGGTTGTCAGATTCATCAAGAAAGAGATAATATGTCATCATGGTGTTCCTAGCAGCATTATCATGGACAATGCAAGCAACCTGAACAACAATATTATGAAGGAGTTGTGTCAAGAATTTAAGACCGAGCACCATAACTCTTCACCATATCGGCCCAAGATGAATGGCGCCGTAGAAGCAGCAAACAAAAACATCAAGAGGACTATCCAGAAAATGGTCAAAACTTACAAGGATTGGCATGAAATGATTCCCTTTGCACTGCATGGCTATAGAACTTCAGTCCACACTTCTATTGGGGCAACTCCGTATTCGTTAGTGTATGGTATGAAGACAGTTCTACCCATTGAAGTCGAAATTCCTTCGCTCAGAGTCATCATGGAAGCAGGTCTTGATGAGGCTGAATGAGTTCAATCCAGATACGACCAGCTGAATCTCATCGAAGAGAAGCGCCTTACAGCCGTTTGTCATGGTCAATTGTATCAGAGACGCCTCAAGCGAGCCTTTGACAAGAAGGTTCTCCCTCGAACGTTCTGTGAAGGCGAACTCGTGCTCAAGAGATATTCACCTGTTCACTTGGATCCACGAGGCAAATGTACTCCCAATTTTGAAGGACCCTTTGTTGTCAAGAAGGCCTTCTCAGGTGGAGCCCTGATCCTCACCACAATGGATGGGGAGGAGTTGCCATCGCCCGTGAATTCCGATACAGTCAAAAAATATTATGCCTAAAAAAAATGGATAAGAGTCCGCTAGATTGACATCCGCAAGGACAATCTAGGAAAAAATGGACGTCCCAACGGACCAAAAAAAGAGATGTCCATGCAAAAGTTAGGGACAATGAAAAAACAATGATAGCCTGCTAAGTCGAAAACCCGAAAGGGCGACTTAGACAAAAATGGGTATCCCGGTGGACGGAAAAAAATATATAGAAAAAACATGTCTAGGAAAAAATTAGGGTTAAAGGCATTGACTGTGAACACTTGAGCCCCTCTTCGTCACAGCTAGACCTCAGACGGTAACAGAGTAGTCAAATCAGCATCAACTGGTGCAAGGCGTTGGAACCTGGACTTACAGTGGATGGTAGCCAATGTTGTAATCAATGCAAAGCATGATTTCCCTTTCCCATTTACATTTGTTTTTCAATTTTATTGCAAATTTCCTCATCAAGGATTTTTACATCCTTGTACACATTTTATGTACAAAATTTTCACATTTCAATAAAATGTATTCTTTGTTATCTCAATTTGTTTCATTCCAGTATTTTGTTTGCAAAATAAACAATTATTTGTGATCACATAATACTAAAAAATGTTGAGAACAATAAAAAGCTAAATCAATCGAGAAAGCATTATGCATTGCATGTGTTACTGGTAACTCCTGCAGGATAATCAGTAATATCCATTGGCAAGCCTAACGCCTGGCCGACAATGTGATGATTATGTGAAGAAGTTGTTGTTTCCTCAGCAGTTCCTCAGCAGAGTCATCATTCTCCCCAGCAAGCGCCATTATGATTTGTCGAAAAGCTTGGTTGTTTACATCTCTTTTCTTTGACAGATTTGTAATGTTGCTAGGCAGGTTGCCAAAGTGTTCCCAGCAGAGACACTTTACTCTCTTTCCCCAGCAAGGGTTGTACATCATCTCCAATAATTTGAAACTATCTGTCCTCAGCAGTAGTGGGTTCTCCTCAGCCGAGTCAACATGATTTGGAAAGATGTGTTTCCCCACGCAGAGTCAGCCTTGGTAGGAAGGATCAATTTGATTCTTCCATCCCCAGCAGAGACAGCTATGGTGATTTAAAAACCAGAGATATTCTCGGTTTCTTTCCCCAGCGGAATCATCATCCTTTGTGAACTCTCTTCCTCAGCAAAGTTTGTCGTTATCGGCAGGTCCTCTCCCCGATCGAGGGTGTCGAAGTCGTTTTGCTACGATTTTATGCCTAATCGCTTCACATTATGCCTTATCTTGCGCCTGTGCATTGCATGATATCAAGCATCATGTAGAAACGCATACATAGCTTATGCATCGATCATACTCCCCTTCTTTTTGCCTGACTTATCTCCCAACAGATTTTCAGCCAAACTTTGCACTTATCTTTTCTTTCTTAACACTCTCCTTTTGCCGCCGTCGACCAAATTTTCGAGCTACTCTTTTATTTAATCCCCTTTTACCTTGAATCATCGAAAAGCTGGCGCAATTCGTACATTCAGGTCCAAGTGGATAAAATAGGGGCAACTGTCGTAACCCGAAATTTGACCTCCCTTTTTTGCCTTTTGCATAAGCATGCGCATTCGCATCGTTAGCATACGCAGTCGCACTTTCTGTGTGTGTTTCTTGTTGCAGGATATTCAGGTTTTCCAAGCCCGATTAATTAAATCCTCACGAGATCATCACATCATCAAAACAAGCTCAAAATAAAGGTTTCCATGTTTATTTATCAAGACAAGAGATGGAAAATCGGAATCAGGACTTCAGCATCATCTTTTTGCAAAGTTGTGGAAATTTGGCTGAAGTAACCGGTTAGTACATATGCTGTAACCGGTTACTCAGTGTATTTTTCACTAAAAACGCAAGTTCTCAAGCAAGTAACCGGTTAGCACATATGCTGTAACCGGTTACTCTGTGCAAAATTTCAGTTCCTGCTGCATTTTTGGGACAGCCTCCTTGCACACTCTTTGGTAATTGATTCTACAATATTCTAGCAGCATGTGGAATATTCTAGACTTCTCTAGACATTTCAAGGCTATTCAATTCAATCCAAGTGCATTTACTCTAATGCTTCACTCCAATTTAAGTGCACCATGTTCCTTGTTTTACCAGCATGCCAACCTTTGGATGATGGAAATTCACATTGGGATTGTTAGCGAGTTGGTTCTAACTAACTGAGTTAACCGCCTTGACTCAGTGAGTCAAGCCCAACTAACTCCTAGCCTAGCTCCAAACCCAAAGCTAAGTCCAAACCAAATTCCAAACCTTTCACACTCCAAACCTAAAGTCTATATAAAATCACCTTCACTCATTTTTCAAGGACCTTCAACCATTTTGCACAATTCACTCTCAATTCTCTCTGATTTTTTCTGCTACATCTTCATCTTCATCTCAATTATCTTCCAAAACCTCACCAAAGCTCATTTCTACTTTGAAGGATAATCACTTTTACATCAAAAGTGATTATTTCTTGAGCTCAACCTTCATTATTCTTGCTATTATACTTGGATTTCTGGAGTTATTTCAGCTTTTGGATTAATCTTGAGTATTTGCTGCAACTTCCAACGGTTCGAATTCACATTTTGGAGCTTTATCGTATTTTTCTCGACTTCGACACATTTCATCACCAAATTGAAGATTCCTCTGGTTTTCTTTAATTTTCTGCATTAAGAACACTTTGCAACAATTACCAAGGCATATCTCAGCCTTGTAGGTTGGTCGATCTCACTCTACTCTTTGTTTCGATCGTTTCGCACATTTACAATGTAATTCTGTTTCAGTTTCAGTTTGATTTGCCATGCATTTGATCGATCTTGGATCTCCATGATTATTGCTTGTGATCTGTGTTAATTGCCCTTACATGGTGTAATTTTCGTGCACCAATTCGTGATCTAGCATGTGGTGCTTGGTATAAGTGATTTAATGCTGAAAATCACTTTTGAAAAGCTGTTTTTGCTAGTATTTTTGCATCTGTTACAGTGGTAACCGGTTAGTGGATATGCTGTAACCGGTTACACAGTGCAATTTTTACTAAAAATGCAAGTTTTCAAGCATGTAACCGGATAGCAGATATGCCGTAACCGGTTACCACCGTACAGAATGGCCACTTTCTTGCATTTTCAAGTGTGTTTGCTATGCTTTCTTCCTTTTAACCTCCATTGATTATCATGCTTGAATTTATGGATGTTTTAAGTGTCATTTAACTTCTGATTGAAGCATGTTCATGAACTTTAAATGTACGATTTCAATTATTCAATTTATTCATACTCTTGGCAATGTTTGCTCATGAACATCTTGCATTCCATTTGATCACTTGTTAACATGTTTTGCATTGCATACTAAATGGTATTTGGTACTGTTTTGCATTTCATTCTTGATTGCATTAAGTTTGTTCTTTATTGAACAAATTTAATCATGTTTAATCAAAAATCCATACCTTTTGCTTTAATGGTTTTCCATTCTCTTTGGAAAATTGTTAGCATGGCTTGTCCCTTTGATTAATTGATCAAAACCATGTTTCGATTGGTTGATCTTCCGCTTCCTTCTCTTTACGCTTCCTTTAGAGCTTTCTTTCTCGATCCCCCGTGGAGTTGGAGTTTCGCGCTGCGCTATGCCTCTGAGCACTGTATAATTTAAAGCCATTACGCTGTTCGCTTCACTACGCAGGAGCACTGTACAACTTGGAGCTGTTGTGTCATCCGGTTCAAATTCTGCACTACACCCTGTGTGTTAGAGAAGGAATGAGAAGGGAGAATTCCTACTCTCATTCTGACTACTTCAGGTAGGGGCCGAATGACCCTGTGCTTGGCTTAGTCATCTCTATCTCCATGCGGTAGTGTGTCTTCTTGCCCCAGTCGGGTCTATCCTTGATCACTCCTTTTCCTCGCAATCTCTTTTGATCCTTGATCACCACTATCTCTTTCAACCTCTCTTTTGATAAATCACCATTCTTCTTGGTTAAGATTAGTGTTCATTGGGTTAGCAAGCTCCCTTTGTTTCAATACCCTATTCTTTTCTTGCAATCAATCATTGTTCTTTTGATTCCCCAGAAGAGTCTCTTTTCTCTTTTTTCGGTTAAACGTAGTACTCCTGTTAAATACCGAATCCCTTGTGGAGTTCGCAACCGTCTTTTGGTTCTTCTCCCCTTCGTTGGTTAATCACTGTCTGTCAGTTAAAACACCAATGTTTGCACTCTTTCTCAATTAGCCACTGTCCGTCTGTTAACATACTGAGTTCCTTGGGTTAATCACCTTCTCTCGGTTAATCACCTTTTTCTTAAGTTAATCACAGCCCGTCTGTTAAATTACTGAACCCCCTTTCGAGTTAATCACCTTCTTTTGGTTAATCACTCGCTTCTTTCGGTTAATCACAGTCCGTCTGTAAACACCGAATCCCCCGCAGTTAGTAACCTTCCTTTGGTTCAAATACTTGCACCCTTGGGTTAGTAACCTTCTTTTGGTCCAATACCCTTCTTCGTTGGTCAAGTGATGTTTGTTCAGTCATTACCAACACCCCTTTTGGGTTACGAGCTTCGATCGGTCCTACACCCGTTCTTCTAGTTAATCACAGTTTTCTCTGTTAAAACCAATGCTTCTTTATCTCCACAGAGTTGCAATCCTTGTTCCCTCGGTTAACCACTGTTTATCAGTTAACATACCGATGTCCCCTCAGAGTCAAACACCTTCTCTTGGTTCAACACACTCTCTCTCTCTCTCTCTTGGTTCATCACAGTCCGTCTGTTGACACCAGCCTCTTTTCCCCTCCAGAGTCTTACTCTCTTTCTTTGGTTAACCACTGCTAGCCAGTTAATATACTGAGTCTCCCTTTTCTCTTGGTTTTGACACCATCCCTTTACTTGGATCCCCAGCGGAGCCCTTTCTATTCATTTTGCTATTACTTTCTTGGTTTCGATACCAATCCTCTTTGTTATCCCCATCAGAGTTTCTTTTATTCTTGGTTTTGACGCCACTCTTTTTCTAGTCTCTTGTGCAATCGCTCTTACTGTGTGGTCTTCCTCAGTAGAGTTTTTCTTTCACCCTTGTTCCTGGTTTTGACACCACTTCTTTTGTTTTCCTGTTTCTTTCTTGTTTTGTTTTCCGTTTGGTTCCCTGAACTATGGAAGCTCTGATTCTGAATTCTTTTGGATGTCAGATACGTAGGCACGAGACGCGATGTCTTGGCGAGCACACTTCCACCTTCCTTCCTTCTCCCTTTCTTCATTCCTTTCTGTCCCCTGGTTCTAAGAACTACGGCGCTCTAATTTCCTCATTGCACTATGAGGGTAAGTAGGCACGAGGGCCCCAATCCTCCGCGAGCACTTTCTTCTTTCTTTTATTTTTCTTTTCTCTCTCCTTTTTCTTTTAGCTAGAAGCCTTTAGATAGATAATTCATCCCAGCCTAGAAGCAAGCAAAATGGTTCCCGTCGAGTACGACGGATGCGTTAGGTGCTAATACCTTCCTTTCGCATAACCGACCCCCGTTCCCGTTTCTCTTCCCCTTGGGTTTTATCGATATTTTCCTTGTCCTTCGGGACTAAATAAAGTTCGGTGGCGACTCTGTGTTATCTTTGAGTGTGCGATTCACTCAGGATGTAAACCAGCCATCTTCACCAGCATCTCTCAAATCATCTCTTATTCACTATTATTTCTTGTTCTCAACTTGAATCATCTTGGCCTTCTTGTTGAGTTACTCTGCCTTTTGATCAATGTCGATCTCCATGTCATCCTTTTGATGAGTGACTTGATTAAGGCTTAGTCGTTACTCTTCAGTTTCTTTCTTTAGATTTTGGATGATCATCTTGAGTTCATTAAACCTCTCAATAGGAACGTGAGTTATTTCAGCAGGTCGTGCATTCATGGAAGGTTTAAATGGAAAAGGCAACAATACTTCCTAGACTCTTTCCTTAACCCATTGTGTGTATGCCTCTTTTTCTATATAGTTTTTCTTACCAAGTTCAGTTTTTCCTTCTCCCTAGGCTCTGTTAATCCTCTTTACTAAAATATGGATTATTACTATAGTTGAAGATGATCTTGATACTGTTGTATTCTCGCGAATACCTCAAAATATCATCAGTAGTTAGAGACATAATTGTCTAGGACTATTTCAAATTGCCCTTATTTTCAATGAAAGGGCATTTTTTAGGCAAGTGAGACATAAACCATCTTTACAGTACGGGTGCACAACACACAATAATTCCCTTCTTCTTCTGATTCCTCAAATGTATTGAGTAGTAAGTATCAGCGGGCAGAGTAGGAACAAGGTTCTTAGTCATGAAGATACAAATAGAAACTAAGATCACAAAGCCTTCAATTTTAGGAAATAAGAATATCCTGTATATAAGGATATCAAGAATGGCACTGAAAGTATCCCAACTTCCAATGTCAGTAAAGTTCTTAGCGTTTTCCATCAATAACTTCATGGAAAAACCATGAGTACCACCCTTGGGCTTAATATTGATCTCTACATCCTTCTTTTCCAAGTAGAGTGCTTAAGCTATGTGGTGAAATTTACGAAGTTCCTTTGAGCTATTGAATGAACTTGATCCTTAATCTCAACCCCCAAGATATATGAGTAATCCTCCAGCGTAGGATCCAACTGATAATCTTGGAAAGTGAAACTTCTCAACGGAGGATCATAGAATTGCACAAGAGTGTAGATGGCCATCATATTAACTTCAATGTTAATGGTGCTTAGAAGGTTGTCATAGCTCTTATTGACATCATCTATATTGTAAAGAATTAGACGGGATCCCAATCCTCTCAAAGCCTTCCGCTGAGGTTCTACGAACTTGTAACTGTAGGTGCTTTTTCTACCAGTACTCATCTTCTCTTTGAATGACCAACAAAGAATAAAGCTTATAGATTCCCTAGAAATGCATATGCTAAAATTAGGTTTTTGATGATATGATGTAATGGGATGCAACATCACGGGTTCAAAGGTTTTACATATTCTGGATAATTTGTATATGCTTCTCAATGCAGGTTCCAAGGTTCAACGTATTCATGATTTTCAAGGTATGTAGAGTTTTATGTTTCCTGCAAAAACCCATATCCCTCTCACATGTAGGTTCTAGTATTAAAAAAGGTGTCCCCTAAAAGGCCTCCCAGAGTCATGGATCCAAATGAAAATACATTACCGTAGCAAATGCTTGCAGGATAAGGGCACTTCCAAGTGGCTCTAGTCTGGGTGTTGGTCTCGTGCCAACACAATGCGTGAATTGCATGTCAACATGACTATCCATGATTCTATCTTGTGTGTATATTCAAGCTCGGGTGTAGAGCTTTTCTCTCAAGTAACATCATGAAACCCAACCCACGATACAAAATATAACAGTTATCCAAAATATGATGAATATATAAAGCAGTAAAGATGCGATAAAATAAATCAAGTAAAGCAATAAATATAAACACCCAAACATGCAAACAAAACAAACAAAAATAGGTTTACTTGCTTAGGGACTCCCTAGCAGAGTTGCCAGCTTTCGCGGCGCAAAAAATACCCGAGCGCATCGCACGCTCGAAAAAATAACAGAGTTGCCACTGGATTTTATTTATTCTAAGGGAAAGGGAAAATACCAATAAAACCCAAAGGGAAGAGAAATGGGTAAGGAAGTCAGTTATGCAAGGGGAAGGTATTAGAATCCCTCATATCTGTTGTACTCAACGAGAAATGTTTTGATTGTTTTTTGCACGGATGAGTGTTATTATCTATAATTACTTGGGATTGGTTTTAATTAAGGGGAAAATAAGTTTTTAATTAATGTGCTCGCCAAGATTTCGAAATCCCGTGCCTATGTATTCTCATAGTGCAATGAGAAAATCAGAGATCCGTAGTTCGTGGGGTAGAAAATAAGTATTTGTTGGTTGTTTTTAGGGAACTATGTTATAATTGTATCCTAGAAGTGTTTTGACATTAGCTGGTTTGATCCTAGTTCGGATACTCTGAGCTTTTAGTTTGACTCCTAAGAATTGATAATAATAGTTCTTTTATTAAAAGGATTGTTTTTTGGACAAAGGATTGAAAAAAGATTGTAAATGTGGTGAAGGTGTTGTTTAGAAAAAGGGTGTGGTGTTTGAACCTATACAGTGGTGTCTGAATTAAGAATGAAGTGTCTAAACCAAGAATGAAGTGTCTAAACCAAGAATGAGCTTTCTAAACCAAGATGTGGTGTCTAAACTGAGATGTGGTGTATAAACCAATATAAGGTGTCTAAATGAATGTAGTTGTGTCTGACCCAATGTAGTGTGCGATTTTTGTCGGTGATGCGACCACCTTATCGCCATGGGTACCTCCTCATCGCAATGGTAGGAGTGGGGTGCTACTTTCTGATTTCTTATTTATCCTATGAAGCTGGAAAGGAAAGGGAAGCTATCTAAAACTAACCTTGCACGCAAATGTTTAACTGAACAAATGCTTAAGAGATTCAGGGAGTTCGAGGTCAGGTTATACAGTGGGGAGTTGTCAGTTACTCATCCTATATGTGGTTATCCACAGGTTGTTAGCAATTTCCATACTGTTTTTCTATTTACTTTTCCTACTTACTGGTGTTTGTCTGTTGTGGGTTGGGAAAGTTTCTCCTTTGGGAGGTTTTTTGAGAGTGAGAGAGTTTTTGTTGATGTCGGGCTTGCCGATGTTTTTGGTAAGGTACTGGACCTAAGGTTTTTGATTAGTGTGTGAAGGTACTAGACCTAAAGTTTTTGATTGGTGTGCTCGCTAAGATTTCGCAATCTTATGCCTACGTATTCCCGTTTAAAGAAACAGGGAAATCAGAGCAATCGTAGTTCCTCCTTTTCTATGGGAGGAAAGAGATGATGTTTTGGTGTCTTGTTCAAAGCCCAAGATTGAAGCTAAAGGTTATTTGTGTCTTGTTTAAAGCCCAATAGTGAAGCTAAAGGTTTGACTAAGAGAGAATTTGTTATCTCTAAAGAGAGATATCTCATATGTTTATCACAACCGTTGGGTGACTGATTATAAAGGAGGATTACTTTAACTGGGATATGTGAATCCAGCAATGCCATAATTTCCTTTATAAGGGATTTGTCCTGAAGGAGGAAACTTTAACTCAGTGCTGAGCAATGCCATTTTTCCTTAGGAATCTTTCATGCTAAGAGATGGACATTTGCTTGGATGTAAATAATCCAGAGGCTTGCTGTGAGAGCAAGAATTGTCTCTACAAGTCAATCTATGTTTTGATGATAACAATACATATTTGTGAAAGAACTATTTTATGTTCTAACGTGTGTTATGTGCAGAACATAATTATAGAAGATATCAGATCCAACAAAGCACCAGCCAGATGTGTGTAATTGATAATATGCGAAGTTACTATGTGTGACACAAGTCGCTAGAAGCAAGAATGCTTCTGTATCTGATCATGATCATTCAGATCCAAGGATGAAGATATTGCTGTTGCAATCCTCTTGTGGATGCTTGCTGAAAGTGGTTGTGATTCTGAAGATTGCGAAGCTTCTGAAGAAGACAATGTTATAGAGAACCAAAGTGCTGAAGACTCTCATGACTTGAAGTTCTGAAGGTGGAAGGCTCTGAAGACCAAGTGTAGAAAGACTCTTAAGACTTATGCGTTCTGAAGATTATGGTTCCAAAGGTCAAGTGCTGAAGACTCTGAAGATAGATTCCTAATGGACGAGTTATGAAGTTTCGGAAGACCTGAAGCAGTAAAGGATAGTGTTCTTAAAGACAAGTGCTGAAGTTCTGAAGACTGATTCCTAATGGGCTTCTTCAATAGACTGAAGACTTGACGTATCAGATATCCTATCAAGAAGGCTCTACTCATGCTTCATCAAACTTCCATCAAAAGCCTCTGAAGTTTGGAAATCAAATGTTACCATTGTGAACAACTGTACACACTGCTCAAGAAGATATCCCGTCACTTCTCCCACAGCAAAAAGGAGATGTGTCAGTACAGCTCATTATTACACAACGACTCTTTTCTAACAGCCAACTGTATTTCAAATGGCTATATTTCTACTGGGCTATTTAAAGGAAAGAGTTCTCGCTTCTGATGTGTCAATTCCATTGATCATCAATTGGATGTATCATTCATGAATTGACCAAGTCATTGTGTGAAGATAGCAACAATGATGAGTTCTCCTTGTAACACTTAAATATCAAAAGCTATCACCATTTACACATGGCCATTGTTGTTGGAGCTTAAGATCAACATTCAACACAACAACAACAAATTGGAACAGAAGCTGTTGATGAAGAAGACAACATTGAAAATCAGTCAAGTCATCAACCACCTTCTCGTCAGCGCTACATTAAAGATCTGAAGCAAGGAGTTGTTGCTCAAAGCTTGCTCAACCAAGAAGACGAAGAAGAAGAAGATCTACAAGATGTCAAAAACTGTCAAATCATTATACATCTTTGTAGTTTCTTAGGAAATCAAGGAGCTGTTACTCATATCTTGCTTGAACACTTATGTGTTCTTTGTACTTAAACTTAGGAGTAATCTGCTTGTTAAGAAGCATTATTGTAATCTCCTGTACAACTAATTCTTGGTGAATTAGGATTCCTTGATAGGTCAGTGTGACCGGAGACTCGAGAAGACAATGGCGAGATGTCATTGTGGTAAATCTTGAAATAGGGTCTGTAGCATTATATTCATTGCGATGAATCCCTGAATGTCTAGCTGTGAAAGCCTAGCAGTAGATCTTGCGAGATTGGAACCTGCAGGTCAATGTTCGTTATATTCATTAAGTTAAATCCCTGAGCGGTTTATTGAATGTTAGTCACAGTGCGGCTATGCAGTTTGTTAGTCACCAGCTATGTGCTTGTGCATCTGTAATTGAGATTGATTATAATGAATTAAGACTTTGTGTTCAAGGCGAAATCACCTGAGGAGGGTGGATTGGATTAGCCTTTGTGGTGAACCAGGATATATCATGTGTTCTTTACTCTTATGCTTAATGTCTTTGTTTATGTTTCTACCTTGAGGATCAGAACCTTACATAAACAAGTCAGAACCTTGCAACTCTGATAAGCTTCCGCTCTGCAAGTTCTGAATGATGTACATAGCGTTCAGACTCTTATTGGTTCTTATGCTCTAAGCTTTGTCAAGTTTGAATATAACTTCGCAAGTCAGAGTATCTCAACGAACTCTGATGTAACGTAAAGTGTCTTATTGATAAGAAGCGAAAAGTTGTTAAAAGAGTAAATACACAATTCAAACCCCCCCTTTCTTGTGTCTTTCTCGCACCTTCAATTGGTATCAGAGCCCCGGTTCTATTATTGATAGATATCAAACACTTAACAGTGTTAGAAAAAGTTCCAGATGCGGTGCGTAGGAATACTCTGGGTGAGATTGAAATCCACTTACAATTTCTTTAACAGTTCAGAAGATGACTGGGTACAAAATTGTAATCAATCCGAGTACTTAAGCAAATCACTGATTCTGGAAGTTTTACAGATGTCAAACAACTAAATCTTCCTCACCTAAGTTTTAATGAAGATTGAATAATCAGATGATAAGATAGATTCATCAGATAAGAAGCAGTATCTGCTGAATGCTTATCTTGGAAGATACGTGTGGATGAACCACATATTTGCTCAAAGTTGAATCATCAGAAAACAAGAAGTTTTGTTTGCTGAAGATTAATTCTTTATGAGTTTTTGAAATGTTTTCAAGAAACGAATTAGGTCCACCCTTTACTTTCTCGTTTATAGCTCATTCACAACTTCTTCATGTAAAGAAGAAAGATTGTTGTTCTATGATTTTGAACTTCAGAATGAAGTCTACTGAAGTCAGAGAACTGAAGAAATCAAATTCTTAGAAATGATTCAACATCTGAATCTTGAATGATCTAGAGGTTAAAAGATTCATGAAGAACTGAATATTGTTTTCTTGGTGAGTGATGCCGAAAATTGATAGAATATTCAGGAAGAAGAATTTCAAAGATTCAACAAGCACTTGATCAAGTATGAATTTTTAAGTTTTGACTGAATCAGCACAACTAAGTTCTGGTAACTTGAGATTCTATCTCAGTTGACTCAAACGTTATTGATCAGATCTCTATCTGATAAGCTTCTCAGAACTTCCTTAGCCCAAAATCAGAAGGTATTAGTCAAAACACTTAAATCTTCTTCTCAAGTCAAAAAGATTTAAGTTGCTGATGTCTTTCAGAATGAAGAAATCAGCTGACATTCCCTTCAAAAGTAAATATGGTGTTTTAAGCTGGATCAGTATTGTGAGACCAAGGTGTATCATGCAAACTATGTTTCATCCTGTACACATGCTGGATGATAGTCAACTCTGAATTTAATCTGCATATGTTTGAAGAAACAATGTCAGAAGATGTTGTGGAAATCAATTCTAGAAGCACATAATCTTAAATGGTCGATGATTATAAATTAATGATCTTCTAGAAAGCTTGATGGAAGCTTGTAGTTCTGACTACGTAGATTCAAAGTCTCTGATTGGTTGTTCTCAGAAGTCAGATGAACAGCTCTGAACAAGAAGAGAATGAATCATCTGAAATATGATTCTTATGATCAGAATGTAGGAGATATCTACATTGTTCAAACTCAGAGTTTTACATAATTCAGCAACATCCAGTAGCTCTCTCTCTGAAGGAAGTTGAAGATGAAAGATGATGATCAGGTGGCTCAAATTGGAATGCACTCATTTGCTGTAGGCAATAAAGTTGACATATTTTCCAAGAAAGGAAGATCAGAGTCAGAGTGAAAAAGGACCTAAATGATCTCTTTCAGAAAATATTCATATTCTTCAGAAACCAGAATGCAAGCGAATCATGAAGAATCCAAGAACCCACGGCAGTTCTCTCATAAGAAGGTAGAAGCATAAAGTTTTGATCAGAAGCTCAGAAGTCAGAATGAAAAGCACTCAGCTGAAGAATTTCAGATTTTCTAAGGTACGACTCTCCTTATCAAAGGATTGATTAGAACTAAAAATTATCTGGTAGGTAAAAACATTAATGAGACTCCTTTTTTCAAGAAAAATCTTTTGATAAGATCTCTGGATAACGTGTTCACTCATTATAACGTCTGTCATAATTGCATATCTTGAGTAATCATGATATATCCTTAGGAACATAGGTTCTAGTGAAAAATATACTAAAAAATGTTTCCGTCTGACAACATAAGCTCACTTAAAATCTTATTAAAATCTTTTCGTACCTGATCTATGTTTTCCTTAGACTAGGCACAACTCAGCCTATCTATTTATGTGTATAAAAATGGCTTCTCCCCATCAAATAATTTCATACCTAAATCCTTATTTCATAAAACATAAGGGTCAAAACTCTGTTGTCCATCCATCATCATTCCTCCACTAACCCTTCTAGGAAACCAAGATCTTCTTGAAATCATTCCTGAAAAACAGTTTATAATCAACACCCCTCCTCTTCCGAGTTCCATTGCTGCAGTCTAGCTGATGTGCTGTACACTCAACAATGGACTAGGTACTCCATGATGCTAGAAAAACCTATCTACGTAAATCTAGTTAAGCATTTCTGGAAACATGTTGACCTTGATCTTGAAAGCAAGTGCATCACTTCCTTTGTTTTTGAAATCCCAATCACCGTCAACCCGTTCTCAGTCACTTTTGCAACTGGGTGTGAGAATGTTGGAATTCCTGTTGACTTTGATAAAAACAAATTCTTTGCTACTAAAATTTCTGCATCCCTTCATGATCTAACTTTAGGATGCATACCCTTCAATCCTGAAAAATATCCTACCCATTCCCAAAGCTTGGTACAAGCTCATGGTGTCAAATTTCCTTCCTAGAGGAGAAAGCCATGACATACTCAGATTCCATGACCATGAATTCATTTATTTACTAATGAATGATTTTCAGATAAACCTTTCACTCACTATCTTCAACTGTCTCTGGAAATCCATCTCTGAGTCCTGAAACCTCACAAAGTCCTACATTCCTTATGGAAGAGTTTTGTCTAAGATTTTCTTTAGAGATGGAATTGTGGACATGATCAAAGAGAAAATTGAAGAAGATGGTCCTGAAAGCCTTCCAGATAACTGCTTGTTGAAGACTAAGTGTGAAATCTTTAGTAACTAGGACAACTAAATCTATCTATGTTTTAACTATGTAATCGGAGTGCATGTTTGAAATCGTAGTTGTTCTAAGTTGTTTCAATAGTGGCAGTTGCCCTAAGTTATTTAAGATTAATAAATTGTGCCCGTGAAATCCTTCTGATTATTGAACTCTTAATTCTAAAAATTATAAAATGTCTGACAAGATCTAATGATAGATTGATTTCTTTAAAAGTTATCTGAAAGACATTTGAGTGGCTCAAGAAACCATCATTATTCAAAATACATATGTCCCAGCCGCCACTCACCATTGAATAGTTAATATTCATAACCGATCAAGTTTTCAAAGTAAATTAGTAACTGTTCCGTTTCTTTTCCCACACAGTTACACCCTTTAGGATTCTTTAAAGTAATCATGATCACCTAGGAAACAGCAAACCCAAATCCTCGAGTACCGATTCAATTATTACTCTTGGCTCTCATTCGCCTATAAATATTAGGATCTTGCTTCATCCTCCTTCATCCTCAAAACCTAAATCGTCACTCTCTCAAAACTCCTATTTCAATGATGATGAATTCCCACAGAAATGGTCCAACCTTTATAGGAAGAAAAGAAAACTTAGATATCATTGCTGAGAAAAGGCCAAACCTTGCTCGTCTTAGAAACGATGGTTTGGAAATAATCAGAAGCATGGAAGCCCAGTCTTGGCAGTGCTATTACTCTCTCATGTATGGTCCCATCTTTAAAAACCTTGTTAAAGAATTCTGGAACTACGCAAGAGTCAGCAATGACGGAAAAACTATCTGGTCTGAAGTCCACTATCAACCCATCGCTATCTATGTCTCCTCGATAGAGAGAATCATGGGATGTGTCTCCTCTAGAGCCACAATTGATGACTATTAATCAGACTTAAGAATGGTTGAAAGATACATAATTCTATTTGACGATTCAGTTCCTTATGAACCGAACAACCCAGAGAAGCTTCTCCCTTCTCCAAAAACCTGGTTTAAGTTTTCCTTAACCAACCTTTGTCCGCGTGCTTCTGCAAGAAGTCCTATAACTCATGACGACAGAATCTTCGTCTTCCTCTTAAGACATCATGTTACAATAGACCTTCCTAAGACCATCTTTAACCACATGAGACATTCTATCAGAGTCTCACGAAACAAGATGTATGCCTTCATTCCATATGCAAGAATAATATCTGAAATACTTCTAAAAGAAAGGCCTGGGGACTGATCAGCAGGCTTGAACTAGGATCTTTGCCTGTTGAAACCAGATGTAAGAGTGTGGACAATGTTGAGGATTTTGATGATTACGTTTTTAAACCCTGTTGTCTCTCAAATAGTTGTTGTGTTTTGTTGACTATCGTTTTGTGTCATTTTGTGTTGATCTCTGCTTCATGTATATTATTATTAATCAATGAAATTGTCTTGATCTCTAAAAATGATATTATACTGTTCTTTATCACATTGATCTTTATGCTAAAATGCTCAAATGCTCTAAAACTTTTTGATGATGTCAAAAAGGGGGAGAAATATAATATGATTTTGATTGGAAAGAAAAATATTAAAACAGAAAGAATGCAACTCAAACAAGTAATCATTCATATAAAATGTGTTACTACTAACGTTTATTGTTTGATGTTTAACCGAGGAACTCTAAACAAGTTCACTAGGCATTCTAAGACAGGTTAAGAAAGAAGAACTCAGTTAGAAGTTCTTATGAACTGTTGTTCATATGATAGAAGTTGTATACTTCGTGAACATGTGTTCAGAATCAGATCTACCCAGTACTGTTCAGAAGTTGAAAACTGTCTGAAAGTCAAAATTTATCTTGATCTCTATCTCACTTGGTTTAGAAGTTGTAAGCTGTCTAAGAATATGAGACTCAGGACGTAAGAATCAGAAGAAGAAAACTCTGAAAGCAGTCAAGACAAAGTCTACATCTCAAGATGCTTATTCAGAAGAATTGTGCAAATCAGAAGTCAAGAACTGTATGAAGATCTGGATTGAAGATCCAAGAACAAGTAGTTCTGATGTCTGCCAAGAACCAATTAATAAGAAAACGATTTGGTATCAGACTAAATCAACAAATGGTAATCAGACTCAGTATACATAAAGATTGGTATCAGACTCAGTCTGCAGTAATATTAATCAGAGCTAAGATGTTAAACGTCTTCATACCTTCATTGGTATCAATCTCAGCACACTAAGCTATACCCTTCAAGTGGTATAAAAAGATTTCCTTTAGTTGGAATCAGACACAACATACTCTGGTATAACTCAATATCAGACTAAGATTAAAATATATGTACCAAATTCAGAATCAAGCGTTGATTGATCACAATAATTAACCTTCAATTGGTATCTGATAAAAAATCAAGCTTTGATGAACCACTGAGTTGTGACAGTAACAAGGTTCTGAGATGAAGACATGTGTTCAAGAGTCAAACTCTGAAAAAGTCATGATCCATATTGGTGATTAAAAACTGATATTTCTGAATTACGATTCTGAAGATCCCAATATCTGACTTATGGAAATTAGGGGGAGACTACCCAGAAGATTCAATTTCTAAACCTAAAATCCTCACAAAGTCTGAAACTCAGGGGGAGCTTCTCAAAAGACAGTGTCTGTCTCTGATGAATAGCGATGCTATGTTATTAGATAAGAACTGTTCTGTTTGTGCTTAAATGAATCTGCTGAAAAGTAGAAATGCTTCAGATGTCTCTGAAGATTATAAGCTCTGATATGACTACAAAGGAACTGAGTTTTGAAGATCTGAAGATGGAAGTTCTGATGAACTAGTCCAGATGCTAAAGACTCTCTGTTCTCTTATAGACAAGATAGAGAAGTAATCCTTTTCTATTCTTTCTTCTGGCAACTCAAGTTGTTATTCTGTATATCTTTGGATCATATAAGATTCTAGATGATCACAAATAAAACTATGAGGATAACACATTCAGGGGGAGCTATTGTTCGAGACTCTGAATATGTTTGTTTGGTGATTACCTTGTATAAAATATTCAATCAAAATACTTGGTTTTGTCATCATCAAAAAGGGGGAGATTGTGAGAGCGAGAATTGTCTCTACAAGTCAATCTATGTTTTGATGATAACAATACGTATTTGTGAAAGAACTATTTTATGTTCTAACGTGTGTTGTGTGCAGATCATAATTATAGAAGATATCAGATCCAACAAAGCACCAGCCAGATGTGCGTAATTGATAATATGCGGTTACTATGTGTGACACTAGTTACAAGAAACAAGAATGCTTCTGTATCTGATCATGATCAGTCAGATCTAAGGATGCCGATATTGCTGTTGCAATGCTCTTGTGGATGCTCGCTGAAAGTGGTTGTGATTCTGAAGATTGCGAAGCTTCTGAAGAAGACAATGTCATAGAGAACCAAAGTGCTGAAGACTCTCATGACTTGAAGTTCTGAAGGCAGAAGGCTCTGAAGACCAAGTGCAGAAAGACTCTGAAGACTTATGCGTTCTGAAGATTACGGTTCCAAAGGTCAAGTGCTAAAGACTCTGAACAGATTCCTAATGGACGAGTTCTGAAGTTTCAGAAGACTTGAAGCAGTAAAGGATAATGTTCTTAAAGACAATTGCTGAAGTTCTGAAGACTGATTCCTAATAGACTTCTTCAATAGACTAAAGACTTGACGTATCAGATATTTTATCAAGAAGGTTATACTCATGCTTCATCAAATTACCATCAGAAGCCTCTAAAGTTTGGAAATCAAATGTTACCATTGTAAACAACTGTACACACTGCTCAAGAAGATATCCCGTCACTTCTCATACAGCAAAAAGGAGATGTGTCAGTATAACTCATTATTACACAACGTCTCTTTTCTAGCAGCCAACAGTATTTCAAACGGCTATATTTCTACTGGGCTATTTAAAGGAAAGAGTTCTCGCTTCTGATGTGTCGATTCCATTAATCATCAATTGGATGTATCATTCATGAATTGACCAAGTCATTGTGTGAAGATAGCAACAACGATGAGTTCTCCTTGTAACACTTAAATATCAAAAGTTATCACCATTTACACATGGCCATTGTTGTTGGAGCTTAAGATCAACATTCAACACAAGAACAACAAATTGGAACATAAGCTGTTGATGAAGAAGACAACATTGAAAATCAGTCAAGTCATCAACCACCTTCTCGTCAGCGCTACATTGAAGATCTGAAGCAAGGAGTTGTTGCTCAAAGCTTGCTCAACCAAGAAGATGAAGAAGAAGAAGATCTACAAGATGTCAATAACTGTCAAATCATTATACATCTTTGTAGTTTCTTAGGAAAGCAATAAGTTGTTGCTCATATCTTGCTTGAACACTTATGTGTTCTTTGTACTTAAACTTAGGAGTAATCTACTTGTTAAGAAGCATTATTATAATCTCCTGTATAACTAATTCTTGGTGAATTAGGATTCCTTGAGTGGTCAGTGTGACCGGAGACTCGAGAAGACAATGGCGAGATGCCATTGTGGTAAATCTTGAAATAGGGTCAGTAGCATTATATTCATTGCGATGAATCCCTGAACGTCTAGCTGTGAAAGCCTAGCAGTAGATCTTGCGAGATTGGAACCTGGAGGTCAATGTTCGTTATATTCATTAAGTTGAATCCCTGAATGGTTCATTGCATGTTAGTCACAGTGCGGCTGTGCAGTTTGTTAGTCACCAGCTATGTGCTTGTGCATCTATAATCGAGATTGATTATAGTGGATTAAGACCTTGTGTTTAAGGCGAAATCACCTGACGAGGGTGGACTGGATTAGCCTTTGTGGTGAACCAGGATATATCATGTGTTCTTTACTCTTATGCTTAACGTCTTTGTTTATGTTTCTACCTTGAGGATTAGAACCTTACATAAGCAAGTCAGAACCTTGCAACTCTGATAAGCTTCCGCTCTGGAATGATGTACATAGCGTTCAGACTCTTATTGGTTCTTATGCTCTAAGCATTGTCAAGTCTGAATATAACTTCGCAAGTCAGAGTCTCACAACGAACTCTGATGTAACATAAAGTGTCTTATTGACAAGAAACGAAAAGTTGTTAAAAGTGTAAATACACAATTCAAACCCCCCTTTCTTGTGTCTTTCTCGCACCTTCACTTGCCACTTACAACAATTAGATGAAAGAAGGGGATTCACCAGGATAAGAGATGGACTACAACTTGGATTTTTGAATCAACAAGTGTTCCACTTATAGCAGTTATTTGGGATTAGGGTTTGTTTTGATTTTATGTTTTGATATGTGATATACAAAGAAATGTCTTCCCACAGAGAGATTTTTTATTTTTCTCTAAGAGGATGTTGGTTTTTTGTGTGCCTTGATCAAAGCACAAGGTTGAAGCTAAGAGATTGATTGACTCCACTGGGGAAGTCCTTATACAAAGCCTAAGAGGAGGCTGGAAAAGACTGACTCAACAAGAGAGTGTTTATCTGTCTTGTACAAAGCCCAAGATTGAGGCTAAAAGAGATTTGACTCTTTGGGGAATATCATTATACAAAGCCTAAGAGGAGGCTAAAAGTTGACTTTTCCGGGGAAATATTTTGTCTGTCTTGTACAAAGCCCATGATTGAGGCTAAAATGAGACTGACTCAACAAAAGAGTGTTTAGGGAGATTTTATATGGTGTCTTGTACAAAGCCCAAGATTGAGGCTAAAAGAAACTGACTCAACTGGTGAGAGGTTTTATCTGTCTTGTACATAGCCCAAGATTGCGACTAAAATGAGATTTACTCAGCTGGAGAGTATGATTTGTTTTGTACAAAGCCCAAAATTGAGGCTAACTCTACTGAGGAAAATCATTATACAAAGCCTAAGAGGAGGCTGAAAAAGAGTATTAACTCTACTTAGGGAGATTAACTCCCAAAGCCTAAAAGAAGGCTGGGAGGAACTGACTTCGTTGGGAAGATATTTGTCCAGAGCTTAAGAGAACGTTACGAAGATTTTGATTTTTCTGGAGAAAGTTTATATATGTCTTGTACAAAGCCCAAGATTGAGGCTAAAAAAGGATGACTCAACGAGAGAGTGTTTATATGGTGTCTTGTACAAAGCCCAAGATTGAGGTTGAAAAGAAACAGACTCAACAAGAGAGTGCTCTTAGGTGTCTTGTACAAAGCCCAAGATTGAGGCTGAAAAAAGAATGACTCAACAAGAGAGTGCTTTTAGGGTGTCTTGTACAAAGCCCAAGATTGAGGCTAAAAAGAAACTGACTCAACAAGAGAGTGTTTTAAAAGGTGATTGACTCAATAAGAGAGCGCTATTGAGATTAACTCTGCTGAGGAAAATCATTATACAAAGCCTAAGAGGAGGCTGACTTCTGCTAAGGATTATTGAGATCCAGAGGCAGGTCCAAAGTGGGGAATCAACTCTTGCTGAGGATTTATAGAAGAGTTGGGTATTAGATTCCTTAAGGTTTTGATAAAGGTTTATTGGTAGTGATTTGACCCTAGCTGGGGAAATTTGGAAGAAAGTTTGAGTTTTTGAACTTACGGAGGTTTTAACTCTACTAGAGATTGATTAAATGACCAGGGTTTCTCCTGTATTTATAGGGAACTTGAGAATGTATTTGAGATCCAAGAGGAGATTAGACTGTCCAAGTCTACTGGTATGGAAGGTTTATCTTTGTATGATGCCCAAGAGGAGGCTGGTGCTTTAAGGGATGAGAATCAACCCTAAAATTGGTCTGAGGTTTTGACTCTTTAGAAAGACTGCTCTAACAAAGGATGACTAAGTTCTGTCTTATACATTTATGAGGTCTTCAGGGTCCTTGTATTAAGCCCAAGAGAAGGCATGAGAACTTCTAAGATGCCGGAGGGTCCTTGTACAGAGCCCAAGAGGAGACGAGGAGGCTTTTAGGAAGCCTGTGGGTCCAAACTTAAGAAAAGTTCAAGAAAAGTTTCACCGGGAATAATCTTTTCTTTAGCGAACAGTTCTAGGGTTTGAAGAAATTCAAGAGAGGTTTCACCGGGAATTAATCCTCTCTGGGGGAAATGAATTTTTTTTGACAATTTTCTAATAGTGATAGTCTGAGAAAAGTTTCACCGGGAATAATGCCTTTCTCTATGTTCCATATTGTATAAACCCAAGAGAAGGCAAGACTGTATCTGGAATTCCTATCGGGAACTAGTTTTGACTATGTTGAAAGAGTGACCACTGGCTTTATCTAGTTCTAGACCTAGTTGTCGGGGAAAACTCTAAGCAGATAATATACAGGTATATATACAGATGAAATATATACTGTATGTAAAAAGAGGGTAGGAGGACTTACAAGTGAGCAAGCTTCCAACACAAACAAATGTATATATATGTGCAAGTATGTAAAAGAAAGCTGATAAAACTTACAGGCGAGCAAGCTTCCATTGTAACAGCTGTATGGTTAGTTGTTCAAGAAATTAAAGAAAGTTATGATAACAACTATGAGTTTGAACCTAAATCAAAAGGGAAAGTTGTTTTTAAAAGAAGACTGGGGATTATACTTAAGGGGAGGCCCAGATATAACAGTGATTGCACTGTTGTTCTGAAAATTATATCGGGACTTACAACGACTGAGGCCCAAAAAGGTTTTCTGTACAAAGGGATGGGTCTTACAAATAAAGGAGAGGCCCAAAGGTTTGGAAAAGAAAGGAAATGGGACTTACAACACAAGGGTAGGCCCAGTTTAAAATTGTTTAAAAGGCGACGATCGCGCCGCGGTTTTAGAAAACACAGTGGGACTTATACAACGACTGAGGCCCAAAAAGGTTTTTATTTACAAGAGATGGGTCTTACACTCTATTAGAGGCCCAAAGTGTTTGAAAAATTTAAAATTGTGAAGAAACCCTAATTTTAAATTAAAATGTCATTTTTCAAAGGAAATTAAATGAAAAAAATGATATGAAATACCAAATATATTCAAAAACAAGTTGTACACTTTGAAAAATATTTTGAAAAATCATTTTTAATCATATGAAAGTTTGAAATTCAATTGGTTTTGAAAGATCAAAGTGGGAATTTCATTTAAAAATGTTTAAAAACAAATAAAATGAAATTAATTACAAAAATTCTAACTATATTAAAAAATAATATAAATTGGATTTTTTTGTAAAATAAAATATTTAAACATTTTTGTGAATTTTGAGAAAAAGAATCAATTCAAAAACACAAATATTCAGAGAGAAATTAATTTTTGAATCAATTAACAAAAATATCAAAGTATTCAAAAATTTAAAAATTTGAAAAAGGGCACCGAGAACACTAAGTTCTTGCCCGCGTGCCCTGTTTCTGCAGATTTGCATTTTCTCACTTTTCTCCTTGATTCCTCAATGGTTTTGCATGATTCAAGTACCAATCTTATTCGTTTTTGAACAAGGATCACAACTATATAGTTTAATTGCATTTATATTAAGTATGGAGGAAGAAATCAACAGAAAACCTCAAGAACCCTAATTTCAGCATGAACACAATGAAATTCCATACACGATGGATTTATGGCAATTGATTGAGGGTTATTACTCTACATACATGCATAAACAAGATGGTAACTCAAAACTTCATTCATGATGCATGGATCATAGAGTTTGAAGGGTTTAGGCCTACCTCTTGCAGCTGGTGATCGAGTTTGATGATGGAGGTGTTGCAGCTAGGTTCCAATGATCTGGATAACTTCCTTAGGTGCCAAGGAATATGTTTGAATGCTTGGAGTGGATTGAAATGAACTGGAACTGGTTGTGGTACCTCAACTGCAATTATGTCAAGAAGTTTAGCAATTGGCTGGTGATTTTGTGAATTTGGTGTTCTAGATGTGATTTTGTGTTATGGATCACTCATACATGAAATTTATGAGGTGTGTGTGTGATTGGTTTGGTTGGAATCACTCTCAATCTCAAAACCCGATAGTGACTTGAGTTAGAAGGCAAAATTGGAGTGAAAGGGAGATTTTGAGGAAAGCATCAATTTGGGTGCTTTGGTGTACTCAAACTGATATCAAATGCTCTATTTATAGTGTGTCAAGTTTGTTTTGGCAGCAATAGTGTGTGACAACTGTAGCATGTTTGTGGCCAATAGTGATCAAATGGAATCTCAAGTCTCCTCTAGCCATTGACTTGAGGTTAGAGCACAGACCTATGGTCTTTTGGTTCAGAGATAAGGCTTGACTCATTCAGTTAAGTTTGCCTCAATTCATGCCACCTTGATGCATTAATTGAATGCATTGAAACAAAATTGGAGTCTTGGCACTTTTTAGCCTTTTTAGGATGACATAGCTACATGTAGATTCTTGGACTTGGGAGGCTTGTGGATTAGATTATTTCTCTTTGATTTCATCCTCTGATGTGTCCAAATGGATGATAAGGCTTAAATTTGTCTAATTTTTCCAAATCGAGCAAAATACCAAATTCTGCCTTGTACAAGACAGTTGGAAATGGTGATTTTGAGGGGATCATATCTCCCTGCTCAGGTTGAGTTATGGGAGGCTCTTGTACTTTTTAAAGAGCCCTCATATGATACAATACATGTGTGATCATAGTTTGTCTTGAAACTATTTGGATCCTATTGAAAAATCCTCATGAACATTGGTGTTCAAAGCTGATAACTTAGGCAGATTTTCACTAAGTGTTGAAAAAGTGTCATTTTCTTCATTTTTGTCATTTTGATCACTCCATAACTTAAAATCCTTGAAGAATTGGAGTTTGAGGTAGTTGAAACTTTTGTAGAGTGTAGGAAGATCTACAAATCAGGCTTTGGATCACCCAAAATGGCTGCTTGGATCATAAGTTATGATCCGTGGAAGTTGCTACCAAAATCATTCAAACTTAATAACTTAGAAAAAATTTCAATTTTTCAAGGTTACCCCTTTTGCAAGTTATCATGATTTCTTGATCAATTCTTATTCAAATGACATTATAAGTCAAATTTTATGAAAATATGAATCATAAGGATCATTTTTGCCAAAAAGTCATGTTTTGACTTTTGGCTCCAGAGCGGTTCGGCGCGTAAAACCCTAATTTCCGACTTTTGGGAAATGCATCCTCTGAGGGTCATTCATATTTTTAAATGGGTCCCTAGGGTTATTTTGAGCATATTGAGTCATGTTTTGAATTCTTGGCTCATCCTCTTGTGAAAATCTCACTCTGGAGGTCTCAGTCGTCCAAAACCCTAATTCGGCGACATCGGGTGTTTCGAGGCTCGAACCACTTGGAATGTTGCAACTTTGTGCTTGATTCTTGATATGGGAGACCCCTTGATCCTTCATGGGTGTTTGATAGGTTATAAAAGTTGAAGATAATGTCATTTCTGGATTGATCCTTTGTCTAAATGCTTTGAGAGGGCCCAAACCCTAATTCTTGATTGTGGTGGATGCTCAACTATCTTTGGGAGATTGATGAGGCATGAAGGTACATCCATATTGTGGTAATGATCCTCACAATAATGGGAAATCTTGGTGGTAAAATTTTGGGGTATGACAGATGTCCCTATTTAATTTTCTTGGACCCGAAGGTGTGAATGGCGAAGATATTAGGACATTCAGGGTACAAGAGGATTAAATATTGGAATACCCAAAATTTTGACGGTGGTTATGAATGTCAGCAGTTTGCTCATCCATCTTCTTTTGGTAAGCAATGATACTTAGAAAAAGGTAAAACTTCCCCTCGATCCTGGCCTTCAGCCACGGAACTGGTCTCAGTTTCTTTTGTGATAAAACTCCCCTCGATCCTGGTTTTTTTTGCCACAGAACTGGTCTCAGTTTCTGATATAAACTTCCTCTTGATCCTGGTTTTCAGCCAAGGAACTGGTCTCAGTTTCTGATATAAACTTCCCCTCGATCCTGGTCTTCGGCCAAGGAACTAGTCTCAGTTTCTTATTGTCAAGTTCCTTCCTTGACAAGGGATGCTATATGTAGCGTTTTCATCAAACATCTCACCGAGCTATACTAGGGAGATGCCATTTGATGGAAAAATTTTGAGGTCAGACTTGCTGGGGACACCCATTCTTCTGAGCCGTAGAGGAGTGCAAACTTCTCTGTGGGAGATGTCATTTGTTGACTCTACTGGGGAAAACGAGTCTCTTAAGAGACTGTTTTCTGCTTAGGGATATTACATCATACTTTTCTTTGAGATCTTCTCGGAGAAATGCCATGTGATGTAATCCAATTTTGAGGTGCTGATGACTTCATTAACATTGACTTTCTTGGGAGAAAAACTAATGTTGGTTGAGAGGCTTTCTTTGGGGATTTTCCTTAATCCGGGAAAGCAAAAATATTATCTTAAATGGCGAAGAGTGATGTTCCAAATGTGTCGGTCGAATGTCTTCTTGCCTTTCAGAGGTTCAAGTTACCAAAGTGGTCAAGGACAGGCTCCAATCCAGAAATAAACTGGAGGAGAGATTGTTTAGGTGGCACTTTTCCTGACGAGGAAAGAACTGACAAATTGATGGATAAGAGGGCTTTTATCACTTGGGGATAAGATTGACCAGAGTGATAGTGATGCAATATAAATATGAATATGAATCAATAATGCATGATGTATGTATGCTTATGCTGACAAAACTAACGTGACATACAGACTAATAGATGAACACGACTGGATACTCGGCCACGACGGGGGACAAAAAGTATCAATGTTCCAAGATAGCAATTCTGCCTTGCTTAGGAGAGGTAGACTCTGTGGGGAGAAAGAATTATTCAATCGGTCTTAAGAGATAAGAACTCCGCCGGGGATATCATATGGGACATGGCACCTGAAACCGTTGATCCTTCATTCAGGTGCACTGGTTTAGAAGGAGTACTTTGATTCTGCACTTTGAGGTTCAATCACCTTCAGAGAAACAATCGATGTTCTTTTCGATGTTCATCAGTAAAAAAGAATTGTCATCTTTATTTTAAAAGCAGAAAACAATTTGATAAGTAAATTCATTTTTGTTTTATTTCAAGAATCGTTGATCATGTTAAAAATGTCATTCTGTAAAGCTAAAATAAATGAGAATCACAAACAAAAGCACTAGGGCTCAAATTTTATTGATGGGGTGTAAATCATCCAAGCGCATGATCCCATAGAGTATTTACAAAGTTTAGAAAATGGTAATTTAAGGGAAAAGGGCTACATTTAAACATAATAACCGTTATCCTTCTACCAACTTTGAATTCTGGACATCCTGAGCCTTTGTCGAAGATGACCTTGACTGAAGTTTTCTTGATGGATGGTACGACTGCTGAGGGATTTCACCTTGTCAGACGTAGTTACTTGCCATGAATCCCTAACTTTTTCCTGGATTGTACTTTGAGATTTCCAATCCATCTAGATGATTTTTGCTTATGTCTCTAATTTTTGCCTGGACCGCCCTTTCGGGTTTTCAATCCACCGAGACATTTTTTTTATTTATTTAGGCGAAGTATTTCTTGACTACGTCAACATTTGTGGGGTAGGCAAATTCCTCTCCATCCATGGTTGCGAGTCTCATGGCGCCGCCTGAGAAGGCTTTCTTGACCACATAGGGGCCGTCATAATTCAGAGTCCATTTTCCCCTGGAATCAGTGAGGAATGATTGTATCTTTTTGAGCACAAGGTCTCCTTACGCGAGGTCGGACCTGTTGAAATGCGGACAGATGTGCGATAACCGTGAAGAGCAAAGGGTAGCATCTCGTGCCAGTCTTTGTAGGTTATAACCATCTTTTGAACAATCTTCTTAATGTTCTTGTTAGCCGCTTCTACCGCTCTGTTCATCTTAGGCCGGTTCGGAGATGAGTTATGGTGTTCAATCTTGAACTCAGCGCATAACTCTTTCATCATCTTATTGTTCAAGTTGGATCCATTATAAGTAATAATCATATGATATTGTTTTTGATAAAGCGGACTACCACTTGTTGGGTCACATTGGCGTATGATCCCGCTTCAACCCACTTGGTGAAGTAGTCAATGGCTACAGGATGAACCGATGTCCGTTTGAATCCTTGGGTTCGATCATGCCAATCATGTCGATTCCCCATATAGAAAAAGGCCATGAGGAAGAAAGAACTTTGAGATGTGTTGGCAGTACATGGATTTTGTCTAAGTATATCTGACACTTGTGACATCTTCTCATGTATTTGTAGCAGTCGGATTCCATGGTCAACCAATAGTATCCCGCTCTTAGAATTTTCCTTGCCATTGTGTGTCCGTTGGCATGAGTGCCAAAGGATCCTTCGTGAATTTCTTTAATCAGTATGTTTGCTTCTGGTCTGTCTACACATCGGAGCAAGACCATGTCAAAGTTTCTCTTATAGAGTGTATCACCGCTCAGGAAGAAGTTGTTTGCCAGTCTTCTGAGGGTTTTCCCGTCTTTTCTTGATGCCCCAGGCGGGTACTCTTGTTTCTGAAGGAAGCATTTGATATCGTGATACCAAGGTTTGTCATCTATGATTGCTTCAATCGTGAAGATGTAAATGGGTCGTTCAAGGCGTATTATGTCAATCTTAGGTACGTCATTCCATTGACCTATACTAATCATAGAAGAGAGGCTGGCTAATGCATCAGCCATGTGATTTTCTTCATAATGAATGTGATGAAACTCGATTCTGTTGAAGAATGGTAACAACCTTCTTGCGTAGTCTTTGTAAGGAATCAGTCTTGATTGATATGTGTTCCACTTTCCTTTGATCTGATTGATAACCAGGGTTGAGTCTCCATACACATCCAGGTTCTTAATTCTCAAGTCAATCGCTTCTTCGAGACCCATGATACAAGCTTCATATTCGGCCTCGTTGTTTGTGAATTTGAAAGTTTGTCTGGCAGTGAAAGGAATATGGGTACCCTGAGGTGTTATGATGATTGCCCCAATTCTGTTTCCATAATTATTGACAGCTTCGTCAAAGATTAGTCCTCATTGGGAACCTGGTTCTGGCCCTTCACTGGGTAGTGGTTCATCGCAATCTTTCATTTCTAAGTACATGACAACTTCGTCTGGGAAGTCAAATTCGAATGATTCTTGATCGTCAATCGGTTGATGAGCCAAATGATCGGCAAAAATACTTCCTTTGACGGCTTTTTGAGCATGGTATTCTATGTCATATTCTGATAACAACATCTACTAACGGGTGATCCTTCCCGTGTGAGCAGGTTTTTCAAAGACATACTTGATCTGGTCCATTACGGAGATTAACCAAGTAGTGTGACAAATCATGTACTAGCGAAGATGTTTGGCTGCCCAAGCCAGAGCACAACAAGTTTTCTCAAGCATAATGTACTGAGTTTCACAATCTGTGAATTTCTTGCTCAATTAGTAGATGGTAGACTCTTTTCTTTTTGTTTCGCCTTGTTGTCCAAGTACACAACCCATTGAATCTTCCAAGACTGTTAGGTATATGATAAGTGGTCTTCCCTCTACCGGAGGTGACAAGATAGGTGGATTCAACATATATTCTTTGATACTTGTCGCGGTGAGAATTAGATACCAAGCTATTATATTAACTTGAATCACATTTCTTTTATTTCACCACTGTCTTTGATTTATCCAAGGGAAGGGAGAAAGATCGAATTACCCACAATGCAATGCAAATGCAAACGAAGATTCTAAAGTTCGGGGGTTGGTTATACCTAGGGAAGGTGTTAGCATCCTAGATATCTGTAGTACTCTACAGGAACCTCTTGTTTTATTATGTTATTTGTTTTTTTTGTTTGCTAAGGGTTTAAGGGTAGGTGACCTAGAATTCTATTCCTAAATGTGCTCGACAAGATATCGCATCTTATGCCTACATATCCTGTCGGGAGGGAATCAGAGCACATGTAGTTCCTCTCTGAAGGATACTAAAGTTTGTTTAAAGGTTTAGGAGAGAAGATGAGTCATCATCTTAAGAAACCACCACAGTTTTTGAAAATTGTTTGTATTTTATGGAGTATGGGATTGTATGTCCCTTCTTTGAGATGATTCACATCTAATTCTCTTGTGTGGAGAATTAGGTGAGCTAAAGATTGATTGTAAAAATCAAAATTAGGGGGGGGACTAACCTAGGAAGTCTATCCTAAGTTGTCTAATAAACTTATCTTAAGGGTGTAAAACCTATTGGGAGGTATGATGCAAATGAAATGCACCATGCACAATAATTTGATTATCATGCATGGGATTTTCCCTTGGATATTAATGCGATTAATTATTAGTTTTATGCGAAAGTGCTAGCAAAGTGGTGCTAGTCTTGTGTCTAGTGACCAAAAGGTTGAATGTGATGCCTAAAGGCGATCGACTTACATGGGTAGAAAGTGGGCTCGACGTTGGATCGAGAGTTTTAAAGTTTTGAAAAGGTTTAGAACAAAAACATACATCATAAGCATAAGCAAAGCATAATATCAAACAAGACTTAAACTATTCACACACAAGCGTACTAATAAGCGTGATGGATTCTAACGGGGAACGATTTATTAAGAAAAAGAGTTTTGACTTTTAAGGTTCATTATTATTTTAGAGTTTATATTAAAGATTATTTTAATTAAAAGTTAGAGTTTTCTTAATAAAAAAAGTTTTAGTTATTTAAAGTTTTTATTATTTAGTTTTAAAGTTATAAAGTTAATAAAAAAAAAGGTTTTCTTATTAAACGTTTAATTATTTAAAAGTTTTGATTATTATTTTTAGTTTCAAAGCCATGTTAATAAAAAGTTAATTAGAGAAAAAGTTATTAAAAGAAATTAATTAGCAAAGGGTTTAATTTTAATATTTTCATAAAAAGTTTTGTTAATTAATTTTAAAGTTATTAAAAAAAGTTAATAAAGTTTTTTATTAATTAAAAGGATTTTAATTTTAATATTTTAATAAAGAAAAAAGTTTTATTATTATAAAAAAAGTTTTACTAATTAAAAAGTTTTAACAAAAACTCATAATTCACTATTTTTCTAGGAAAGAGATTAATAAAAATGCTTAATTTTTATATTATGTTTTATTAAACTAATATTTGATGATTATTTTATAAAACTCTAAATTTATGATTAGTTATAAAAAAAAAGGAGATAGGTTAAGATAAGAAAACGGAGGGATCGCACGCTTGCCAGGGAGAGAGGGTCCACTGTGGGCCCTCAAATCTCAACCTTATGATCCAATACGTGAAAATCTAACGGATAAAACGAAGGGTACACGAGATGTGACGTGTGTGCGTGTGTACATGAATATTCATTTGAAATTAAAAACAAAAAGAAAGAAGGCAGAACGCCGTCTTCTCTCTCTCGCTCTCGCTCTCAATCGTCTTTCTCTTTTTCTCTCAAATGGAAAAGGTTATAAACCCTAAACTTGCCTCGCCGCCACTCTCAACTCTCTCGATCTCTCTCGATCAATCAAACAAACAACCCTCACCCCACACAGCCCAATACACCAATCCACTATATTTTTCGGTTACATATTACATCAGATTATGAATAATGCGAAAATAAAGGAAAGAAAAGGATATCGGCGAGGGTCGCCGGCGGAGATGCGAGCCTGACGCGAACGGGTCCTCCTTCAGGGAAGATTCTTCATCTTTTACCTTCTTGTGTGATTTTAGGTGCCTTCGTGTTGTTGATGTGTGTGTTCCTTCGATCCGATGTGTGGGTGATGTACAATGTTGTTGTTGCTTTGGTTTGTAGTTAATTGATGGCTTTGTGTATGTATGTGTTCGTTTCTGGTATGGGGATGATGAATTTTGGTGTGATCCTGAATGATCAAAGGTGCTGTGGTTTTTGGTAGGCTTGCGTGTGTGTATTGCTGTATATTTTTTCGCTCCCCTTGCGTGTTGTGTGAATTGTCCTTCTTATAGTCAAATTCCTGTGATCTTCTGTTGGTTTCTTAATGAATTTATTTCCAAAATTGTATAGACGTGTCTGAACTATTTTGGAATTTATTTGAATTGGTATTGATTCTTTCCATTTTTTATTCGACAAACTTGATTATGTTTTGGAAACAATTGAAGTTGGTCTGGAACATGTTGTATTGTGATAAATGCTTGATTTAATGATGGAGATTTTACTGATTTTTATGATTTGCTGTTTGAAATTTGCTTATGATTTTATGATTATTTCCATTTTGGTGAGATTTATGTTGGAAATATATCGGTGACACCACTGAATGCTTCCCTTGTTGTGATTGTGTGATGAACACTTGCTGTTTTTATCTAGCTTTCATTGAATTGCCCCTTTTTGAGATTGAAAACTTGCCCTTTTTACTTTTGACAGATTAATTCCTGAAGATTCAAATTTATATTTTGGATTTGGGAATATCTATTCCTGTGATACGTGATTAAAGGTTTCATTTAGGTGTACAAAGCGAGAGCCAAAGCATAAACTACTCGTGTACGGGACGCTTCTGTGAGTCTAGCGCCAGCTGCCCTTGTTGTAGGTTTTATGGAGCAATGATAGAAGGCTATCCCTGACCAGTGCAACATATGGTGTTTGAGGCGGGACTAACAAAAACAAAAGTTTGAATGAAAGTCTCTATAGGTGTTTCTGCACTTAATCTTTTTTACTTCAATTGTAGATTTAAAACTCTTTAAAGCTTGTTCTCTATTGGAATGTGCAGTTTCAGCACAAATCTCCCTTGCGAATGATGATAACTCTTGAGATTTTATTTTGTTTCAAGTGTGGCAATATGTCTTGGTTATTGTATTTTCATAAACTTGTTTTCTCTTTTTCAGCCAACGGCAACCTGTCGAACAAGGCTGTTACTTTGTATTGCCGCTTGGGTTCTAGCTTCGGTGATTTCGTCGACGGGGCTCGTGACAGTGGTTTCAAGCTCAGCTTTGGATTCAACGGTTGTGACTTGATTATCAATAGCTTCGATTTTTAAAACGGTTTCAAACCGACTTCAACTTTGTTATTCTACTAAGTTTGTTTATGTTGGATTTTCTACAGGGTTGCTTTGTTCGACACAAGCTTTGACTTGGTTTTGGCTTGGCTGGAGTTTGATAGTTGCAGCTCATATTTTGGCTTTGCGTACATGCGTTTCACAACTGGGGTTTTGCGTTGAAGCTTGGCTTTAGTAGCTTAAATGTTGGCTTGTCCTGTTGTATTATTTTGTACATTTTAGTTGAGGCCTCATGATTGAACACAATTGGCCCTCCCACTTGACATCTAAAATGTGTTAAATAAATCAATGTTAATATGCCTTGCTTCTACGGAAAATTGTTTGCATTCCCTGTGATATTGCCTCAATGTCCATGCTGACAAAACCGTTCACATAAACACATTATTTCCTGATGCGAAATATAAATGGTTGCGGTACTCTTGCACTTCCTGATGCACTCCACATGAATTGAATTGGATTCATTGAGATGAAATATAATTGCATTTGTGTACCACAATCGACATGATACGATCCTGCACGTTCTAGTAATCCTTTTTCTTTTTATGCTTATGGATTTCAATGCTTCTGCCACGATCTTCATCATGCCTTTAGCAGCATAATCCAATAACAATAGAAAGTGCCATATATATATATATATATAAAGATCATCGCCCCATCTAAATGAATTAAAAGACAAAATTTGAAGATACTCATTTCCTCTTGGGCCTTGTGACTTGAATATTGATGGATCTTGATCACGTCGGAACCTTGAATTTCTTGAATCTTAACAGTAAAATTGACACAAATCGATGTGGAAATCTCCTTGAATAAGTTTTGACTTAAATGATCATTCAACTTGTGAAAGAATTTGGATGTGAGCATGAATTTTGAAACTTGAAATGTCTTGATCCTGTAAACTTAGACCAATCAAAGGACTTGAATTTTCATCTTGGAATTCCACCTCTTCTAATTCCTTCCAAATTTAGCATTCATTACTTAAGAACATCACATCATTGAGCAAACGCATCTTAAATCTTGAGGAGATGACAGATGGGGGGAAGATGCCTCCTTGTAGTATAACTTTGCCACACAACCAGTGGATAGCCTTTAGGGACTAACTTCCATATCAGAGGGTATAAAGATCTGATCTTCTATAGGGAGAACTGAGGAATCTGGAGGAAGAAAAGGCTTGGTAGTGGCTTAGGGACCAGAAATAGAAAGGGCAAAATCTCACAGGAATCCACACATATCTTGAAAGGACCAGAGAACCTCCACAATCACGCACACAGCACAACCTTCAAGTCTTTGAGCCTTCTGCAGCATCACCTGTACTCATAAATGAAACAAACAGACAAGACTAGATAAAGCGGTTAATTATGCACGAATGATTGACCTAATATGTGATGCAAAGAACAAGGCGGGGATCTTAGGGTAAAAAATTAGGGTGTGACAGATGCCCCTATTTAAGTTTCTCCTATTCGGAGATATGGAGATCGAAATCTTCGTCTCGACGAGATAGGAGGGACTTAAATACAAACATGAAAAAATTTTTGGCCCTAAGATACCGCGAAATGCACATGATATGGAATGATATGCATGACAAAGGATTTTGTGAGGGATGATATCACAGGGGATAACCAAAGTTGAAACGCAAAGAAAGAAAGACCCGACAAGGACGAATCAGCAAGACAAGACTCCACGGGGAAAAAGACATAACTCCACTGGGGGAAAGAGACTACCAACTAACAATCACAAGGTATCTTAAGCAAAGAGTGATGAACTTGTGATGAAATCTTCTAATAAAATCTGCTTGAGGAACCTGCTGTCGTGGTCAACCGGAGGAATCTTCAAGAGACATCAACTGGAGGAGTTTATTATTGAGACTTAGAACCTCTTCTGAGAATACCTTCTTCTAAGGCTTTATTGAAAAAGGTGTCTATTATCAAAGTATTAAGGAATCTGCTGAGTAAAGAAATAACTGTTTGTCAAAATTAAAAATTAACCAGGGAATCTACTGCCGAGATCCTGGAAAGAGACGACTGTTTGTCGAAGTTTGAAATTAACCAGGGAATCTACTGCCGAGATCCTGAAAAGAAACGACTATTTTTCGAAGTCTGCTGGAAATCTACTGCCTAAAATAACCAGGGAAATACCTACTGCCGAGGTCTTATGGAAATCTACTGCCGAGAATAACCAGGGAAATACCTACTGCTGAGGTCTTCTGGAAATCTACTGCCGAGAATAACCAGGGAAATACCTACTGCCGAGGTCTTCTGGAAATCTACTACCGAGAATAACCAGGGAAATACCTACTGCCGAGGTCTTCTGGAAATCTACTGTCGAGAATAACCAGGGAAATACCTACTGTCGAGGTCCTCTGGAAATCTACTGCCGAGAATAACCAGGGAAATACCTACTGCCGAGGTCTTCTATCAAGTATTCCACTTGAAAGGGGAGAAAACAAATTGCTATGAGGTTGTCTCCCTTGCGTACATCTTGGAATAAAAAATGCTACGAGGTTGTCTGACTCGAGCAAAAGTCTTGAACTCCTCTTGGAAAGGTGAATACTTGTTGGAAAGTAACTTCACAGGGGGTTAGGATTTCACTGGAGATCTTGTGACTTCAGCTGGAATCCATAACTTGTTGGAGATTTGGAAGTTTCACCGGGGACCTTCAAAGGAGATGTGGGCCGGCTGACTTGTAAACATGTCTTCTCAAATAAAGAGAAAGACCAATTGAATCTTCATCAAACTTCTCGAAGAGATGCCATTTGACGGAAGTAAATTGAATTGTGGACTCACTGGGGAGAATACCACTGAGAAGCAATATAGCTGTAGTTGAAAACTGTGTTGAAGCTAGTAAAATTCTTGTAATAGAGATTCTTAAATAAAGAGAATACTTGGAAAGTATTCAATGAACCTTTCTGACGGATTTCCGGCGAGATAACATTTGATGGAGAATGAGTTGATAACCTTGATAACTTCATTGGGGATAGACAAAATTTCTTGAGGAGACTGCCATTTGTCATCCAGATAGAAAACTGAGCTCAAATAAAGAGCTACAACTTGTTGTCTGGGTTTAAATTCCACGAAAATGTTGTAATAACACTGCTGGAGGAATAATTTATGTCTTTCATAGAGGTCTTCAAATAGATTCTACCTGGGGAGACAAAGTGCAAAATAAATGCGCGCTCAATCCAGGTTCAAAAGCCTAAAGATAACCAAAATTACGATTGTCAAGGACCAAAGTTCAATTCAGGAAATAACTAAAAAGAAATGGTCAAACAAGACTCAATCCATCGAGGGATGAACTCGAATGGGTTTATCTTTGTCCAAATATGGAAAAAAAACTAAAGCAACTGTCTTCCACGAGGATCGAACTCCTTGGGGAATTAGAAAGGATGTGCTCTTTCTGCCTAGGGCTGACGACTCTACTTGGAGGAAGAAGACAAACCTGGTCACTTGGGGATAAACACGCCTAAAGTGAAAGAACAAAACAAACCAAAACAAAATGCAAGATGCAAAATGCGCACATGCCATAAATCTACATGAAAGAATGCCATGCTATGCTTATGCTTACAACGACAAGAAGCAAACTGGAGACGAAAACAAGCATCTCGATACGGATACTCGGCCGATCCTCGCAATATAAGAAGCATCGCTGGGGATGAATGGAAAAGCCATATATAGAAACAAGTCCCACTTCTCAGCTTTAAACTTTCTCTGGGGAAAATAGAGCACTCCACTTGGGGATGAACATCGTGACTCCACTCAGGATTGTCAATATGAACCTTGTGATTCTGTTGGGGATGAGAAAGACTTCATGGAGGATAAAATAAATATCCACTGTGAGTTGAAGTAGTCTTGAATGAAAGTTGTAACTGGATAAAATAAATATCCACTTTATTGGGGAAGCTTGGATCAATAGTTGTTGAAAATGTCAGAGATAAAACTTTGAAGAGATGAAATAAACATCCATCTTCAGTGGAGAAGATTGAGATAGTGAGAAAATCAATTGAGGAGTGAAATAAACACTCACTTTGCTGGGGAAGGTTGAAGTTGTAAGAGGATCCACCGAAGATTCTTAGGTTGCCGACTGGAGAAATCTTGCATCAAATGTGCCATAACTTCTTGAAGTGAAGATTTACCGAGGAATAGTCGTGGCTACCTGAAGTAAAGACTTACTGGGGGGTCGTCACATCGTTTAGGATAGAAACCCTTTGGACATGGGTGAAGGATGTTACGAGAACAGGGTAGTCTTGTATTGATGAACTGCGTGGTGGTCGCCCTTTTGAATAGCGATTGTTGTGAATGGATGAAAAGTAATCTTCGATTCTCAAATCCCCCAGATCACTTGGTTTATGAGAAAATGTCGTTCCAAGAGGATTTTACAGAAAAAATGGCGTCCAACTGTTCCAATGTTTTCAAACTCTTGGAGAGATTCGTCGAATCTCGTCATAACTGGCTCGGATTGACGGTATTTTGAGTCTTCAAAACTTGGAGAGATTTATCAAATCTCGACATAATTGACCTAGACTGCTGGTGCTCTGAATCTTCAAACTTGGAGAGATTTATCCAATCTCGACGTAATTGCCCCAGATTGACGGTGTTCTGGGTCTTCAAACTTGCCCCTTCGGGGACAGACTATGAAAGAAACAATCGGGAAACGACTTGCCCCTGCTCAGCAAAGTCTTCAGGTATCGTGCCCCTGGGTATAGTCATCCTTTCGAAATGATTCACCATTTACCCATCATTGTTTCAAATCTCCAAAGATTTAGCTCATCGTTGATGCTTGTATGCTAGCTTCTATGATGTCAAGCAATGTTAGCAAGCAGAAAAATGTTAATTCTTAAATTGCTAATGCAACATATGTTTATCTTGAAGTTTTTTTTTTGAAAAGAAAATCGCAATAACTTGTGACCGAATCACTAGTTAGGATATACGATTAATTTTCTTTTTACAAAGCCAACACAATTTTGAGCATAGCTCATAGGAGTCAGGAAACGTCATCTCATTGAGTATGCTTTCGAAACAAAACCCTGCTTCAATTAGGTCTTTTGAGGGTTGTATTGTGGCCTGGTTCATGGTTTAAGAAACAAAGGATATAAGGCTCAAAGTTTGTTTGTGGCCACCCAATCTTCGTGATATTTTACTCCATTTTTTTTTTGCAAATTACCCTGCCCCAGGTTAAGAATGAGGGTTTTTTTGATTTGGAAGAAGAAAACTCCTACTTCAAAGGTTCAAAAGGGTTAACGAGGGTTTATCTCCTTATATCTCTGGTGTTTATGATTTTTTGAAATAATGCCTTATATCACCAGCAGAGTTTTTTTCAAAAGCATACAACAAGAGATCTTGCGTTTTATTTTCGTCATCCTCCATTCAATTCTCTGTCGAGGCAAGAGATTGGAGTAGTAGTGGCATTATAAAATAGAAAGAACGTTTAAAATGAGTGAAACGAATGGATTTCTTCAAGACAAACATTATTATTGCATTAATTATTCAAAACAAACAAGTTCTTACACGCCAAAACAAATGCATTAACAATCGTAGAAAATTGCATATGAAAACAGCAAATAAGCATAAAATATGACGAGACGTAGCCTTAAAGAAACCGTCCTTGGTATCAATCCACCACGTGCAAGGAGGGGATTGCTTCTTGTTCGAGTGAGAGATGGATCTCAACTTGGGGTTCGCACACTTCGAAAGACAAGACTCCCTTCTGAACCATCTCTTTCACTTTCTCCTTCAAGACATAACATTCCTCGATATCATGGTCGGGTGCCCCTTGATGGAAGGCACAAAAAGCATTAGCTTTGAGATAACTCCTATGGGTCATCGGGATGGATAGTGGATTTTCCTTCTTGATCAAACCATATTGTAGGAGGGTAGGGAACAGATCAGCGTAGAGTACAGGGATGTCCCTATATTCACCACTTCGTTCAACTGGCCGATTAGTGGAGGAGGCAGGAGAACCATCCTGGCGTTGGGATATGACCAACTCTTTGACGAAATCCATCAGGCTCCTCTTGGTAACCTTTAAGTTTGCAACCTCGTCGCGAAGTTCTTGATTTTCATGCTCTTGAATGTCTATCAGATTCTTCATAGTAGTAGAAAAAGTTCCCATGTTGGCCTTTAGAGTGGCAATATCCACTCGGAGTGCTTGGTTTTCCTGTTCCAAATGATCCATCCTTTTCTTGTGACCGGCTCGAGTATCGTATCGATGATTCAACTTGTCTGAGAAGAGAAACACGGATAAGAACCTGGAATGCAAAGGAATGCAAATGCAAATGCGATACAGCAAGATTCATGGAACTCAACTATTTATAATCATCAAGAAATATCAAAAGACGCATTTTTTTAAAACGATTACAATCACTAGTATCGGAATACTAAAAGATTGTTTTATTACAAAATTGATTACAAACGCGTCTGTACGCCTTACAAGAATCATGATATAAAAGCTAAATAAAAGCTAGTAATGATGGATCTAAGGAGACTCTTCCAACGGTCTTCTCTTGAGTCGCTTGAATTCTTCTTCCAATTGAGCTTCTTCTAAGATGAGTAGAGTAGAGTAGAGTAGAAAGAAGTAGAACTGAAAGTAGAGTAGCGAGAAGTCCCTTATCACTCTTCATACTCAACAAAGATAATAATTTCCCATATATACTCTTGAATCCTTCTTTGTCTGTTACCAAGGTCTCCAGTCTCCTTAGATCGTCCAGATTATGACTCTTGTAAGTGTACTTCAACGTTTACCCTTTTTTTTTTCAAAGTCCATGGTATCCTATGATGTTTACAAATAAAGCTAAGTTCCATGAAACTTTATGATATGATGCTAATGAATGCAGGGATGCAAACACACAAAGCACAAAGCACACACAAGCAATCAGACAGACAAAAAGTCCTAGGTTTGAAAGGTCACAGCGAGCCAAGGTCTACCCATCCAAATAGGAGTTCACTATAGTTTCAAATGTACCTGCCGAACGGGTTCTACAAAGTTCCCAGAGTCTACAATCCATCTTTTGGATATTATCAATTTTCCAAATCACTTGGTGGTCAATAATATTCTCAAGAGAATCTCGTCTGAGTCTAGTATTGCGTAGTGACTATTGCAGAAATAGACTCCCGCATAGTCCCCGCACTACATCTTAATAGGCCAAGTTGGGTTAAAGGTAACTACGGTCCCCAGTCTCGATGGCGTTTAGTTCGAAATAATATCGTCTTCACGAACGGACTCGTTGAACAATATTAAATTCGAGAGGGCCTAGACTGAGTGGTGAAGTCTCAATTCAACTTCTTCAGGAATCGACTCCCTCAAAGTATCCTTGAATTCTCACCGTTCCTATCATAATTTTCACTCTAGTCCGGGTGTAGGACTTATCTCACCATAAAAAGTGACAACCCAAGCAAACATAACAGATACAAATATATAACAAAAACACAATTAAACAAGTTAGGGGGAACCCTCTTATGAGAATTCCCCAGTGAAGTCGCCATTTCTGTCGCGGTGAGAATTAGATACCAAGCTATTATATTAACTTGAATCACATTTCTTTTATTTCACCACCGTCTTTGATTTATCCAAGGGAAGGGAGAAAGATCGAATTTCCCACAATGCAATGCAAATGCAAACTAAGATTCTAAAGTTCGGGGGTTGGTTATACCTAGGGAAGGTGTTAGTATCCTAGATATCTGTAGTACTCTACAGGAACCTCTTGTTTTATTATGTTATTTGTTTTTTTTGTTTGCTAAGGGTTTAAGGGTAGGTGACCTAGAATTCTATTCCTAAGTGTGCTCGGCAAGATATCGCATCTTGTGCATACATATCCTGTCGGGAGGGAATCAGAGCACATGTAGTTCCTCTCTGAAGGATACTAAAGTTTGTTTAAAGGTTTAGGAGAGAAGATGAGTCATCATCTTAAGAAACCACCACAGTTTTTGAAAAATGTTTGTATTTTATGGGGTATGGGATTGTATGTCCCTTCTTTGAGATGATTCACATCTAATTCTCTTGTGTGGAGAATTATGTGAGCTAAAGATTGATTGTAAAAATCAAAATTAGGGGGGACTAACCTAGGAAGTCTATCCTAAGTTGTCCAATAAACTTATCTTAAGGGTGTAAAACCTATTGGGAGGTATGATGCAAATGAAATGCACCATGCATAATAATTTGATTATCATGCATGGGATTTTCCCTTGGATATTAATGCGATTAATAATTAGATTTAAGCGAAAGTGCAAGCAAAGTGGTGCTAGTCTTGTGTCTAGTGACCAAAAGGTTGAATGCGATGCCTAAAGGCGATCGACTTACATGGGAAGAAAGTGGGCTCGACGTTGGATCGAGAGTTTTAAAGTTTTGAAAAGGTTTAGAACAAAAACATACATCATAAGCATAAGCAAAGCATAATATCAAACAAGACTTAAACTATTCACACACAAGCGTACTAATAAGCGCGATAGATTCTAACGGGGAACGATTTATTAAGAAAAAGAGTTTTGACTTTTAAGGTTCATTATTATTTTAGAGTTTATATTAAGATTATTTTAATTAAAAGTTAGAGTTTTCTTAATAAAAAAAGTTTTAGTTATTTAAAGTTTTTATTATTTCGTTTTAAAGTTATAAAGTTAATAAAAAAAGGTTTTCTTATTAAACGTTTAATTATTTAAAAGTTTTGATTATTATTTTTAGTTTCAAAGCCATGTTAATAAAAAGTTAATTAGAGGAAAAGTTATTAAAAGAAATTAATTAGCAAAGGGTTTAATTTTAATATTTTCATAAAAAGTTTTTGTTAATTAATTTTAAAGTTATTAAAAAAAGTTAATAAATTTTTTTATTAATTAAAAGGATTTTAATTTTAATATTTTAATAAAGAAAAAAGTTTTATTATTATAAAAAAAGTTTTACTAATTAAAAAGTTTTAACAAAAACTCATAATTCACTATTTTTCTAGGAAGCAGATTAATAAAAATGATTAATTTTTATAGTATGTTTTATTAAACAAATATTTGATGATTATTTTATAAAACCCTAAATTTATGATTAGTTATAAAAAAAAGGAGATAGGTTATGATAAGAAAACGGAGGGATCGCACGCTTGCCAGGGAGAGAGGGTCCACCGTGGGCCCTCAAATCTCAACCTTATGATCCAATACGCGAAAATCTAACGGATAAAACGAAGGGTACACGAGATGTGATGTGTGTGCGTGTGTACATGAATATTCGTTTGAAATTAAAAACAAAAAGAAAGAAGGCAGAATGTCGTCGTCTCTCTCTCGCTCTCGCTCTCAATCGTCTTTCTCTTTTTCTCTCAAATGGAAAGGGTTATAAACCCTAAACTTGCCTCGCCGCCACTCTCAACTCTCTCGATCTCTCTCGATCAATCAAATAAACAACCCTCACCCCACACAGCACAATACCCCAATCCACTATATTTTTCGGTTACATATTACATCAGATTATGAATAATGCGAAAATAAAGGAAAGAAAAGGAGATCGGCGAGGGTCGTCGGCGGAGATGCGAGCCTTGTAACACCCCAGTTTTGTCAGTTTTTATTTAATCGAGTCTTTTTGATTATTTTATTATTATATTTTTATTTTCGACTTTTATTTGGAAATATGTTATTTTTCAATGTTGTGATATTTTATCGGGTTTTGGGAACGTTTGCAAGATATTTGAATGTAGGGGTATTTTGATCATTTTATCTTATTTTTCCTTAAGTTAGAAAATAGAAAATAGAAAGAGAAAAAAATAGAGAGAAAGAAAAAGAGAAGAAGGAAAAGGGAAAGAAAAAGAGAAGAAGAGAAGAAAAAAGAGAGAAAACTTGGAAATCAAAGAAATCAATCTCCCGACTTTTCTAAACACGATTAAATCGGGTAAGGGTGCGAAACTCGATTATTATATGCTTGTGTATGATTATGTATGTATGTTTTTGGTTGTTTTGGGATTGAAATGGAAATATATAGTAAAAACCACATTATGTAAAAATTGATTAGAAATCCATTAACTTGTGTCGGAAATTATGTTTTCAGGTCCATTATTGTTGATACATGTTAGATACATGTTGTTAGGCATTGTATTGGTAATTTTTCTGGTGTATAGGTGAAAATGGGTTGATTTTGGGTTGGAAAACGCAGAACAAAGTTCTGCAGAATTTTCTGGATTTTCCACTCCCCATACGCGTATCACTCAAGGCAATACGCGTATTGGTCAAGGCAATACGCATATGGCATTGAAGAAAACTGGGCAATACGCGTATGGAGCTTCATTTTCTCGGCCATCTGCCAATTTACGTATTGGTACGCGTAAGACTTTAGGGCAATACGTGTATGGTGTAGGGCACTACGCGTATGGGGCTTTTAACGTGAATTTTGGGAAAAATGGGTCTCTTCCCATACGCGTATGACCTTGGGCAATACGCGTATGGAATGGGCGAGGGAGCAGGGAAATACGTGTATGGCTCAGGGCAATACGCGTATGGCCAGGGGAATTGCAAAGTGGGGCTTTATCGCGATGTCTTTTCTTGTTTAGTCCGTAACTTGTGTTCCGTTTATCCGTTTTTAACATTCTTGGTATCGTTGAGTAGCTATTGAACTGTACTTTATTATTATAATAATTTTGAGATTGTTAGCTGATTTAATTATGTCGGGAATTTGGAATAGTGTCATTTTGTTGACTTTTGTCGTTATGATTGTGTGTAATTGGGTGTATTATGCAATGTGCTGTTGATATGGATATGGTATGATTTGCGTGCTGTTGTATGGTATAAATGCATTGTTTTGGGCTTGAATTGCAAAGCATGATTTATGTTAAGTGAGATGGTTGCATATATGTGTGCATTTGAATGTCATGAGTCATTGTATGCTGAGCATCATGATATGCATTCTTTTGACGTCCTGAGTGACGGATTGATTCCAGAGGGAATCCGCTAAAACATCGTGAGCCTTAAAAATAAGAGGACTGAAAGCGATCTGATTGGATCATGCGCCTTAAAAATAAGAGGACCGAAAGCGACGGTTATAGACAATCGTGTGCCCATGTGAGGTGTGAGCGGTCAGATCGTGAGCCTTATACAAAGAGGACCAAAAGTGATCCATAAACGCCGTGAGCCTTATACAAAGAGGACCGAAAGCGACGGGGAACATCGTATGCCCGACGGGGAGTTACACTAAGTAACAAGCGATGGTTCCAATAGTTCCTGAGTGAACTGGTGTTGAGAATTGATGGAAGTCGGTACCGCATGTGCACATACATAGAGTCGTTGTGTCGGTCACTTGCATTTGCATAAATCATTAATGGTTTGTTTATGTGTGGAATTGTGGATGAGATTGATAAATTGATATATGTATATGTGTTGGTGATACTTACATTGTGTTGTTTTGTGTTTGAATTATGGTATGAGTTGTGGTGAGAACCGTTTATATGTGTATTTTTGGTGTTATATATAATTGTATGCAATTATATTATGATTGTGTTTCTCACCCTTCTGCTGTTTTATAATGCTCTATGAGGCATTGCAGATTAGAGTTGTTGGAGGTCTTTTTGTGAAGCTTAGGACTTCATTCTTTTGTCGGTCGGCTCTGATATGTGGCACCGGGTAGTCAGGGGGATCGTTTTGTAGTTTGATGTGTATATGTATATATATCTTTTGGCTTGTGCATGTATGACTTGATGTATGACAAACTTTTTATGATATATATATGTATATGAGATTTTAGTACAGATTTTCTGCTTTATTATGTATTTGAATTGTGGGTAGTAGGAACTAAGTTCCTCTGTTTAATTGCTACCTGCGAGTGTTGCATATCTTTATGAGCATGTGTTGTATGATTTGTTTCAATTTGATGTGACCCATTGGTCTATGCTGTGAATTTCTAAATATACTTTGATGAAATTTTGAATTTTATTTATCACTTTAATAGCTTGGGGGTGTTACATTAAGTGGTATCAGAGTCAGTCCGTGTCAGTTGTGTCAGTCCTTGGTAGTCGTTGTGGGTCGGTGAGCCGTTTGTTTAACCATAGTTGCTATTATTGGAAATGAAAAGAATATGGCTGGTAGGAATGACGCTGCTTTGGCTTCTGCTATGCAAGCTATGACTCGGGCTGTGCAGGGTGCACCTAATGCTGCAGGTAATGATGAGTTCAGGAAGAACAAACCGCCTGTCTTCAAAGGAAGATATGATCCTGATGGTGCTCAGATATGGCTGAAAGAGATTGAAAAAATTTTCCAAGTTACGGATTGTGCTGAGGATCAGAAGGTGAGACTGGGTACTCACATGTTACTGGAAGAAGCTGATGATTGGTGGGTTAGTACACGTCATGTGTTGGAAGCTGCAGAGGAGGAGATCAGTTGGGCTGTGTTTAGCATTGAGTTTCTGAGGAAGTATTTTCCAGAAGATGTAAGAGGAAAGAAGGAAATCGAGTTCTTGGAGTTAAAACAAGGTAATATGTCTATTGTTGATTATACTGCTAAGTTTGTGGAACTTGTGCAGTTTTATCCACATTATGCTGAAGCGACCGCGGAATTTTCTAAGTGTGTAAAGTTTGAGAACGGATTGTGTCCTGAGATAAAGCAGGCAATTAGATATCAAAGGATTCAGAGGTTTTCTGATTTGGTGGATTGTTGTAGGATTTATGAGGAGGATAGTAAGGCTCGTTCTACTCACTATAAGAGTGTGAGCGAGAGGAAAGGGAAGCAACAGTTCCGTGGTGGTCCGTATGTAACACCAGCTGATAAGGGTAAACAAAGGGGAAATTTTGAGGAAGGTCAAGTGGAGGAGGAATGTCTGGTCCTCTGAGATGTTATAGATGTGGGGATGTGGGACATCGTCAGTCCGAATGTAGGAAAGATTTGAGGAAGTGTTCTAATTGTGGAGGTTTAGGACATGTCGCAACAGATTGTGCAAGGAAGAATGTGGTGAAGTGTTTCAACTGTGGTGAACCTGGTCATATTAGTACAAAGTGTCCGAAACCGAAGCAAGCTCCAACTGGTGGGAAAGTATTTGCATTAGAGGGAACTCAGACTTCAAGTGCAGATCGTCTGATTAGAGGTACTTGTTTTATTAATAGTACTCCTTTAGTTGCTATTATTGATACTGGAGCGACTCATTCGTTTATTTCGTTTGAGTGCGCGAAGCGTTTGAATCTTTTGTTGTCTTCGATGGGTGGTGAGATGGTTATTGATACTCCAGCAATGGGGTCAGTAACTACTTCGTTGGTTTGTCTAAGTTGTCCTTTGACCATTTATGGTAAACATTTTGGGATGGAAGTATGCGATTGTGTATTGATTATCGCCAGTTGAATAAGGTGACGATTAAGAATAAGTATCCTCTTCCGAGAATTGATGATCTGATGGATCAGTTGGTGGGTGCTTGTGTGTTCAGTAAGATTGACCTGAGGTCGGGATATCATCAGATTAGGGTGAAAGAGGAAGATAATCAGAAGACGGCTTTTAGGACACGATACGGTCATTATGAATATTCTGTGATGCCGTTCGGGGTTTCTAATGCGCCAGGTGTGTTCATGGAGTGCATGAATCGTATTTTCCACGAGCATTTAGATCGATTTGTTGTTGTGTTTATTGATGACATTTTGATTTATTCTAAGTCTCGGGAGGAGCATGCGGAGCATTTGCGTATTGTTTTGCAGGTTTTGAAAGAAAGAAAGCTTTTTACCAAATTGCCCAAGTGTGAATTCTGGTTGTCGAAAGTGAGTTTTCTTGGGCACGTGATTTCAGGTAATGGTATTTCTGTGGATCCATCTAAAGTAGAAGTAGTTCTACAATGGGAGGCTCCGAGATATGTTACTGAAATTCGAAGGTTTTTGGGTTTGGCCGGATATTATCGAAGGTTCATTGAGGGTTTTTCTAAGCTAGCCCTTCCTTTGACCCAGTTGACTTGTAAAGGGCAAGCGTTCATTTGGGATATTCGGTGTGAGGAAAGTTTTAATGAGCTGAAGAGAAGATTGACGACAGCTCCAATTTTGATTTTACCGAATCCTAATGAACCATTTGTGGTGTATTGTGATGCGTCTTTGATTGGTCTAGGTGGTGTTCTGATGCAAGAAGGTAAGGTGGTGGCTTATGCTTCAAGGCAATTGAGAGTGCATGAGAAAAATTATCCTACTCATGATCTTGAATTAGCGGCTGTGGTTTTTGTGTTGAAGATTTGGAGGCATTATCTCTACAGTGCAAGATTTGAAGTCTTTAGTGATCATAAAAGTTTGAAATATTTGTTTGATCAGAAAGAGTTAAATATGAGGCAGCGTAGATGGTTGGAATTTTTGAAGGACTACGACTTTGGCTTGAATTACCATCCTGGTAAAGCTAATGTGGTAGCCGATGCGTTAAGTCGGAAATTGTTGCTTATGTCCGCCTTAATGGTTAAGGAGTGGGAACTTTTGGAATCATTTAGAGATTTGAGTTTTGTTTGTGAAGTGACGTCAGATAGCGTGAGGCTTGGAATGCTAACAATTACTAATGATTTTCTGATGACTGTTAGTGAAAAACAGAAGTTGGATGTGAAATTTGTAGATTTAATGTTGGTTGGCGGAAAAGATGCGAATAGTGATTTTAAAGTGGATATTAATGGTGTTTTGAGATTCCGAGGCCGAATTTGTATTCCTGATGATGCAGAGTTGAACAAGATGATTTTGGAGGAAGGACACCAGAGTAATTTGAGTATACATCCGGGAGCGAATAAGATGTACCAAGATTTGAAGAAGATTTTCTGGTGGTCTGGATTGAAAAGAGATGTGGCTCAGTTTGTTTATGCATGTTTGACTTGTCAGAAATCAAGGGTGGAACATCTGAGGCCTAGTGGTTTGTTGCAGCCGTTGGATATTCCTGAGTGGAAGTGGGATATCATTTCCATGGATTTTGTGACAGGGTTGCCGAATACACAGCGAGGGCATAATGCTATTTGGGTGGTTATTGATAGGCTGACTAAATCGGCTCATTTCATTCCGATTGACATCAGTTTTACTTTGGGGAGGTTGGCTGAGATTTAAATCAGTGTGATTGTGAAGTTGCATGGAGTTCCATTAAGTATTATTTCAGATCGAGATCCGAGGTTTACCTCGAGATTTTGGGAAAGTTTACAGAAGGCGTTGGGTTCTAAATTGAGATTGAGTTCGACTTATCATCCGTAGACGGATGGACAGACCAAGAGAACGATTCAGTCATTGGAAGATTTGTTGAGATCTTGTGTTCTTGAACAAGGTGGTGCGTGGGATAGTTATCTTGCATTGATTGAATTCACGTATAATAACAGTTTCCATTCTAGTATTGGAATGGCATCATTTGAAGCACTGTATGGACGAAGATGTCGAACACCGTTGTGTTGGCACGAATCTGATGAGAGTCCGGTGGTTGGACCAGAGTTGGTGCAACAGACTACGGAAAAAGTGAAGCTTATTCGTGAGAAAATGAAGGCTTCTCAGAGTAGACAAAAAAGTTATCATGATCGGAGAAGAAAAGATCTTGAGTTCCAAGAGGGCGATCATGTATTTTTGAGAGTTACGCCGGTAACGGGTGTGGGTCGTGCATTGAAATCGAAGAAACTTACTTCTCGGTTTATTGGTCCTTACCAGATATCCGCGAGAGTGGGTGCTGTGGCTTATAGGTTGGCGTTGCCGCCAAATCTGTCGAATTTGCACGATGTGTTCCATGTTTTGCAGCTTCGGAAGTATGTTCCGGATCCGTCGCATGTGATTCTGATGGATGAGGTTGAGGTAAGGGAGAACCTTACGGTTGAGGCATTACCAGTTAGGATTTTGGATCGCGAGGTGAAGCGGTTGAGAGGCAAGGATATTGCACTTGTGAAAGTAGCGTGGGGAGGCGCTGCGGAGGGCAATTTGACTTGGGAGTTAGAGAGTCGGATGCGGGAGTCGTATCCAGAGTTGTTCGTCTCAGGTATATTTTCGAGGACGAAAATTTCTAAGTGGGGGAGAGTTGTAACACCCCAGTTTTGTCAGTTTTTATTTAATCGAGTCGTTTTGATTATTTTATTATTATATTTTTATTTTCGACTTTTATTTGGAAATATGTTATTTTTCAATGTTGTGATATTTTATCGGGTTTTGGGAACGTTTGCGAATGTAGGGGTATTTTGATCATTTTATCTTATTTTTCCTTAAGTTAGAAAATAGAAAATAGAAAGAGAAAAAAATAGAGAGAAAGAAAAAGAGAAGAAGGAAAAGGGAAAGAAAAAGAGAAGAAGAGAAGAAAAAAGAGAGAAAACTTGGAAATCAAAGAAATCAATCTCCCGACTTTTCTAAACACGATTAAATCGGGTAAGGGTGCGAAACTCGATTATTATATGCTTGTGTATGATTATGTATGTATGTTTTTGGTTGTTATGGGATTGAAATGGAAATATATAGTAAAAACCACATTATGTAAAAATTGATTAGAAATCCATTAACTTGTGTCGGAAATTATGTTTTCAGGTCCATTATTGTTGATACATGTTAGATACATGTTGTTAGGCATTGTATTGGTAATTTTCTGGTGTATAGGTGAAAATGGGTTGATTTTGGGTTGGAAAACGCAGAACAAAGTTCTGCAGAATTTTCTGGATTTTCCACTCCCCATACGCGTATCACTCAAGGCAATACGCGTATTGGTCAAGGCAATACGCATATGGCATTGAAGAAAACTGGACAATACACGTATGGAGCTTCATTTTCTCGGCCATCTGCCAATTTACGTATTGGTACGCGTAAGACTTTAGGGCAATACGTGTATGGTGTAGGGCACTACGCGTATGGGGCTTTTAACGTGAATTTTGGGAAAAATGGGTCTCTTCCCATACGCGTATGACCTTGGGCAATACGCGTATGGAATGGGCGAGGGAGCAGGGCAATACGTGTATGGCTCAGGGCAATACGCGTATGGCCAGGGGAATTGCAAAGTGGGGCTTTATCGCGATGTCTTTTCTTGTTTAGTCCGTAACTTGTGTTCCGTTTATCCGTTTTTAACATTCTTGGTATCGTTGAGTAGCTATTGAACTGTACTTTATTATTATAATAATTTTGAGATTGTTAGCTGATTTAATTATGCCGGGAATTTGGAATAGTGTCATTTTGTTGACTTTTGTCGTTATGATTGTGTGTAATTGGGTGTATTATGCAATGTGCTGTTGATATGGATATGGTATGATTTGCGTGCTGTTGTATGGTATAAATGCATTGTTTTGGGCTTGAATTGCAAAGCATGATTTATGTTAAGTGAGATGGTTGCATATATGTCTGCATTTGAATGTCATGAGTCATTGTATGCTGAGCATCATGATATGCATTCTTGTGACGTCCTGAGTGACGGATTGATTCCAGAGGGAATCCGCTATAACATCCTGAGCCTTAAAAATAAGAGGACTGAAAGCGATCTGATTGGATTGTGCGCCTTAAAAATAAGAGGACCGAAAGCGATGGTTATAGACGATCGTGTGCCCATGTGGGGTGTGAGCGATCAGAACGTGAGCCTTATACAAAAAGGACCGAAAGCGATCCATAAACGTCGTGAGCCTTATACCAAGAGGACCGAAAGCGACGGGGAACATCGTATGCCCGACGGGAAGTTACACTAAGTAACGAGCGATGGTTCCAATTGTTCCTGAGTGAACTGGTGTTGAGGATTGATGGAAGTCGGTACCACATGTGCATATGCATAGAGTCGTTGTGTCGGTCTCTTGCATTTGCATAAATCATTAATGGTTTGTTTATGTGTGGAATTGTGGATGAGATTGATAAATTGATATATGTATATGTGTTGGTGATACTTACATTGTGTTGTTTTGTGTTTGAATTATGGTATGAGTTGTGGTGAGAACCGTTTATATGTGTATTTTTGGTGTTATATATAATTGTATGCAATTATATTATGATTGTGTTTCTCACCCTTCTGCTGTTTTATAATGCTCTATGAGGCATTGCAGATTAGAGTTGTTGGCGGTCTTTTTGTGAAGCTTAGGACTTCATTCTTTTGTTGGTCGGCTCTGATATGTGGCCCCGTGTAGTCAGGGAGATCGTTTTGTAGTTTGATGTGTATATGTATATATATCTTTTGGCTTGTGCATGTATGACTTGATGTATGACAAAATTTTTATGATATATATATGTATATGAGATTTCAGTATAGATTTTCTACTTTATTCTGTATTTGAATTGTGGGTAGTAGGAACTAAGTTCCTCTGTTTAATTGCTACCTGCGAGTGTTGCATATCTTTATGAGCAGGTGTTGTATGATTTGTTTCAATTTGATGTGACCCCTCGGTCTATGATGTGAATTTATAAATATACTCTGATGAAATTTTGAATTTTATTTATCGCTTTAATAGCTTGGGGATATAGATTGGGGGTGTTACAAGCCTGAGGCGAACGGGTCCTCCTTCAGGGAAGAATCTTCATCTTTTACCTTCTTGTGTGATTTTGGTTGCCTTCGTGTTGTTGATGTGTGTGTTCCTTCGATCCGATGTGTGGGTGATGTGCAATGTTGTTGTTGCTTTGGTTTGTAGTTAATTGATGGCTTTGTGTATGTATGTGTTCGTTTCTGGTATGGGGATGATGAATTTTGGTGTGATCCTGAATGATCAAAGGTGCTGTAGTTTTTGGTAGGCTTGCGTGTGTGTATTGCTGTATATTTTTTCGCTCCCCTTGCGTGTTGTGTGGATTTCCCTTCTTATAGTCAAATTCCTGTGATCTTCTGTTGGTTTCTTAATGAATTTATTTCCAAAATTGTATAGACGTGTCTGAACTATTTTGGAATTTATTTGAATTGGTATTGATTCTTTCCATTTTTTATTCAACAAACTTGATTATGTTTTGGAAACAATTGAAGTTGGTTTGGAACATGTTGTATTCTGATAAATGCTTGATTTAATGATAGAGATTTTACTGATTTTTCTGATTTGCTGTTTGAAATTTGCTTATGATTTTATGATTACTTCCATTTTGATGAGATTTATGTTGGAAATATATCAGTGACACCACTGAATGCTTCCCTTGTTGTGATTGTGTGATGAACACTTGCTGTTTTTATCTAGCTTTCATTGAATTGCCCCTTTTTGAGATTGAAAACTTGCCTTTTTTACTTTTGACAGATTAATTCCTGAAGATTCAAATTGATATTTTGGATTTGGGAATATCAATTCCTATGATACGTGATTAAAGGTTTCATTTAGGTGTACAAAGCGAGTGCTAAAGCATAAACTACTCGTGTACGGGACACTTCTGTGAGTCTAGCGCCAGCTACCCTTGTTTTTGGTTTTATGGAGCAATGACAGAAGGCTATCTCTGACCAGTGAAGCATATGTTGTTTGAGGCGGGACTGACAAAAGCAGAAGCCTGAATGAAAGTCTCTATAGGTGTTTCTTCACTTAATCTTTTTTACTTCAATTGTAGATTTAAAACTCCTTAAAGCTTGTTCTCTATTGGAATGCGCAGTTTCAGCACGAATCTCCCTTGCGAATGATGATAACTCTTGAGATTCTCTTTTGTTTCAAGTGTGGCAATATGTCTTGGTTATTGTATTTTCATAAACTTGTTTTCTCTTTTTCAGCCAACGGCAGCCTGTCAAACAAGGCTGTTACTTTGTATTGCCTCTTGGGTTCTAGCTTCGGTGATTTCGTCGATGGGGCTCGTGACAGAGGTTTCAAGCTCAGCTTTGGATTCAACGGTTGTGAATTGATTATCAATAGCTTCGATTTTTGAAATGGCTTCAAACCGACTTCAACTTTGTTATTCTACTAAGTTTGTTTATGTTGGATTTTCTACAGGGTTGCTTTGTTCGACACAAGCTTTGACTTGGTTTTGGCTTGGCTGGAGTTTGATAGTTGCAGCTCATATTTTGGCTTTACGTACATGCGTTTTGCAAATGGGGTTTTGCGTTGAAGCTTGGCTTTAGTAGCTTAAATGTTGGCTTGTCCTGTTGTATTATTTTGTACATTTTAGTTGAGGCCTCATGATTGAACACAATTGGACCTTCCACTTGACATCTAAAATGTGTTAAATAAATCAATGTTAATACGCCTTGCTTCTACGGCAAATTGTTTGCATTCCCTGTGATATTGCCTCAATGTCCATGCTGACAAAACCGTTCACATAAACACATTATTTCCTGATGCGAAAAATAAATGGTTGCGGTACTCTTGCACTTCCTCAATATCGTATCGAGCTAACGTAGATGATGCACTCCACATGAATTGAATTGGATTCATTGAGATGAAATATAATTGCATTTGTGTACCACAATCGACATGATACGATCCTGCACGTTCTAGTAATCCTTTTTCTTTTTATGCTTATGGATTTCAATGCTTCTGCCACGATCTTCATCATGCCTTTAGCAGCATAATCCAATAACAATAGAAAGTGCCATATATATATATATATATATATATAAAGATCACCGCCCCATCTAAATGAATTAAAAGATAAACTTTGAAGATACTTATTTCCTCTTGGACCTTGTGACTTGAATATTGATGGATCTTGATCACGTCGGAACCTTGAATTTCTTGAATCTTAACAGTAAAATTGATACAAATCGATGTGGAAATCTCCTTGAATAAGTTTTGACTTAAATGATCATTCAACTTGTGAAAGAATTCGGATGTGAGCATGAATTTTGAAACTTGAAATGTCTTGATCCTATAAACTTAGACCAATCAAAGGACTTGAATTTTCATCTTGGAATTCCGCCTCTTCTAATTCCTTCCAAATTTAGCCTTCATTACTTAAGAACATAACATCTTTGAGAAAACGCATCTTAAATCTTGAGGAGTTGAAAGATGGGGGGAAGATGCCTCCTTGTAGTATAACTTTGCCACACAACCAGTGGATAGCCTTTAGGGACTAACTTCCATATCAGAGGGTATAAAGATCTGATCTTCTGTAGGGAGAACTGAGGAATCTGGAGGAAGAAAAGGCTTGGTAGTGGCTTAGGGACCAGAAATAGAAAGGGCACAATCTCACAGGAATCCACACACATCTTGCAAGGACCAGAGAACCTCCACAATCACGCACACAGCATAACCTTCAAGTCTTTAAGCCTTCTGCAGCAGCACCTGTACTCATAAATGAAACAAACAGACAAGACTAGATAAAGCGGTTAGTTATGCACGAATGATTGACCTAATATGTGATGCAAAGAACAAGGCGGGGATCTTAGGGTCAAAAATTAGGGTGTGACAATACTGTCGAAGGCTTTTTGGCAATCTTCCATCCATACACAACTTTGATTCTTTCTGAGGAGTTTGAAGATTGGCGCGCATGTCGTGGTCATGAGAGATATGAATCTGGAAATGTAATTCAGACGCCCCAAAAATCCTCGGACTTATTTCTCAGTCTTTGGTGAAGGCATTTCTTGAATGGCCTTGACCTTGTCAGGATCAACCTTAACCCCTTTCTGGCTGACGATGAACCCCAAGAGTTTTTCTAAGCGGACACCAAATGTGCATTTATTGGGATTCAAGCGGAGTTTGTACTTCCTCAGACGCTCAAATAACTTTGACAGGTGGGTCACATGCTCCTCTTCCATTTTAGATTTGGCAATCATGTCATTGACGCACACTTCGATTTCTTTGTGCATCATGTCATAAACAGAGTAGTCATGGCCCTTTGATAGGTTGCCCCATAGGGTGATGAATGAAGTTTTCTCCATGTCTTTCAATGTCATTTTGATTTGATTATAGCCCGAGAATCCATCCATGAAGAAGAAGACTTTGAACTTTGTTGTACTGTCTACCAGCTTGTCTATGTGCGGTAAGGGGAAGTCGTCCTTCGGACTGGCTTTATTCAGATCCTTGTAGTCTACACACATTCTGACTTTTCTGTCCTTTTTCAGAACTGGCACTATGTTGGCCAACCATTGAGGATATTCTGAGGTGGCGAGGAAACCCGCGTCAATCTGTTTCTGCACTTCCTCTTTGATTTTGATGGCCATGTTTGGATGAGTTCGTCTCAGTCTCTGTTTTACCGGAGGACATTCTGACCTTAACGGTATATGATGTTCCACGATGCTGGTATCCAACCCTGGCATGTCCTCATAGGACCAAGCAAACACATCTGGAAACTCTCTGAGAAGCCCTATCAAGTCTTCTTTGACAGTCAGACTGAGCAGTGCCCCAATCTTGACTTCTTTCCTTTCTTCTCCTGAACCCAAGTTTACCGTTTCCAACGGCTCTTTGTGAGGTTCAATGGACCTTTCCTCTTGCCTGAGTAGTCGTGAGATCTCTTCTAGAATTTATGCATCCTCTTCTTCTTCGGCTTCAAATATCGGGAATTCAAAGTTGGGAGAAGACATGGGATCGTATGTTTCAACGGGGTTTAAAACAAGCAATCTGCATGACGTGATGATTTATTTTTTAGAAGAGATAGAGAGAGTTGCAAGAGTGTGTGCAGTGTATTTTCTGAAAAATGCTTGTTATTGTTTATTTTTGAGTTGTTTTTAGGATTACCATTTTATGGAAAAGTGAAAAGTGAAAACAGCAATAAATGCGAAAATTACAGAATGACGTTATTTATTTATGATTTGTCGATTCTTGAAACTACAGCCCTATAAAACAAAACTATGTTGCTTTGGGCGAAGCAAAGAGGGACATTTACAGAAACCATTGGCGAAGAACACCTCGGTGAATCACAAAGTCTGGTACCTTCTTTCTTGGTTTGTCCTAAAAAATGACGCTGATTTCTGGCGGAGCAGAATCGTTGGAGTCTTCCTCCCAGGCGAAGTTGTCGTAGACGAACTCTTCTGTTGTATCTTGCACAGTGTTTTCACTCTCTGGCGGATCTCTCCATCCAGTTAACTGGTTGTCTTCGAGCCTAATACGAGAGCTTTCAGGAGCGGTGTACTTGACCAAGAAGTCGTACATACCACTCGGTTGTCCTAAGGTGTCCCATACTTCGGTGGGAACAGAGGAGTCATCCTTCTCAATGACGTTGACCTCAGGAAAAGCATAGTTGATGAACTTTTGTCCTGCAATATTTGCAGATTCATCGTTGTGCTGGATATCTTTAGAATTTCCTGAGTGACGATCCCATGACTTGGTGGGGCACAAGTATTCTTTTCAATATTACTCAGCTGATAAGCATCGTTTGGGTGACTCTTTTGCCCCAAGTCTTCTGGGTACGGTTGCCAGATAGGCAAGTCATCCAGTGGATCAAAATAGTCATAGTCAAAGTTGTCTTTCATCAGAGTGTCCTCCTCTAATGAGTTAGGTGGAGCACGACATCCTTCCAGATCACAATCTATGTACATCATCTTGACATCTGATCTTGGTATATATCTCGGACTCTGTGTGGGATAGCAAAATGTCGTATGCGCCTCTCCCTGGGACATATAACCTTCCTCGTTGAGGTAGGACTTCCACTCTTCATCTGTATCGGAGGAGTCACCCTCATTGATGGTGTGTACTTCTTGAGACACTGGGTGGAGGAAGCCTCCACTGTGGAAGAAGTCCTGAATGGGACGATAACTTTTGTCTTTAGCCGTCTGGGTATAAGTTGAAGAGAAACCAAGACCTTTCTTTGTCTTGTTATCAGTAGGAATTACTAGCTGTCCCCATCCTTTTACGTCGTTACTGTTGATCACTTCGAGAGCATCTTTGTATGAGGAAATCGACGTCCCTGTCTCTGATTGATTCTCATTGCTAACCGAGAGTGCTTGAAACTGAGTTCCAACAAATTCCTCGGGTTCTAAACAGGACAATGATGATAAGTTGCTCACGATTAAGGCTTGCTCTCCACAGATTATGACTAGCTTGTCATTTTTGACGAACTTCAGCTTTTGGTGAAGTGTCGAAGTGACTGCCCCAGCTTTGTGTATCCAAGGTCTTCCTAATAAAGAGTTGTATGCTTCCCGGATGTCCATGACCTGGAAAATGACTTGGAAAGTGTAAGGACTGATAGTTATGGGAATATCAACTTCGCCGATAACTAGTTTTCTGGATCCTTCAAAGGCTTTGACAATGACCTCGCTTCCTCTTATCGGGGCTCCTTGAAATGATAGTTGCATCAGAGTAGATTTTGGCATAACATTCAGAGCTGATCTTGTGTCTACCAGTACGCTGGCTAAAGCATCGTCTTGGCAGTTGACTGTAATGTTAAGCGCCATATTGTGATTTTTACCTTCTTTTGGCAATTCTTCATCACTGAATCCTAACTTGTTGCAGGAAGTGATGTTGGAGATGATGCTGTCAAATTGCCTTATTGTCACATCTTGTTGTACGAAAGCTTTCTCTAAGACTTTCTGCAGAGCTTCCCTGTGAGCTTCGGAACTGAGCAAGAGAGATAACACAGAGATTCTTGATGGAGTTTGCAACAGTTGGTCTACAATGTTGTACTCGCTTTTCTGGATGAGCTTCAGCATCTCATCGTTGTTCTTTGCAAGGTCGGGATTACTGGATTGACCGACTGGTTGATTGGGAACTTCTGTTTGAGGTTCCTTTTCCTTGGTGGGTTCTCCAACTCCTCTGTTGAAGATCCGGCCACTCCGTGTTACTCGACTGATGTCAGCAATGTTTATGACGGAGGGTAATGGAGTTTCCTTTCCATTTTCTATTGTCGTTGCACCGTACTTGTAAGGGATAGCCTTAGCGGATTTGTACGGTATTGGTCCTTGTAGATATATGATCACAGGAGCCTTTTGATTTTTCTGACCATCGTAGCCGGCCTCAATTGGTTCGAGGTTGAGAATCTTTCTACTATCAAGAGGAACTCTTTATTCATGGAGTAGAGGGATTATGACGCATACATCTTTGACCATTTCGTGATTAGAGATTAAGACAACATTTTTGCTTTGATCAGGGAAATAGTCTGGTATCATGTCGATCGTCTCAGAACTGGAACATGATCGAATCTCTTTCCGGTCTAACTAATTTTGAAGAGCCGCTCATACGAGGTAGCATCCTTGGGTTTTCTCTGAACAAACTCTACAACGCTCCTAGTTGTGAAGTGGAACCCGGCCACGCTCGCTTTGTATGCAGTGCATCTTTACTAGATCTGTTTCCATCGAGCGTTCATCCCGACTTTGATATCTGGTAGGATCCCCGTCAGCCATACTGATCTGCTGTGTAGCTTCATCCAAGTAGATTGGAAGCCACCAGTGGTCCAACAAGTGTTGAAGTGTTCTTTGGACGAGTGCACACCCTTGATCGTTCTCTTGGTATTTTCCACAGTCTTGATAAACATGTGAAGCCAGAAAACCGAGCCTGGCTTGCTTAGCGTGTAATTCAACCAGACTGGTATTCATCAAGCGAATATCAAAGATCTGAATTATATTGACTTGATGGTTATTTTTATCACGATAATCTTGAATCCATCCGAGATCCATTTGACGTTGGAGGGCCTCTTGTACAAAAGAGCATCCCTGATTGCTTATTGAGCATATCGGACAAGAATTGTAATCGTGTCGTGGTAGATCATGATATTGACTTTGCCTTGAGTGCATTGCCACCAAGTTGACGTTCATCGCCAGAATGTTGTGGTTCTAAACAATGTTGGGATTTACGTGAGCCATATTGACTTCCTGGATTCGATGATCTTGAATCTATCTGAGATTCATTTGTTCTTGTAGAGCTGATTGCACTACAGAATATCCTTGATTATTCTTTGAGCAGATATTACACTGGTGATAATTGTGAGGTGGTACATGACCGTACTCGCTCAGTATATAATTCATCCTGACCAGATTGGTTCCTAATAGGAGTACATTGTAAATTTGATAACTGCAGCTAACCTCTTCCTCTATCAAATTTACTGCAGTCTTCTCATGTTGAGGCAACGGGTTCATCTAAACATTCAAATTAGTATCTTTGAAAGATAGGACCCAGTTTCTGACAAGCTTCTGTACATCAGACTTGAAGAAGAGACAGTTTTCAATGTTGTGCCCCGGTCCTCCTTGATGATAAGAGCAAGTTTGATCCGATTTGAACCAAAAAGGAAGATATTCCGGTACTGTAAGAGGAGACCTGGTTTGGACGTGCCCCTTGACCAGTAGCAATGGAAATAGTTCTACGTACAACATCGGTATAGGGTCAAACCCTGGTAGTCGTGTAGTATGATTGTTGTTATTGTATTGGGGATGAGCCTGCTAAAGAGGCTGTTATGTCCATTGCTAATATTGTTGTTGATTTGGTTGGCTCTGAGCAACCTGAGGTTGATACGTTCGAGCCGACGCAGGGTTGATAGTGGGAGTTACTGCTGCTACTGTTGATACCTTCGCCTTTGCTTTTCGAGAGAGATATTACCGATATCTTGTTTTTTTCTTTGGGAAAGTACTACCATATCTTTTGGTACTGCTTGATGGCTCTGCATCTTTGACTGGACGTCCTTCTCGGACTGCTTCTTCAAGGCGCACCCCCATGTTCACCATCTCAGTGAAGTCGCTGGGCGCACTGGCGACCATTCGGTCGTAATAGAATGAGCTTAAGGTTTTCTAAAAGATCTTTGTCATCTCTTTTTCCTCAAGTGGGGGACATATCTGGGCGGCAATTTCACGCCATCTCTGAGCATATTCCTTGAAAGTTTCCTTGTTCTTCTGCGACATTACTCTGAGTTGATCTTTGTCCGGTGCCATGTCCAGGTTATACTTATACTGTTGAACGAAAGCTGCCCTAAGATCTCTGAAAGTAACGATCTTGGTGCGGTTTAAACCCATGTACCATTTGAGTGCGGCATCGGTTAAACTGTCTTGGAAATAATGGATCAGTAGCTGTTGATTTTCTGTCTAAGTTAACATCTTTCGAGCGTACATCACCAAATGACTTTGAGGGCAAGAGTTGCCCTTGTATTTTTCAAAGTCAGGCACCTTGAATTTGTGCGGTATATTCACGTTAGGGACTAGACAAAGGTCTGCAGCGTCCTTTCCAAATAAATCATGACCGCGAATGGCATGCAGTTCCTTCTGCATCTCCAGGATTTCCTCCTGGAACTCATTTATTCTTTCGTACATGTTTTTGTTTCCACCAGAAATTACTTATGGAATTTGTCCTTCTGGGACAGTGTGTACCACTGGTTGTGGTATAGTCATTATGGCGGTGACTCTTGGTTCTTCTACGCCCCGAAGTTTGTAACCTTCAGGAGTTACTATCATCACTCTTACGTCTTTGCTTTCCCGAATTTTGTAATCTTCAGGCCCAGCGGTTCCTGCTGCAGTTTTTGGGTCTTCAGTGACTGATGGAATGTATCCTTTAGGGATAAAGTTGATAGGCATGCCCTAGGGGCGATCTTTAGGCATGTTGTACCGAGGATCATATGCCTCCACTACGGGCGTAGATGTGATCTCTGAAATCACAGTCCTTTGTTGTTGCCTCTGAGCTGTTTCCAGGGATTGCATGTCACTGTGAAGTTTTTTCAGATCTTCCTTCAGAGCGTCGATTTCTTCTCTTAGCTCACTGTTCTCTTCCTCCAGATCGTCCATTTTATTTTGTCGATTGGCCCGAGTATTGTACGAATCAGATAGTTTGACTCTAGAATCGTGACACATACATGAGATTCGAAGATAAGAATAACGCGTTATATAAGAATGATGAATGATATGCAAAGTTATATATATTTATTGTTTTCAAAAAGAAACTTCAACAATTAAATTGCAAATATCATACAGTAAAAGGGTGGAGACCCTATTTTATTGAATTTGAAAGATTGCGGAAATGGAAAACACAGTATTTTACAAAGTGTTGTAAAAGGAAATGTCTAAACTTATGGATCCTGAGTCCTCTCTGAAGAGATCTCAGATGCTGGTTCTGGTACTTTCCTTTTCTTTGACCGGGGCTCTTCAGCCATTGTCGGGTTGTCAGTCCTTTACCAAGTGAAAGAAGCGAGCAAATTTCTTCGGTCTTCTTGATTCTCCACAACATGTTGCTATAATATCTTAATTAGAGCACCCTTTTCTTTTAAAGTTGCTGAATTTTGGTACACTCTACATTAAGGATACGGTACTTGTTTTTCCAAGAGTTTTTCTCCCGTTGAACTTTGTTAAGAGATACTTGGAGTTTTTCCGTGTCAGACATGAAATAAAGGACAGATTCCTTTAACGGAAAAACATCTTGACGAGGGTAAGGCATCCTCAGCTTGAGAGCTCTAGTTTGCACCCAGTGGAGATAAGGTTCCACGGAGGTACAATTTGATCTTCCTAGAAACTCTCTTCCTTTCTTGTGAACATGCTGCCAGGCATGCATTATTTCTTTCTTTAGTGCCCTGTCATTTTCCCCTTCCTTGAAGAAAAGACCTTCCAGATGAGCATTATACGGGATATGCTTCATTGGGTATCCGAGTTAACGGCGAACTAAAATTGGATGATAGTTGATTCCTCATTTAGTTCCTATGAGGGGTACATTCGGGAAATTTCCACAATTGTCGATGATCTCTATCCCCTCATAAATCCTATCATACCAATCTATGTCAAAGTTGGTAAGAGACATGATCCTTTATGACCAACGTAGAGTATTCTTGTGATCCCAAAAAGCAGCAGACTTAGGTAAATGGGAAATTAACCATTTGTAAAGCAAGGGTACACAACATGTAATCATTCCTCTGATGTACAGATTTCTTAAGTGTACAGAGTGATAAGCATCTGCGAGCAGAGTTGGTACAGGGTTTCCAATAAGAAATATCTTAACAGCGTTGGTATCAATGAAGTTGTCTATGTTTGGAAAAAGGAATAACCCGTATGTGAGTAGGACAAAGATATATTTGAAAGCAGTAACATTCCCTATACTGGCGAAGTACAGGGCTTTCTCCACCAAAAACTTGACTGGTAAAACTTGGATTCCTCCTTTGGTGGTCATGTGAGTCCTGACTTTTGACTCGTCCAAACAAATGGCTCTTGCGATGACCCGATCCTTTGGATTTTCTTCCAGTCCAGAAAATGGAACTTGATCAATGATAGGTAAATCAGTCAGATGAGAGTATTCTTCTAATGTTGGTGCCAGTTGATAATCCGGGAATGTGAAGCAGTGATAAACTGGATCGTAGAACTGGATCAGTGGAGACATGATTCCTTCAACTACATGGACCCTTAACAGAGATAACATCCCTCTGTACTTAGCTCTGAAAGGGTTGGTGATCATCCTTGCCAACCCCCTTAAATCCTCTAGTTTTGGAGCCTTGAAGGTGTACTTGTGCGTCTTTCTTCTACCGAAATCCATAAAGCAATCTTTCTCTCTGATATTTGCAATCATTGTTTCAGTTTAATTTTGAAAAAAAGAGAGAGGAGAAAAGAGGATTTTTTTCTTTGTTTAAGAGTTTTTTAAATGAATGCATGAATACAACACACAAAAACATTGAAAAAACATGGGTTCAAGGGTTCAACGTCACGAGCATGGAGTCATGGCTCTACCCATCCCCAAAGGTTGTATTCTAGTCAATTTTTGTACCTGTAGAATAGATCCTAAGGTTCCCAAAACCATTGACCCCCTAGAGATAACAACAGCGAGCTGGTTCACCCGAGCGAGCTGTAGCATCTTAGGGTAATCTCATTTAAGTGTGGTATCGCGTATCAACTATTTCCGATAATCACCACACTACCAAGTGGTCATAAAGTTAATGCCTACTAAATCCTCAGGTTCACAGGCGCCACATTAGGAAAACTCTACTTTCAACAATGATCGTGATCAGCAGGCTGAATCCTACAGGTCCTCGCCTGATTTGGTGGTCTACCAGGTTCACTTATTTGGGATTCACTTCCTATAAGACCCCCTGTCTATGCCACCCCTTATCTTAGGTTTCTCTCAAACTTTCCAGATGCGACATCACTCACATTCCCATTGACAAAAAATAAACACGGATATCAAGTAGGAAAAGCGATATATATATATATATATATGTCATACCCCAAATTTTGACCACTAAGATTTCCCATCATTGTGAAAATCACCACCACAATATGGATGAACCATCATGTTTCATTAGTCTCCCCAAAGATGGGTGAGCATTCACTACTATAAAAAATTAGGGTTTCAAGCCTTCTCAGAGCTCTTAGACAAAGGATCAATCAAGGAATGACATGATCTTCATCTTGTCTAACCTCTCAAACATCCACAATGGATCAAGAGGACTCCCACTTTAAGGTTTAAGCACAAGGCTTCTCCCTTCTAGGTGGGCCAAGCCTTAAGATCGCCAGTGTCACCAAATTAGGGTTTTGTCGACCAGGGCCTCCAGATGGAAATTTTCCTCTGGGCATGAGCCAATGCTTCAAAGCGCAACCTATTATGCTCCAAGGATCATCATAAACCCAATCATCAAGTCAATTTAGCCTCAGGGGATGCATTCATCAAAAATCAGGAATTAGGGTTTCTTGACCTAATTCACCCCTAAGTGGACTTTTGGGACAAAACATAAGCCAAGGCCTCAAGACATGATTTGAGGTTCTCAAGCACATCACATTGATCCATTTGCAACAATGGATTGATCCAAGAAACTTGAGCAATAAATCTCAATTTCATCAGAGTCACAATTAGGGTTTCGTGAGAAAAGTCAACTGCATCTTTGACTTTTGACCAGGACATGCTCCCAAACCCTAGGACATGATTCAATACACCCTATAACACCTATGAAATCAATCCATCAAGTTTGATTTAGGTCAAGGACTTGATTTTATAGAGGATCGCATAGTTTGGAGTTCATCTGACAAAAAGTCAACTTTGACTTTTTGAGATTTTTCACAAAAATGGTTCTTTGACCCTAAAATGATGTTAATGTATGATAGGAATCATCATTCATCAAGAAAAATCAATAAAAGTGGGATAACTTGTAAAAGGGGTAACCATAAAAACTTAGAAAAATTTCTAAGTTATGGAACAAAGTGGCAAGGGTACCAACTTTGGAGGACCATAACTTCTAGACCACAAAGCCATTTTTCCCCAACCAAAGCTGGATTTGTAGATCTCATGGCCCTCTACAAAAGCTTCAAGTACACCTCATTCCAATTCATTATGGATTTTGAGTTATGGGATGATCAAAATCACAAAAAGTGAAAATGTCACTTTTTTCCAACACTTAGTGAAATTTTCACTAAGTCAGAATCTGCCTTCATTTTTTTCTAAATGTAGGGGCATTTTTCACTTGGATCCAAAAGGTATCAAAACCAATTATGGTCAAATAGTTGTTGTATCATATGAGGGCTTTCCAAAATGGCCAAGAACTCCATCAAATTCCACTTGAGCCATGAGATATGACAATGGCAATATGCCTTGCTGAAAACTGCCAAGTCTAGGCATAATTTTACACTTTTGCTCGATTTGGAAAAACCAGATAATTCCAAGCCTTGTCATCACTTTAGACACATCTGAGGATCAAATCTAAAGGGAACAAACACTGATCCATAGCATGCCAAACCTAAGATTGCCTAAAAGAGGGACAAAACTCCAATTTTGGATTGGAGCATTTAATGGATGCACCAAAGTGGCATGTGTAACACCCCCAATCTATACCCCCAATTAAATAAAGCAATAAAAGAAAATTCGAAATTTCATCAGAGTATATTTAAAAATTCACAGCATAGACCGAGGGGTCACATCAATTTGAAACAAACACAATTAACCTGCCCATAAAGATATGCAACACTCGCAGGTAGCAAATAAACAGAGGAACTTAGTTCCAACTACCCACAATTCATCTACAGAATAAAGCGAAAAATGTGTACTGAAATCTCATATATATATATATATATATATATATATATATATATATATATATATATATATATATATATATATATATATATCATAAAAAGTTTATCATACATCAAGTCATACATGCACAAGCCAAAAGATATATATACGTATACACATCAAACTACAAAACGATCCCCTTGACTACCCGGTGCCACATATCAAGCCGACCAACAAAAGAATGAAGTCCTAAGCTTCACAAAAAGACCTCCAGCAATCTAATCTGCAATGCCTCATAGAACATTATAAAACAGCAGAAGGGTGAGAAAAACAATCATAATATAATTGCATATAATTATATATAACACCAAAAATACACATATATACTGTTCTCACCACAACTCATACCAGTATTCAAACACAAGGCAACACATTGTATAATTCATATTTCCATCACCAAGGTATACCAACCATACACAATACAAGTATCACCAACACATATCCATATATGCGTTTATCAATTTTATCCACAATTCCACACATAAACAACCCATTAATGATTTATGCAAATGCAAGAGACCGACACAACGACTCTATGCATATGCACATGCGATACCGACTTCCAATGTTTCTCATCACTAGTTCACTCAGGAACTCTGCTGGAATCATCGCTCGTTACATCACTGTAACTCCCCGTCGGGCATACGATGTTCCCCGTCGCTCACACCCCACACGGGCACACGACGTTTATCGATCGCTCACACCCCACACGGGCAGACGACCCGATCGCTCACACCCCACACGGGCACACGATCGTCTATAATCATCTCTCACACCCCACACGGGCACACGACGTTATAGCGGATTCCCTCTGGAACCAAACCGTCACTCAGGACGTCACAACAATGCATATCATGATGCTTGGCATACAAGGACTCATGACATTCAAATGCACACATATATGCAACCATCTCTCTTAACATAAATCATGCTTTGCAATTCAAGCCCAAAACAATGCATTTATACCACACAACAGCACGCAAATCATACCATATCTATGTCAACAGCACATTGCATGATACACACCAATTACACACCATTATAACGACAAAAGTCGACAAAATGACACTATCCCAAATTTTCCGACATAATTAAATCGGCTAACCATCTCAAAATTATTATAATAAGAAAGTACAGTTCAATAGCTACTCAACGATACCAAGAATGTTAAAAACGGATAAACGGAACACAAGTTACGGACTAAACAAGAAAAGACATCGCGAAAAAACTACATTTTGCAATTTTCCTGACAATGCGCGTATTGCCCTGAGCCATACGCGTATTGCCCTGATTCCTCGCCCATTCCATACGCGTATTGCCCAAGGTCATATGCGTATGGACATAGACCATTTTTCCCCAAAATTCCCATTAAAATTCCAATACGCGTAGTGCCTTACACCATATGCGTATTGCCCTAACCGTTACACGTACCATACGCAAATGGACAGATGGCCGAGAAAATGAAGCTTCCATACGCGTATTGCCCTGTTTTCTTCAATGCCATACGCATATTGCCTTGACCAATACGCGTATTTCCTTGAGTGATACGCGTATGGGCAGTGGAAAATCTAGAAAATTCTGCAGAACTTTGTTCTGCGTTTTCCACCCCAACATCATCAAATTTTCACCTATACACTAGAAAAATTACCAATACAATGCCTAACAACATCTATCTAACATGTATCAACAATAATGGACCTGAAAACATAATTTTCGACACAATTTAATCGATTTCTATCAATTTTACATAATATGGGTTTTTATTATATATCTCCATTTCAATCCAATAACCACCAAAAACATACATACATAATCATACACAAGCATATAATAATCGATATTCGCACCCTTACCCGATTTTATCGTGTTTAAAAAAGTCGGGAGATTGATTTCTTGATTTCCAAGTTTTCTCTCTTTTTCTTCTCTTCTTCTCTTTTCATTCCCTTTTCCTCCTTCTCTTTTTCTTTCTCTCTATTTTTCTCTCTTTCTATTTTCTATTTTCTAACTTAAGGAAAAAATAAGATGAATTAACCAAAATACCCCCACACTCAAATATCTCGTAAACATTCCCAAAACCCGATAAAATATCACAACATTGAAAAATAACATATTTCCAAATAAAAGTCGAAAATAAAATAAAATAATAATGAAATAATCAAAACGACTCGATTAAATAAAAACTGACAAAACTGGGGCGTTACAACTCTCCTCCACTTAGAAATTTTCGTCCTCGAAAATATACCTGAGACGAACAACTCTGGATACGACTCCCGCATCCGACTCTCCAACTCCCAAGTCAAATTGCCCTCAGCAGCGCCTCCCCACGCCACTTTCACAAGTGCAATATCCTTGGCTCTCAACCGTTTCACTTCGCGATCCAAAATCCTAACTGGTAATGCCTCAACCGTAAGGTTCTCCCTTACCTCAACCTCATCCATCAGAATCACATGCGACGGATCTGAAGCATACTTCCGAAGCTGTGAAACATGGAACACATCGTGCAAATTCGACAGATTCAGCGGCAACGCCACCCTATAAGCCATAGCACCCACTCTCGCAGATATCTGGTAAGGACCAATAAACGGAGAAGTAAGTTTCTTCGATTTCAATGTATGACCCACACCCGTTACCAGCGTAACCCTAAAAAATACATGATCGCCCTCTTGGAACTCAAGATCTTTCTGCCTCCGATCATGATAACTCTTTTGCCTACTCTGAAAAGCCTTCATTTTCTCATGAATAAGCTTCACTTTCTCTGTAGTCTGTTGCACCAACTCTGGTCCAACCACCGAACTCTCACCAGATTCGTGCCAACACAACGGTGTTCGACACCTTCGTCCATATAGTGCTTCAAACGGTGCCATTCCAATACTCGAATGGAAACTATTATTATACGTGAATTCAATCAATGCAAGATAACTATCCCACGCACCACCTTGTTCAAGAACACAAGCTCTCAACAAATCATCCAACGACTGAATCGTTTTCTCCGTCTGACCATCTGTCTATGGATGATAAGCCGAACTCAATCTCAATTTAGAACCCAACGCCTTCTGTAAACTTTCCCAAAATCTCGAGGTAAACCTAGGATCTCGATCCGAAACAATACTCAACGGAACCCCATGCAATTTCACAATCACACTGATGTAAATCTCCGCCAACCTCTCCAAAGTAAAACTGATGTCAATCGGAATGAAATGAGCCGATTTAGTCAGCCTATTAACAACCACCCAAATAAGATTATGCCCTCACTGTGTATTCGGAAACCCTGTTACAAAATCCATGGAGATGCTGTCCCAATTCCACTCAGGAATATCCAACAGTTGCAACAAACCACTAGGCCTCAGATGTTCCACCTTTGATTTCTGACAAGTCAAACATGCATAAACAAACTGAGCCACATCTCTTTTTAATCCAGACCACCAGAAAATCTTCTTCAAATCTTGGTACATCTTATTCGCTCCCGGATGTATACTCAAATTACTCCGGCGTCCTTCCTCCAAAATCATCTTTTTCAACTCCGCATCATCAGGAATACAAATTCTACCTCGGAATCTCAAAACACCATTAATATCCACTTTAAAATCACTATTCGCATCTTTTTCTCCCACCAACATCAAATCCACAAATTTCACATCCAACTTCTGCTTCTCACTAACCGTCATCAGAAAATCAATAGTAATCGTTAGCATTCCAAGCCTCACGCTATCCGACGTCACTTCACATACCAAACTCAAATCTCTAAACGATTCCAAAAGTTCCCACTCTTTAACCATTAAAGCGGACATATGTAACGATTTCCAGCTCAATGCGTCGGCTACCACATTAGCTTTACCAGGATGGTAATTCAAGCCAAAGTCGTAGTCCTTCAAAAATTCCAACCATCTACGTTGCCTCGTATTTAGCTCTTTCTGATCAAATAAATATTTCAAACTTTTTTGATTACTAAAGACTTCAAACCTTGCATCGTAGAGGTAATGCCTCTAAATCTTCAACACAAAAACCACAGCTGCTAATTCAAGATCATGAGTAGGATAATTTTTCTCATGCACTCTCAACTGCCTTGAAGCATAAGCCACCACCTTACCTTCTTGCATCAGAACACCACCTAGACCAATCAAAGACGCATCACAATACACCACAAATGGTTCATTAGGATTCGGCAAAATCAAAATCGGAGCTGTCGTCAATCTTCTCTTCAGCTCATTAAAACTTTCCTCGCACCGAATATCCCAAATGAACGCTTGCCCCTTACAAGTCAACTGGGTCAAAGGAAGTGCTAGCTTAGAAAAACCTTTAATGAACCTTCGATAATATCCGGCCAAACCCAAAAAGCTTCGAATTTCAGTAACAGATCTTGGAGCCTCCCATTGTAGAACTGCTTCTACTTTAGATGGATCCACAGAAATACCATTACCTGAAATCACGTGCCCAAGAAAACTCACCTCCGACAACCAGAACTCACACTTGGACAATTTGGCAAAAAGCTTCCTTTCTTTCAACACCTATAAAACAATACGCAAATGCTCCGCGTGCTCCTCCCGAGACTTAGAATAAATCAAAATGTCATCAATAAACACAACAACAAATCGATCCAAATGCTCATGGAAAATACGATTCATGTACTCCATAAACACACCTGGCGCATTAGAGACCCCGAACGGCATCACAGAATATTCATAATGACCGTATCGTGTCCTAAAAGCCGTCTTCTGAATATCTTCCTCTTTCACCCTAATCTAATGATACCCTGACCTCAAGTCAATCTTACTAAATACACACGCACCAACCAACTGATCCATCAGATCATCAATTCTTGGAAGAGGATACTTATTCTTAATCGTCACCTTATTCAACTAGCGATAATCAATACACAATCGCATACTTCCATCTTTCTTTTTCACCAATAGAACTGGAGCACCCCAAGGAGAAATGCTTGGTCTTACAAACCTCTTTTCCAACAATTCATTCAACTGTTTCTTTAACTCAGCCAACTCAGATGCCGACATACGATAAGGTGCCATAGAAACAGGTCTAGTACCAGGAACTAGATCTATAGAAAACTCCACCTCTCTCTCTGGCGGCAAATCTGAAATATCCTCAAGAAACACTTCCGGAAATTCACACACAACAAGAAACACATCAAGTGAAACTTGACTATCCCCAGTCAAAGATGCAAACAACCCAAATAACTGAGCTTCATCCGCCAAAAGTCTCTTTAACTCTTTGGTAGATAAGAAACTCGAGTCTTCGTCTTCCTCAAGAGAAGGAAACCTTACCAGCTTATGATAACAATCAATATGAACCCTATTGAACTGCAACCAATTCATTCCCAGAACCACATCTAAACCCTCCAACGGCAGACACACCAAATCCATCTCAAAGTCTTTACCATAAATGGTCAAAGGACAACTTAGACAAACCAAAGAAGTAGTTACTAACCCCATTGCTGGAGTATCAATAACCATTTCACCACCCATCAAAGACAACACAAGATTCAAACGCTTCGCGCACTCAGACGAAATAAACGAATGAGTCGCTCCAGTATCAATAATAGCAACTAAAGGAGTATTATTAATAAAACAAGTACCTCTAATCAGACGATCTGCACTTGAAGTCTGAGTTCCTGCCAAGGCAAACACTTTCCCACTGGCTGGAGCTTGCTTTGGTTTCGGACACTTCGTACTAATATGACCAGGTTCACCACAGTTGTAACATTTCACCACATTTTTCCTGGCACAATCAGCTGCAACATGTCCTAAACCTCCACAATTAGTACACTTCCTCATATCTTTCCTGCACTCAAACTGACGATGCCCCAACTCACCACATTTATAACATCTCAGAGGACTAGACATTCCTCCTCCACTTGACCTTTTCTCAAAATTTCCCCTTTGTTTACCCTTGTAAGTGTTTTTAATTGGCAGCAATTTTTGGTAAAACATACCTGTCAAGGCTGATGTCACGACATGCTTGGGTAGCCTCTCTGCAGGTATGAAGTACTGCCTGTAAGCAGCTTTCATCAGGATGTCAAAATTGATGTCGTGACATGTTTGTTTCTGATCAGCTCGTTGGGCCTTGGATTGTGTACGCGCGCTTTGGGTTTTGCAGTGTGTTTCTGTTGAGATTTTTTAGGCGCTTTTATTTTGGAAGATTCTCCTAATCGTGTGATTTGCTATTTCCAGAAAGTATTCATTTGTTTCTATTTTCTCTCCTTGATTGTTGGTAATTAACCTAATTAGGTTAAAAGCTTCTGGGGAGCTGCTGCTGCTGTGGGATCTATAAATAAACAGCTGCTATCATTTGTTTGGGTCACGGTTTTTAAGAGTTTGAAGTGTGGTCATAGTTTTCTTGTGAACCAAAGCAATTATTGTTTTGATGATTGTTTTGGAATAGGTTTATTGAGTTGTAAGTTTTTACTCTTAAGCTTTTAAGCAAAGAGTATCATTGTGCTTGATTGAAGCTTTTAAGCAAAATCAAGATTGTGTCCTTGAAGAGTGTTCTTCTGTCTCGTTTATTTGTGTCTGTTATTATCACTGCTGTGATTGAGGGGGAGTTTGTAATTGCATTGGGTAGGGATTAAGTGAAGGTTGTAAACTGTGTGGTTTGATCCTGAATTGATACTACTAATAGTGGATTTCCTCCCTGGCTTGGTAGCCCCCAGACGTAGGTGTGTTTTGCACCGAACTGGGTTAACAATTACTTGTGTCTTTTATAATTGTTTGCGTTATTTATTTTGTTCGTTCTCAAAACCAAAACAGATATTAGTGTCGTAACATTGTATTCGACATCTCGTATCTGACACCAGAATTTTCAATTGGCATCAGAGCAGGCACCCTGCCTGTTACTCTGGGTGAGATCTAGGGACATTATATTCTGGTATTATGGAAGGAGGAGGGTTTGTGAACAGACCACCTGTTCTGGATGGTTCTAATTATGACTACTGGAAACCTCGTATGATAGCCTTCTTGAAATCCTTGGATAGCAAGGCATGGAGAGCAGCAAACAAAGGATGGGAACATCCTGTCACTGTTGGAAAGGATGGAAAGACAATTCCTAAACCTGAGGAAGAATGGAGCAAAGAGGAGGATGAGTTGGCTCTTGGCAACTCTAAAGCTTTAAACGCCTTGTTTAATGGGATTGATAGAAATATATTCAGACTGGTGCATCACTGTGAATTAGCCAAAGATGTTTGGGATACTCTCAGAACCACCCATGAAGGTACATCCAAGGTGAAGATGTCAAGGCTCCAGCTGCTTACTACCAAGTTTGAGAATCTGAGGATGAAAGAGGATGAGAGTATTCATGACTTTCACATGAATATTCTTGAGATTGCCAACACGTCAGGAGCATTAGGAGAAAAAATGTCTGATGAAAAACTGGTGAGGAAAATTCTCAGATCCTTGCCCAAGAGGTTTGCCATGAAAGTCACTGCTATAGAAGAGGCTCAGGATATCAGCAATATGAAAGTTGAAGAACTCATTGGCTCTCTTCAAACCTTTGAGATGGGAATAAATGACAACTCTGAAAAGAAGAACAAAGGTATAGCTCTTGTGTCTAATACTGAAGAAGAGGCAGAAGAAAATGATATTAGTAATGAAGAGAACTTATCAGATGCCTTGGCTATGCTTGGAAGACAATTCAACAAAATTATGAAAAGAATGGATCAGAAGTCAAGGTCAAATGTCAGGAACAATTCTTCTGACATTAGCAGGTCCTATGATTCCAATAGGAAAACAAAACCTGAAGAAAAGTCTAACCAAGGCAAAGGGATTCAGTGTCATGGATGCGAAGGGTATGGGCATATTAGGGCTGAGTGTCCTACTTATCTCAAGAAGCAAAAGAAAGGGTTAACTGTTACATGGTCTGATGAAGATTCTGAGAGTGACTTTGATGATGAATCTGCCAAACTTGTCACTGCACTAACTGGTGTTTGTACTTCAGATGGAGACTCAAGTGAAGATGAGTTAACTTTTGAAGAGCTTGCAGCATCCTACAAAAAGCTATGTATCAGAAGTGCAGAAGTTTGTCAACAAGGGGAAAAGCAGAAGAAACTTATAATCAAGCTGGAAGCTGAGAATAAAGAACATCTTGGAACAATATCTCAGTTAAACAATAAAGTCACCTTGCTGAATTCAAAACTTGATCAGATGACCAAGTCTATCAGAATGTTGAACAGTGGAACTGACACACTAGATGAGATTCTTCAGACTGGACAGAGTGCAGGAGATATGTCTGGTATAGGATTTGCAGGAACAAAGAAATCGTCTTCAGGAAACAGTCAACCAGAACCTGAATCTAGTATGATGAATCAGATGTCAAAACCTATGTTTCAACATCATGATAAGGGTAAAATGAATCACACAAGAAAGAAATTCCAAAGATGGAGATGTCATTATTGTGGTAGATATGGGCACATAAAGCCATTCTGCTTTAGACTGTATGGATACCCTGATCAAACTCCATATTTCAGACCTAAACAGAATCAGCTCATTAAGAAGCAGCAATGGAGTCCCAAAGTTGTTGCCTTAATAGCTCATACGTCCCTCAGAGTATCAGCCAAAGAAGATTGGTACTTTGACAGTGGGTGTTCAAAGCATATGACTGGAATCAAAAATCTGTTAGTTGATGTCAAACCTCATGCTACCAGGTATGTGACTTTTGGTGATGGAGCCAAAGGTGAAATCAAAGGTGTTGGAAAACTGGAGTGTTCAGGAGTTCCAAATCTGGATGGTGTTCTACTGGTAAAAGGATTGACTGCCAATCTCATCAGCATCAGTCAACTCTGTGATCAAGGTTATCATGTCAACTTTACAAAATCTGAATGTATGGTCACAAATGAAGAAAAAGAAGTGATTATGAGGGGTGTCACGTCTAAGGATAACTGTTATTTGTGGATATCTCATGAACCTAGTTACTCATCATTTTGTTCTGAAACCAAAGAAAATGAAGTAAAGCTATGGCATCAAAAACTTGGTCATCTTCATTTAAGGGGTATGAAAAGGATTATCTCTATGGAAGCTGTAAGAGGGATTCCAAAACTACAGATTAATGAAGAAAGAGTGTGTGGTGAATGTCAGGTTGGCAAACAAACCAAGATGTCACATCCAAAGATTAAACATCTTACCACATCTAAAGTTTTGGAATTGTTACACATGGATTTAATGGGACCTATGCAAGTGGAAAGTCTTGGTGGGAAGAAATATGCCTATGTGGTTGTTGATGATTATTCTAGATATACCTGGATAAATTTCATCAGAGAGAAATCAGATGTTTTTGATGTCTTCAAAGACCTCTGTCAAAAGGTTCAAAGAGAGAAGGAAGGCTGTGTTGTTAGAATTAGAAGTGATCATGGAAAAGAGTTTGAAAATCAAAGATTTGCAGAGTTCTGTTCATCTGAAGGAATCAGTCATGAATTTTCATCTCCCATTACTCCTCAACAAAATGGGGTTGTGGAAAGAAAAAACAGGACACTTCAAGAATCAGCCAGAGCTATGATTCATGCCAAGAAACTCCCTATCCACTTCTGGGCTGAAGCTATGAATACTGCTTGCTATGTTCATAATAGAGTGACCTTGAGAAAGGGAACCTCCACTACCTTGTATGAAATCTGGAAAGGAAGAAAACCAACTGTCAAATATTTTCATGTGTTTGGTAGTAAGTGTTACATACTAACAGATCGTGAACAAAGAAGGAAGATGGACCCCAAAAGTGATGAAGGAATCTTTTTAGGTTACTCTACAAACAGCAGAGCCTATAGGGTTTTCAACTCTAGAACAAGAACGATGATGGAATCAATAAATGTGGTGGTTGATGATTTGCATGAGGAAGCAAATGTCACAGATGATGTCAGAACATTCTTGGATATTCCTGCTGGTACATCAAATAAAGAAGTTGACTCCAATCCTACTACCACAGAATCTGAGGGTGAACCTATCAACAAGGGACCCTCCACCAGAATGCAGAAAGATCATCCTAAAGAACTTATCATAGGAGATCTCAACAGTGGAGTGACTACAAGATCAAGAGAACTCATCTCAAGCTCTTGCTTTGTGTCAAGAATTGAACCTAAAAATATCAAAGAAGCTCTGACTGATGAGTTTTGGATTAATGCAATGCAAGAGGAATTAAGTCAGTTTAAAAGGAATGAGGTGTGGGAGCTTGTTCCAAGACCTGAAGGGACAAATGTTATTGGTACAAAGTGGGTGTACAAGAACAAGTCAGATGAGCAGGGAGTTGTAACCAGGAATAAAGCAAGGCTTGTAGCACAAGGATACACTCAAGTTGAAGGGGTTGATTTTGATGAGACATTTGCCCCTGTTGCTAGACTTGAATCCATCAGATTGCTATTAGGAGTGGCTTGCATTCTAAAATTCAAGCTGTTCCAGATGGATGTGAAAAGTGCCTTTTTGAATGGCTATTTGCATGAGGAAGTTTATGTAGAGCAGCCTAAAGGCTTCATTGACCCAACCTTTCCAGACCATGTGTACAAATTAAAAAGGGCTCTTTATGGACTGAAACAAGCTCCTAGAGCTTGGTATGAGAGATTGACAGAGTTCCTCATTAATAATGGATACAGAAAAGGAGGGTTAGATAAGACTCTTTTTGTTAAAGATGAAGGAGGAAAAATCATGATTGCTCAGATTTATGTGGATGATATAGTGTTTGGTGGAATGTCAGATAGGATGGTGAAACACTTTGTTCAACAAATGCAGTCTGAATTTGAAATGAGTCTTGTTGGAGAACTGACTTATTTTCTTGGGTTACAAGTAAAACAGATGGAAGATTCAATCTTCCTCAGTCAAAGTAAGTACGCAAGAAACATAGTCAAAAAATTTGGAATGGAGAATGCAAGCCATAAAAGAACACCTGCACCTACTCATTTGAAATTATCTAAAGATGAAAAGGGGATTAATGTTGATCAAAGTCTATATAGAAGTATGATAGGTAGCTTACTGTATCTCACAGCTAGCAGGCCTGATATTGCTTTTGCAGTTGGAGTGTGTGCCAGATATCAAGCAGATCCCAAAGTTAGTCACATAAATCAAGTCAAGAGGATTCTCAAATATGTGAATGGAACTTGTGACTTTGGTATGCTGTACTCTCATGGGTGTAATCCTATTTTATCTGGATATTGTGATGCTGATTGGGCTGGAAGTGCTGATGATAGAAAGAGCACATCAGGAGGATGCTTCTTCTTAGGAAACAATCTCATTTCATGGTTCAGCAAAAAGCAAAATTGTGTCTCCTTATCCACGGCAGAGGCTGAATACATTGCAGCTGGAAGTAGTTGTTCACAGCTAGTATGGATGAAACAAATGCTAACAGAGTATAATGTCACACAAGATGTCATGACACTATATTGTGACAACCTAAGTGCTATCAATATCTCCAAGAATCCTATCCAGCACAGCCGTACCAAGCATATAGACATTAGGCATCATTTCATTAGGGATCTTGTGGAAGACAAAGTAATTACCTTGGAGCATGTTGCCACTGAGATGCAGCTGGCTGACATTTTTACAAAGGCTTTGGATGCAAGTCAATTTGAGAACCTAAGGGGTAAGTTAGGAATTTGTCTTTATGAAGGCTTATAGCAATTAATCACATGTGGAAACATTGTCCGGCACATCTTAGTTTTCCAAGAATTTGTACCATCAAAATATATAAATCCTTTCCCCCCTCTTTTGCATCATTATCAAACGCTCTCCATTCCCACTCATACATGCCATACTGTTTATCTTCTTCTTTCCAAACATTCTGTCACTGCCAACCCTCATTTCAGATTTTCGTCTATCACTTTGCCTGTGAATAACATGTCTCACCAACAAGCTTCGTCCCCCTCTAAGCCGGTGTCTCCTAAGACTGTTTCGTCTTCTGATTCTAGGGCACAAGATATGGATCATTCTCCCAAGGATGTGGTTGATGCTGTCCCGTTAAATATGGTGCTTGCTGATGTGCCTCATGTTCAAAGGCATAGAACTCAACATGCAAGAAGACCTAAAGAAAGTCCTTCAGGTAACATTCCCACATCGTCTTCTGTTGATCTTTCTGCTATGGCAAGGGAAGGATCTGAGTATGTTCATAAGACTGTTGATAGCATCGTTACTCGTATCATTAATGAAGATCATGCTGTGGCTGGGATTTCTATCCCTTTGAGGCAACTTTCAGCCCCTCAAACTAGTCAGAAGCATCAAAAAGATGGTGATATAAATCTAGAAGATATTCAAGATGTTGCATGTGATGTTAAGACCTCTGTTGCTGAAGATACCTTTGAAAGTGTGAAGGATGCTGGGAGTAAACCCTCTAAAACCAAAGATGTCATGGCTGATGATGTTGTGGATCTTGATGAGATTGATGACAACGCTCTCCTTGCCAGCATAGCTAATAGACTTGTTACTAGGAAAGGAAACAAGGGTGCTAAGCAAAGTTCTCCCAAGCACAAGAATGTAGCTAGTCCAAGTCCTTCCAAGCGCAACATCAAGAAGGTTGGTTCTGGTCCCCCCAAGGGTTGGAGCAAAGTGGTTGTCAAGAAGAGAAAGATTAGAGTCTCTTCTGATTCTGAAGATGATGTTGAAAGTGATGTTCCTGACATCCGTCTCAAAAAGAAATCCTCTGCTAGCAAACTGGCTACCAGAATACCTGATGCTCCTCTAGATAATATCTCTTTTCATTCTGCTGAGAGTGTTAACAAATGGAAATATGTGTATCAGCGGAGGTTGGCGTTAGAAAGAGAGCTGGGTGAAAATGCTATGGAGTGTAAGGAAGTAATGGATTTAATCTACTTTGCTGGCCTGTTAAAGACTGTGACTCGCTTCTCAAAGTGCTACGAGACACTGGTTAAAGAGTTTATTGTTAATCTTTCTGAAAATTGTGCTGATGGTAAATCTAAGGAGTTCAGAAAAGTGTTTGTTAGAGGAAGATGTGTCAATTTCTCCCCTGATGTGATAAATTTTTACCTAGGAAGGACTGGTGAGCCTCAACCTGAGTTGGAGGTGTCTGATAATCAAGTCTGCACGACCATTACAGCGAATCAAGTCAAGAAATGGCCTCTAAAGGGAAAATTATCTGCTAGCTTACTAAGTGTCAAGTATGCGATGCTGCACAGAATTGGAGCTGCTAATTGGGTTCCCACTAACCACACATCTACCATTGCTACTGGTCTGGGCAGATTCATTTTTGCTGTTGGAACCAAGGCAAAATTTGATTATGGGACGTACATCTTTGAACAGACATTGAAGCATGCAGGTACGATGGCTGTGAAGCTTCCCATAGCTTTTCCCTCTGTCATTTGTGGCATTATCCTTAAACAATATCCTGGAATTTTAACTGAGTCAGACACTGCCTGCAAAAGAGAAAGTGTCTTGTCTTTTCATTACAAGCTGGTGGAGAGGCTGAAGATGAATCTGGGTCTGGTGAAGAAGCTGAAGATGTTTCTGGCTCTGATGAAGATTAAGTTTTTTTTGCCATATGTTTCCATATTGGTTCTTGTGGAAGTTCTTTTGGTTTGATGTGCTTCTGCACCTTGTGTTAGTTTCTTTTTGGTTATTTGGCTTTTTGGTTGTAAAGACTATGTGTTTTTTTTTGGTTTGGCTCTCTTTATGGCTAAAAAGGGGGAGCACTGGATATTTCTGTTTCTCTTAACTTTGGAAGTTGCTATTTCTGATGCTATGCTGCTTACTTCCTTGGATCTGCTGTTTCTTTTTCTGCTGCTGCTATTTCTGATTGTTGTTCGATTATTATGTTTTAGCCAAAAAATTTCGCCAAAGGGGGAGTTTGTAAGTGTTTTTAATTGGCAGCAATTTTTGGTAAAACATACCTGTCAAGGCTGATGTCACGACATGCTTGGGTAGCCTCTCTGCAGGTATGAAGTACTGCCTGTAAGCAGCTTTCATCAGGATGTCAAAATTGATGTCGTGACATGTTTGTTTCTGATCAGCTCGTTGGGCCTTGGATTGTGTACGCGCGCTTTGGGTTTTGCAGTGTGTTTCTGTTGAGATTTTTTAGGCGCTTTTATTTTGGAAGATTCTCCTAATCGTGTGATTTGCTATTTCCAGAAAGTATTCATTTGTTTCTATTTTCTCTCCTTGATTGTTGGTAATTAACCTAATTAGGTTAAAAGCTTCTGGGGAGCTGCTGCTGCTGTGGGATCTATAAATAAACAGCTGCTATCATTTGTTTGGGTCACGGTTTTTAAGAGTTTGAAGTGTGGTCATAGTTTTCTTGTGAACCAAAGCAATTATTGTTTTGATGATTGTTTTGGAATAGGTTTATTGAGTTGTAAGTTTTTACTCTTAAGCTTTTAAGCAAAGAGTATCATTGTGCTTGATTGAAGCTTTTAAGCAAAATCAAGATTGTGTCCTTGAAGAGTGTTCTTCTGTCTCGTTTATTTGTGTCTGTTATTATCACTGCTGTGATTGAGGGGGAGTTTGTAATTGCATTGGGTAGGGATTAAGTGAAGGTTGTAAACTGTGTGGTTTGATCCTGAATTGATACTACTAATAGTGGAGTTCCTCCCTGGCTTGGTAGCCCCCAGACGTAGGTGTGTTTTGCACCGAACTGGGTTAACAATTACTTGTGTCTTTTATAATTGTTTGCGTTATTTATTTTGTTCGTTCTCAAAACCAAAACAGATATTAGTGTCGTAACATTGTATTCGACATCTCGTATCTGACACCAGAATTTTCAACCCTTATCAGCTGGTGTTGCATAAGGACCACCACGGAACTGTTGCTTCCCTTTCCTCTCGCTCACACTCTTATAGTGAGTAGAACGAGCCTTACTATCCTCCTCATAAATCCTACAACAATCCACCAAATCAGAAAACCTCTGAATCCTTTGATAACCAATTGCCTGCTTTATCTCAGGACGCAATCCGTTCTCAAACTTTACACACTTAGAAAATTCCGCGGTCGCTTCAGCATAATGAGGATAAAACTGCACAAGCTCCACAAACTTAGCAATATAATCAACAACAGACATATTACCTTATTTCAGTTCCAAGAAATCGATTTCCTTCTTTCCTCCTACATCTTCAGGAAAATACCTCCTCAGTAACTCAATGCTAAACACAGCCCAAGTGATCTCCTCCTCTGCAGCTTCCAACACATGACGTGTACTAACCCACCAATCATCAGCTTCTTCCAATAACATGTGAGTACCCAGTCTCACCTTCTGATCCTCAGCACAATCCATCACTCAGAAAATCCTTTCAATCTCTTTCAGCCAAATCTGAGCACCATCAGGATCATATCTTCCTTTGAAGATAGGCGATTTGTTCTTCCTGAACTCATCATTACCTGCAGCATTAGGTGCACCCTGCACAGCCCGAGCCATAGCTTGCATAGCAGCAGCCAAAGCAACATCATTCCTACCAGCCATATTCTGTTCATTTCCAATAACAGCAACTATGGTTAAACAAACAGCTCATCCAAACACCAAGACCGACAAAGACTGACACAACTGACACGGACTGGCTCTGATACCACTTAATGTGACACCCCCAATCTATACCACCAATTAAATAAAGCAGTAAAAGAAAATTCAAAATTTCATCAGAGTATATTTAAAAATTCACAGCATAGACTGAGGGGTCCCATCAATTTGAAACAAACACAATTAACCTGCCCATAAAGATATGCAACACTCGCAGGTAGCAAATAAACAGAGGAACTTAGTTCCTACTACCCACAATTCATCTACAGAATAAAGCGGAAAATCTGTACTGAAATCTCATATATATATATATATCATAAAAATTCACAGCATAGACTGAGGGGTCCCATCAATTTGAAACAAACACAATTAACCTGCCCATAAAGATATGCAACACTCGCAGGTAGCAAATAAACAGAGGAACTTAGTTCCTACTACCCACAATTCATCTACAGAATAAAGCGGAAAATCTGTACTGAAATCTCATATATATATATATATATATATATATATATATATATATATATCATAAAAAGTTTATCATACATCAAGTCATACATGCACAAGCCAAAAGATATATATACGTATATACAGCAGCCAAAGCAGCGTCATTCCTACCAGCCATATTCTGTTCATTTCCAATAACAGCAACTATGGTTAAACAAACAACTCCTCCAAACACCAAGACCGACAAGGACTGACACAACTGACACGGACTGACTCTGATACCACTTAATGTGACACCCCCAATCTATACCCCAATTAAATAAAGCAGTAAAAGAAAATTCGAAATTTCATCAGAGTATATTTAAAAATTCACAGCATAGACCGAGGGGTCCCATCAATTTGAAACAAACACAATTAACCTGCCCATAAAGATATGCAACACTCGCAGGTAGCAAATAAACAGAGGAACTTAGTTCCTACTACCCACAATTCATCTACAGAATAAAGCGGAAAATCTGTACTGAAATCTCATATATATATATATATATATATATATATATATATATATATATATATCATAAAAAGTTTATCATACATCAAGTCATACATGCACAAGCCAGAAGATATATATACGTATATATATATATATGTATATATATATATATATATATATATATATATATATGTGTATATATATATATATATATATATATATATATATATATATCATAAAAAGTTTATCATACATCAAGTCATACATGCACAAGCCAAAAGATATATATACGTATACACATCAAACTACAAAACGATCCCCCTGACTACCCGGTGCCACATATCAAGCCGACCGACAAAAGAATGAAGTCCTAAGCTTCACAAAAAGACCTCCAGCAATCTAATCTGCAATGCCTCGTAGAGCATTATAAAACAGCAGATGGGTGAGAAAAACAATCATAATATAATTGCATACAATTATATATAACACCAAAAATACACATATATACTGTTCTCACCACAACTCATACCAGTATTCAAACACAAGGCAACACATTGTATAATTCATATTTCCATCACCAAGGTATACCAACCATACACAATACAAGTATCACCAACACATATCCATATATCCATTTATCAATTTTATCCACAATTCCACACATAAACAACCCATTAATGATTTATGCAAATGCAAGAGACCGACACAACGACTCTATGCATATGCACATGCGATACCGACTTTCAATGTTTCTTATCACTAAATCACTCAGGAACTTTGCTGGAATCATCGCTCGTTACATCACTGTAACTCCACGTCGGGCATACGATGTTCCCCGTCGCTCACACCCCACACGGGCACACGACGTTTATAGATCGTTCACACCCCACACGGGCACACGACCCGATCGCTCACACCCCACACGGGCACACGATCGTCTATAATCATCGCTCACGCCCCACACAGGCACACGACGTTATAGCGGATTCCCTCTGGAACCAAACCGTCATTCAGGACGTCACAACAATGCATATCATGATGCTTGGCATACAAGGACTCATGACATTCAAATGCACACATATATGCAACCATCTCTCTTAACATAAATCATGCTTTGCTATTCAAGCCCATAACAATGCATTTATACCACACAACAGCACGCAAATCATACCATATCCATGTCAACAACACATTGCATGATACACACCAATTACACACCATTATAACGACAAAAGTCGACAAAATGACACTATCCCAAATTTTCCAACATAATTAAATCGGCTAACCATCTCAAAATTATTATAATAAGAAAGTACAGTTCAATAGCTACTCAATGATACCAAGAATGTTAAAAACGGATAAACGGAACACAAGTTACGGACTAAACAAGAAAAGACATCGCGAAAAAACTACATTTTGCAATTTTCCTGACAATACGCGTATTGCCCTGAGCCATATGCGTATTGCCCTGATTCCTTGCCCATTCATATTGCCCAAGGTCATACGCGTATGGGCAGAGACCATTTTCCCCCAAAATTCCCATTAAAATTCCAATACGCGTAGTGCCTTACACCATACGCGTATTGCCCTAACCGTTACGCGTACCATACGCAAATGGACAGATGGCCGAGAAAATGAAGCTTCCATACGCGTATTGCCCAGTTTTCTTCAATGCCATACGCGTATTGCCTTGACCAATACGTGTATTGCCTTGAGTGATACGCGTATGGGCAGTGGAAAATCCAGAAAATTCTGCAGAACTTTGTTCTGCGTTTTCCACCCCAACATCATCAAATTTTCACCTATACATCAGAAAAATTTACCAATACAATGCCTAACAACATGTATCTAACATGTATCAACAATAATGGACCTGAAAACATAATTTTCGACACAATTTAATCGATTTCTATCAATTTTACATAATATGGGTTTTTACTATATATCTCCATTTCAATCCAATAACCACCAATAACATACATACATAATCATACACAAGCATATAATAATCGAGTTTCGCACCCTTACCCGATTTAATCGTGTTTAGAAAAGTCGGGAGATTGATTTCTTGATTTCCAAGTTTTCTCTCTTTTTCTTCTCTTCTTCTCTTTTCTTTCCCTTTTCCTTCTTCTCTTTTTCTTTCTCTCTATTTTTCTCTCTTTCTATTTTTTATTTTCTAACTTAAGGAAAAAATAAGATGAATTGACCAAAATACCCCCACACTCAAATATCTCGCAAACGTTCCCAAAACCCGATAAAATATCACAACATTGAAAAATAACATATTTCCAAATAAAAGTCGAAAATAAAATAAAATAATAATAAAATAATCAAAACGACTCGATTAAATAAAAACTGACAAAACTGGGGCGTTACAGCATGGACTGAGCCCTTCCGAACTGAATTCAATCAAGACTTATCCAAGACCAAGGGAACCAGCAGTCTGTGCCCTAACCTCTAGTCAATGGATAGAGGAGACTTGGATTCTCATTGCTCAACATTGGCCAAACCTATGCAGCAGTTGCCATTCACTATTCCTTGCAAAAAAAACTTGCTCTACTATAAATAGAGCTCAATTGTGTTCAGTTTGAGTACACCAAAGCCATCAAACAGATGTTTTCCTCAAAATCTCTTCTTTCACTCCAAATTTGCCTTCCAAAGCAAGTCACTGTCGGGTTTTGAGTTTGAGAGCTATTCCAACCAAACCAATCACACACACACACCTCATAAACATCATATAGGAGTGATCCAAACACTTAAACAACATCTGGAACACTGATTTCTCAGAATCACCAGCCAGCTGCTCAAGGTTTTAACCAAGTTGCAGTTGAGATACCATCTTCAATTCCAGATCATTTCCATCCATTCCAAGCACCCAGACACACTCCATAGCACCTAGGGAAGCTGTCCATAACCTTGGAACCAAGCTGTAACACCTCTAACACAAAACATGATCACCAGCTGCAAGAGGTAAGCATGAGCTCTTCTAACTCTATAATCCATGCAATTTTTGCTGCACAATAATTTGGTCATATGTTCATAATCATGCATGGAATGTTTTCCCTCAATCAATTACATTGTTTGAATCGTGTGTGAAATATCTGAACCTTCATGCAGAAATTAGGGTTCTTAAGGTTTCTCTTTGATTTCTTATTCCATGTTTAAAATAAATGAAATTAAAGACCATAAACATGATCGTGAGGTTAAAACGAGTAGATTGATATGTAGATTGCATGATATCATCAAGTATTCAGTGAGATTGGATGGAAAACGTAAATCTGCAGAAACAGAGAGTGGCGCGTGTTCTTGCCCTTGTTCTTGGCGCCATTTTTTAAAATTCAAATATTTGAATTTTGTGATTTTATTTAATTGGTTCAAAAATTAATTTCTCTCTGAGTATAAATAATTTTGAGTTGATTCTTTTTTTAATAATTCACAAAAATGTTAAAATATTTTATCTTCCCAAAAATATTATTTATTTCATATACTTGATATTTTTGTAAAGAATTAATATTTTAATTGTTTTTGACATTTAAAATATTAATTCCTTCTTGATTTTTTCAAATTTTAGTAATTTTCAATCATTTTGTGGATCAAAACCTAATTTTTGAAATATTAATCCAAGATCACAATTTGTTTTCCACATGTTAAACAATTTTGGTCATTTTAATTGAATTTTTTATTCAATTAAAATACACTTTGAAAACAAATTAGGGGTTTTGATTAATTCAACCCTCACAAAACATTTTCAAACTTTTGGGCCTTTATTAGAGTGTAAGACCCAACCCCTTTAGAAACCTAAAATATTTTGGGCCTCATTGTATTGTATAAGTCCCGACACCTTCAAAAAGTTCGGCACGATCATCGCCCGTTTAAAACAAACCTTTTGGGCCTCTCCTCGAGCTATAAGACCCATTCAAAACCATCTTTTGGGCCTCTAATAGAGTGTAAAACCCAATCCCCTTTTAACCAAAACCATTTTGGGCCTCAGACATTGTATAAGTCCCTCTGCGTTAAAAGAAAACCTCAGCGCGATCGCCAAAACAAATCATCTGGGCCTACCCTCGTGTTATAAGCCCCATTCTTTTTCTTTAAACCTTTTGGGCCTTTTAAAAGAGTATAAGACCCATCCCTTTGTACAAAAAACCTATTATTTGGGCCACAGTCACTTGTATAACTCCCTGTACAAATTCAAAACCACAGTACAATCACTGTTCAAATCTTGGGTCTCTCCTTGAGCTGTAAGCCCCAACAATCTTTTCAAAGCACTTTCTCCTTTGATTTTGAATATAATATTGTTATCAAAGCTTTCTTTGTTGAACAACTAACCAAACAGCATGGAAGCTCTACAACCGAGTAAGTGTTTACCCACTTTCTTTATCCGCTTTCATATATATAACTGTATTGTGGGGATGTTTCACTATAAGTCTTCTTTCATAAACTCATATCAACTGTGTAATAATAGTATAGATATTCAGAGTTTCCCCGACAACTACGCCTAGAACTAGGCAAAACCTCGTCTCTTTACCTCCGACGTTCACCCGGATATTTCTAAACCATGACAATTTTCTTTTACAATAATTTTAGATAACTAGATCTAAGAAATCTCCCCCTTGAACAGTTCATATACAGAAGGCCAATGTTCCAAGTGAAACCCCTTTTGGAACTATTCATCAGCCTCCTCTTGGGCTTAGTGCAAGGACCCACAGGCTTCCTAAAAGCATCCCCGCCTCCTCTTGGGCGTTGTACAAGGACCCTATGGCTTCTTAGAAGTTTTTACAGCCTCCTCTTAGGCTTCGTATAATGATTCTTCCTCCGTGAAGATAGGTTCCTCTTGGGCTTCGTACAAATTGTCCCGTCGGCTTCTTAAAAGTTTTTCTCGCCTCCTCTTGGGCTTCGTACAAATTGTCCCGACGACCTCTTAAAGGTATAGGAACATAAATTAGTCATCTTACTAGAGCAGTCTTTCAAAGGAGTCTAGTTCTTCATACCAAAAGCGTACTTCCTCTCAGGCATAGTACAAAAGATAAAACTCTAGACTTGGACAGTCTAAACCTCTTGAGTCTCAAAGGCATTCTCAAGTCACTTTCAAAAGTAGCGAAAAACACCCGTAGACTTGGACAGTCTCAATCCCCTTTGGATTTCCCCTTTTTTTAAAGAACAGGAAATAACCCTGATCCTCTGATCAATACCAAAGCATAACAATATCTTTAATCAGTCTCTTTATAAGAACTGATTTTCTCTTTTATCCAACATACTGGACCTGTCACTCAACTGAAATAGTAACCCTAACCTCCATCTCGGGCTTTGTACGAGATACAAAAGACTCTCTTATTGAGTCAATCTCACTTTTTAGCCTTCATCTCGAGCTTTGTACGAGATACAAAATCACTCTCTTGTTGAGTATAAAAGACTCTCTTGTTGAGTCACTTCACTTTTTAGCCTCCATCTCGGGCTTTGTACGAGATACAAAATCACTCTCTTGTTGAGTATAAAAGACTCTCTTGTTGAGTCACGACCCCTTTAGCCTCCATCTCGGGCTTCGTACGAGATACAAAAACACTCTATTGTTGAGTATAAAAGACTCTCTTGTTGAGTCAATCTTCCTTTTAAACTCCATCTCGGGCTTCGTACGAGATACAAAAACACTCTCTTGTTGAGTATAAAAGACTCTCTTGTTGAGTCAATCTTCCTTTTAGCCTCCATCTCGGGCTTCGTACGAGATACAAAAACACGCTCTTATTGAGTATAAAGGACTCTTTAGTTGAGTCAAACCCTTTTAGCCTCCGTCTTGGGCTTCGTACAAGACACATATAAAAGCCTTCTCTTGTTGAGTTAGTTATTTGTTAGCACTCTCTTGTTGAGTCGACCCTTTTTGCCTCTATCTCAGGCTTCGTACGGGACACACAAAAAACACCCTCTTGTTGGGCCAATAGCCTCCTCTTAGGCTTTGAATAAAGAAATCCCTAGATGAGTCAATCAACCTTTTAGCATCAATCTGTGCCTCGTTCACAGTAAACAAAGATCAACAACTCATTTCCCCTTCATCTAATTGCTGTAAGCGAAAAGCCTCTGGATTATTTACATCCATGCCACTGTCCCTCTTTTAGCTTGAGAAATTCCTAAGGAAAGATAGCATTGCTCTACACCGAGTTAAAGTTTTCACCTTCAGGTTGAAAATACCCTATAAAGGAAACTATGGCATTGCTGGATTCATATATCACAGTTAAAGTAATTCTCCTTCATAACCAGTCACGCAACAGTTGTGACAAACAGACCAAATACCCCCTTTAGAGATGACAAATTCTCTCTAAAGTCAACACCCTTTTTAGCTTCACATCTTGGGCTTTGAACAAGATGCAAACCACCTTTAGCTTCACATCTTGGGCTTTGAACAAGACACCAAAACACCTTTTTCCTCCCATAGAATAGGAGGAACTACGATCGCTCTGATTTCCCTATTTCATTAAACGGGAATACGTAGGCATAAGATTGTAAAAATCTTAGCGAGCACACCACATCAAAAACCTCAGGTCCCAAATCCTCACATATTAATCAAAACATCTGAATCTGTATTCCCCACCAAAAGTCTAAATTCAAATAAAAAATAACCTAAGAGAGGCCCGCCACATTAATGGCATCTGTAAACCAACAGTTTTGACTGTTTAACCTCAGTTTGCAAAGCAGGTTTAGTTGGAGACATCTATTTCCCTTCCTTCATTAGCTTCAATAGGATAAAAAATGAATCGACCTGTAGTACCCCCAGAGCGATAGTGCTTAAGAACTACGTCCAAAATCGCTCACTACAATATATATATATATATATATATATATATATATATATATATAATATAGTATGTAGAAAATTTCTAACAACCTATACCTCTTAGGAATTCTAATCCTAGTCCTAAACAGATAAAAATGCAAATCCCCAGCAGAGTAGCCATTTTCCTGTAGCGTGCGATTTTTGTCAGTGACGCGACCACCTTATCGCCATGGGTTCCTCCTTACCGCAATGGTAGGAGTGGAGTGCTACTTTCTGATTTCTTATTTATCCTATGAAGCTGGAAAGGAAAGGGAGGCTATCTAAAACTAACCTTGCATGCAAATGTTTAACTGAACAAATGCTTAAGAGATTCGGGGAGTTCGGGGTCAGGTTATACACTGGGGAGTTGTCAGTTACCCATCCTATATGTGGTTATCCACAGGTTGTTAGCAATTTCCATACTATTTTTCTATTTACTTTTCCTACTTACTGGTGTTTGTCTATTGTGGGTTGGGAAAGTTTCTCCTTTGGGAGGTTTTTTGAGAGAGAGAGATAGTTTTTGTTAATGTCGAGCTTGCCGATGTTTTTGGTAAGGTACTGGACCTACGGTTTTTGATTAGTGTGTGAAAGTACTGGACCTAAAGTTTTTGATTGGTGTGCTCGCTAAGATTTCGCAATGTTATGCCTACATATTCCCGTTTAAAGAAACAGGGAAATCAGAGCAATCGTAGTTCCTCCTTTTCTATGGGAGGAAAAAGATGATGTTTTGGTGTCTTGTTCAAAGCCCAAGATTGAAGCTAAAGGTTATTTGTGTCTTGTTCAAAAGCTAAGAGTGAAGCTAAAGGTTTGACTGAGAGAGAATTTGTCATCTCTAAAGAGAGATATCTCATCTATTTATCACAACTGTTGGGTGACTGATTATAAAGGAGGATTACTTTAACTGGGATATGTGAATCCAACAATGCCATAATTTCCTTTATAAGGGATTTGTCCTGAAGGAGGAAACTTTAACTCAGTGTTGAGCAATGCCATTTTTCCTTAGGAATCTTTCATGCTAAGAGAGGGATATTGACTTGGATGTAAATAATCCAGAGGCTTGCCACTTACAACAATTAGATGAAAGATGGGGAGGAATTGACTTCGCTGGGAAGATATTTGTCCAGAGCTTAAGAGAAGGTTACGAAGATTTTGATTTTTCTGGAGAAAGTTTATATATGTCTTGTACGAAGCCCAAGATCGAGGCTAAAAAAGGATGACTCAACAAGAGAGTGTTTATATGGTGTCTTGTACAAAGCCTAAGATTGAGGCTGAAAAGAAACTGACTCAACAAGAGAGTGCTTTTAGGTGTCTTGTACAAAGCCCAAGATTGAGGCTGAAAAAAGAATGACTCATCAAGAGAGTGTTTTTAGGGTGTCTTGTATAAAGCCCAAGATTGAGGCTGAAAAGAAATTGACTCAACAAGAGAGTGTTTTAAAAGGTGATTGACTCAACAAGAGAGTGCTATTGATATTAACTCTGCTGAGGAAAATCATTATACAAAGCCTAAGAGGAGGCTGACTTCTGCTGAGGATTATTGAGATCCAGAGGCAGGTCCAAAGTGGGGAATCAACTCATGCTGAGGATTTACAGAAGAGTTGAGGTATCAGATGGCTTGAGGTTTTGATAAAGGTTTATTGGTAGTGATTTGACCCTAGCTGGGGAAATTTGGAAGAAAGTTTGAGATTTTGAACCTACGGAGGTTTTAACTCTACTGGAGATAGATTAAATGACCAGGGTTTCTCCTGTGTTTGTAGGGAACTTGAGAATGTCTTTGAGATCTAAGAGGAGATTAGACTGTCCAAGTCTACTGGTATGGAAGGTTTATCTTTGTATGATGCCCAAGAGGAGGCTGGTGCTTTAAGGGATGAGAATCAACCCTAAAATTGGTCCAAGGTTTTGACACTTTAGAAAGACTGCTCTAACAAAGGATGACTAAGTTCTATCATATACCTTTAAGAGGTCTTCAGGGTCCTTGTATTAAGCCCAAGAGAAGGCATGAGAACTTCTAAGAAGCCGGAGGGTCCTTGTACAAAGCCCAAGAGGAGACGGGGATGCTTTTAGGAAGCCTGTGGGTCCAAACTTAAGAAAAGATCAAGAAAAGTTTCACCGAGAATAATCTTTTCTTTAGTGAACAGTTCTAGGGTTTGAAGAAATTCAAGAGAGGTTTCACCGGGAATTAATCCTCTCTAGGGGAAATGAATTTCTTTTGACAATTTTCTAATAGTGACAGTCAGAAAAAAAGTTTCACCAGGAATAATGTCTTTCTCTTTGTTCCATATTGTATAAGTCCAAGAGAAGGCAAGACTGTATCTGGAATTCCTATGGCGAACTAGTTTTGACTGTGTTGAAAGAGTGAACACTGGCTTTATCTAGTTCTAGACCTAGTTGCCGGGGAAAACTCCAAGCAGATAATATACAGGTATATATATATATAGATGAAATATATACTGTATGTAAAAAGAGGGTAGGAGGACTTATAGGTGAGCAAGCTTCCAGCACAAACAAATGTATATATATGTGCAAGTATGTAAAAGAAAGCTGATAAAACTTACAGGTGAGCAAGCTTCCATTGTAACAGTTGTATGCTTAGTTGTTCAAGAAATTAAAGAAAGTTTTGATAACAACTATGAGTTTGAACCTAAATCAAAAGGGAAATTTGTTTTGAAAAGAAGATTGGGGCTTATACTCAAGGGGAGGCCCAGATATAACAATGATCGCACTGTTGTTCTGAAAATTGTATTGGGACTTATACAATGACTGAGGCCCAAAAAGGTTTTCTGTACAAAGGGATGGGTCTTACAACTCAAGGAGAGGCCCAAAGGTTTGAAAAAGAAAAGAAATGGGACTTACAACACAAGGGTAGGCCCAGTTGAAAATTGTTTAAAAGGCGACGATCGCGCCGCGGTTTTAGAAAACACAGTGGGACTTATACAACGACTGAGGCACAAAAAGGTTTTTATTTACAAGAGATGGGTCTTACACTCTATTAGAGGCCCAAAGTGTTTGAAAATTTTAAAATTGTGAAGAAACCCTAATTTTAAATTAAAATGTCATTTTTCAAAGGAAATTAAATGAAAAAATGATATAAAATACCAAATATATTCAAAAACAAGTTGTACATTTTGAAAAATATTTTGAAAAATCATGTTTAATCACATGAAAGTTTGAAATTCAATTGGTTTTGAAAGATAAAAGTGGGAATTTCATTTAAAAATGTTTAAAAACAAATAAAATGAAATTAATTACAAAAATTCTAACTATATTAAAAAATAATATAAATTGGATTTTTTTTGTAAAATAAAATATTTAAACATTTTTGTGAATTTTGAGAAAAAGAATTAATTCAAAAACACAAATATTCAGAGAGAAATTAATTTTTGAATCAATTAACAAAAATATCAAAATATTCAAAAATTTAAAAATTTGAAAAAGGGCGCCAAGAACACTAAGATCTTGCCCGCGTGCCTTGTTTCTGCAGATTTTCATTTTCTCACTTTTCTCCATGATTCCTCAATGGTTTTGCATGATTCAAGTACCAATCTTGTTCGTTTTTTAACAAGGATCACAACCATATAGTTTAATTGCATTTATATTAAGTATGGAGGAAGAAATCAACAGAAAACCTCAAGAACCCTAATTTCAGCATGAACACAATGAAATTCCATACACGATGGATTTATGGCAATTGATTGAGGATTATTACTCTACATACATGAATAAACAAGATGGTAACTCAAAAATTCATTCATGATGCATGAATCATAGAGTTTGAAGGGTTCAGGCCTACCTCTTGCAGCTGGTGATCGAGTTTGATGATGGAGGTGTTGCAGCTAGGTTCCAATGATCTAGACAGCTTCATTAGGTGCCAAGGAATGTGTTTGAATGCTTGGAGTGGATTCAAATGAACTGGAACTGGTTGTGGTACCTCAACTGCAATTCTGTCAAGAACTTGAGCAATTGGCTGGTGATTTTGTGAATTTGATGTTCCAGATGTGATTTTATGTTATGGATCACTCATACCTGATGTTTATGAAGTGTGTGTGTGTGTGTGATTGGTTTGGTTGGAATCACTCTCAATCTCAAAACCCGATAGTGACTTGAGTTAGAAGGAAAAATTGGAGTGAAAGGGAGATTTTGAGGAAAGCATCAATTTGGGTGCTTTGGTGTACTCAAACTGATCACAAATGAGCTCTATTTATAGTGTGTCAAGTTTGTTTTGGCAGAAATAGTGTCTGGCAACTGCAGCAGGTCTGTGGCCAATGGTGATCAAATGGAATCTCAAGTCTCCTCTAGCCATTGACTTGAGGTTAGAGCACAGGCCTATGGTCTTTTGGTTCAGAGATATGGCTTGACTCATTCAGTTAAGTTTGTCTCAGTTCATGCCACCTTGATGCATTCATTGAATGCATTGAAACAAAATTGGAGTCTTGGCACTTTTTTGCCTTTTTAGGATGACATAGCTACATGTAGATTCTTGGACTTGGGAGGCTTATGGATCAGATTATTTCTATTTGATTTCATCCTCTGATGTGTCCAAATGGATGACAAGGCTTGAATTTGTCTGATTTTAACAAATCGAGCAAAATACCAAATTCTGCCTTGTACAAGACAGTTGGAAATGATGATTTTGAGGGGATCATATCTCCCCGCTCAGGTTGAGTTATGGGAGGCTCTTGTACTTTTTAAAGAGCCCTCATATGATACAATACATGTGTGATCATAGTTTGTCTTGAAACTATTTGGATCCCATTGAAAAATCCTCATGAACATTGGTGTTCAACGCGGATAACTTAGGCAGATTTTCACTAAGTGTTGAAAAAGTGTCATTTTCTTCATTTTTGTCATTTTGATCACTCCATAACTTAAAATCCATGAATAATTGGAGTTTGAGGTAGTTGAAGCTTTTGTAGAGTGTAGGAAGATCTACAAATCAGGCTTTGGATCACCCAAAATGGCTGCTTGGATCACAAGTTATGATCCTTGGAAGTTGGTACCAAAATCATTCAAACTTAATAACTTAGAAAAAAACTTCAATTTTTCAAGGTTACCCCTTTTACAAGTTATCATGATTTCTTGATCAATTCTTGTTCAAATGACATTATAAGTCACATTTTATGAAAAAGTCATGTTTTGACTTTTGGCTCCGGAGCGGTTCGGCGTGTAAAACCCTAATTCCCGACTTTTGAGAAATGCATCCTCCGAGGGTCATTCATCTTTGTAAATGGGTCCCTAGGGTTATTTTGAGCATATTGAGTCATGTTTTGAAGTCTTGGCTCATCCTCTTGTGAAAATCTCACTCTGGAGGTCTCAGTCGTCCAAAACCCGAATTTGGCGACCTCGAGTGTTTCGAGGCTCGAACCATTTTGTGCTTGATTCTTGATATGAGAGACCCCTTGATCCTTCATGGGTGTTTGAGAGTTTATACAAGTTGAAGATCATGTCATTTCTTGATTGATCCTTGGTCTAAGTGCTCTGAGAGGGCCCAAACCCTAATTCTTGATTGTGGTGGATGCTCAACTATCTTTGGGAGATTGATGAGGCATGAAGGTGCATCCATATTGTGGTAATGATCCTCACAATGATGGGAAATCTTGGTGGTCAAAATTTGGGGTATGACACCCAAGGGTTTGCCTGAACCAGGGGATTAAGGCAGATAAGGGTTTACCTAAACCACATGATTAACAAGGTAAATAAGGATTTCCCTAAGCCATGGGACTAACAAGGTGTAACACCTCAAAATTTGCCCTTTTGTTTCTAACCTTTTTGGTTTATGCTTCATTTCATGTGCATCGTTATTTCTGCATTTGCATATTTCTTTCGAGAATGGGATCAAGGTATTTTCCAGCGGCTCATGGCGTTGTCAGTTCCAGTATGATTTTCAATGGTGTTCAGAGCCAAGCAGATATCTTTCAAAGTCTTTTTGAGCATTTATTTTGCTCGTTAGATGATTTGATGATCAGAAACCCTGGCAGTCAATTTTTGATCGGTTATTCGACATCAAGCATTATTAATACAGCAGGATATCCCGAGGTGTCAGCAAGAATTTGTGTTCTTTTCAGGTGTTACTCAGTAGAAATATCAAGTTTTGAGTTTCGGAGGTTCAACGGGTTCAAAAACAGCTATCAGAAGTCACTTTTCCAAGTTTCCCTCCAAAAGGCGCCAAAATTCAAAATTTGAACTGTGTAACCAGTTACAGCATATGTGCTAACCGGTTACTCATTCATTTTCAGCATATTCTAAAAGGTAATTGAAAAAAAATTAAGTTTGCATCATTAGTGATCATGTGCTTGGCTTGTGCATGTGTGGGAAGGATCTAGAATTGATCCAATTTCATCATTTTTCATCCAAAGTTCAAATTCTTTCCATCATTCTTCTACTCAAATTCCTCATTTTCTTTTCCTAATCCATTTTTCACCCCAATTTCCACCCACTTAACCTCACTCCAAACCCAAACTTAACTCTTAACCTAGGGGTTATTTAAACCAATTCATTCCAAACCTCTGGGACCTAAATCATTTTTTCACTCTCAATTTTCAGAATTCTCTTTCACATTTTCACTCTCAACCTCCATTTTCAACTACACTCAAAGCTCTTCCATAGAGATTAACAAGTTCTTCATTGGAACTTGTTAATTCTTGAGCTAAAGCCACTCATTACCGCTTCATTGCTGCATTTCATTGGTGATTTTCGTTTGGATCTAGATCTGGAATTTCAGAAGTGATTATTGAAAGTGATTTTGGAGTTTTTGTTGCTTATTGTTTGGATTTTCAACTTTTGAGTGCAAGGAGCTTGTGGATCTTGGATTTCTCTACTTGGATTCATCAAATTCTATTTACAACACTTACCAAAGCAAATCTCAGCTTTGTAGGTTGGTTAATCTCATATCCACACTCATTTTAGCCTAATTGCAACTTACACAATGTAGATCCATGATTTTTGTTGTGTTTTGATCATTTGGTTTGATTTTGATTGTGGATGTTGATGATTACTGGATCTAAATGATGTTTGAATATTGTGTTTGAACTTAATTTTCGTGCATTGTTGATCACATGATCATTGGACATGATTACATAAGTGATTTGCTACTGAAAAGTGCTTTTGAAATTGATATTTTTCACTACTGTCCCAGAGTAACCGGTTAGCAGTTATGCTGTAACCGGTTACACTGTGTATTTTCAGCACAATTGGAGCAATTTTGAACAGTGTAACCGGTTAACAGTTATGCTGTAACCGGTTACCACTGAAGCAGAACTTGATTTTCTTGCATTTTCTTGGTTGTTTGAGATCCTTTTCATGTCTAAACTTTATGGATTGATATGATGATGATTTATGGATCATTTTTTAGCTGTTGCACCTCACACTATTGCATGAACACAATTTTCCGACACGCGATTCTTGGACTTGTATCGTTTATGGACATGTTTGCGTTGTTGCATTCTTGATGCGATGAACACGTTGCACGCACATTCGAATCATGTTAATTCTTGGTTAATGCTCAACTTGCTGGACATATGATGCATGATTGATGTTTGTCTCCATGGTTGTTTGTGCATGATTTGTTTTGATCAATGTGTAAATCGTACAATTATGTTGAGTGTGCTTGTTCTTGAGTGGTTAACATGATCATGCTTGTTCATCCTTGATGTTTGCAACCTCTATGCTTGATTTTCCTTGATATGCATGTTCATTTGCAATCACTTCTTGTTTGGACGCATGCTGCCCTGTTTGTACAACTGTTGTTCTAAATTTGTTCATGTGCTGTCTATTGTTCACACTTGTTGCTTGCTGCCTTTTACACCTATTTTGCGCTGAATGTGTGTGCTGTTAAAAGCTGTCTTGCTTGTGTGCTGTCTTTAACTGCTGTGCAGGTGCTGAGGCGCTGTTGTAGCTGCTGCTTATTTGTTTTATTCACCTTTTCTTCTTTACCCCTTTCACTCTTTCTCTTCCCTTGAATCTCAAGACTTGTTTAAGTCTTAGATTTACTCCCTTAGAGCTACCTAGTCCAACTTAATATCCGATTAAGCTTGGGGTAGGATTAGCATTAGGCTTTCCCTTTGCATGCTAACTTAGGTAGATGTTCCCCCTTTCAAACTCAACTATAGGGCCACCTTTGCATGACAACATTAGGAACAATTAGTTTCCCTTTAGTGTTTTATTTTCCTTTGAGTCTTCTCTTCTCATCTCCTAACACTTCTAAAACACTTAATAAATATAACGAATATTGCGCTCGAGCCTTAAGTGTAGGAAATGAAGAACGAGGGGTCTCCCCTCCTCTTCTAAAGTGTTTAGCATACGTCCCATTTGGGGGCGACCATGCGATTCACTCGTTCCCCCATGGTAGACTTTAGTGCAATGTAAGTTACGAACTAACTTCAACCCATTTCTGTCTAAAAAACACAAAAATGAACCCAAACCTTTTTCATCCTTCGGGATCATTAATCTCAAATCATTTTCAGGAAAGGGCACGTTATTTTCTATCTCGTCGCAAACAGGCATCGACCCTAACTGCCGGACGCAAACTTAACGTCGCTCATAAAAAACACTAACCGATCTTGTTAGGTCGAACTACAACTGCTCTGATTTCCTCTCTCTAGTCCGATTGAGGAAACGTAGGCACAAGACGATGATGTCTTGGCGAGCAACCTCCCCCTTAGTTCGTGTCCGAACTACGTTGACTCTGACTTTCCCATTGCACGAGGGAATACGTAGGCATAGGACGAGAAGTGTCCTATCGAGTCACTTCTTTTTATTCTCTTCTTCGTTTCTGTTCCATTCCCGTTTCTTCTCCTTTCCAGTAGCAGCGAAGCTCCAGATGACGACACCCTTTGATCGAGACAACAAGCGTGGATCCCATCGAGTACGATGGACGCGTGGGGGTGTTAACACCTTCCCTTCGCGTGACCGACTCCCTTACCTGTTTCTCTTGGTCGCGAGACCATGATCTTTCCCTTCCCTCAAGTTTACGCAGTGTTTCCTTTCCCTCTCTTGGGATAAATACACATTGCTGGCGACTCTGTTTTCCGCGCCACTTTCGTGTGTGTACTTGGATGAAAATCCCGGGGAGCGACAGCTGGCGACTCTGCTGGGGACAAGTTGACCTCTTGCTGGTCCATCCCCTTTTGCGAGTCAATCCTAGCGCTTATTTGTTTGTTTTCATTGGGTGTTTATTTTGTTGTGATTTATTTTGTTGTATATTACTGTATTACTATTTTACTATTTTTACCGCATTTATTGCATTGCATTTCATTATTATGCTGTATTGTTCTGCTGCTGGATTTTTTGTTTGTAGGGTGGGTTGGATTCATGAGAGAAAAACCCAATACCCAGGCTTGAGCATACACCTATGATTAGCGTGGAAAGTAGTGTGACTTGTGTGGCATTTGGCTAGACTTAGTATACATGAAAACTCCACATCTAGACGAGGTTTCCTTGGTTATATTCTATCCTGCTCATTTGGGGTAGACGATGGAATATAACCTGGAAAACTGTCGACTCTAGTGACCATCTCCCAAGAACTCAGCAACTCCTCTCCTCTCGAGATGTGATAATGGCAGTCCAAAAATGGCAAACCCATTACGCTTTTCGATCCGAAGACCCAATGCTGGGAAGTTACTATAGGATGACCTTTTTTTTGGGGGGAATCAGTGGACAACCTCTTTGTTTGGCGATAGTATTGTACCCCGAGGGATGAATGTACTATTGCTTCTCAAATTGATAATTCGAGACTGAGGATCCCGTTTTCTAGAACCCACATGTGAGAGGGGATGGGTGTTTGCAGGTTTGCAGGTGACTTTGACCTTCAACCTACCTGGTTTTCCAGATTTATCATCAGTGTACTGTTGTCATCCTGATATTCTGGCAGTTTGAATGGGCCGTTATTCTGGATTTCTGGGTTTCTGATATTTGGGGTCTTATTCAGTCAGCAGAACAAGAACATTTTTGAGCATCGTGGATACCTTGATCCCATGTTTGCATTTGCATCATCATTTTGCATTCTAACATGTTTGATCATTTGTAGGGTTGCATCCTAACTTTGATTCCGGTTGTTTGAAGACTGTTCATGATGAATACTAGCACTGAAGAGAGAAAGAATATCATCCCGTACAAGTTCCCGGAGCTTCATCTAGATGTTGTTCCCAAGATCTCTGCTATGGTAAAACCCGGGGTATTGGCAAACTTTAAAGGAGAATATGGAAGGATTCTAAGTTTCGCCCGAGATGTTACCAACTATGAGTTCAGGGCTCTGCACACTCTGGTGCAGTTCTATGACCCTCACTTGCAGTGTTTTCTGTTTGCGGATTATCTTTTAGCTCCGATATTGGAAGAGTATGCTCTCATTTTGGATGTTTCTGTCAAAGAAGAAGCTCCCTTCTATCCTTCTAAGGAGTTTCCCGATCTGGAAAAGGTTTCTTGTGCTGTACGTTTGGATCAGTCTTTGTTGAAGAGAAATGTTGCTAGTAAAGGAGGTTGTAAAGGCTTTCACACGAAGTTTTTGATCGAGCAGGCTGCTATTTGTGCTAAGGCTAAGTGTTGGTCGGTGTTCAATGCAATCCTGGCTATGTGCGTTTATGGAACGACATTGTTCCCTAATGTGAAGGATATTGTAGACGTGCACGCTGTCTGGATATTCACCACGAAGAATCGAGTACCCACCTTGCTTGGGGATCTGTACTATTTGATGCACTATAAGAATGAGAAGAGGAGAGGAGGACCTCCTTACTTTTGTACTCCAGGTTTCTACAAGTGGTTTGCCGATCGCCTTACCAAATCTGGGGCATTCGTAGACACCAAAGAAACATTGGATTTGTCAAGGAGATTGATGGGATTAAGAGTTGACAACTTGATTTGGATCAATCGTGATTTATTAGGCCAAGAGATCCTGATCAGCTGTGGAGGTTACCCAAACGTACCTCTAATAGGAAGGAAAGGGGGAATTAATTACAACCCTATTCTTGTTATTAGGCAATTTGGGTATGCTTTGAAAGAGCCTCCGAAGGACCAAGTTGTTCAAGAGTCTCTATATGTGAGTGGGGAAGCCAATCCGGAAATATTAAGAGAAGCTGCAAATACTTGGAGAGATTGCCACAAGAAGGGAAATACTTCTTTTGGAAAGTGTAGCAACAAAGCCTTCCCTGCATAAGAGGACTGGATTCAGAGGAGAGTAGAGAATGAACTTCTACCATTCTACAGAGAACCTCTATCTTACCCCCTGCTGATTGAATCTCCGACCATAATTGAGATAGAGAAGTATAACAAATTGTGGGCTGAAAAGGAGAAGCTTCGAGAAGAGAACGGGGAGCTGCAAAGAGAAATCTACCAATTGAAGCATGAGCGAGGTGAAGCTATTCACATTGCCAAGTTGAAAACAGAGTTGCTCGCTGAGAAAGAAAAGGATTTGGCCGATGAAATCACAGCTAGACAGAAGGTAGGACAAGCCTTAAAAGGTGTTAGCAGCGTTCTAAAGTCAAATAAGGAAGACTTGGCCAAATCTTCACTAAGAATTCACAGGTTTAATGCTAATCGAAACACTGCAATCGTAGCCAACAGATAGAAAGAGGATAAGTATTTGGAGCAGATTGAGAGTCTGAAGATGAAGATCAGGAAGAGCTGAAGATACGAGCTGAAGTGAAGAGGCCTAGGGGTGAAGGCTCTAGCTTAGGCAGTGGGTGATAGTCTGTAGTTGGCTCTTTCTTTGTTGTATTTTGGGTCACCACCAGAATTGTTGGTTGGGATCTTTGTTTCTCTTGTTTCAGACTTATTATCTTGGATTGTAATCTCTGACAATGATTTTTCTCTGGTATATGAGCAGAAGTTTTATTCCATCTTGTCTTTAAACTAGAATCAAGGGGTGGATCGCCCTGCAAATATCCAAACATGTTCATTTGAATTTGCATAATCATAATCATGTTTGCATCGTAGGTGCTCGTCCCGGGTTTTTCTAACCTTTATTTGGATGTAGGCAGGATTGATAACCAGCCAATTCACCGGTATTCTACTAGATTAAATCAGAAGAGAATTATGGAGAAGATGCAGGCTGATATGGCTGCCATGCAGGCCCGTATAGACCAATTCATGGAGCTGATGCAAGGTGTTGCCCAAGGGCAAGAGCAACTGAGGACTCTGGTCCAACCCTTAGTGGCAAGAGTGGATGAAGACGGGGTTCTCCATGGTGGAATCCATAATGGCGTCACTGGTAACGGTACTCAGGGAGGTCCTGCGGGCGTAGAGATCCCTATTCCTAGTATTGTGATCCCTCCGGGCGGAGGAGAGCAGCTTATGATTCCTTCGGTTGTGGGAGGAGGAAGTGTTTGTGCTGTTCATGGTCGTCGTTTCGAAGACTAACAAGATGACGTTTTCCCTATGCCAGGCGGGGATGCTGGTCCTCAGGCCGACAATGATCAAAGGTTCAGATTGATTGAAGAACAACTAAGGGGTGTGGTGAATCAGAATTTTGTAGGTATGGATCTGGAGGATTTGGGGCTGGTTCCCGGTGTCGTGATTCCGCATAAATTTCAGGTGCCCACTTTTGAGAAATACAATTGTACCACCTGTACCAAGACGCATGTCAGGGCATACACGAGGAAGATGGCCGCGTACTCCAAAGATGAGAAATTGCTGATGCATTTCTTTCAGGATAGCCTGTCCGGGGCATCCTTAGAATGGTATATGAAATTGGAGAGATGCCACATCCGTAATTGGAGGGAGCTGGTGGAAGCGTTTGTCAAACACTACTAATATAATACGGATATGGCTCCCAATCAGACCCAGCTACAGACTATGTCTCAAAAGGGCAGTGAAAGCTTTAAGGAATACGCGCAGAGATGGCGTGAGCTAGCGGCAAGGGTGCAGCCGCCCATGTTGGAGAAGGAGATGTTGAATCTATTTATGGATACGTTGCCGGGACGTTTTTATGAAAAATTGTTACCTTCCATGTCAGGCAAGTTTGCTAATTTGATCATGGTTGGGGAGATATTAGAGGGTGGAATCAAAGCTGGGAAAGTACCAGGTAATGATGGGTCGTATTCTGGTCAGGGGAAGAAACCTTATGGGAATTATAAGAAGAAGGAGGAAGCAAATTCTGTGTCATCTTACCGAGGTAAGGGGAAGCAACGCCAGAACTATAATCAGCAAGTAGCTTCAGTGACAATTCCTGCAGCGCTTCCACGGTAACAGCAGAATCAGGCTCCTCGCCGCTACCCAGCTAGACAAAGAACGACTGATAGGCATTTTGAAACACCTCCCATGCCTTATTCTCAATTATTCCAGCATTTACTACAGCTACAGTTAATCCAAAAGAGGACCTTGGCCCCTCTTACCAGTAATCCACCTCTGGGTTATAATCCCAACGCCCACTGCGACTTTCATTCTGGGGCACCCGGACATCACATCGAGGACTGCAAAGCTTTCAAGCATAAAGTCCAAGACTTGGTGGATTCAAAAGCCATTAACTTTTCAAATGACGCACCAAATGTCATCCAAAACCCAATGCCAAACCATGGTGGGCCGAGGATTAATGCGGTGTTAGAGGAGAATGAATCTTTGAATCTGGTTATGGATGTTAATGAATTAAGGACTCCTTTGATGGTTGTAAATAAAAGGTTATTGAGGGGTGGGGTGTCCCCTGGATGTGATGAGAATTGTTCAGATTGTATGTATCAAATGAATGGGTGTCGTTTGCTGAAGTCAGGAATTCAAAAGTTGATAGATGAAGGTCGATTGCAGTTTGACCAGTGTGACCAATAGAAAGAAGATATTAGCAGGAAAAATGAGGTTGCTACCATTACAATCCCTTTCAAAACAATCACTATTTCAGGGTCGGTAAGACCAGCACCGGTTATTATTACAGCTCCATGACCTGTGCCATATGAGAGCACCAAGGCCATTCCTTGGAACTATGGAGCCGAAGTGTTCGTTAATGGATAGAAACAAGAGCTGGTGGGAACTTCTTTGGTGAACTCTTGTGTTGAAAACAGTGATGAGGCAGGGGCTATCACGAGAAGTGGTAGGGTATTTATTCCTTCTGATGATCAAGCTGGTAGTTCTAGACAAGACAAAGGAAAGCATGTTGTAGATAATTCTGTGCAAGCGCCAGTAGTGAATGATTCCACGGCAAAACCGATTGATAATTCTTTCTCCGAGAATGTAGAAGAGTTTATGAGACTGATTCGGAAAAGTGATTATAAAATTGTTGATCAATTGCATCGGACTCCGTCTAAGATTTCTATCTTGTCCTTGTTATTGTGTTCCGAGGCACACCGAAACGCTCTGCTGAAAGTACTGAATGCTGCTTACGTACCCCAGGAGATCTCAGTTAATCAGTTGGAGGGGGTAGTGGCCCATGTAAACGCAGGAAATGGGTTAGGTTTTACTGATGTCGACTTGACTCCAGTTGGGAGAAACCATAATAATGCCTTGCATATTTCTGTTGAGTGTCGTGAATCGTTGATGTCTCATGTGCTTGTGGATACTGGATCCTCTTTAAATGTTCTGCCTAAGAAAGCCTTGATGAAACTGGACACTCGTGGGTTGATATGCACACCAAGTGACTTGGTGGTGCGCACTTTTGACGGCTCGAAGAGATCTGTTTTTGGAGAGATTGTACTACCAATTAAGGTCGGGCCAGAGGTTTTCGATGCTACTTTCTATATTATGGACATCCAACCTGCTTACAGCTGCTTGCTGTGCCGTCCATGGATTCACAGTGCTGGGGCTGTGATGTCTACATTGCATCACAAGTTAAAGTATATGGTAGACATGTAACACCCCTTCTATACCCCGTACAAAATCGTAATAAAAGAAAATGATCTTATAATAAAACATCAGAGCAAAGATTAACCATTTAGATATAAACAGAGATGTCACATCAACGTGAACTAAAAACAACCTGCTCATAAAGATATATAACACCTGGATAGTTTTTATAAACAGAGGAACTCCGTTCCAAAATATCAGCATTCAGTTACAGAATTAAAGCGGAACATCCATAACTGATGTCATCACAAAATATAAGTATGTCATATACATATTCATACAAGGCCACTATATACAAGCTAAAAGAAACATCTACACTCGAACCCCGACTACCCGTGTTACATATCAGAGCCGACGGGACGACAAAAGGACGAAGACACTAATCTTCGCAAAAGACCTCCAGCGTCTAATCTGCAATGCCATTACAGCATTAAACCACAGCAGAAGGGTGAGAAACAGGATTATAATATAATTGCATATCATTATAAAACACTTAGCAAAATATGCACAATTATTCTCACCACACAAATACGATACTTGTAAACAACACAAGACATATTAAACCCATTTCACACATCAATCACATAAGCATATACATTAACACAAAGCATAACAAATCCTTCTCAAAATTCAACACATAAACATTTATGTAATGAATTATGCAAATGCACAGAGACCGACACAACGACTCTATGCATGCGGTACCATTAGTCCCCCAGGAACTCTTGGAATCATCGCTCGTTACTTAGGGTAACTCCCCGTCGGGCATACGATGTTCCCCGTCGCTACCACTTATCAACAAGCATACGACGTTATGGATCGTTTTTAGTCCCTTATAATAGGCACACGATCAATACAACAATTGCTTACACCCATAAGGGATCTACAATTCAACATGCATTGTTTACACCCACAAAGGGATCTTACAATGTCTTCATGCATTGTTTACACCCACGAAGGGATCTTACAATGTCTTCATGCATTGTTTACACCCACGAAGGGATCTACAATGTCTTCAACATGATGCATGTCATATAATGACCCATGGAAATCGAGGCTCATATATTAAATCATGCATTTCAAGTACCTATAATACAATGCACATAATTGCCAAACGGCCACAAATCTTCACCACAACATCATATACCCATCAAACATCCCTCACACAAGTCATACGTTACATATCATATCCTATCGCACAATATAGAAAATAACTCAAAATTCCATTTTTACGGTTTCTCAGAAAAGTCGGCTAAAAGTCGGCCAAAAATAATATTTTCTATCATCATCAAAAAGTACTCATCGACAGCTTCGATTCGGTATAAAGAACTCTTAAATACGATAAACGGTTAACAAGATATGAATATTTCAAAATAACGCAAAAACATAAATCGGACGCCCGACACTACGAAACGGTTCATAAAAACTGTACCGATTGGACCAAGTTCAGACCTCAAAACTATTTTTCCTAGAAAGAACATCTCGCTAGCTTTCCAACACTTCGAACGGGGATTAAAACCGACTTACGGTTCAAGAGATATGAATTTCCGAAGTTTCCCCGACAAACCAGAATTTTATGGTTCAGCACAGTATGTATCGATACATAGGCTTATGTATCGATACAAAAAGCCACATGTATCGATACATAGCACGCATGTGTCGACACATGCTGTAGTGAAAATGCTGTTTTTCCCAATTTCTTCAGTATGTATCGATACATAAGGGTTATGTATCGATTCATAACTCTGTTTTTCCTCAAAAACCAGATTTTCTCAAAATACACCTTTGCTGTCCCTTCTCCAAAATGCCCGGAAACTCGACTAAATCGAACATTTTCACCGAAACAAACATATACGCCCAACCACCAAATACATAAGAACAATTTAGAACACATAAACGAAATTTCTACGACGTTCGATTTTTCGATTAAATTTCAACCTTTCAAAAACCAGAATTTTCAAACCTCACCAAATTGAATAAAAAGCACGACATATGACGACCTAACCTTAATCGATACAACTACGTAATTTATTTCGAATTCTAACCATGAAAACATCGGTTTTTATCGATTTCCTACAATTCGACCTAAACGGACAAAACAACGGAAACATAACGAAAACTAACCAAAACATAACAAAACTTCATGAAACTTTAAACAGCAGCTCACAAACACATAACCAACCAACACATGTATTCATACGACTTTTCGACCGTAAAAATATCGATTTCTATCGATTTCGTCCAATACGGCATAAACGGAAACATGTGGAAAACCAACCAAAACATCCACACAAAACATACATAATCATACACAATGATATAATAACCGAGTTTCGCACCCTTACCCGATTTAATCGTGTTCTAGAAAGTCGGGAGATTGATTTCTTCCTTCACAAGTTTTTCCTCTCTTTTCTTCTTTCTCTTCTCTTTTCTTCTTCTCTACTTTTCTTTTCTCTCTTTTTCTTTCTATTCTTTCTATTTCTATTTTTCTTTTCTTTTCTTACTAACTTAGTGAAATTAAATGTGAAATGTCCAAAATACCCCCACACTCAAATATCTCGCAAACGTTCCCAAAACGCGATAAAATATATTCCTGCCGAAAATAACATATTTTCACATAAAAGTCGAAATTAGAATAAAATAATAATAAAATAATCCAAAAAGACTCAATACAATAAAACTGGCAAAAACTGGGGCGTTACAACTCTCCCCCACTTAGAAATTTTCGTCCTCGAAAATAATACCTGATACAAACAACTCCGGATACGACTCCCGCATCCGACTTTCCAATTCCCAAGTCAAATTGCCCTCAGCAGCGCCTCCCCACGCCACTTTCACAAGTGCAATCTCCTTGCCTCTTAACCTTTTCAACTCGCGATCTAAAATCCTCACCGGTAAAACCTCAACCATAAGATTATCTCTTACCTCAACCTCATCCATCGGAATCACATGAGACGGATCTGGAACATACTTCCGTAGCTGTGAAACATGGAAAACATCATGTAGATTCGAAAGATTCGGTGGCAATGCTATCCTGTAAGCCACTGCACCAACTCTTTTGGATATTTGATATGGACCAATAAAACGTGAAGTAAGCTTCCTCGACTTCAAAGCACGTCCAACACCAGTCACCGGAGAAACCCTCAAAAACACATGGTTACCCGCTTGAAACTCAAGATCTCTTTTCCTTTTATCATGATAACTCTTTTGCCTACTCTGAGAAGCTTTCATCTTCTCCCGAATAAGTTTCACCTTTTCCGTCGTTTGTTGAACTAACTCAGGTCCAACTACTGCACTTTCACCAGATTCATGCCTACACAAAGGTGTTCGACATCTTCTTCCATAAAGTGCCTCAAAAGGTGCCATTCCGATACTAGAATGGAAACTGTTATTATACGTAAACTCGATCAATGAAAGAAAACTGTCCCAAACTCTACCTTGCTCAAGAACACAATATCTCAGTAAATCTTCCAATGACTGAATTGTTCTCTCCGTCTGACCATCAGTCTGCGGATGATAAGCAGAACTCAATCTCAGCTTAGAACCTAACGCCTTTTGCAAACTTTCCCAAAATCTGGAAGTAAACCTCGGATCACGATCAGAAACAATACTCAATGGAACGCCATGTAACTTCACAACCACATTGATATAAATCTCAGCCAAACGCTCCATAGAATAACTGATATCAATCGGAATGAAATGCGCCGATTTAATCAGTCTATCCACGATCACCCAAATAGCATTATGCCTACTCGGAGAATTAGGCAAACCCGTCACAAAATCCATCGAAATACTATCCCATTTCCACTCCGGAATATCCAACGGTTGCATTAATCCTGCAGGCCTTTGATGTTCCACTTTCGACTTCTGACAAGTCAAACACGCATAAACAAACTGAGCCACATCTCGTCTCAAACCAGACCACCAAAATATTTTCTTCAAATCTTGGTACATCTTATTAGCACCAGGATGTATACTCATACTACTCCGGTGTCCTTCCTCAAGAATCATCTTTTTCAACTCTGCATCATCCGGTATACAAATTCTACCACGGAATCTGAAAATACCCTGATCATCCACTTTAAAGTCACCGTTCACTTCTTGATTTCCAACAAGCAACAAATCAACAAGGTTGAAGTCCAACTTCTGTTTCTCTATAACAGACAACAGAAAATCATTAGTGATCTTTAACATACCAAGCTTCACACTCTCATGTGAAAGCTCACAAACCAAACTCAAGTCTCGAAATTGTTCCAGAAGTTCCCACTCTTTCACCATCAAAGCAGATATACGCAAAGATTTCTGACTCAAAGCATCAGCTACCACATTAGCCTTACCAGGATGGTAATTCAAGCTAAAGTCATAGTCCTTCAGAAGTTCCAACCATCTCCGTTGCCTCATATTCAACTCTTTCTGATCAAACAAGTATTTTAAACTTTTATGATCACTAAAGACTTCGAATCTAGCACCGTAGAGATAATGCCTCCAAATCTTTAATACAAAAACCATCGCAGCTAATTCCAAATCGTGAGTAGGGTAATTCTTCTCATGAACTCGTAACTGCCTCGAAGCATAAGCAACCACCTTACCATCTTGCATCAAAACACCACCTAAACCAATTAGAGATGCATCACAATACACAACGAACGATTCATTAGGATTCGGTAAGATCAAAATCGGAGTTGTAGTCAATCTCTTCTTCAGCTCGTTGAAACTTTCTTCACATTGAATATCCCAAATAAATGCCTTACCCTTACAAGTCAGTTGAGTCAACAGAAGTGCCAACTTGGAAAAACCTTCGATAAACCTCCGGTAATATCCAGCCAAACCCAGAAAACTTCGAATTTCAGTAACAGATCTAGGAGCCTCCCATTGTAGAACTGCCTCTACTTTGGATGGATCCACAACAATACCATTACCTGAAATCACATGCCCAAGAAAACTCACTTCTGACAACCAGAACTCACACTTGGACAGTTTGGCATAAAGTTTCTTCTCCTTCAGAATCTGCAACACAATACGCAAATGTTCCGCATGTTCCTCCTGTGACTTAGAATAAACCAAAATGTCATCAATAAAAACAACAACAAAATGATCTAAATGCTCATGGAATATACGATTCATATACTCCATAAACACACCCGACGCATTAGAAACCCCGAACGGCATCACAGAAAACTCGTAATGTCCGTATCGTGTCCTAAAGGCCGTCTTCTGAATATCCTCCTCTTTAACCCGAATCTGATGGTATCCTGACCTCAAATCAATCTTACTAAACACACTTGCACCCACTAGTTGATCCATCAAGTCATCGATCCTTGGAAGTGGATACTTGTTCTTAATCGTCACTTTATTCAACTGCCGATAATCGATACACAGACGCATACTTCCATCTTTCTTTTTGACCAACAAAACAGGAGCACCCCAAGGTGATACACTAGGCCTTACAAACCTCTTTTCCAACAACTCATTCAATTGTCTTTTCAACTCCACCAACTCAGATGCTGACATCCGATATGGTGCCATAGATACAGGTCTAGTACCAGGAACTAGGTCTATAGAAAACTCCACCTCTCTTTCTGGCGGCACATCTGAAAAATCATCCGGAAACACCTCCTGAAAATCACACACAACAGGAAAACTTCCAATTGCAACTTGACTCTCCACAGACAACGATGCAAACAATCCAAACAACTGAGCTTCCTCCGCCAAAAGTTTCTTCAACTCTTTGGTAGATAAGAAACCAGATTCCCTTTCTTCTTCAAGAGAAGGAAATCTCACCCGCTTAAGATAACAATCAAGATGAACACGATTGAACTCTAACCAGTTCATTCCCAGAATCACGTCCAAACCCTTCAATGGCAAACATACCAAGTCCATCACAAAATCTCTACCAAAAATTGTCAAAGGACAACTTAAACAAACGAAAGAAGTAGTTACCGACCCCAAAGCTGGAGTATCGATAACCATCTCTCCATCCATCTTAGACAACACCAAATTCAAACGTTTCGCACAATCACTCGAAATAAACGAATGAGTCGCTCCATTATCAATAATAGCAATTAAAAGATTACTATTAATAAAACAAGTACCTCTGATCAAACGATCTGCATTAGTAGGCTGAGCTCCCGCCAATGCAAATACTTTCCCTCTAGGTTGAGCTTGCTTCGGTTTCGTGCACTTTGTACTATAGTGACCATTCTCCCCACAATTATAACACTTGATCGCATTCCTCCTACAATCAGCAGCCACATGACCCGTCAAACCACAATTAGAACACTTGTTCATATTCCTCTTACATTCCGATATACGATGACCTAAACCACCACAATTATAATATTTCACCGAAGAATTCATTCCTCCTCCACTAGGCTTTCTATCAAAAGTAAACTTCTGTTTCCCTTTATCAACAGGGGTAGCATAAGGCCTACCTCTGAACTGCCCCTTTCCTTTCCTATCATTCAGATTCTTGTAATGAGTAGCACGTGCCTTACTATCTTCATCAAAAATCCGACTCTTGTTCACCAACACTGAAAACTGTCTTATCTCCTGATAACCGATACCCTGCTTGATTTCTGGCCTCAAGCCATTCACAAACTTCAAACACTTTGACCTCTCAGAACCAGCCGTATTATAATTAGGACAGAACTTCACAAGTTCCTCAAACTTAGCAGCATAATCCGCAACAGAGGAATTATCCTGCTTCAGTTCAAGAAATTCAATTTCCTTTTTACCTCTCTCATCTTCCGGAAAATACTTTTCAAGAAAACCATCTTTGAACACAGCCCATGTAACCACTATCTCATCCTCCTCAAACCTCTGAGAAGAATTCGCCCACCAGTCTTCAGCTTCCTTTTCCAACATATGAGTACCAAACTGCACCTTCTGATCCTCGAAACACCTAATGAAACGGAAGATCTTCTCAATCTTCTTCAGCCAAATCTGTGCTCCCTCAGGATCATGAGTACCCTTGAAGCTCGATGGATTATTCTTCTGAAACTTATCCATACTACGCGATTCCTCGTCCGCCGCAGCATTGGGTAAATTCTGCATCGCTTGCGCCATAGCTTGCATGGCCGCAGTCATAGCAGCAGCACCTCTTCCAGCCATAATCTGAACGTTCACAACGATAGCAAATTATGGTTAAACAACCACTCAACAGAGTGCAACAGACCAACAAGACACAACAGACACGACAACATGGTCGGACAAACCAAACATTAGCTCTGATACCACTTAATGTAACACCCCTTCTATACCCCGTACAAAATCGTAATAAAAGAAAATGATCTTATAATAAAACATCAGAGCAAAGATTAACCATTTAGATATAAACAGAGATGTCACATCAACGTGAACTAAAAACAACCTGCTCATAAAGATATATAACACCTGGATAGTTTTTATAAACAGAGGAACTCCGTTCCAAAATATCAGCATTCAGTTACAGAATTAAAGCGGAACATCAATAACTGATGTCATCACAAAATATAAGTATGTCATATACATATTCATACAAGGCCACTATATACAAGCTAAAAGAAACATCTACACTCGAACCCCGACTACCCGTGTTACATATCAGAGCCGACGGGACGACAAAAGGACGAAGACACTAATCTTCACAAAAGACCTCCAGCGTCTAATCTGCAATGCCATTACAGCATTAAACCACAGCAGAAGGGTGAGAAATAGGATTATAATATAATTGCATATCATTATAAAACACTTAGCAAAATATGCACAATTATTCTCACCACACAAATACGATACTTGTAAACAACACAAGACATATTAAACCCATTTCACACATCAATCACATAAGCATATACATTAACACAAAGCATAACAAATCCTTCTCAAAATTCAACACATAAACATTTATGTAATGAATTATGCAAATGCACAGAGACCGACACAACGACTCTATGCATGCGGTACCATTAGTCCCCCAGGAACTCTTGGAATCATCGCTCGTTACTTAGGGTAACTCCCCGTCGGGCATACGATGTTCCCCGTCGCTACCACTTATCAACAAGCATACGACGTTATGGATCGTTTTTAGTCCCTTATAATAGGCACACGATCAATACAACAATTGCTTACACCCATAAGGGATCTACAATTCAACATGCATTGTTTACACCCACAAAGGGATCTTACAATGTCTTCATGCATTGTTTACACCCACGAAGGGATCTTACAATGTCTTCATGCATTGTTTACACCCACGAAGGGATCTACAATGTCTTCAACATGATGCATGTCATATAATGACCCATGGAAATCGAGGCTCATATATTAAATCATGCATTTCAAGTACCTATAATACAATGCACATAATTGCCAAACGGCCACAAATCTTCACCACAACATCATATACCCATCAAACATCCCTCACACAAGTCATACGTTACATATCATATCCTATCGCACAATATAGAAAATAACTCAAAATTCCATTTTTACGGTTTCTCAGAAAAGTCGGCTAAAAGTCGGCCAAAAATAATATTTTCTATCATCATCAAAAAGTACTCATCGACAGCTTCGATTCGGTATAAAGAACTCTTAAATACGATAAACGGTTAACAAGATATGAATATTTCAAAATAACGCAAAAACATAAATCGGACGCCCGACACTACGAAACGGTTCGTAAAAACTGTACCGATTGGACCAAGTTCAGACCTCAAAACTATTTTTCCTAGAAAGAACATCTCGCTAGCTTTCCAACGCTTCGAACGGGGATTAAAACCGACTTACGGTTCAAGAGATATGAATTTCCGAAGTTTCCCCGACAAACCAGAATTTTATGGTTCAGCACAGTATGTATCGATACATAGGCTTATGTATCGATACAAAAAGCCACATGTATCGATACATAGCACGCATGTGTCGACACATGCTGTAGTGAAAATGTTGTTTTTCCCAATTTCTTCAGTATGTATCGATACATAAGGGTTATGTATCAATTCATAACTCTGTTTTTCCTCAAAAACCAGATTTTCTCAAAATACACCTTTGCTGTCCCTTCTCCAAAATGCCCGGAAACTCGACTAAATCGAACATTTTCACCGAAACAAACATATACGCCCAACCACCAAATACATAAGAACAATTTAGAACACATAAACGAAATTTCTACGACGTTCGATTTTTCGATTAAATTTCAACCTTTCAAAAACCAGAATTTTCAAACCTCACCAAATTGAATAAAAAGCACGACATACGACGACCTAACCTTACTCGATACAACTACGTAATTTATTTCGAATTCTAACCATGAAAACATCGGTTTTTATCGATTTCCTACAATTCGACCTAAACGGACAAAACAACGGAAACATAACGAAAACTAACCAAAACATAACCAAACTTCATGAAACTTTAAACAGCAGCTCACAAACACATAACCAACCAACACATGTATTTATACGACTTTTCGACCGTAAAAACATCGATTTCTATCGATTTCGTCCAATACGGCATAAACGGAAACATGTGGAAAACCAACCAAAACATCCACACAAAACATACATAATCATACACAATGATATAATAACCGAGTTTCGCACCCTTACCCGATTTAATCGTGTTCTAGAAAGTCGGGAGATTGATTTCTTCCTTCACAAGTTTTTCCTCTCTTTTCTTCTTTCTCTTCTCTTTTCTTCTTCTCTACTTTTCTTTTCTCTCTTTTTCTTTCTATTCTTTCTATTTCTATTTTTCTTTTCTTTTCTTACTAACTTAGTGATATAAATGTGAAATGTCCAAAATACCCCCACACTCAAATATCTCGCAAACGTTTCCAAAACGCGATAAAATATATTCCCGCCGAAAATAACATATTTTCACATAAAAGTCGAAATTAGAATAAAATAATAATAAAATAATCCAAAAAGACTCAATACAATAAAATTGGCAAAAACTGGGGCGTTACAAGACAGACATGTGGTGACGGTTTGTGGAGAAGAGGATATCATGGTAAGCCAGCTATCTACTTTCAAGTATGTGGAGGTAGATGGCGAAATACATGAAACTTTATGTCAGGCTTTTGAAGCAGTAAAGATCCCTGAGGAATCTCTCATGGAAGTCAGCTAACCTGAGGTGGTAGAGCAGCCTACAGTGGTCCATCAGCCGGAGATTTCTATGTCTTCCTTCAAGGATGCACGGACCGTGGTTGAAGCCAGCAGTTCACAAAAGTGGGGTCAGATTATTGATGTCCAGGAAAAGCGGAATACTCATGGACTGGGTTATAAGCCACCCAGGCGTCCTGAAGAGCCTCCCAAGTTCTATGGTCCAGTTTGTTTCACCAGTGCTGGTGTGTTCTTTGACAGAATCAATGCTATTGATGAAGATGGGGATAGTGATTGTGATATGGGTAGTTGGATCCGCCCCTGTGTTCTTGGTCAAAGTCTTCACAACTGGTAGTCAGAGAGAGCCATTCAAGTGACCGGACCAGAGTAATTGCTCATGTTTGTCATCTATGTTAATCCTACGTTCTGCCCAAGACGTAGTGATTCTTGTTTGTAGGGCTTGAATGTTTTTGTATGCTTTTTCTTTATCATTAATAAAGGACGTTTTCGCATTCAAATGTTTTGATCCCTGTTTTTCTGTTTTTTATTTTTGCATTAAAACCACAGCAAAATGGCAATGTGTTTTTGTTTGATGCATCCATATTAAACATAAATCATCAATCATGCAGGTTTTCTTGTTCAGATTCCACCCATCATGATTCAGCTATGGCTCGATATGACTTTGATAATCCCATATATCAGGCTGAAGAGGGGACTGATGAAGATTGTGAATTACCCGAGGAATTGGCCAGGCTGTTAAAACAGGAGGAAAAGGTCATTCTGCATCATCAAGAGGAAATCGAGGTTGTTAACTTGGGAACCGAGGACGCAAAGAAAGAGGTACGGATTGGGGCTGGTTTGGAAGACACTATCAAGGGAAGATTGATTGAAATACTCTGAGAGTATGTGGATATCTTCGCCTGGTTTTACCAAGACATGCCTGGGCTCGACACTGACATCATGGTACATCGGCTGCCACTCAAAGAAGGATGTGCTCCGGTTAAGCAGAAGTTGAGAAGGACGAAACTGGGTATGGCTGTCAAGATTAAAGAAGAGGTGCAGAAACAGTTAGATGCTGGGTTTCTTGTTGTAACAAATTATCCTCCGTGGGTTGCTAATATTGTACCTGTACCTAAGAAAGATGGAAAGGTCAGGATGTGTGTTGATTACAGAGATCTGAATAGAGCAAGCCCAAAAGACAATTTCCCGCTTCCTCACATTGACGTGTTAGTGGACAACACTGCTCAATATTCTGTGTTTTCCTTCATGGATGGCTTCTCTGGGTATAACCAAATCAAGATGGCCCCAGGGGACATGGAGAAGACGATGTTTATAACACCGTGGGGGACTTTCTGTTACAAGGTGATGCCCTTTGGATTGAAAAATGCTAGGGCAACCTATCAGCGGGCGATGGTGACTCTCTTTCATGATATGATTCACAAAGAGATCGAGGTCAATGTTGATGACATGATTGCGAAGTCACAAACGGAGGAAGAGCATCTGGTGAATCTTCAAAAACTGTTTGAGAGGTTGAGAAAGTTCAGATTGAGGTTGAATCTGAACAAGGCACCTTTGGGGTGAGATCTGGGAAGTTACTTTGGTTTATTGTCAGCAAAAAAGGTATCGAGGTTGATCCTGCTAAAGTAAAATCTATACAAGAAATGCCTGAACCAAGAACAAAAAAAGAGGTTCGTGGTTTCTTAGGGAGGTTGAACTACATTACTAGATTCAACTCTCATCTTGCAGCCACGTGTGAACCGATATTCAAGTTGCTAAGAAAATATCAAGAGGTCAGGTGGAATGAGAATTGTCAAAAAGCGTTCGAAAAAATAAAAGAATATTTACAGGAACCTCTGGTCCTTATGCTGCCAGTGCTAGGAAGGCCATTGATTATGTATCTTACGGTTCTTGAGAACTCAATGGGGTGTGTGCCCGGTCAACACGACGAGTCAGGTAGAAAGGAGCATGTCATCTACTACCTGAGTAAAAACTTTACTGATTGTGAGTCGAGGTACTCAATGCTGGAGAAAACATGTTGTGCACTCGCTTGGGAAGCTAAGCGTTTGAGACAGTATATGTTAAACCACACGACTCTCTTGATTTCGAAGATGGATCCAATCAAGTATGTGTTTGAAAAACAGGCGCTTTCTGGAAGAATAGCGCGTTGGCAGATGGTTCTGACAGAATACGATATTCAATATGTTTCCCAAAAGGCCATTAAGGGAAGTGTTCTATCAGAATATCTCGCTGAACAACCAATTAAGGATTATCAACCGATGAAGTTTGAATTTCCCAATGAACACATCATGTTTCTGAAGATGAAAGACTGTGAAGAGCCTTTGCATGATGAAGGACCTGAAATTGGATCTCAATGGAAGTTAGTCTTTGATGGGGCTGTTAACTCATACGGCAATGGAATCGGGGCAATCATTACGACTCCACAGGGGTCTCATATACCCTTCACTGCCCAATTAGTGTTCATATGCACCAACAATGAGGTGGAGTATGAAGCATGCATCATGGGTTTAGAAGAAGCAATTGATTTGAGAATCAAGAACCTCGATGTTTATGGTGATTCCACGTTGGTAGTTAATCAGATCACTGGAGAATGGGAAACTCGTCAGGCCGATCTGGTGCCTTATAACAACTATGCCAGAAGGTTGTTACCGTTCTTTGATAGATTCGATTTCCATCATATACCCCGGTTAGAAAATCAGATGGCCGATGCGTTGGCAATGTTATCTTCAATGTATCTGGTAAATCGTTGAAATGAAACTCCCTCGATCAGAATCATGCGTCTGGATATACCAGCTTTTATGTTTGCAATTGAAGATGTATCAGATGGCAAACCTTGGTATCATGATATTAAGGTTTTTCTGAAGAGTCAAGAGTATCCAAAGGGTGCATCCACGAAAGATAAGAAGACTTTGAGGAGGTTGGCAGGAAATTTCTTTTTGAATAAAAATGACGTGTTATACAAGAGGAAGTTTGACATGGTCTTGCTACGTTGTGTTGATGAACACGAGGCAAACCTGTTGATGGAGGAAGTTCATGAAGGATCTTTCAGTACCCATGCCAATGGGCATGCTATGGCCAGAAAACTGTTGAGAGCGTGGTATTACTGGATAACTATGGAGTCTGATTATTTTAAATACGCCCAGAAATGTCACAAATGCCAGATTTATGCAGATAAGGTGCATGTACCGCCTACTCCTCTGAATGTGTTGTCATCTCCTTGGCCCTTTGCTATGTGGGGCATTGATATGATCGGGAAGATTGAGCCCACTGCCTCTAATCGGCATCGTTTCATTTTGGTCGCCATCGATTATTTCACGAAATGGGTGGAAGCAGCCTCATTTGCCAACGTCACCAGACAAGTGGTAGCCAGATTTATCAAAAAGGACATCATCTGCCGGTATGGAGTCCCGGAGAGAATCATTACTGATAATGGTTCAAATTTGAATAACAAGATGATGAAGGAGCTATGTCAGAGCTTTAAGATTGAACATCACAAATCTTCCCCCTATCGTCCGAAGATGAATGGGGATGTTGAAGCAATAAGAAAATCAAGAAGATTGTGCAGAAAATGGTAGTGACCTATAAAGAGTGGCATGAGATGTTGCCTTATGCTTTACATGGTTATCCTACTTCGGTACGCACATCGATTGGGGCAACTCCTTTCTCACTGGTATATGGTATGGAAGCAGTTCTACCATTAGAGGTTGAGATTCCTTCTTTAAGAATTCTGGCAGACGTGAAGCTTGATGAAGCTGAGTGGGTGCGTTCCAGACTGAATCTGCTGAACCTTATTGAAGAGAAAAGATTGGCAGCCATTGCACATGGTCGATTGTATTAGAGCAGGATGAAGAAAGCCTTTGATCAGAAAGTGCGTCCTCGGTGTTTTCAGGCTGGTGATTTGGTTTTGAAAAGGATCCTTCCTCCTCAGACAGATCACAGGGGGAAATGGACTCCAAACTACGAGGGGCCATATGTAGTAGGACAGGTTTTCTCTGGTGGAGCCTTATTGCTCTCAACTATGGATGGCAAAGATTTTACGTCCCCTGTGAACGCAGACGTAGTCAAAAAATACTTTGCATAAAAGAGACCCGCTAGACGCAAAAAGAAAGTCCAGGCAAAAATGGGCCCGACGAACCGTAAAAAGAAAAGGTTCGGGCAAAAATTAGGGGAAAAAATGAAAAAAAAATAAACCTGCAAGGTTGAAAACCTTAAAAGGCAACTTTGGCAAAAAGGGGTATCCCGGTGGATTGAAAACCCAAAAAGGGCGATCCAGACAAAAGTTAAGGATTTAAAAGCAAAAGGCTATGATCTGCGTTCGATCTGTGAGCATTCTTGGATACATGGAAATTTCGAAGGAAAGGAATTAGTCCAGTCAGTCTTTTCGAAGGCCAAAGCATCTGCGGATAAGCGAGGCATATTGGGTCATAGCTGAATTGAATCATGGTGGATATCTGTTTCGCACATTGCCGACATGTGTATTTTCTTTTATTTCTTTTTTGCAATTACCTCTTTTCAGGAATTGCTTCCGAATGTAAATGCCTATTTACATACCAATTCATTCAATAAAATTTTCATTTCACTCAAAAGCTTTCCATTTGTGTTTTTACTTTTGCTATTTTGTTTGTGAAAACGTCCGATATTTTGATAAAACATTGCATGCGAAAATGTTAAGCTTTGCGAAGCATATCAGAAAACAGTGGAAATTGCTTAGGCAACGGTCGTTGTGATGGTAACCGAAGTAGCCTTTTTGCATATAGAGCTTTCTGTTGATTTTGTTTGCAGGGCAACAAGTTTGTTCTTCCCCAGTAGAGCTACTCTCCTCGACATTGAAAAGCTCATCCTCCTTAGCAGGTTGTTATTTTCCCCAGCCAGAGTGTCAAGGATTATCTTCCTCAGCAGAGTACAAAAGATTAATTCCCCAGCTATAGTCGTGATTGATTTATCACTTTCTCAGTAAACAATCAGAAGTTGACGCTGTTGCATCCCCAACAGGAGACTTATGGAATATCTTCTTGGGACAAAGATGTTATTTTCCCCACAGGTTCTGAACACCCATTCTCCTCAGCTAGTCAGGAGATATTTTTCTCATCAGCAACGGTATGATTTAATCCCTACAGATGAGTAAGTTGGATGTTATCCTCTAGCAGAGTCGATGCCGTCAAGTACTGTCATCCAAGCAGATTGCTAGTAATGGCAGATACTCCCTAGCAGGTGAAGACACAGATGACTCCTACCAGCAGTTTAAGCCCAGTAATATCCCCAAGCAGGTTTGGAATTGTCGATTTATTTCCCCAAGCAGAGTTTGGTGGTGATCTTCTCAGTGGATTGTTCAACGGCGGTTGATACCCCCGGCAGGCCTTAAAAGTCCAGTTGTTATTGGCATTTTTCAGATCCAGGTTTTGGATTCTATCTTCGGAAGAAGTCATTGGTAATCCCCAGCAGAGAGAGTTTCACTTTAGGGTTCCACCTCCAATATTTGTTTTTATCCCTCCCCAACAGAGTGGATCTCCTCTCGGAGTTTTCATCTCCAGCAGAGTGTATACTCAGGATCTTTCTCAGCAGTGCGAAGTCTTTCTTAGCAAGGTCTCTTATTTCAGAGGACAATTTAGTTTGTCATCCTGGTAGAGTTGCCTTCGTCTTCGACATTTATTTTGCTGAGGCGCTTCTTTTTGCATTGCATAAGCATTCTTGCATGGCATCCTCCCAAACACGTAGCATTTCCATTTCGTATGGAGCATTACGCCATAGAAATCCAAACATATGCATTCGAAGCATAAGCCACGTTTGATATCTTTTGCCATTTGCTTTCCCCGGCAGAAAGTAACACAGCTTTGGAAATGTTGTTCAACATTACACCGCAACCAGTGGATTCGTCCTTTTATTGTTATACTCCCCTACAAAGTTGTCTGTTTAGGTTTCTCTTTTTTCCCCAGCAGACGTATTCCTCTATCCCAACTTTTGTTTGGTATCCTTTGCTTCATTCCAACTCTTGGTTGGTATGCTTTATCCCAACTCTTGGTTGGTACCCATGGTTTTATCCCAACTTATGGTTGGTCTCCTTCGTTATTCTAACTTTTGGTTAGTACCTTTATCCCAACTTTTGGTTGGTCTCCTTTGTTATTCTAACTTTTGGTTAGTACCTTTATCCCAACTTTTGGTTGGTCTCCTTCATTATTCTAACTTTTGGTTAATACCTTTATCCCAACTTTTGGTTGGTCTCCTTCGTTATTCTAACTTTTGGTTAGTACCTTTATCCCAACTTTTGGTTGGTCACCTTCTTTATTCTAACTTTTGGTTAGTACCGTTATCCCAACTTTTGGTTGGTCTTATTTGTAGTGAGTACACCTTTGGTCAGCGTACTCGTTATCTCAACTTTTGGTTGGTATCCATAGCTTCATTCCAAATTTTGGTTGGTATGCTTTATCCCAACTTTTGGTTGGTATCCTTTGCTTTATCCTAACTATTGGTTGGTCTTGCTTGCGGTGAGTGCGCCTTTGGTCGGCGTCCTCGTTATCCCAACTTTTGGTTGGTATTTCTTGCTTTCCCAACTTTTGGTTGGTCCCCTTGGCTTTATCCCAACTCTTGGTTGGTCTCCTTTGTTGTGTTCGCCTTTGGTCGGCATTCTCGTCCATCCTAACTTTTGGTTAGTAATTTCTATCCCAACTTTTTGTTGGTACCCCTTTTGTTATCCCAACTTTTGGTTGGTATTCCTCGCTTTCCCAACTTTTGGTTGGTATCCTCTATCTTTAAATCCAGATTCAGCTGGCAAATACTTTCATATTCCCCATGTAACACCCCCAATCTATACCCCCAAGCTATTAAAGCGATAAATACAATTCAAAATTTCATCAGAGTATATTTAAAACATTCACGGTATAGACCGAGGGGTCACATCAATTGAAACAAATACACATACACCTGCTCATATAGATATGCAATAATTCAGGTAGTACATAATAAAGGAACTTAGTTCCTAACACCCACAATTCAGATACAGAATAAAAGCGGAAAATCTGTAACTGAAACTCATATATATATATATATATATATCACATAAAGGATTTTTCTGTCATATACAACATCATACGTGTACAATCCAAAAGATACATATATACATAATACAAAGTAATCACACTCGATCCCCCCGACTACCCGGTGCTACATATCAGAGCCGACCGACAAAAGAATGAAGACCTAAGCTTCACAAAAAGACCTCCAGCATCTAATCTGCAATGCCTCGTAGAGCATTAAAAAAAACAGCAGAAGGGTGAGAAACACAATCATAATACAATTGCATACAATTATATATTTAACACAAAAATACACATATAAAATATTCTCACCACAACTTATACCAGAATTTAAACACGAACAACACAAGGTATATTTCATATATCCATCATCAAGGTATGTCAACCATGCACAATATAGATATCACCGACATATATACACATATTAATTCATCTATTTCCTCCACAATTCCACACATAATGCACACATTCACAGTTCTCACACAATCAATCCATTCATAATTTATGAAAATGCACAGAGACCGACACAACGACTCTATGCAATGCACATGCGGTACCATCCATCCATCATTCTTAACACTAGTTCACTCAGGAACTATTAGAACCATCGCTTGTTACTTAGGATTACTCTTGTAACACCCCGTCGGGCAAACAATGTTCCACGTCGCTTTAGGTCCTCTTAATTTTTTAAGGCGCACGACGTTTATGGATTGCTTTAGGTCCTCTTTGTATAAGTCGCACAATCCGATCGCTTTAGGTCCTCTTTGTATAAGGCGCACGATCGTCTATAATAATTGCTTTAGGTCCTCTTTGTATAAGGCGCATGATGTTATAGCGGATTCTCTCTGGAACCATTTCGTCGCTCACACCCACTAGGGCACATGACATCACCAACATGCATAACATGATGCTTGGCATACAATAACTCATGACATTCAAATGCACACATATACACATTCCATACACATGCATATATCATCAAATACCACACATCGCATTTTCTCGCCCTTAGGCCACAAATCATCATCACAACATTTATCACATGCATTTCCATCACACAACAACACACAAGTCATAAAATACCCATATCAACAACACATTGCATAATACACATCAACTACACGCATTTACCATAGTACAAGTTGACAAACCGACACCATTCCAATCCCCGACATAAATAAATCGGCCATTAGTCTCAAAATCAATAATATAAGAAAGAACATGCCAAAAGCTTTCCAACGCACGAAACCGCGCCTCAAACCGACTAACGGATCAAAAGTTGTAAAGAAAACAAATTGGGAGAAACTGTCACATTCGCATTGCGAAGCTCCTAGCGAGTCCTTCGCTTCTTCATTCGCAGTGCGAATGTCCCAGCGAACCAAGTCAGAAGGGAAAATAGCCTAGAAAATTCCTAACGTTCGTAGTGCGAACAGCCAGCGAATGCTCGCTTCCCCATTCGTATTGCGAGTCTCCCAGCGAACAGTGGCAGAAAGAAAACAACACAAAATAACACAAAATTCGCAGTGCGAACCTCTGGCGAATGCTCGCCCTCACATTCGCAGTTCGAATAGCCATCGATTGCTCGATTTCCCCTTCGCTAGGGGATTCGCAGTGCGAACCTGCGAAAACCAGAAAACCCTGCAGCGCTGTTACATAACCCAAACCTATATTTTCCACTCCAAAACACTACCAAATCAACATATAACAATCAGAACATAATCTAATCATGGTAACAAGTATTCTACCTCATTTACACAGATTTCCAACTGCGAAAACATCGATTTCCATCGTTTATCACATTCGACCTATATCTAAAAACCAATAAAACTTCCACACAAACATACATAATCATACATAAGCATAGTATAATCGATTTTCGCACCCTTACCCGATTAAGTCGCGTTTGAAAAGTCGGTTGAATCGGTTCCTAAATTCTCCAAGTTTTCTCTCTTTCTCCTTTTCTTTCTCTTTTCTTTCTTCCTCTTTTTCTTCTCTTCTTTTTCTTTCCTTTCTATTTTCTCTCTTTCTATTTCTATTCATATGAAAAATATAATATCTACCCAACCAAAAGACCAAAATACCCCTACACTCAAATATCTCGCAAACGCTCCCAAAACGCGATAAAATATAATCTCGATGAAAAATAACATATTTTAAAATAAAAGTCAGAAATAAAATAATATAATAATAAAATAATCAAAATGACTCAATTAAATAAAAATAACCAAAACTGGGGTGTTATATCTCTCCCCCACTTAGAAATTTTCGTCCTCGAAAACAGTACCTGAGACGAATAACTCTGGATACGACTCCTGCATCCGACTCTCCAACTCCCAAGTCAAATTGCCCTCAGCAGCACCTCCCCACGCCACTTTCACAAGTGCAATTTCTTTGCCCCTTAGCCGCTTCAACTCGCGATCCAAAATCCTAACTGGTAATGCCTCAACCGTAAGGTTCTCCCTTACCTCTACCTCGTCCATCGGAATCACATGCGACGGATCCGGAGCATACTTCCGAAGCTGTGAAACATGAAACACATCATGCAAATTCGACAGACTTGGCGGCAACACCACCCTATAAGCCACAACACTAACTCTCGCGGATATCTGGTAAGGACCAATAAACCGAGAAGTAAGCTTCTTCGACTTTAATGCACGACCAACACCTGTCACCGGTGTAACTCTCAAAAATACATGATCGCCCTCTTGAAACTCGAGATCTTTCCTCCTTCGATCATGATAACTCTTTTGTCTACTCTGAGAAGCCTTCATTTTCTCACGAATAAGTTTCACCTTGTCTGTAGTCTGTTGCACTAACTCCGGTCCAACCACCGCACTCTCACCAAATTCGCGCCAACACAACGGTGTTCGATATCTTTATCCATACAACACTTCAAACGGTGCCATTCCAATACTAGAATGGAAACTGTTGTTATACGTGAATTCAATCAACGCAAGATAACTATCCCACGCACCACCTTGTTTAAGAACACAAGCCCTCAACAAGTCTTCCAACGACTGAATCGTTCTCTCCGTCTGTCCATCCTTCTGCCGATGATAAGCCGAACTCAATCTTAATTTAGAACCCAACGCCTTTTGTAAAGTTTCCTAAAATCTCGAGGTAATCCTCAGATATCGATCCAAAACAATGCTCAACGGAACACCATGTAACTTCACAATCACACTGATATAAATCTCTGCCAACCTCTCCAAGGAAAAACTAATGTCAATCGGAAAGAAATGCGCCAATTTAGTCAGCCTATCCACAACCACCCAAATCGCATTATGTCCCCTCAATGTATTCGGCAACCCTGTCACAAAATCCATAGAAATGCTATCCCATTTCCACTCAGGAATATCCAACGGTTGCAACAAACCACTAGGCTTCAGATGTTCTACCTTCGACTTCTGACACGTCAAACATGCATACACAAACTGAGCCACATCTCTCTTTAATCCAGACCACCAGAAAATCTTCTTCAAATCTTGATACATCTTATTAGCTCCCGGATGTATACTCAAATTACTCCGGTGTCCTTCCTCCAAAATCATCCTTTTCAACTCCGCATCATCAGGAATACAAATTCTACCTCGAAACCTCAAAACACCATTATTATCCACTTTAAAGTCCTCATTTTCACTTTTATCCCCAACCGTCATCAAATCCACAAATTTCACATCCAATTTATGTTTCTCGCTAACGGTCAATAGAAAATCATTAGTAACCTTCAACATACCAAGCCTCACACTAACCGACATCAATTCACATACCAAACTCAAATCCCTAAATGATTCCAAAAGTTCCCACTCCTTAACCATCAAAGTTGACATATGCAATGATTTCTGACTCAACGCATCGGCTACCATATTAGCTTTACCAGGGTGGTAATTCAAGTTAAAGTCGTAGTCCTTCAAGAATTCCAACCATCTACGTTGCCTCATATTCAAATCTTTCTGATCAAACAAATATTTCAAACTTTTATGATCACTAAAGACTTCGAATCTTGCACCGTAGAGATAATGCCTCCAAATCTTCAACACAAAAACCACAACTGCTAATTCAAGATCATGAGTAGGATAATTTTTCTCGTGCACTCTCAATTGCCTCGAAGCATAAGCTACAACATTACCTTCTTGCATCAGCACTCCACCTAACCCAATCAAAGACGCATCACAATACACCACAAATGGTTCGGTAGGATTCGGACAAATCAAAATCGGAGCTGTCGTCAATCTTCTCTTCAGCTCATTAAAACTTTTCTCACACCGAATATCCCAAATGAACGCTTGACCTTTACAAGTCAACTGGGCCAATGGAAGTACTAGCTTAGAAAAACCTTCAATGAACCTTCGATAATATCCGGCTAATCCCAAAAAGCTTCGAATTTCAGTACCAGATTTCAGAGCCTCCCATTATAGAACTGCTTCTACTTTAGATGAATCCACAGCAATACCGTTACCTGAAATCACATGACCAAGAAAACTCACTTCTGACAACCAGAATTCACACTTCGACAACTTGGCAAAAAGTTTCCTTTCCTTCAAAACCTGTAACATAATGCGCAAATGCTCCGCATGCTCCTCCCGAGACTTAGGATAAACCAAGATATCATCAATAAACACAACAACAAAACGATCCAAATGCTCGTGGAAAATACGATTCATGTACTCAATAAACACACCTGGTGCATTAGAAACCCCGAACGGCATCACAGAATATTCGTAATGACCGTACCGTGTCCTAAAAGCCGTCTTTGGAATATCTTCCTCTTTCACCCTTATCTGATGATACCCCGACCTCAAGTCAATCTTACTAAACACACAAGCACCTACCAACTAGTCCATCAAATCATCAATTCTCGGAAGAGGATACTTATTCTTAATCGTCACCTTATGCAACTGGCGATAATCAATACACAATCGCATACTTCTATCTTTCTTTTTCACCAATAAAACTGGAGCACCCCAAGGTGACACACTTGGCCTCACAAACCTCTTTTCCAATAATTCATTCAATTGCTTCTTTAACTCGACCAAATCAGATGCCGACATTCGATATGGTGCCATCGATACAGGTCTAGTACCAGGAACTAGATCTATAGAAAACTCCACCTCTCTCTCTGGCGGTACATCCGAAATATCCTCTGGAAACACTTCCAGAAAATCACACACCACAGGAAACACATCAAGTGAAACTTGACTATCCATAGTCAACGACGCAAAAAACTCGAACAACTGAGCTTCATCCGCCAAAAGTTTCTTCAACTCTTTGGTAGATAAGAAACTCGAGTATTCGTCTTCCTCAAGAGAAGGAAACCTTACTAACTTATGATAACAATCAATATGAACCCGATTAAACTGCAACCAATTCATTCCCAGAACCACCTCTAAACCCTCCAACGGCAAACACACCAAATCCATCTCAAAGTCTTTACCATAAATGGTCAAAGGACAACTTAAACAAACCAAAGAAGTAGTTACTGACCCCATTGCTGGAGTATCAATAACCATCTCTCCACCCATCGAAGACAACACAAGATTCAAATGCTTCGCGCATTCAGACAAAATAAGCGAATGAGTCGCTCCGGTATCAATAATAGCAACTAAAGGCGTACTATTAATAAAACAAGTACCTATGATCAGACGGTCTGCACTTGTAGTCTGAGTTCCCGCCAAGGCAAAAACTTTCCCACCAGCTGGAGCTTGCTTCGGTTTCGGACACTTTGTACTAATATGACCAGGTTCACCACAGTTAAAGCACTTCGCTACATTCTTCCTCTTGCACTCAGCTGTAACATGCACTAAACTTCCACAATTAGAACACTTCCTCATATCTTTTCTGCATTCAAACTGGCGATGTCCTAATTCACCACACCTAAAACATCTCGGAGAATTAGACATTCTGCCCCCACTTGGCCATCTCTCAAAGTTACCTCTTTGTTTACCCTTATCTGCCGGTGTCACATACGGACCACTACGAAACGGTTGTTTCCATTTCCTCTCGCTCACACTCTTATAGTGAGTAGAACGAGCCTTACTATCCTGCTCATAAATCCTACAACAGTCCACCAGATCTGAAAACCTGCTAATCCGTTGATAACCGATTGCCTGCTTTATCTCAGGACGCAACCCGTTCTCAAACTTCATACACTTAGAAAACTCCACAGTCGCTTCCGCATAATGTGGATAAAACTGCACAAGCACCACAAACTTAGCAGAATAATCAACAACAGACATACTACCTTATTTCAAATCCAAGAACTCAATTTCCTTCTTTCCTCTTACATCTTCAGGAAAATACCTTCTCAGAAACTCAATGCTAAACACGGCCCAAGTGATCTCTTCCTCTGCAGCTTCCAACACATGACGTGTACTAACCCACCAATCATCAGCTTCTTCCAGCAACATGTGAGTACCCAGTCTCACCTTCTGATCCTCAGCATAATCCATCACTCGGAAAATCCTTTCAATCTCTTTAAGGAAAATCTGAGCACCATCAGGATCATATCTTCCTTTGAAGATAGGCGGTTTGTTCTTCCTGAACTCATCATTACCAGCAGCATTAGGTGCACCCTGCACAGCCCGAGCCATAGCTTGCATAGCAGCAGCCAAAGCAGCGTCATTCCCACCAGCCATATTCTATTCATTTCCAATAACAGCAACTATGGTTAAACAAACAGCTCACCGAACCACAAGGACCAACAAGGACTGACACGAACTGACACGGACTGGCTCTGATACCACTTAATGTAACACCCCCAATCTATACCCCCAAGCTATTAAAGCGATAAATACAATTCAAAATTTCATCAGAGTATATTTAAAATATTCACGGCATAGACCGAGGGGTCACATCAATTGAAACAAATACACATACACCTGCTCATATAGATATGCAACAATTCAGGTAGCACATAATAAAGGAACTTAGTTCCTAACACCCACAATTCAGATACAGAATAAAAGCAGAAAATCTATAACTGAAACTCATATATATATATATATATATATATATATATATATATATATATATATATATATATATATATATCACATAAAGGATTTGTCTGTCATATACAACATCATACGTGTACAGTCCAAAAGATACATATATACATAATACAAAGTAATCACACTCGATCCCCCCGACTACCCGGTGCTACATATCAGAGCCGACCGACAAAAGAATGAAGACCTAAGCTTCACAAAAAGACCTCCATCATCTAATCTGCAATGCCTCGTAGAGCATTAAAAAAAACAGCAGAAGGGTGAGAAACACAATCATAATACAATTGCATACAATAATATATTTAACACAAAAATACACATATAAAATATTCTCTCCACAACTTATACCAGAATTTAAACACGAACAACACAAGGTATATTTCATATATCCATCATCAAGGTATATCAACCATGCACAATATAGATATCACCAACATATATACACATATTAATTCATCTATTTCCTCCACAATTCCACACATAATGCATACATTCACAATTCTCACACAATCAATCCATTCATGATTTATGCAAATGCACAGAGACCGACACAACGACTCTATGCAATGCACATGCGATACCATCCATCCATCATTCTCAACACTAGTTCACTCAGGAACTATTGGAACCATCGCTTGTTACTTAGGATTACTCTTGTAACACCCCGTCAGGTAAACGATGTTCCCCGTCGCTTTAGGTCCTCTTATTTTTTTAAGGCGCACGACGTTTATGGATTGCTTTAGGTCCTCTTTGTATAAGGCACATAATCCGATCGCATTAGGTCCTCTTTGTATAAGGCGCACAATCCGATCGCTTTAGGTCCTCTTTGTATAAGGCGCACGATCGTCTATAATCATCGCTTTAGGTCCTCTTTGTATAAGGCGTACGATGTTATAGCGGATTCCCTCTGGAACCGTTTCGTCGCTCACACCCATTAGGGCACACGACATCACCAACATGCATAACATGATGCTTGGCATACAATGACTCGTGACATTCAAATGCACACATATACACATTCCATACACATGCATATATCATCAAATACTACACATCGTATTTTCTCGCCCTTTGGCCACAAATCATCATCACAACATTTATCACATGCATTTCCATCACACAACCGCACACAAGTTATACAATACCCATATCAACAACACTTTGCATAATACGCATCAACTACACGCACTTACCATAGTACAAGTTGATAAACCGACACCATTCCAATCCCCGACATAAATAAATCGGCCATTAGTCTCAAAATCAATAATATAAGAAAGAACATGCCAAAAGCTTTCCAACGCACCAAACTGCGCCTCAAACCGGCTAACGGATCAAAAGTTGTAAAGAAAACAAATTGGGAGAAACTGTCACATTCGCATTGCGAAGCTCCTAGCGAGTCCTTCGCTTCTTCATTCGCAGTGCGAATGTCCCAGCGAACCAAGTCAGAAGGGAAAATAGCCTAGAAAATTCCTAACGTTCGCAATGCGAACAGCCAGCGAATGCTCGCTTCCCCATTCGCATTGCGAGTCTCCCAGCAAACAGCGGCAGAAAGAAAACAACACAAAGTTCGCAGTGCGAACCTCTGGAGAATGCTCGCCCTCACATTCGCAGTGCGAATAGCCAACGAATGCTCGCTTTCCCCTTCGCTAGGGGATTCGCAGTGCGAACCTGCGAAAACCAGAAAACCCAGCAGCGCTGTTACATAACCCAAACCTATATTTTCCACCCCCAAAACACTACCAAATCAACATATAACAATCAGAACATAATCTAATCATGGTAACAAGTATTCTACCGCATTTACACAGATTTCCAACCGCAAAAACATCGATTTCCATCGTTTATCACATTTCGACCTATATCTAAAAACCAATAAAACTTCCACACAAACATACATAATCATACACAAACGCGGTAAAATATAATCTCGATGAAAAATAACATATTTTCAAATAAAAGTCAGAAATAAAATAATATAATAATAAAATAATCAAAACGACTTAATTAAATAAAAATAACCAAAACTGGGGCATTACACCCCACAGGATGCAAATTTTCAGGTTATTTTGGTATTCAACCTCCGTGTATCCCGATGGTCTGAAAGCCTTTGCTCCCATACCCTCGGATCCAAGGAAGTTTGAATAGGGGCAGCTGTAACACCTCAAAATTTTCCCTTTTGTTTCTAACCTTTTTGGTTTATGCTTCATTTCATGTGCATTGTTATTTCTGCATTTGCATATTTCTTTCGGGAATGGGATCAAGGTATTTTCCAGCGGCTCATGGCGTTGTCAGTTCCAGTATGATTTTCAATGGTGTTCAGAGCCAAGCAGATAGCTTTCAAAGTCTTTTTGAGCATTTATTTTGCTCGTTAGATGATTTGATGACCAGAAACCCTGGCAGTCAATTTTTGATCGGTTATTCGGCATCAAGCATTATTAATACAGTAGGATATCCCGAGGTGTCAGCAAGAATTTGTGTTCTTTTCAGGTGTTACTCAGTAGAAATATCAAGTTTTGAGTTTCGGAGGTTCAACGGGTTCAAAAACAGCTATCAGAAGTCACTTTTCCAAGTTTCACTCCAAAAGGCGACAAAATTCAAAATTTGAACTGTGTAACCGGTTACAACATATGTGTTAACCCGTTACTAATTCATTTTCAGCATATTCTCAAGGTTTTTGAACTATGTAACCGGTTAGCAGTTATGCTGTAACCGGCTACTCTGGGCGCAGTTTGAAAAAAAATTAAGTTTGCATCATTAGTGATCATGTGCTTGGCTTGTGCATGTGTGGGAAGGATCTAGAATTGATCCAATTTCATCATTTTCCATCCAAAGTTCAAATTCTTTCCATCATTCTTCTACTCAAATTCCTCATTTTCTTTTCCTAATCCATTTTTCATCCCAATTTCCACCCACTTAACCTCACTCCAAACCCAAACTTAACTCTTAACCTAGGGGTTATTTAAACCAATTCATTCCAAACCTCTGGGACCTAAATCATTTTTTCACTCTCAATTTTCAGAATTCTCTTTCACATTTTCACTCTCAACCTCCATTTTCAACTACACTCAAAGCTCTTCCATAGAGATTAACAAGTTCTTCATTGGAACTTGTTAATTCTTGAGCTAAAGCCACTCATTACCGCTTCATTGCTGCATTTCATTGGTGATTTTCGTTTGGATCTAGATCTGGAATTTCAGAAGTGATTATTGAAAGTGATTTTGGAGTTTTTGTTGCTTATTGCTTGAATTTTCAACTTTTGAGTGCAAGGAGCTTGTGGATCTTGGATTTCTCTACTTGGATTCATCAAATTCTGTCTACAACACTTACCAAAGTAAATCTCAGCTTTGTAGGTCGGTTAATCTCAGATCCACAATCATTTTAGCCTAATTGCAACTTACAGAATGTAGATCCATGATTTTTGTTGTGTTTTGATCATTCGGATTGATTTTGATTATGGATGTTGATGATTACTGGATCTAAATGATGTTTGAATATTGTGTTTGAACTTAATTGTCGTGCATTATTGATTACATGATCATTGGACATGATTACATAAGTGATTTACTACTGAAAAATGCTTTTAAAACTGATATTTTTCACTACTGTCTCAGAGTAACCGGTTAGCAGTTATGCGGTAACCGGTTACACTGTATATTTTCAGCGCAATTGGAGCAATTTTGAACTGTGTAACCGGTTAGCAGTTATGCTGTAACCGGTTACCACTGAAGCAGAACTTGATTTTCTTGCATTTTCTTGGTTGTTTGAGATCCTTTTCATGTCTAAAATTTATGGATTGATATGATGATGATTTGTGGATCATTTTTAAGTTGTTGCACCTCACACTGTTGCATGAACACAATTTTCCGACACGCGATTCTTGGACTTGTATCGTTTATGGACATGTTTGCGTTGTTGTATTCTTGATGCGATGAACACGTTACACACACATTCGAATCATGTTAATTCTTGGTTAATGCTCAACTTGCTGGACATATGATGCATGATTGATGTTTGTCTCCATGGTTGTTTGTGCATGATTTTTTTTTATCAATGTGTAAATTGTACAATTATGTTGAGTGTGCTTGTTCTTGAGTGGTTAACATGATCATGCTTGTTCATCCTTGATGTTTGCAACCTCTATGCTTAATTTTCCTTGATATGCATGTTCATTTGCAATCACTTCATGTTTGGACGTATGCTTCCCTGTTTGTACACTTGCTGTTCTAAATTTGTTCATGTGCTGCTATTGTTCACACTTGCTGCTTGCTGCCTTTTACACCTATTTTGCACTGAATGTGTGTGCTGTTAAAAGCTGTCTTGCTTGTGTGCTGTCTTTAACTGTTGTGTAGGTGCAGAGGCGCTGTTGTAGCTGCTGCTTGTTTGTTTTATTCGCCTTTTCTTCTTCACCGCTTTCACTCTTTCCCTTCCCTTGAATCTCAAGACTTGTTTAAGTCTTGGATTTACTCCCTTAGAGCTACGTATCCAACTTAATTTCCGATTAAGCTTGGGGTAGGATTAGCATTAGGCTTTCCCTTTGCATGCTAACTTAGGTAGATGTTCCCCCTTTCAAACTCAACTATAGGGCCACCTTTGCATGACAACATTAGGAAGAATTAGTTTCCCTTTAGTGTTTTATTTTCCTTTGAGTCTTCTCTTCTCATCTCCTAACACTTTTAAAACACTTAATAAATATAACGAATATTGCGCTCGAGCCTTAAGTGTAGGAAATAAGGAACGAGGGGTCTCCCCTCCTCTTCTAAAGTGTTTAGCATACGTCCCATTTGGGGGCGACCATGCGATTCACTCGTTCTCGCATTGTAGACTTTAGTGCAATGTAAGTTACAAACTAACTTCAACCCACTTCTGTCTAAAAAACACAAAAACGAACCCAAACCTTTTTCATCCTTCGGGATCGTTAATTTCAAATCATTTTTTGGAAAGGGCACGTTATTTTTTGTCTCGTCGCAAACACGCATCGACCCTAACTGCCGGATGCAAACTTAACGTCGCTCATAAAAAACACTAACCGACCTTGTTAGGTCGAACTACGATTGCTCTGATTTCCTCTCTCTAGTCCGATTGAGGATACGTAGGCACAAGACGGCGATGTCTTGGCGAGCAACCTCCCCCCTTAGTTCGTGTCTGAACTACTTTGACTCTGACTTTCCCATTGCACGAGGGAATACGTAGGCATAGGACGAGAAATGTCCTATCGAGTCACTTCTTTTTCTTCTCTTCTTCGTTTCTGTTCCGTTCCCATTTCTTCTCCTTTCCAGTAGCAGCGAAGCTCCAGATGATGACACCCTTTGATCGAGACAGCAAGCGTGGATCCTATCGAGTACGATGGAAGTGTGGGGTGCTAACACCTTCCCTTCACGTAACTGACTCCCTTACCCATTTCTCTTGGTCGCGAGACCATGCTCTTTCCCTTCCCTCAGGTTTACGCAGTGTTTCCTTTCCCTCTCTTGGGATAAATACACATTGCTGGCGACTCTGTTTTCCGCGACACTTTCGCGTTTGTACTTGGATGAAAATCCCGGGAGCGACAGCTGGCGACTCTGCTGGGGACAAGTTGACCTCTTTCTGGTCCATCCCCTTTTGCGAGTCAATCCTAGCGCTTGTTTGTTTGTTTTCATTGGTGTTTATTTTGTTGTGCTTTATTTTGTTGTATATTACTGTATTACTGTTTTACTGTTTTTACCATATTTATTGCATTGCATTTCATTATTATGCTGTACTGTTCTGCTGCTGGATTTTCTGTTTGTAGGGTGGGTTGGATTCATGAGAGAAAAGCCCAATACCCAGGCTTGAGCATACACCTATGATTAGCATGGAAAGTAGTGTGACTTGTGTGGCATTTGGCCAGACTTAGTATACATGAAAACTCCACATCCAGACGAGGTTTCCTTGGTTATATTCTATCCTGCTCATTTGGGGCAGACGATGGAATATAACTGTCACTCCCGGGATTTTCATCCAAGTACAAACGCGAAAGTGGCGCTGAAACAGAGTCGCCAGCAATGTGTATTTATCCCAAGAGAGGGAAAGGAAACACTGCGTAAACCTGAGGGAAGTAAAGAACGAGGTCTCGCGACCAAGAGAAATGGGTAAGGGAGTCGGTTACGCGAGGGGAAGGTATTAGCACCCCCACGCGTCCATCGTACTCGATGGGATTCACGCTTGCTGTCTCGATCAAAGGGTGTAAGGAACTGGAAATCAACTGCTAACTGGAGAACTGGAAATGAAAGGTAGAAAGGAGAAGGGGAAAAAGGAAAGAAGTTACTCGATAGGACACTATCGTTATCCTAGGCCTACGTATTGCCTTAGTGGAATGGGAAAGTCAGAGTCAACGTAGTTCGACGGACTACGGGGAAGATTGCTCATCAAGACATCGCCGTCTTGTGCCTACGTATCCTCAATCAGACGGGAAATAAGAATCAGAACAAATGTAGTTCGGCTCAACAAGGGTTGCTTTGTTTATGTTATTTTATGGAAACGTCAGAGTGCGTATTCCAGCAGTTAGGTGTTGCAGCTCGCTGTATGGAGACTTAGGCGTTACCTGTTTACGGTAGAACGGACATGACGAGTCCTTAAGAAGGAGAATGAAGGAGATGAGAAGAGAATTATTTGTTTGTTTTTGTATTTTAGAAAGAAGTATTTTGATTATTTTGTGTTTACAACGCATATTGTATTTAAGTCTTTCAGGTAGGATCGAATGCCTCGCATATCGACCCAAGACGGGACGTATGCTAAACATTCTAAGAAAGGGAGAGAAGACCCCTCACTATCTTATTCTCACATGAAAGGCTCAAATACAATATATTTTATGCCTTTATTAAGTGTTTTCACTTTTGTTTTGAGATGAGAAGAAGAGAGACTCAAAGGTTGAGAAAGGTAAAATCTAATGAGGGAGACTAAGACTCAAACCCTAAAGTTGTCATACATGGATGTTCCTAATGGTTAAGTGTGGGTTAGAAACCTAGCTATAAAAGAAAAGAGAAGAAGAGTGAGTTCTAACTTACTTCCAAGATGGAAGTTAAGTTAAGAACTCAAAGGGGATGAAAGAGATTTAACAAAGAAAGCATTAGATGCTTTATCATAATCACAACTTGAAAACTTAAAGAGATAAGAGAAAAAGGTGGTATGTGGGTGCACACCCACACACTTGACTTACCATTAGCCCCTGAAAATGTTAACAAGAACAATTTGCAAGTAAAGAAATAATGAAAGAATAACAAGTAAATATCAAACAAGTTAATAACTAAGAGAGAAAGGTCCTAAAGGTGTGAAGAAAATTCTACACAAAACAACATATCATGCTATCCAAATAAGAAAGTAAAATGGAAGGAAACAATGCAAACAACAACATTTACAGCTCATAAGTGTGATGCAGTGGTAAAATCTATCATCATGTACCAAACAACAATTAACAGCACATGTTCAGCCTACAAAATGAGTGTAAAAAGCAAATAGCAGCACATACAACAACATATATGTGCATAGACAACAATCAAAAAATCAGGGGCAGCATGCACTCACAAATGATTCATTCATAAAAGAACAAACATGCTTCAAGCCTTGCACATTATTCAATCAAACATGATCACAATCACACCATAAATCATGGTAAACAATTCTTGAAATCATCATGGAAAAATGCACATTGTAAGAGAATACACATTATTAAGCATATGAACAAATTAAAACAAATGCGCACCTATCGAAATAGAAAGCAAATGAACATGCACATAACAATCCCAACAACACAAGCATCAATTAACAATTAACAAGCCCCATGTGTGTGCATTATGTGATCATTACATCAATTAATCAACAACGCAAACATAAACATTCATCGATTAACAATCAAAAGCCGCGTGCCGAAAAATCATGCTCATGCCATAGTGTGAAGTGAAACAGCTTAAGAATAGTCCACAAATCATCAACATATCAATCCATGAAGTTTAGACATGCAAGAGATCTCAAACAAACAACAAAATGCAAGAAAAACACAATCTGCTTCAGTGGTAATCGATTACTCACATAGGGTAATCGATTACTCAGTGGAAAATTGGCTAAAAACGTGAAAATAAGGCAGAGTAATCGATTACCCTGTTAGAGTAGTCGATTACCACTGAAACAGAGGCAAAAATTCAACTTTGAAAAGCACTTTTCAGCAGTAAATCACTTATCCAAGCATCCAAATGATCATGTAAACAATCATACACGAAAATTAAGTTCAATCTCAGCAACCAAACGTCAGTTAGATCCAACAATCATCAACATCAAGAATCAAATTCAAGCAAATGAATCAAAACAAAAATCACCATAAATCTACATCTAATAAGTTGCAAATAAGCTAAATCAAGTGTAGAATTGAAGAAAACCAACCTACAAAGCGGAGATTTGCTTTGGTAATTGTTGCAAAGTGATCTTGGTGCAGAAAGTTAAAGAAAACCAAAGATTCCTCGATTAGTAGCCGAAATGCATCAAAACCGAGCACAGTCGCGAAAATTCAACGAGATCGAACTTGCACCCAAATAAATGGTGTGAAACCCTTGGATTGAAGTAGAATAATCTGAACTTCCAAAAATCCAACCAAAGAAAGCCAAGTGATGGAGTTTGAGCTCAAGAATTAATCACTTTTCAATGTGAAAAGTGATTATCCTTCAAGAAATAAGAGCTTTTTGTGAGGGTTTGGAAGAGAGAATTGAGAGTGCAATGTGTGAAATTTGGTGAAAAAAGGTGAATAACGGTCAATTCTCTAAAATGAGTGAAGGATTTCTTATATAGACTTTAGGTTTGGAGTGTGGGAGGTTTGGGATTAGCTTTGGACTTAGCTTTGGGTTTGAAGCTAGGGTCGGAGTTAGTTAGACTCAACTCACCGAGTCAAGGTAGTTAACTCGGTTAGTTAGGATCAACTCGGTAATAATCCCAAGGTGAACTTCAACATCCAAAGGTGGAGATGCTTGGAAAACAAGGAATCACAATTGGTGTATGGGTGTGTGACTTGGGCTGCAAGTAAGGCCTTGGTACCTATGGAATTTCAGTGTGAGACCACCATTTTTGAGCCCTCGTATGACCTTCATAACATGTTCAAATGAAAAAATGTCCAACATCAAAGTTAAAGAGGACATAGAGATGAACAACTTTGATGTTCAACAATTTTCCATTTGAAGCCTTCTTAATGGATAAAACCAGCTTGACATTTGGCACGCCAAGTGTTTGATGAAATTATGGCCTGGAGGCCTGAATCTGCCTTGCCATGATTTGAAATTTGCCTTGATTTTACCAAACTTTGATTGATCATAACTCCCTCAATTTTGATCCAATGGAAGAGTTCTTGGTACGGAATTGAAGCTTGGAATGTGATCTTTAATTGGCTCAATTTGGACCTGAAGTTTGAATCTTTTATCTTGTAAAAAGAATGCCTTGAAGTAGATTGCAAAATGGTTCAAACTTACCATTTTTAAAAACCTTAAAGTTTCTATTTTGGGCAGTTTTGTACAATTCTTGATTTTTTATGATTCTCTTGACATTTCTTGATAAAATCTTGTCCAATGAACATATGTGACTTGAATTTCATGAATTTGACCTTAAAAAGTCAGGAGTTGACTTGTTCCTCTACACAGTTGACTTTTTCCCAAATTTCTTGATTCTCAAGCAACTGACCAATTGAACCTCTTCTGTAATGAACCATAGGCAATCTTCCATCCTTAGATACTTGACATCATGTAGAAAACATTGAGATCAAGTTTGAACCAAAATTTCCTCAAGAGACTGCTTGAATCCAAAACCCTAATTTGGACTACTTTTGATAGGAGGTGATGAACTGTCCAATCTTCTTAATGAATTCCCATCTTCCAATGACTTCTAGGATCAAATGAGATGATATATGATATAAGAGACCTTTGAGGCTTGTTGGGAGACCCTTGATTCTAGCTCTCTTGCCTTGGATGATCAATACTCTGAAAACCACTGATCACATGCCCTTATGCAACATGAGATGATATATGAGATGAAATGAGATCTAACTGCAATGCAATGAAACATAAGCTAGGCAACAACAAGAGGGCAATTTTTGGGGTGTTACAGCTGCCCCTATTCAATCATCAGTTAACCTGAGCAGGATGAAAGCAACGGCTATTCATACAATCAAGGTGAATTGTGATTGAATACCAACACAACCAGCAAATTTGCACGCTGAATGAAGAAGAAAAGGGATATAAACCCCTCTAGGAATATCAGCAAATAACTGCATAGATTGATACGACGTGTATTGAAATAGGGATACAGACGATTATCAAAGATCATACTGACGAGTACGGAACGAAAACACGGACGGGCGTTGAGGTCAACGATGCGAACGAGCAACTGACAGTCATCAAAGGAACACGACGAGCGGCCAAGACGACGATACAAATGAGTATCGGATGTTGATTAAGAAAAGGAACACACACAAGTGTTCAGGTCAATGACCAAGTCGATGATACGAACGAGTATCAGACGATGATTAAGAAATGGATCACACACAAGTGTTCAGTCAACGATACGAACGAGCATCGGACAATCATCAAAGGAACACGACGAGCGACCAAGTCGACGATACGAACGAGTATCAGACGATGATTAAGAAAAGGAACACACACAAGTGTTCAGGTCAACGATACAAACGAGCATCGGACAATCTTCAAAGGAACACGACGAGCGACCAAGTCAATGATACGAACGAGTAACGGACGATGATTAAGAAAAGGAACACACACAAGTGTTCAGGTCAACGATACGAACGAGCATCGGATAATCATCAAAGGAACACGACGAGCGACCAAGTCGACGATACAAACGAGTATCGGACGATGATTAAGAAAATACGGACGAGTATTAGATTAAAAGGAACACACACAAGTGTTCAGGTCAACGATATGAACGAGCATCAGACAATCATCAAAGGAACACGACGAGCAACCAAGTCGATGATACGAACGAGTATCGGACGATGATTAAGAAAAGAACACACACAAGTGTTTAGGTCGACGATACGAACGAGCATCGGACAATCATCAAAGGAACACGACGAGCGACCAAGTCGACGATACGAACGAGTATCGGACGATGATTAAGAAAAGGAGCACACACAAGTGTTCAGGTCGACGATACGAATGAGCATCGTACAATCATCAAAGGAACACGGAGAGTGACCAAGTCGACGATACGAACGAGTATCAGACGATGATTAAGAAAAGAACACACACAAGTGTTCAGGTCGACGATACGAAGGAGCATCTAATAATCATCAAAGAAACACGATGAGTGACCAAGTCGACGATACGAACGAGTATCGGATGATGATTAAAAAAATAGGAATGAGTATCTCAAAGGTCAATATGGACGAGTATCTCAAAGGTCAATACGGACGAGTATCTCAAAGGTCAATACGGACGAGTATATTGAAGGTAATACAGACGAGTATTGGCTTAAAAGTTCAAACACGAACGGGTGCTGAAAAGGGTCAATACGAACATGTATTGAAAATAAAGGACTTAAACACGGACGGTTGTTGAAAGAACACGGACAAGTGTCTCAAAGGTCAATACGGACGGGTATTGAAAAATGAAAGTTTGTAAAGTGATCTCACTGGGGATTAAAACGCTAAAAAGGACACGGACGAGTGTCTAAGAGATCAATACATATGGATATTGAGAATAAGGGGTTCAAGCACGGACGAGCGCTGAAAGGCCACAGACGGATGTCTGAGGTCAATACGGACGGGTATCGGCTGAAAAGTTCAAACACTGACGGGTGCTGAAAGAAACAGTTAACACAAAAGACAACTCTACCGGTGACTGAAATGTTAACCGAACACAGATGAGTGTTAAGGGAACATGGACGAGTGTTTAAAATCACTACGGACGAAGTATTAAGGAAATGCAAGAGGGCACGAACGAAAGTCAAAAGAACACGGACGAGCGTTGAAAGGACACGGACGGATGTCCAAGGTCAATACGGACGGGTATTGAATTAACATTGTACGATCAAGTGTTGTAGTAAGCTTTGCTGGGGTTGCACGACAATGTTTAGTCTGTGAACTATTCTGGCTTGCAGGTAAACGGTTGAACCTGGCTTATGTTTCGTATGCGTATGTTTAAGTTTTACCGTAATGCTCCATATCAATGGAATGCTACGCTTTAGAGAATGCAAATGTCATGATATATGCAAATGCAAAAGAGACTCTGGACGAGGAATCCAACTCCGCGGGGAAAAGATCATTGTTCGATCCTTCAATTGCTCTGTGGGGATTAACCCTTCTGCCGGGGATAACGCTTGCCACAAATTGCCAAAAATAAATTGGCTTGCATATACACTGAGGTGTAATGATCCTGTTGAAGAAGTTTTCACTTGAATGACTCTGCCTTGGAGAGAGATTATTCTACTCATGGAACTTCGTTGGGGATGAGAACTTTCTGAATGACGTTCTGATGAGGAAAAAGAGTCATTAACACTCTGCTTGGGAACAATGATCACTGATTTGATCTCGGAAGCTCCTGAAAGGATAATATCTCTGCTGGAGAAAATGCGAACAATCCGTCTGCTTTGAATTGCCATGCTTGCCAAAAAATAAATTGGACTTTGAGATAAAGGGGAGTGATGACTCTGCCAGGAATGATTTCATCTATCTGGAGATGAATTCTGATCATAGAAACTCCGCTGGAGGAATGACGACTTTCTGACTTGGCTGGGGAAAGAATGTACTAACACTCTGCTGAGGAAGAGATTCTTTTGATCTGCTAAATCTCTGTGGGGAGAAAGAACAACTCATCAGGGGAGTATTACTGACAAGATTCAATGCTGAATTATGTGGGGATACAACTACCAGAGATACGATTTTGCCGGGGACCGGAGCTACTCCGTCGGGGATACGTAAATCCTGGTTGGAAGACTTTCTGTTGCAATATGCTGGGAAAGAAATTCCTAGAGATACGCTGGGAAAACACAAAAAACCATGGTAATCTGTTGAGGAACAAAGCTATCGAGCTTAGAATAAGTGCCACAATGTCCCAAGCTAGGTAAACCTTCCGCTTAACGACTCCACTGGGGATAATGAGTTTACAATAAACTCTACTGGGGAGAACCGCTTCAAATCGTCTCGTGCTGGGGATACCCCTTAAGAGGATTTTACAGAAGACCAAGCATCTTCAAACTCTTAAACAAATGCCAAGACTTGAGCTAAAATACAATAATTGAGAGGTCACTCTACTAGGGATAATAGATCTGGAACACATCTTGCCGAAGGGATTTCACGATGCCCCATGCTTGGGAGGCTCACAAACTCGCTTTTGCCCCAGATTACAAGGATGATCTGAAGGAATCGCCCCAAGAGGATTTTACAAAAGACTTGACGTCTTCAAACTCCTAGACACTCACTAAGTCTCGGACATTATCTGCAAAGTCTGCGAAAAAACTCTACTGAGGAATTTACAACTGTTATCGACACAGAAAAGCTTGTAAATGTTGGAAGTTTCGAATGGAAGAATTGACTTAATAAGATCCAATAACAATGCCGGAGTTGCCTGTCAATCTCAAGCCGCTGCGTGATCGCTAATCAACCGATGAACTTAATCTGTAAAAGTTGTGACAAAAGGATGATACGTGAACCCTTTCCTGAATATGATTACCCTAGCATTCTGACTTAGGGATAGGTGATTACTTGTCTGGACGAAATGACCCATGTTCTCGAAAAGGCTCGTACCTGATACCTGCAAGCAAAAGGATGTACACGTATGTCCCGGAGACTGCATGTGATTCTACAACTGAGAAAATCCAACTCTGAACCACCACCCATTGGGGAGAGCACCCAACAATACTTTGTACTGAAGATGACTTCATGTTAGGCTTCTGAATGTAAACCTGCAACAAAAAAAATGCGCACACATGTCCCGGGGACTGCATAGTTTGAATCCACTATCCGGGGTTAATCAACATTCAAAGCAATTTTAAATGTTTTCCCTGCGCATGTTATTATAAAGCCTCAATGTTTTCAACGATGCAATGTTTTTTATAAAAAATTCGGACGTTTTTGGCAAACAAAATACTAAAATGAAAACATATAAGAAGCTTTTTTGAATGAATAACCAACTTTATTGATTGAAATGCCCAGAATAGGCAAGTACATCAGGAAGCAATCCCTGGAAAGAGGTGATCGCTGAAAATTGAGAAAAGAAACTATCCTAATGGCAATGTGAAAACGGCCTTTCATTGAGTTTTCATTCCGATATGACCAGTATGTCTTCAAGACTTTCCGATTATCTTCACTTTTTGAAAAGGATGATTGGACCAATTCCTATCCTTTGGAGATTGCCAGTTTGAGTGAAACGATGAGGCAGTACAGATGACTCAGATCGCAGTCTTCACTTAATCCCTCTTTTGCGTGAACCGCCCTTTTCGGGTTTTCAATCCACCGGGATACCCTTTCTTGCCTGAGTTGTCCTTGCGGATTTTCAACTCACCGGGTGTACAAGTTTTATTATTATATCCCTAATTTTTGCCCGAACCTATTTATTCTATTTTTATGGTTCGCCGGGATGCCCTTTTTTGCCTGGACTTTTCTTTTTTCTGTCCAGCGGGTCTCTTTATGTGAAGTATTTTTTGATTGCGTCTGAGTTGACAGGGGATGGAAAATCTTCACCATCCATGGTTGTAAGCATTAAGGCTCCGCCAGAGAAAACCTTTTTAACCACGAATGGACCTTCATAGACGGTGTCCATTTTCCCCTCTGATCTGTGTTTGGAGGATGGATCCTTTTAAGTACCAATTCACCAACTTGATACTCCCGAGGTCGCACTTTCTGATCAAATGCTCGCTTCATTCTTCTATGGTACAATTGACCATGGAAAATAGCTGCTAGTCTCTTTTCCTCAATTAAGCTTAGCTCATTGAATCGGGTGCGAACCCATTCTGCCTCATCCAGTTTGACATCCATCATAACCCTCAGCGAGGGAATCTCAACTTTAACTGGTAGGACTGTCTCCGTACCATAAACAAGTGAGAACGGTGTTGCCCCAGTAGATGTCCTTACTGATGTTCGGTACCCATGCAAGGCAAACGGTAACATCGCATGCCAATCTTTGTAGGTCACCACCATCTTTTGCACAATCTTCTTAATGTTCTTGTTGGCCGCTTCAACAGCACCATTCATCTTTGGACGGTACGGCGAAGAATTGTGATGATCAATTTTGAAGTCCCGATATAATTCTGCCATCATTTTGTTGTTGATATTAGAACCATTATCAGTAATGATTCTTTCGGGCACTCCATAGCGACAAATGATATCTCTCTTTAGAAATCTGGCTACCACCTGCTTGGTGACATTAGCATAAGACGCTGCTTCCACCCACTTGGTAAAGTAATCAATAGCGACCAAGATGAAGCGATGGTCGTTGGAAGTAGTTAGCTCAATCTTTCCAATCATATCAATGCCCCACATTGCAAAGGGCCAAGGAGAAGACATGACATTCAACGGATTCGGAGGTACATGCACTTTATCTGCATAAATCTGACATTTGTGGCATTTGCAGGCATATGAACGACAATCTGCATCCATAGTCAACCAATAATACCCCGACCTCAACAATTTCTTTGCCATTGCATGTCCTCCGGCATGAGTACCGAAAGAGCCTTCGTGCACTTCTTGCATCAACATGTTTGCCTCGTGTCTATCCAGGCATCTGAGCAAAACCATGTCAAAGTTTCGTTTATACAGCACGTCCTCATTCAAGAAGAAGCTACCCGCTAACCTCCTCAGAGTTTTCTTGTCCTTGGTAGATGCCCCAGGTGGGTACTCTTGACTCTTCAAGAAGCATTTGATATCATGAAACCACGGCTTGTCATCAGACATTGCGTCAACAGCAAACACAAATGCAGGTCTGTCAAGACGAGACACATTAATCTTGGGTACATGGTTCCACCTTTGCACTTTGATCATAGAAGACAACATGGCCAAGGCATCAGCAAACTTATTCTCATCTCGAGGAACATGGTACAGCTTTACCGTTGTGAAAAACGTCAGCAGTCTTCTCGTATAATCTCTACGGAATCAGATGTGTCTGGTGCGTGTACCAGTTCCCATTCACTTAATTGATTGCCAAAGCTGAATCACCGAAGATATCGAGGGTCTTAATTTACAAATTAATCGCCTCCTCAATCCCCATAATACAAGGTTCATATTCTGCTTCATTGTTGGTGCATCCGAAAGTTACTCGGGCAGTGAAGGGCATATTAACACCTTCTGGCGTGATAAGAACTGTTCCAACTCCACATCCATTCATGTTGACGGCCCCATCAAACATCAAACTCCATTTGGATTCAGGGTCTGGCCCCTCCTCCGGTAGTGGTTCCTCGCAGTTTTTGACTTTGAGAAACATGATGTCCTCATCAGGGAAATCAAATTTCATGGGTTGGTAATCATCAATAGGCTGCTGTGCAAGGTAGTCTGACAGGATACTTCCTTTGATGGCTTTCTGAGAAGTATACTGGATATCATATTCAGTCAGCACCATCTGCCAACGTGCAACCCGTCCGGTCAATGTTGGTTTCTCAAATATGTACTTGACAGGATCCATCTTCGAATTAACAGGGTTGTGTGAGTGAGCATATATTGCCTCAATCGCTTAGCTGCCCATGCAAGTGCACAACATGTCCTCTCATGAATTAAGTATCGTGATTCGCAATCATTGAATTTTTTGCTCAGGTAATAGATGGCGTGCTCCTTCTTACCCGTCTCGTCATGTTGTCCGAGAACACAACCCATGGATCCTTCAAGCACAGTCAAATACATGATTAATGGTCTCCCTGGAACTGGAGGCATGAGAATTGGAGGCTCCTACAAATATTCTTTTATTTTCTCAAAAGCCCTTTGGCAATCGTCATTCCACCTGGCCGCTTGTTCTTTTCTTAACAGCTTAAATATTGGTTCACAAGTGGCTGTGAGGTGAGATATGAACCGTGCAATGTAGTTCAATCTACCCAGGAAACCACGTACTTCTTTTTCTTTTTTGGGTACAGTCATTTCTTGTATCGCTTTTATTTTGGCGGGATCAACCTCAATTCCTTTTTCGCTTACGATGAAACCCAGCAATTTATCGGACCACATTCCGAAAGTGCACTTGTTCGGATTCAGCCTTAGTAGAAACTTCCTTAAACTTTCAAACAGTTTCTGCAGATTGACCAGATGATCTTCTTCTGTTCAGGACTTGGCAATCATGTCATCCACATAACATTCGATCTCTTTGTGAATAAAAATGTTGAATAGTGTTACGATAGCTCGCTGATACGTTGCCCCGGCGTTCTTCAACCCAAAAGGCATCACCTTGTAACAGAAGGTACCCCACAGGGTAATGAACGTTGTCTTCTCCATGTCTTCCGGCGCCATCTTGATTTGATTATACCCGGAGAAGCCATCCATGAAGGAAAATACCGAGAACTGAGCGGTGTTGTCAACCAGTACATCAATATGAAGTAAAGGAAAGTCATCTTTCAGACTTGCTCTGTTTAGATCCCGGTAATCAACGCACATTCTGACCTTGCCATCTTTCTTTGGCACAGGGACAATATTTGCAACCCATGGTGGGTAATTGGTGACGGCCAGAAATCCCGCATCTAACTGTTTTTGTACCTCCTCCTTGATTTTGAGAGCCATTTCTAGTTTAGTTCTCCGGAGCTTCTGTTTGACAGGAGGACAGCCCTCTTTCAATGGTAACCTGTGCACCACAATGTCTGTATCTAACCCTGGCATATCTTGATATGACCAAGCAAAGATGTCGACATATTCCCGCAGCATGCTAATCAGCTCTTTCTTCACCTCGGCCTGCAGACTGGCTCCAATCTTAATTTCTTTCTTAGCGTCCTCGGAACCAATGTTGATAACCTCAATTGTCTCTTGGTGAGGTTGAATGACCCTCTCCTCCTGCTTCACCAATCTGGCCAATTCCTTAGGAACTTCACAGTCTTCTTCATCCCCTATTCGGCTTGATAGATTGGATCATCAAAGTCATACTTGGCCATAGCAAAATCGTTATCAATGAAATTCAGGTGATTAAGTCTGCATGATTGAGGGTCATGCTTTATTTTAGAATGAGACTTTTTGAATAAAGAAACAACAAAAACAAAACATTGCCATTTTATTGTTTTTTTCTGCAAAAGTAAAAATGAAAGACAAGGAACACAAAATTTGAATGCAATCAACAAAGCGCGGGATTTTAACAATCAACAAAGAAAAACAAAGAAAATTACTCTGTTTGAAGAGTAACTTGAACAATTTCTTCAACAGACCAATTACAAAGCTCTTGACCCAGTACACGCGGGCGCACCTACTTGTCGAGGTCACAATCGCTGTCGACGCCATCTTTACTTGCAGCGCACATCTGATTTGGATTAATGATTCCTCCGCTATAGAAAGTATTCGGCCCCTTGCGCTCCGTTGCAGCGGCTTGATACGAATTATAGCCTATACCGAACTTATCTTCCTTTGCAGAGACTTCAATCAATTTGCCCCAGCCTTGGGCATTACCTGCTTTGACTACTTCCATTGCCTGTCTGTAAGAAGCAATAGAAGTACCCACCTATTCTTCACCCTGAGAAGATACTGCCTGTGAAGACGAATCACCAATATTGACTGCCTCAAATGCTTGACTCAGCATCTCATGAATCTCCCCATCTATTTCCACATACTTAAAGGTAGACAGCTGACTTACGAAGATGTCTTCTTCTCCACATATAGTCACCACTTGACCATCAACCACATATTTCAACTTTTGATGCAACGTAGATGTCACTGCCCCAGCGGCATGAATCCACAGTCTGCCTAATAAGCAACTATATGCGGGTTGAATGTCCATCACGTAGAACATGCACTTAAACACTTGAGGACCAATTTTTACTGGGAGCTCTACCTCTCCGAATACAGAACGTTTCGAACCATCGAAAGCCCTCACTACCAAATCACTTGGTCTGAGAATAATTCCGTCAGCGTCTAACTTTTATTAAGGCCTTCTTTGGTAACACATTCAGGGAAGACCCCGTGTCCACCAACACATGAGATAATACCACCCCTTTACACTCCAGGGTGATGTGTAATGCCCTGTTGTGATTACGACCCTCAGTAGTCAAATCAAAATCTATAAAACCTAACCCATGGCTCGCATTGACATTAGAAACAACCGACTCCAATTGATTCACAATAATCTCTTGAGGTCCATAGGCTATATTCAAGACCTTCAAAAGTGCCTCTCGATGAGCTGCAGAACACATAAGCAACAACAAGATAGAAATTTTTTATGGCGTTTAGTTCAACTGATCGACCACTTTATAATCACTCTTTTTGATAAGTCTCATGAACTCCTCGACCTCTTTCTCAAAAGTACCTTTCTGCACAGATTCAGGAACAACAACATCCTCTGTAGCCACCTGTTTACCCTTGGCTTTGGCTGCTGCCTCAGCTTCAGCATTAGTTCTCAAAGTCTGTGGAGCAAACAAGCGTCCACTTCTGGTGAAGCCTCCAACATTATCAATACTGGAACTACCCCCAGCTGGAGCTTCCACTTCTTGCTTTTCTCCTTGGTAGTAAACATCTGCACCGTAGTGCCATGGGATAGCCCGCTCACTAGTATAAGGAACTGGTCCTGGTACCATAATAGTAACAGGACTCACTAGATCAGGCACAATGATAGCAGTAGGCACTGGCACTGGAACTTCAGCTGGCGTAAAATAAATGGTAACAGTTGACACATCATCGTCCTTTTTGTCTCCCTGATCAAACTGTAGAAAGCCCTCATCAATCAAATTTTGAATGCCGGCCTTCAGTTTATCACAACCATTACTCCGATTCTCGCAATCAACACAATCTTCTTCGTAGCCAGGGAACACTTGCCCCTTCAACAACCGAGCCTTCACAAAACTCAAAGGAGTCTTCACCCTGTTCACATCAGTTACCAAATTCAAAACTTTCCCATCTTCAATGGCGTTGACCTTTGGCACATCATGATTAGGCATAGGATTCTGAAGCACATTCGGTGGAGTTGAGAAATTAATTGCCTTGGCATCAATCAAATCTGGTACCTTATGCTGAAATGCCCGACACTTTTTAATAGTATGACCTGGAGCCCCAGAATGAAACTCACAGCAAGCATTAGCATCATAACCCTTTGGTAATACAGCAGGAGCCGGACCCATCGTACGAAGCTCCACCAGATTAAGCTTCAAAAATTGAGGTAATAAAGCTGCGTAAGTCAAAGGTAAAGTGTCCATATGCCTGTCAGTTTATCTCTGCTGATATGATCTTTGTGGCTATTGATTATTCTGTGGCTGAACATTCTGTTGTTGTGACTGTTATTGAACTTGTGAACAAGGAATGGTTACAGTGGCAACCTGATTACAGGAACCTTGATAGCCTCTACCTCTTCCTCTATTCTTATAAACAGCACTGCTCTCCCCCTCTCTCTTTCTGGTAGCACCAGCAAATGGCTTCCTCACTCCTGAAGAACTAGCACCACTGACATCTTGTATTTTTCCGAGCTTCAACAAACTTTCAATCCTTTCCCCAGCGATTACAATGTCCGCAAACCCAGTTGAAGGACAGGCAGCCAACCTATCAAGATAAGTTCCCTGAAGAGTTCCCATAAACATGTCGGCCATCTCTCGGTCCTGCAGAGGAGGTTGAACCATGGCAGCCAACTGGTGCCATCTTTGAGCATATTCTTTAAAACTTTCCTTCGCATTCTGAGCCATACTCTGTAGTTGAGTATGGTTTGGAGCCATGTCTATGTTGTATTGATACTGCTTGACGAAGGCTTGGGCTAACTCCTTCCAGTTCCTTACAGAAGTCCTGCTCAACTTTATATACCACTCTTGAGATGCCCCAATAAGGCTGTCTTGGAAATAGTACATCCATAATTTCTCATCGTCAGTATGAGTGGTTATCCTCCCCACATAGGATTGAAGATGGGTTTTAGGACAAGTAGTGCCATTGTACTTGTCAAATGTTGGTGGCTTGAACTTATGTGGGATTCTTACTCCAATTACCAACCCCAAGTCAGAAACATCAAAACCAAGAGTGTTTTGGGATTCAATGGACCTAATTTTTTCAGCGAGCTCGTTGAAACTGCGAGTGTTCTCATCTTCAACATCTAACAGAGTAAACTGCTCATCTTGGTTGTCTTCCACAACATGAAGAACCCCATTATTTCTAGGAGGGTCTCGGCCTGCATTAACGCCAGTCTGATTACCAGTCTCATCAATAATTCTATGACCTCTATTATTACCGTTGCCATTCTGCACCTCTACCTGTGGCCGCTCGACCATTTCCCTGAGTCTTTCCTGATTTTGGGCCACACCAGTCATTAACGCCATGAACTAGTCCATCCTGTTCCTCAGCTCGGTCAATTCAGTTTGCATCTGATCCATGATATTAGCTTGGTTTCTGCGAGTTGCGTACCGGTGAATGTGGATATATGCTATAGTGCCTGCAACCAAATAAAGGTTAGAGGACCTGCAACGAGTACCTGTCATGCAAAAATGATATGCAATGCAATGCAATGCAAATGCCATGTTTATCATTTCCGAGGTGCCTTACACCCTGATTCCAATCTTAACCACGGAAATCTGAAGATCAGAAATCGTGGTATGAAGAAACGTGCCGTGATTATGTGCTTGTGTACAGATAACTGCCAAAGGAAAATTTCTGAATAAACTGCTCGTTGCAATTAAAAAGAAACCCGACATACGCATAGCGTTTAACAATGAGTTCAAACGTCATACATCAAAATGATGGATTCATCAACAGGCCTGATGATATCCATCAACAAAAAATTACATTAAGAGAATGAAAGAAAAACTGTCAATCCGACAACTCCAAATCCTTCAACTTTTCACTTGAATACTTGACTTCCTCGAAGAGTATGCGAGTGCGCTGGTGATTTGGTCTTTTGATTAACTCCTTAATCAGAACATCTCTTTTCGCCCGAGCTTCAGTTAGCGAACCCATATGCATCAGGAGAGCTTCATCATCACAGATCCCTTTATGCCTTTTCACACCGGCTTGCATTTTGAGTTTCTCCATATCTGCCATAGCCTCTTCAAGCTCCTTCTTGGAAGTCTTTAGTTCCTCTCTGGAATTTTCCAATTGCTCTTGGCTTTTGCCAAGGTTCTCCCGATATTTTCTCCGTTGTTCATGTGCCTTTTTGAGCTCGTCATCCTTGATCTTCAGCTGTTCCTGCAACTCTGCATTTTTTATTCTAACCTTATCCCAGGCTTGCTGAAACTTGGCTAGCGTGTCCTTGGTCTGGGCTAAAGTCTGTTTGGTCTTCTTATGAGCTTGAGTGGAAGCATCGGCACCCTTACTAATTTTCTGGAAATGTTGAGCTCTTTCGGCGAAATCCTTTTCTCTTACAGCTAAGATTTTTCCGGCATCTTGGGCTTTATGCTCCAACTCTTTGTTCGCATGTAGAACGTTTTGAAGAAGACTACTCAAATCGGAATTCTCCACTCGAAGCTCCTTCATCAACTTCTGCAGCTTGTCAAAGTCCTCGATGGCTACCGTGGTAGGCTGCTCTGGCATTACGGGATATAAAAGGGGTTCCCTTGAAAAAGGAAAGAGTAATTCGTTCAACTTCATTTCAATCCAACATGCATAATCAGGATAAGATCTGCAATCCATTTTTCCAAAAACTGCTTTTCCTGTTTTGCGCAGGTGCCCCCAAGCATTCACAACTTCTCTCAGCATTTCCTCATTTTCAGCCCCTGTAAAGAACAAAGATTTCTCAACATCCCGATCTGTGGGAGGATACCTGGAAGCGTATCCAAACTGTCTAATTGCCAGGATCGGGTTATAATTGATTCCCCCTTTCCTGCCAATTAGAGGCACATTGGGAAAGTTCCCACAACTGGTGATAATCTCTATTCCCAACAACTTACGATCAAACCAGACAATGTTACTAGCAGCTAATCCCATTATCTGCTTGGACCATTTTAAAGAATCCTTTGTGTCTACAAAAGCACCTGTCTGAGGTAAATGCTTCAAAAACCAATGAGATAAAAGTGGAGTTCAACAATTGACAGATCCTCCCCTTCTTTTTTCATTCTTGAATTGCACAGAGTAGTAAAAATCTCCTAATAAAGTGGGAACCGGATTTTCGAGAACAAAAACTCTTATAGCATGCATATCCACAAAATCCTGTTGATTAGGGAAAAGAACAATGCCATATATGCACAAAGCCAGGATAAATTGTAAACTGCCGAATTCTTTGCTTCAGCAGCCTCTTGAGCTTGATCGGTAAGAAAATCTAAGTGAAAACCTTTGACCCCATTTTTGATAGCGACCTTTCCTTTTAGCACTGAATCTTTCACCTGTACCGCAACTGCAATCTCCTCTATGCTAGGATGACTACCATAAAAGAATGGTACTGCTGATTCGATCGGAGTTCCCAAAATAAATGAGAACTCTTCCAAAGTAGGCATCAAAATGTAATCAGGAAAGAGAAAGCATCTCAACGAAGGCTCATAAAACTGTATCAAAGTGTGGAGAGCATCATGTTCATACTGTGTGATACTGCGAACCATCTCAACCAATTTCCCATATCTCTTCTGGAAGTTGACAAGAACACCCGAGTCGGCCAGAGCTATCATCTTATGCAGTAAATCCAAAGTAGGTTCTGGGAATTTGTAGGCGAAGTTGTTCTTTCTCTTGGCAACTGTCTCTGTCGAGCCCATTGATTGGAATCAGAAGTGTAATAAGCACCTGTAAATGACAAACATGAATGTTATGACATGATAATGCAATGCAAAAGGGCATGGTGTCAGCGTGCTCTGTGTCTGTGCTGGACTGTGTGCACAGTGTCTGTACAAATTTGGGAATAACACTATAGATAGAAACCAACTGACTGTAATAGGTTACACCATCTGTCTGTGAAAATGCCAGAGTATTAGGGTATGTGGGAGGCATGGTCACATGCAAACCTGTAAGCACCCGCCCATACTCACATGTGGGTACTAGAACAGCAGTTTCTCAGTTTCAGATTCTCTATTTTGAGAAGCAATAGCACATTCAGCCCGTAGGATACAATGATGTCACCAAACAAAGAGATCGTCCATTGATTCCCCAAAAATAATGGCCATCCTATGCAAGTTCCAAAGTGGGCCCTCGGGTGCGAATGGGTTTGCCACAGAATGTGGTCTGCCACTGTCACCACTAAAGAGGGATGTTTCCACTAAGGTCCTCAATGATTGGTCACCAGAGTCGACAACTTTCTAGGTTAACACCCCGAAATGCACAAGACGCGCAAATCAGGACATCTCCCAAGAAAACCTCGTCTAGTTATGAATTTCTTGTAAACCATACGTACCAAGACGCTACGTAGGCCAAACTACTTTCCACTCTAATCCTATGTATGTACTCAAACCTGTGTAATGGGCTTATCTCTCAGGATACCCATCCCGCCAAACAGAAAACCAGCACAGCACAGTCCAGTATAATAATGATATGTAATGTAGTAAATGCGATAAATACAGTAATGCAGTAAATAGCAATACAATAAAACAGCTAAAACAACATCAAAGTAAACACCCAATGAAAGAAAAACAAACAAGCGCTAGGATTGACTCTCAAAAGGGGATGGACCAGCACGAGGTCAACCTGTCCCCAGCAGAGTCGCCAGCTGTCGGTCCCGGGATTTTCATCCAAGTACAAACGCGAAAGTGACGCAGAAACAGAGTTGCCAGCAATGTGTATTTATCCCAAGAGAGGGAAAGGAAACACTGCGTAAACCTGAGGGAAGGAAAGAACGAGGTCTCGCAACCAAGATAAATGGGTAAGGGAGTCGGTTACGCGAGGGGAAGGTATTAGCACCCCCGTGCATCCATCGTACTCGATGGGATCCACGCTTGATGTCTCGATCAAAGGGTGTAAGGAACTAGAAATCAACTGCTAACTGGAGAACTGGAAATGAAAGGTAGAAAGGAGAAGGGAAAAAAAGAAAAGAAGTGACTCGATAGGACACTATCGTTATCCTAGGCCTACGTATTTCCTTAGTGTAATGGGAAAGTCAGAGTCAACGTAGTTCGACGGACTACGGGGAAGAAGAATCAGAGAAAACGTAGTTCGGCTCAACAAGGGTTTCTTTGTTTGTGTTTTTATGGAAACGTCAGAGTGCGCATTCCAGCAGTTAGGTGTTGCAGCTCGCTGTATGGAGACTTAGGTGTTACCTGTTTGCGGTAGAACGGACATGACGAGTCCTTAAGAAGGAGAATGAAGGAGATGAGAAGAGAATTGTTTGTTTGTTTTTGTATTTTAGAAAGAAGTATTTTGATTATTTTGTGTTTACAACGCATATTGTATTTAAGTCTTTCAGGTAGGATCGAATGCCTCGCATATCGACCCAAGACGGGACGTATGCTAAACATTCTAAGAAAGGGAGAGAAGACCCCTCACTATCTTATTCTCACATGAAAGGCTCAAATACAATATATGTTATGCCTTTATTAAGTGTTTTCGCTTTTGTTTTGAGATGAGAAGAAGAGAGACTCAAAGGTTGAGAAAGGTAAAATCTAATGAGGGAGACTAAGACTCAAACCCTAAAGTTGTCATACATGGATGTTCCTAATGTTTAAGTGTGGTTTAGAAACCTAGCTCTAAAAGAAAAGAGAAGAAGAGTGAGTTCTAACTTACTTCCAAGATGGAAGTTAAGTTAAGAACTCAAAGGGGATGAAAGAGATTGAACAAAGAAAGCATTAGATGCTTTATCATAATCACAACTTGAAAACTTAAAGAGATAAGAGAAAAAGGTGGTATGTGGGTGCAAACCCACACATTTGATTTAGCATTAGCCCCTGAAAATGTTAGCAACAACAATTTGCAAGTAAAGAAATAATGAAAGAATAACAAGTAAATATCAAACAAGTTAATAACTAAGAGAGAAAGGTCCTAAAGGTGTGAAGAAAATTCTACACAAAACAACATATCATGCTATCCAAATAAGAAAATAAAATGGAAGGAAACAATGCAAACAGCAACAATTACAGCTCATAAGTGCGATGCAGCGGTAAAATCTATCATCATGTACCAAACAGCAATTAACAGCACATGTTCAGCCTACAAAATGGGTGTAAAAAGAAAATAGCAGCACATACAACAGCATATATGTACATAGACAGCAATGAAAAAATCAGGGGCAGCATGCACTCACAAATGATTCATTCATAAAAGAACAAACATGCTTCAAGCCTTGCACATTATTCAATCAAACATGATCACAATCACACCATAAATCATGGTAAACAATTCTTGAAATCATCATGGAAAAATGCACATTGTAAGAGAATACACATTATTAAGCATATGAACAAATTAAAACAAATGCGCACCTATCGAAATAGAAAGCAAATGAACATGCACATAACAATCCCAGCAACACAAGCGTCAATTAACAATTAACAAGCCCCATGTGTGTGCTTTATGTGATCATTACATCAATTAATCAACAACGCAAACATAAACATTCATCGATTAACAATCAAAAGCAGCGTGTCGAAAAATCATGCTCATGCCATAGTGTGAAGTGAAACAACTCAAGAATAGTCCACAAATCATCAACATATCAATCCATGAAGTTTAGACATGCAAGAGATCTCAAACAAACAAGAAAATGCAAGAAAAACACAATCTGCTTCAGTGGTAATCGATTACTCACATAGGATAATCGATTACTCAGTGGAAAATTGGCTAAAAACGTGAAAATATGGTAGAGTAATCGATTACCCTGTTAGAGTAGTCGATTACCACTGAAACAGAGGCAAAAATTCAACTTTAAAAAGCACTTTTCAGTAGTAAATCACTTATCCAAGCATCCAAATGATCATGTAAACAATCATACACGAAAATTCAGTTCAATCTCAGCAACCAAATGTCAGTTAGATCCAACAATCATCAATATCAAGAATCAAATTCAAGCAAATGAATCAAAACAAAAATCACCATAAATCTACATCGAATAAGTTGCAAATAAGCTAAATCAAGTGTAGAATTGAAGAAAACCAACCTACAAAGCGGAGATTTGCTTTGGTAATTATTGCAAAGTGATCTTGGTACAGAAAGTTAAAGAAAACCAGAGGTTCCTCGATTAGTAGCTGAAATGCGTCGAAACCGAGCACAATCGCGAAAATTCAACGAGATCGAACTTGCACCAAATTAAATGGTGTGAAACCCTTGGATTCAAGTAGAATAATCTGAACTTCCAGAAATCCAACCAAAGAAAGTCAAGTGATGGAGTTTGAGCTCAAGAATTAATCCCTTTTCAATGTGAAAAGTGATTATCCTTCAAGAAATAAGAGCTTTTTGTGAGGGTTTGGAAGAGAGAATTGAGAGTGCAATGTGTGAAATTTGGTGAAAAATGGTGAATAATGGTCAATTCTCTAAAATGAGTGAAGGATTTCTTATATAAACTTTAGGTTTGGAGTGTGGGAGGTTTGGGATTAGCTTTGGACTTAGCTTTGGGTTTGGAGCTAGGGTCGGAGTTAGTTAGACTCAACTCACCGAGTCAAGGTAGTTAACTCGGTTAGTTAGGATCAACTCGGTAATAATCCCAAGGTGAACTTCAACATCCAAAGGTGGAGATGCTTGGAAAACAAGGAATCACAATTGGTGTATGGGTGTGTGACTTGGGCTGCAAGCAAGGCCTTGGTGCCTATGGAATTTCAGTGTGACACCACCATTTTTGATCCCTCGTATGACCTTCATAACATGTTCAAATGAAAAAATGTCCAACATCAAAGTTAAAGAGGACATGGAGATGAACAACTTTGATGTTCAAAAATATTCCATTTGAAGCTTTCTTGATGGAGAAAACCAGCTTGACATTTGGCACGCCAAGTGTTTGATGAAATTATAGCCTGGAGGCCTGAATCTGCCTTGCCATGACTTGAAATTTGCCTTGATTTTACCAAACTTTGATTGATCATAACTCCCTCAATTTTATCCAATGGAAGAGTTCTTGGTACGGATTTGAAGCTTGGAATATGATCTTTAATTGGCTTAACTTGGACCTGAAGTTTGAAGCTTTTATCTTGGAGAAGGAATGCCTTGAAGTAGAGTGCAAAATGGTTCAAACTTACCATTTTTAGAAACCTTAAAGTTTCTATTTTGGGCAGTTTTGTACAATTCTTGATTTTTGATGATTCTCTTGACATTTCTTGATCAAATCTTGTACAATGAACATATGTGACTTGAATTTCATGAATTTGACCTTAAAAAGTCAGGAGTTGACTTTTTCCTCTGCACAGTTAACTTTTCCCTAAATTTCTTGATTCTCAAGCAACTGACCAATTGAACCTCTTCTGAAATGAACCATAGGCAATCTTCCATCCTTAGATACTTGACATCATGTAGAAAACATTGAGATCAAGTTTGAACCAAAATTTCCTCAGGAGACTGCTTGAATTCAAAACCCTAATTTGGACTAATTTTGATAGGAGGTGATGAACTGTCAAATCTTCTTAATCAGTTCCCATCTTCCAATGACTTGTAGGATCGAATGAGATGATATATGATATAAGAGACCTTTGAGGCTTGTTGGGAGACCCTTGATTCTAGCTCTCTTGCCTTGGATGATCAATACTCTGAAAACCACTGATCACATGCCCTTATGCAACATGAGATGATATATGAAATGAAATGAGATCTAACTGCAATGCAATGAAACATAAGCTAGGCAACAATAAGAGGGAAAATTTTGGGGTGTTACAATAACCTGGAAAACTGTCGACTCTGGTGACCGTCCCCCAAGAACTCGGCAACGCCTCTCCTTCCGAGATGTGATAATGGCAGTCCAGAAATGGCAAACCCATTACACTTGTCGATCCGAGGACCCAATGCTGGGAACTTACTATAGGATGACCTTTTTTTTTGGGGGGAATCAGTGGACGACCTCTTTTTTTGGCGATAGTGTTGTACCCCGAGGGATGAATATACTATTGCTTCTCAAATCGAGAATCCGAGACTGAGGATCCCGTTTTCTAGAACCCACATGTGAGAGGGGATGGGTGTTTGCAGGTTTACAGGTGACTTTGACCTTCAACCTACCTGGTTTTACGGATTTATCATCAGTGTACTGTTGTCATCCTGATATTCTGGCAGTTTGAATGGGCCGTTATTCTAGATTTCTGGGTTTCTAATATTTGGGGTCTTATTCAGTCAGTAGAACAACAGCAGTTTTGAGCATCGTGGATACCTTGATCCCATGTTTGCATTTGCATCATCATTTTGCATTCTAACATGTTTGATCATTTGTAGGGTTGCATCCTAACTTTGATTCCGGTTGTCTGAAGACTGTCCATGATGAATACTAGCACTGAAGAGAGAAAGAATATCATCTCGCACAAGTTCCCAGAGCTTCATCTAGATGTTGTTCACAAGATCTCTGCTATGGCAAAACCCGGGGTATTGGCAGACTTTAGAGGAGAATATGGGAGGATTCTGAGTTTCGCCCGAGATGTTACTAACTATGAGTTCAGGGATCTGCACACTCTGGTGCAGTTCTATGACCCTCACCTGCGGTGTTTTCTGTTTGCGGATTATCTTTTAGCTCCGACATTGGAAGAGTATGCTCTCATTTTGGATGTTTCTGTCAAAGAAAAAGCTCCCTTCTATCCTTCTAAGGAGTTTCCTGATCTGGAAAAGGTTTCTGCTGCTTTACGTTTGGATCAGTCTTTGTTGAAGAGAAATATTGCTAGTAAAGGAGGTTGTAAAGGCTTTCAAACAAAGTTTTTGATCGAACAGGCTGCTATTTGTGCTAAGGCTAAGTGTTGGTCGGTGTTCAATGCAATCCTGGCTATGTGCGTTTATGGAACGACGTTGTTCCCTAATGTGAAGGATTTTGTAGACGTGCACGTTGTCCGGATATTCACAACGAAGAATCCAGTACCCACCTTGCTTGGGGATCTGTACTATTTGATGCACTATAAGAATGAGAAAAGGAGAGGAGGACCTCTTTACTTTTGCGCTCCAATTTTCTACAAGTGGTTTTCCGATCGCCTTCCCAAATCTGGGGCATTCGTATACACCAGAGAAACATTGGATTGGTCAAGGAGATTGATGGGATTAAGAGCTGACAACTTGATTTGGATCAATCGTGATTTGTTAGGCCAAGAGATCCTGATCAGCTATGGAGGTTACCCAAACGTACCTCTAATAGGAAGGAAAGGGGGAATTAATTACAACCTTATTCTTGTTATTAGGCAATTTGGGTATGCTTTGAAAGAGCCGCTGAAGGACCAAGTTGTTCAAGAGTCTCTATATGTGAGTGGGGAAGCCAATCTAGAAATATTAAGAGAAGCTGCAAATACTTGGGGAGATTGCCACAAGAAGGGAAAGACTTCTTTTGGAAAGTGTAGCAACAAAGCTTTCCCTTCATACGAGGACTGGATTCAGAGGAGAGTAGAGAATGTACTTCTACCGTTCTGCAGAGAACCTCCATCTTACCCCCTGCTGATTAAATCTCTGACCACAATTGAGATAGAGAAGTATAACAAATTGTGGGCTGAAAAGGAGAAGCTTCGTGAAGAGAACGGGGAGCTGCAAAGAGAAATCTACCAGTTATGAGCGAGGTGAAGTTGTTCACGTTGCCAAGTTGAAAACAGAGTTGCTCGCTGAGAAAGAAAAGGAGTTGGCCGATGAAATCACAGCGAGACAAAAGGTAGGACAAGCCTTAAAAGGTGTTAGCAGGGTTCTAAAGTCAAAGAAGGAAGACTTGGCCAAAGCTTCACTAAGAATTCACAGGTTCAATGCTAATTGAAACACTGCAATCACAGCCAATAGGCAGAAAGAGGATAAGTATTTGGAACAGATTGAGAGTCTGAAGTTGAAGATCGGGAAGAAAGACGAGGAGATCTTATCAGGGACGTTCCAGAGACACACAGTTGAGGAGTGACTGAATGAGGCCATAGCAACCATAGAAGAGCTGAAGATACGAGCTGAAGTGAAGAGGCCTAGGGGTGAAGGCTCTAGCTTAGGCAGTGGGTGATACTCTGTAGTTGGCTCTTTCTTTGTTGTATTTTGGGTCACCACCAGAATTGTTGGCTGGGATCTTTGTTTCTCTTGCTTCAGACTTATTATCTTGGATTGTAATCTCTGACAGTGATTTTTCATTAGTATATGAGCAGAAGTTTTATTCCATCTTGTCTTTAAACTAGAATCAAGGGGTGGATCGTCCTGTAAATATCGAAACATATTCATTTGCATTTGCATAATCATAATCATGTTTGCATCGCAGGTGCTCATCCCGGGTTTTTCTAACCTTTATTTGGTTGCAGGCAGGATTGATAGCCAGCCAATTCATCGGTATTCTACTTGATTAAATCAGAAGAGAATTATGGAGAAGATGCAGGCTGATATGGCTGCCATGCAAGCCCGTATAGACCAATTCATGGAGCTGATGCAAGGTGTTGCCCAATGGCAAGAGCAACTGAGGACTCTGGTCCAACCCTTAGTGGCAAGAGTGGATGAAGACGGGGTTCTCCATGGCGAAATCCATAATGGCGTCGCTGGTAATGATACTCAGGGAGGTCCTGTGGGCGTAGAGATCCCTATTCCTGGTATTGTGATCCCTCCGGGCGGAGGAGAGCAGCTTGTGATTCCTTTGGTTGTGGGAGGAGGAAGTGTTTGTGCTGTTCATGGTCGTCGTTTATAAGACCAACAAGATGATGTTTTCTCTATGCCAGGCGGGGATGCTGGTCCTCAGGCCGACAATGATCAAAGGTTCAGATTGAGTGAAGAACAACTAAGGGGTGTGGTGAATCAGAATTATGTAGGTATGAATCTGGAGGATTTGGGGCTGGTTCCAGGTGTCGTGATTCCGCATAAATTTCAGGTGCCCACTTTTGAGAAATACAATGGTACCACCTATCCCAAGACGTATGTTAGGGCATACGTGAGGAAGATGGCCGCGTACTCCAAAGATGAGAAATTGCTGATGCATTTCTTTCAGGACAGCCTGTCTGGGGCATCCTTAGAATGGTATATGCAATTGGAGAGATGCCACATCCGTAATTAGAGGGAGCTGGCGGAAGCGTCTGTCAAACACTACCAATATAATACTGATATGGCTCCTAATCGGACCCAGCTACAGAATATGTCTCAAAAGGGTAGTGAAAGCTTTAAGGAATACGCGCAGAGATGGTGTGAGCTAGCGGCAAGGGTGCAGCCACCCATGTTGGAGAAGGAGATGTTGAATCTGTTTATAGATATGTTGCCGGGATGTTATTATGAAAATTTGTTACCTTGCATGTCAGGCAAGTTTGCTAATTTGATCATGGTTAGGGAGATGTTTGAGGGTGGAATCAAAGTTGGGAAAGTACCAGGTAATGATGGGTCGTCTTCTGGTCAGGGGAAGAAACCTTATGGGAATTATAAGAAGAAGGAGGAAGCAAATTCTGTGTCATCTTACCGAGGTAAGGGGAAGCAACGCCAGAACTATAATCAGCAAGTAGCTTCAGTAACAATTCCTACAGCGCTTCCATGGCAACAGCAGAATCAGGCTCCTCGCCACTACCCAGCTAGACAAAGAACGACTGATAGGCATTTTGAAACACCTTTCATGCCTTATTCTCAATTGTTTCAGCATTTACTACAACTACAGCTAATCTAAAATAGGACCTTGGCCCCTATTACCGGTAATCCACCTCCGGGTTTTAATCCCAACGCCCACTGCAACTTTCATTCTGGGGCACCCAGACATCACATCGAGGACTGCAAAGCTTTTAAGCTTAAAGTCCAAGACTTGGTGGATTCAAAAGCCATTAACTTTTCAAATGACGCGCCAAATGTCATCCAAAACCCAATGCCGAACCATGGTGGGCCGAGGGTTAATGCGGTGTTAGAGGAGAATGAATCTTTGAATCTGGTTATGGATGTTAATGAATTAAGGACTCCTTTGATGGTGGTAAATAAGAGGTTATTGAGGGGTGGGGTGTCCCCCGGATGTGATGAGAATCATTCAGATTGTATGTCGCAAATGAATGGGTGTGGTTTGTTGAAGTCAGGAATTCAAAAGTTGATAGATGAAGGTCGATTGTAGTTTGACTGGTGTGACCAACAGAAAGAAGTTATTAGCAGGAAAAATGAGGTTGCTACCATTACTATCCCTTTCAAAACAATCACTATTTCAGGGTCGGTAAGACCAGCACCAGTTATTATTACAGCTCCCGGACCCGTGCCATATGAGAGCACCAAGGCCATTCCTTGGAACTATGGAGCCGAAGTGTTCGTTAATGGATAGAAACAAAAGCTGGTGGGAACTTCTTTGGTGAACTCTTGTGTTGAAAACAGTGATGAGGCAGGGGTTATCACGAGAAGTGGTAGGGTATTTATCCCTTCTGATGATCAAGCTGGTAGTTCTAGACAAGACAAAGGAAAGCAGATTGTAGATAATTCTGTGCAAGCGCCAGTAGTGAATGATTCCACGGCAAAACCGATTGATAATTCTTTCTCCGAGAATGTAGAAGAGTTTATGAGACTGATTCGGAAAAGTAATTATAAAATTGTTGATCAATTGCATCGGACTCCGTCTAAGATTTCTATCTTGTCCTTGTTATTGTGTTCCGAGGCACACCGAAACGCACTGCTGAAAGTACTGAATGCTGCTTACGTACCCCAGGAGATCTTAGTTAATCAGTTGGAGGGGGTAGTGGCCCATGTAAACGCAGGAAATAGTTTGGGTTTTACTGATGTCGACTTGACTCCAGCTGGGAGAAACCATAATAATGCCTTGCATATTTCTGTTGAGTGTCGTGAATCGTTGATGTCTCATGTGCTTGTGGATACTGGATCCTCTTTGATTGTTCTGCCTAAGAAAGCCTTGATGAAACTGGACACTCGTGGGTTGATATGCACACCAAGTGACTTAGTGGTGCGCGCTTTCGAAGGCTCGAAGAGATCTGTTTTCGGAGAGATTGTACTACCAATTAAGGTCGGGCCAGAGGTTTTCGATGCTACTTTCTATATTATGGACATCCAACCTACTTACAGCTGCCTGCTGGGCCGTCCATGGATTCACAGTGCTGGGGCTGTGACGTCTACATTGCATCAGAAGTTAAAGTATATGGTAGACGGACATGTGGTGACGGTTTGTGGAGAAGAGGATATCATGGTAAGCCAGCTATCTACTTTCAAGTATGTGGAGGTAGATGGCGAAATACATGAAACTTTATGTCAGGCTTTTGAAGCAGTAAAGATCCCTGAGGAATCTCTCAAGGAAGTCAGCCAACCTGAGGTGGTAGAGTAGCCTACAGTGGTACATCAGCCGGAGAGTTCTATGTCTTCCTTCAAGGATGCAAGGGCCATGGTTGAAGCCGGCAGTTCACAAAAGTGGGGTCAGATTATTGATGTCCAGGAAAAGCGGAATACTCATGGACTAGGTTATAAGCCACCCAGGCATCCTGAAGAGCTTCCCAAGTTCTATGGTCCAGTTCGTTTCACCAGTGTGTAGCGAGCGATTTTGGACGCGATTCTTAAGCGCTGGTCGCTCTCTGCGGTTTGAGCTTTGACTACAGGTCGATTCATTTTTTATCCTATTGTGAGCTGAATAAGGAAGGGAAATAGATGTCTCCAATTAACCCTGCTTTGCATACTGAGTTTAAACAGCGGTCTGTTAGGTTACGAATGCTATCAATGTGGGGGGCCTTTGTACTGGTTATTTGTATTTTCGCCAATACGGTTTCTTTCTTTTTATCTGGGCAGAAGGTTTCTGGCGGGGAACAAGGATTAGGATGTTAGGACTAATGCTTTTTGATAGGTATGTGAGAGCATGGGATTTTGGTTTTTTGTTGATTGTGCTCGCTAAGATCTTTTCTTTCGATCTTATGCCTACGTATTCCCGTTTACCAAAACAGGGAAATCAGAGCGTTCGTAGTTCCTCCTATTCTATGGGAGGAAATGGGTGTTTTTGGTGTCTTGTTCAAAGCCCAAGACGTGAAGCTAAAGGGTAGTTTTTATCTTGTTCAAAGCCCAAGATATGAAGCTAAAGGGCCTCAACTTTAGAGAGAATTTGTCATCTCTAAAGAAGGGTTTGTCTGTCACAACTATTGGGTGACTGGTTATAAAGGAGAATTACTTTAACCGGGATATGCGGATCCTAGCAATGCCATAATTTCCTTTAAAGGGGATTTTAACCTGAAGGAGAAGACTTTAACTCAGTGTAGAGCAATGCTATCTTTCCTTAGGAGTTTCTCATGCTAAAAGAGGGACAGTGGCATGGATGTAGATGATCCAGAGGCTTGCCGCTTACAGCGATTAGATGAAGGGAAAGGAGTTGTTGATGTTTGTATACTGTGAACGAGGCACAACTTTGATGCTAAAAGGTTGATTGGATCAACCAGTGGTTTTCTTATACAAAGCCTAAGAGGAGGCTAATAGGTTTTGGCCTGACGATGGAGTCTTTTGGTATCTCATATAAAGCCCGAGATGGAGGCTATTTGACTCAACAAGAGAGTTTTTGTATCTCGTACAAACCCCGAGATGGAGGCGGAAAGTTTGTTTGGCTCAATAAGAACCTTTTTGTATCTCGTATAAAGCCCGAGATGGAGGCTAAAAGTTTGTTTGACTCAACGAGGGAGTCTCTTATGTGTCTTGTACAAAGCCAAGAGAGAGGCTAAACGTTGTTAACTCTGCTGGGGAGAATCATTGTACAAAGCCCAAGAGGAGGCTAGGGTAACTGTTTCAGTTAAGTGACAGGTCCAGTATGCTGATTTTGAAAGAGAAAATCAGTTCTTATATGAGCAACACTGTACTCAAGGATTTGATTCAAGGATCCGGGTTATTCCTATTCTTTAAGGAAGCGGGAAATCCGAAGGGTATTGAGACTGTCCGAGTCTGCGGGTTTCCTTCCTATCTAACAAAGGGGTCACTTGAGAATGTCTTTGAGACTCAAGGAGATTAGACCGTCCAAGTCTAGAGTTTTATCTTTTGTACTATGTTTTGAGAAACAGTAGTAGACTCTATGAAAGGACCGTTCTATGAAGATGACTAGGTTCTGTTCCTATACCTCTAGGAGGTCGTCGGGACAATTTGTACGAAGCCCAAGAGGAGGCTGGAAACTTTTAAGAAGCCGATCGATCCTTGTACTAAGCCCAAGAGAAGGCTATCATTCCCGGAGGAAGAGATCATTATACGAAGCCTAAGAGGAGGCTGTGAATACTTCTAAGAAGCCGTAGGGTCCTTGTACTAAGCCCAAGAGGAGGCGGGGTCGCTTTTAGGAAGCCTGTGGGTCCTTGTACTATGCCCAAGAGGAGGCCGATGCTTTTAAGAAGCCCGTGGGTCCCCAAACCCCGAGAAATTCAAGGCAATGCTATTCATCGAGAATAGATCAAAGTCAGGAAAGTTCGAGAATTCGGAAGAAACTCAAAGATGCCATTCACGGAGAATACATTCATCTTTGGGAGTAGAGTTTCTTGACAATTCCTAATGAGGACAGCCGAAGAGAAGACTGTATCTGGTGATCCTATTGGGGATCTAGTTGTCTATTTCTATGAATAAACAAAACGGCGTCACCTAGTTCTAGACGTAGTTGCCGGGGAAACTCTAAATATCTATACTATTATTACACAGTTGATATGAGTTTATGAAAGAAGACTTACAGCGAAACAACCCCATAATACAGTTATATATATATGAGTTTGTGAAAAGAGACTTACAGTGAAATAGCCCCACAATATAGTTATATACATATGAAAGCGGTAAATGAAAGCGGGTAAACACTTACTCGGTTGTAGAGCTTCCATGCTGTTTGGTTAGTTGTTCAACAAAGAAAGATTGAAAATAACAGTATATTCAAAATCAAAGGAGAAAGTGTTTTAAAAAAGAAAGATTTGGGGCTTACAGCTCAAGGAGAGGCCAGGGTTTTAACAGTGAGTGCACTGTTTAAATTTGTACAGAGGGACTTATACAAGTGACTGAGGCCCAAAAAGGTTTCTGTACAAAGGGATGGGTCTTACACTCTCTCAAGAGGCCCAAAAAGTTTAAAGAAAAAGAGTGGGGCTTATAACACGAGGGTAGGCCCAATTGATTTTTTGTTAAAAATGGCGATCGCGCTGAGATTTTCTTTTAACGCAGAGGGACTTATACAATAAGTGAGGCCCAAAATGGTTTTGGTTAAAAGGGGGTTGGGTATTACACTCTATTAGAGGCCCAAGGTTTTGAATGGGTCTTATAGCTCAAGGAGAGGCCCAAGGTTATTTTTCAAAAGGCGATGATCGTGTCGTTTATTTGAAAATATACAGAGGGACTTATACAATGAATGAGGCCCAAAATATTTCTGTACAAGTGGGTTGGGTCTTACACTCTAATAGAGGCCCAAAGTGATTTGAAAATGATTTATGAGGGTTGAATTAATCCAAAAACCCTAATTTGTTTTCAAAAATGTATATAATTGAATAAAAATTCAATTAAAAATGATCAAAATTGTTTAACATATGAAAAACAAATTGTGATTTTGGATTAATGCTTCAAAAATTAAGTATTGACCTACAAAATAATTAGAAAGCATTAAAAGTTGCAAAATCAATGTAGAAAAAATATTTAAAATGTCAAAAACAATTAAAAAATTAATTCTTTGCAAAAATATCAATTATATGAAATAAATAATATTTTTGGGATTTTTTGATAAAATAAAATATTTTAACATTTTTATGAATTATTAAAAAAAAGAATCAACTCAAAATCATTAAAACTCAGAGAGAAATTAATTTTTGAATCAATTAAATAAAACCAAAAAATTCAAATATTCAAATTTGGAAAAATGGCGCCAAGAACAAGCTGAAGAACACGCGCGTGTTCTGAGATTCTCAGATTTGCATTTTCTCTCCAATCTCACTGAATACTTAATCATATTATGCAATCCACATATCATTATGTCCGTCTCAACCTCACGATCATGTCTATGTCCATTAATTTCATTTAAATTAAACATATAACAAGAAATCATGAAAAATCCTCAAGAACCCTAATTTCTGCATGAAGGCTAGGATTTTTGATACACGATTCAAACAATGCAATTAATTGAGGGAAAACATTCCATGCATGATTATGAACATATGGCCAAATTATTGTGCAGCAAAATTTGCATGGATCATAGAGTTAGAAGAACTCATGCTTACCACTTGCAGCTGGTGATCGTGATTTGTGTTGGAGGTGTTACAACTAGGTTCCAATGATGTGGATAGCTTCCCTAGGTGCCAAGTGATGTGTCTGAGTGCTTGGAATGGATTGAAATGCTTTGGAGTTGAAGATGGCACCTCAACTGCAAAACTGTCAAGAACTTGAGTAATTGGCTGGTGATTTTGTGAAATCAGTGTTCCAGATGTTATGTGAGTGTTTGGATCACTTCTATATGATGTATATGAGGTGTGTGTGTGATTAGTTTGATTGGAAAAGCTCTCAAACTCAAAACCCGATAGCTACCTTGCTAAGAAAGGCATTTTTGCCAAGAGAAAGAGATTTTGAGGAAAGCATCTGTTAGATGGCTTTGGTGTACTCAAACTGATCATAATTGAGATCTATTTATAGTAGAGCAAGTTTGTTTTGCAAGGAATAGTGAATGGCAACTGGTAAGTAGGTTTGGCCAATGTTGTCCAATGGAAATCCAAGTCTCCTCTAGCCATTGACTAGAGGTTAGGGCACAGAGCTTTGGTTCCCTTGGTATTGGATAAGTCTTGACTGATTTCAGATGAGAATGGCTCAGTCCATGCCACCTTGATGCTTCCATTGAATGCTTCAATCCAAATTTGGAGTCTTGTCCCTATTTTGGCCATTCTAGGTTCAACATGCTATTTCTTGTTCCATGGACTTTGGAGGCTTGGCTCAGTGATTGTCCCCTTTAGATTCAATCCTCAGATGTGTCCAAGTGGATAGGAGCATTTGAATTTGGCTGATTTTGGCAAATCGAGCAAAGTTACAAATTCTGCCTTGCCTTTGACAGATTTCAGCAAGGCAACTTGCCAATGTCATATCTCATGACTCAAATGGAATTTGGCAATGTTCTTGGCCATTTTGGAAAGCCCTTACATGATACAACAACTGTTTGAAAATATTTGGTTTTGATCTCTTTTGAATCCAAGTGAAAAATCCCTCTACATTTGGCAAAAAGTGAAGGCAGATTCTGACTTAGTGAAAATTTCACTAAGTGTTGGAAAAAGTGACATTTTCACTTTTCGGCCACTTTGATCACCCCATAACTCAAAATACTTAATGAATTGGACTTATGTCTAGTTGAAGTTTTTGTAGAGGGTAATTAGGGCTACAAATCCATCTTTGGATGAGAAAAAATGGCTTTGTGGTTTAGGAGTTATGATCCTCCAAAGTTGGTACCCTTGTCACTTTATTTTTAACTTAGAAAATTTTCTAAGTTTTTATGGTTACCCCTTTTACAAGTTATCCCACTTTTCTTGATTTTTCTTGATGAATGATGATTCAAATCACACATTAACATCATTTTAGGGTTAAAAATCCATTTTGGTGAAAAATCTCAAAAAGTCAAAGTTGACTTTTGTGCACAGTTGACTTTTTATCAAATGAATTCCAAACTGTGCCATTCTTCATGAAATCATGTCCTTGACCTAAATCAAACTTGATGGACATGTTCTATGGGTGTCATAGGGCATATTGAATCATGTCTTAGGGCTTGGGTGCATGTCTTGGTCAAAAGTCAAAGTTATAGTTGACTTTTCCCTTAAAACCCTAATTGTGGTGCAGATGAAATTGAGACTTGTTGCTCATGCTTCTTGGATTAATCCATTGTTCCAAATGGATCAATATAGTTACTTAGAGATCCTCAAACCCTCTCTTGAGGTCTTGGCTCATGGTTTGTACCAAAAGTCAACTTAGGGGTGAATTAGGTCAAGAAACCCTAATTCCTGATTTTTGATAAATGCATCCCCTAAGGCAAAATTGACTTGATGATTAGGTCCATGAGGTTCCATGGAGTATATTAGGTTATGTTTTGGATCATTATCTTGTGTCCAGATGAAATTTTTCATCTGGAGGCCCTGGTCGACCAAAACCCTAATTTGGTGATACTAGCGATCTTGAGACTTGATCCACCTAGAAGGGAGCAACCTTGTGCTTAATCCTTGAAGTGGGAGTCCTTTTGATCCATTGTGGATGTTTGAGAGGTTGGACAAGTTGAAGATCATGTCATTACTTGATTGATCCTTTGTCTAAGAACTCTGAGAGGACTTGGAACCCTAAATTTGATTGTAGTGAAGGCTTAACAATCTTTGAGGAGATTGATGAGGTATGATGGTACATCTATATTGTGATGATAATTTGCACAATGATGGGAAATCTTAGTGGTCAAAATTTGGGGTATGATATATGCCCCTATTTAATCTTCTTGGACCCGAAGGTGTGAATGACGAAGGTATTCGGGCATTCGAGGTGCAAGAGGATTAAATATCGGAATGCCCGAAATTTTGATGGTGGTTATGAATGGTAGCGCACGCATTCATCTTCTTTTGCTAAGAAATGATGCTTAGAAAAGGTAAAACCTCCCCTCGATCCTGGTCTTCAGCCAAGGAACTGGTCTCGGTTGCTGATTTAAACTTCCCCTCGATCCTGGTTTCCTACCAAGGAACTGGTCTCAGTTTCGGAAGTAAACTTCCCCTCGATCCTGGTTTCCTACCAAGGAACTGGTCTAAGTTTCTGAAATAAACTTCCCCTCGATCCTGGTTTCCTACCAAGGAACTGGTCTCAGTTTCTTTTGTCAATAAACCTTATTGACAAGGAACGCTATTTGTAGCGGATTTCCCTCAAACTTCTCGCCGAATTTTCCCGGGGAGATGCCATTTGAGTGGAAAAAGTTTTGATGTCAGACTTGCTGGGGAACCCGGTCGTCTGAGTTGTAGATGTGCACAAACTTCTCTGTTAGAGATGCCATTTGTTTCTACTGGGGGAAAGCAGGTCTCTTGGGAGCTTACATCATACTTTTCTCGGGATCTTCCCGGAGAAATGCCATATGATGGGGTCCAATTTTGAGGTGCTGATGACCTTTTCATCAGCGATCTTTTCATAGCGAAACTGGCGCGTTGCCGAATCTCTGATTACGAGGCTTTTCGTGTGGATTTTCCTTAATTCGGGAAAGCAAGGATATCATCTTCAATGGCGAAGAGTGATGCTGACTAAAAGTTCCTCTAGTCTTTCAGAGGTTCAAGTTATCAAAGTGGTCCAGGACTGTCTCTAATCCAGAGATAACCGGGAGAGAGATTGCTTAGATGATTCACTTCCTAACGAGGAAAGGTTTGACAACTCGATTGAGAGAACTTTTATCACCAGGGGACAAGACCGACTAGAGTGATGATAATGCAATATGACATGTGAATGCAAATCAATAATGCATGATGTATGTATGTTTATGTTGACAAAACTGACGTCACATACTAACTGATGGGTGAACATGACTGGATACTCGGCTATCGCGGGGCGCGTAGAAATATCGTTGGTTCAAGATAACAATTCCACCTTGCTTAGGAGAGATAGTCCTTGTTGGGATCTACCACTGGTCAGGCTTAGGAGGTAAGAACTCTGCCGTAGCGGGTCAGATGAAACAAGGTCTCTGACACAGTTGATCCCTACATTCAGGCGTACTGGGTTAGAAGTAGTACTTTGATTCTGTACTTTGAAGTTTGCTTACTTCTGGAGAAGCGGTTGATGCGCTTTTGATGTTCAACAGTCAAAAGAAATTGTCTTCTTTATTTTAAAAGCAGAAAAATTTTTAACAAGTAAATTCATTTTTGTTTCATTTCAAGAATCGTTGATCATGTTAAAATGTCGTTCTGTAAAGCTAAAACAAATAAGAATTATAAACAAAAGCACCAGGGCTCAAATTTTATTGATAAGATAGAGATCAGCCAAACGCGTGATTCCAAAGAGTATTTACAAAGTTAGAAAATGGTAATTTATAGGGAAAAAGGGCTATGTTAAAACATAACGATCACTATCCTTCTACCAACTTTGAATTCAGGACATCCTGAACTTCTGTCGAAGATGACCTTGACTGGAGTTTTCTGACGGATGATGTAACTGCTGCTGCTGAGGGACTTGCCTCTGTTGAACATAGTTACTTGCCATTATCCCTAATTTTTGCCTGGATTGTACTATGAGATTTCCAATCCATCGGGATGATTTTTTTCATGCCTCTAACTTTTGCCTGGACCGCCCTTTCGGATTTTCAATCCACCGAGACGTTTTTTTTTTTTTAGTTTAGGCGAAGTATTTCTTGACTACATCAACATTCGTGGGGTAGGAAAATTCCTCTCCGTCCATGGTTGTAAGTCTCAAGGCGCCGCCTGAGAAAGCTTTTGTGACCACATAGGGGCCATCATAATTCGGAGTCCACTTGCCCCGGGAATCAGTGAGAAAAGATTGTATCTTCTTGAGCACGAGGTCCCCTTTTCTAAAGACACGAGGTCGGACCTTTTTGTCGAACGCCTTCTTCATTCTCTATTGATACAACTGACCGTGGCATAGTGCCGTGATTCTCTTCTCTTCGATCAGATTCAGTTCGTCGTGTCGACTTTGACACCATTCAGCTTCGGTGAGCTTAGCTTCCATCAATACTCGAATTGACGGGATCTCTACTTCTATGGGGAGCACTGCTTCCATGCCATATACTAGAGAGAAAGGGGTTGCCCCTGTTGAAGTGCGGACAGATGTACGATAACCGTGAAGGGCAAAGGGTAGCATTTCGTGCCAGTCTTTGTAGGTTACGACCATCTTTTGAACGATCTTCTTGATGTTCTTGTTAGCCGCTTCTACCGCCCCGTTCATCTTGGGTTGGTAGGGAGATGAGTTATGGTGTTCGATCTTGAACTCAGAGCACAATTCTCTCATCATCCTATAATTCAAGTTAGACCCATTATCAGTAATGATCTGGCTCGGAACACCGTAATGGCAGATGATATTGTTTTTGATAAATCAGACCACCACTTGTCGAGTTACATTGGCAAATGACGCTGCTTCGACCCATTTGGTGAAATAGTCAATGGCTACCAGGATGAACCGATGTCCGTTTGAAGCCTTAGGTTCGATCAAGCATATCATGTCGATTCCCCATATGGAAAATGGCCATGGGGAAGAGAGAACTTTGAGATGTGATGGCGGTACATGAATTTTGTCAGAGTATATCTGACACTTGTGACACCTCCTCATGTACCTGTAGCAGTCAGATTCCATGGTCAACCAGTAATACCCTGCTCTCAGAATTTTTCTCGCCATTGTATGTCTGTTGGCATGAGTGCCAAAGGATCCTTCATGAATTTCTTTCATAAGCATGTCTGCTTCTGGTCTGTCGACGCATCGGAGCAAGACCATGTCAAAATTCCTCTTATAAAGAGTGTCACCGCTCAGGAAGAAGTTTCCAGCCAATCTTCTGAGGGTCTTTCTGTCTTTTCTGAGTGCCCCAGATGGGTACTCTTGTTTCTGAAGAAGCATTTGATATCGTGATACCAAGGCTTGTTGTCTATGACTGCTTCAATCGCGAAGATGTAAGCGGGCCTTTCAAGGCGCATGATGTCGATCTTAGGTATGTCATTCCATTGACCTACACTAATCATGGAAGAGAGAGTGGCTAATGCATCAGCCATGTGATTCTCTTCACGAGGGATATGATGAAACTCAACTCTGTTGAAGAAAGGTAGCAACCTTCTTGTATAGTCCTTGTAAGGAATCAGTCCTGATTGGTATGTGTTCCAATCTCCTTTTATCTGATTGATAACTAAGGCTGAATCGCCGTATACGTCCAAATTTTTTATCCTTAAATCAATTGCTTCCTCGAGACCCATGATACAAGCTTCGTATTCAGCTTCGTTGTTCGTACATTTGAACGTAAGTCTGGCAGTGAAAGGAATGTGGGTACTCTGAGGGGTAACAATGATTGCCCCAATTCCATTCCCATAATGATTAACTGCTCCGTCAAAGATAAGTCCCCATTGGGAACCTGGTTCTGGCCCTTCACTGGGTAACGGTTCATCGCAATCTTTCATTTTTAGATACATGACATCTTCGTCTGGAAAGTCAAACCCGATTGATTCTTGATCGTCAATCGGTTGATGAGCCAAATGATCGGCTAAAATACTTCCCTTAACGGCTTTCTGAGCGTGGTACTCTATGTCATATTCTGATAACAGCATCTGCCAACGGGCAATTCTTCCCGTAAGAGCAGGTTTTTCGAAGACGTACTTGATTGGATCCATTTCTGAGATCAACCAAGTAGTATGACGAATCATGTACTGGCGAAGACGTTTGGCTTCCCAAGCCAAAGCGCAGCAAGTTTTCTCGAGCATCGTGTACCGAGTTTCACAATCGGTGAATTTCTTGCTTAGATAGTAGATGGCAGACTCCTTCCTTTTGGTTTCGTCTTGTTCGCCAAGTACACATCCCATCGAGTCCTCTAGGACTGTGGGGTAAATGATCAGTGGTCTTCCTTCTACTGGAGGTGATAGAATCAGAGGATTCAATAGATATTCCTTAATACTGTCGAAGGCGGTTTGGCAATCTTCTGACCAAACACAATCCTGGTTCTTTTTGAGTAACTTGACAATCGGCGCACAAGTGGCAGTCATAAGGAATATAAATCTGGAGATGTAGTTCAAACGTCCCAGGAATCCTCTGACTTGTTTTTCAGTTTTCGGAGAAGGCATTTCTTGAATGGCCTTGACCTTATCAGGATCAACTTCAATTCCTTTCTGGCTGACGATGAACCCTAGTAGCTTCCCTGAACGGACACCGAAGGTGCACTTGTTGCAACTTACACAACGTAGATCCATGATTTTTGTTGTGTTTTGATCATTTGGTTTGGTTTTGATTGTGGATGTTGATGATTACTGGATCTAAATAATTTTTGAATATTGTGTTTGAACTTAATTTTTGTGCATTGTTGAATACATGATCATTGGACATGATTACATAAGTGATTTGCTGCTGAAAAGTGCTTTTGAAACTGATATTTTTCACTACTGTCCCAGAGTAACCGGTTAATAGTTATGCTGTAATCGGTTACACTGTGTATTTTCAGCGCAATTGGAGCAATTTTGAACTGTGTAACCGGTTAGCAGTTATGCTTTAACCAGTTACCACTGAAGCAGAACTTGATTTTCTTGCATTTTCTTGGTTGTTTGAGATCATTTTCATGTCTAAACTTTATGGATTGATATGATGATGATTTGTGGATCATTTTTGAGCTGTTGCACCTAACACTATTGCATGAACACAATTTTCCGACACGCGATTCTTGGACTTGTATCGTTTATGGACATGTTTGCGTTGTTGCATTCTTGATGCAATGAACACGTTGCACACACATTCGAATCATGTTAATTCTTGGTTAATGCTTAACTTGCTGGACATATGATGCATGATTGATGTTTGTCTCCATGGTTGTTTGTGTATGATTTTTTTTATCAATGTGTAAATCGTACAATTATGTTGAGTGTGCTTGTTCTTGAGTGGTTAACATGTTCATGCTTGTTCATCCTTGATGTTTGCAACCTCTATGCTTGATTTGCCTTGATATGAATGTTCATTTGCAATCACTTCTTGTTTGGACGCGTGCTGCCCTGTTTGTACAACTGATGTTCTAAATTTGTTCATGTGTTGTCTATTGTTCACACTTGCCGCTTGCTGCCTTTTACACCTATTTTGCGCTGAATGTGTGTGCTGTTAAAAGCTGTCTTGCTTGTGTGATGTCTTTAACTGTTGTGCAGGTACAGAGGCGTTGTTGTAGCTGCTGCTTGTTTGTTTTATTCGCCTTTTCTTCTTCACCCCTTTCACTCTTTCTCTTCCCTTGAATCTTAAGACTTGTTTAAGTCTTGGATTTACTCCCTTAGAGCTACCTACTCCAACTTAATTTCCGATTAAGCTTGGGGTAGGATTAGCATTAGGCTTTCCCTTTGCATGCTAACTTAGGTAGATGTTCCCCTTTTCAAACTCAACTATAGGGCCACCTTTGCATGACAACATTAGGACTAATTAGTTTCCCTTTAGTGTTTTATTTTCCTTTGAGTCTTTTCTTCTCATCTCCTAACACTTCTAAAACACTTAATAAATATAACGAATATTACGCTCGAGCCTTAAGTGTAGGAAATGAAGAATGAGGGGTCTCCCCTCCTCTTCTAAAGTGTTTATCATACGTCCCATTTGGGGGCGACCATGCGATTCACTCGTTCCCGTATGGTAAACTTTAGTGCAATGTAAGTTACGAACTAACTTCAACCCACTTCTATCTAAAAAACATAAAAACGAACCCAAACCTTTTTCATCCTTCGGGATCATTAATCTCAAATCATTTTCAGGAAAGGGCACGTTATTTTCTGTCTCGTCGCAAACAGGCATCGACCCTAACTGCCGGACGCGAACTTAACGTCGCTCATAAAAAACATTAACCGACCTTGTTAGGTCGAACTACGACTGCTCTGATTTCCTCTCTCTAGTCCGATTGAGGATATGTAGGCCCAAGACGGCGATGTCTTGGCGAGCAACCTCCCCCCTTAGTTCGTGTCCGAACTACGTTGACTCTAACTTTCCCATTGCACGAGGGAATACGTAGGCATAGGACGAGAGGTGTCCTATCGAGTCACTTCTTTTTCTTCTCTTCTTTGTTTCTGTTCCGTTCCTGTTTCTTCTCCTTTCCAGTAACAGTGAAGCTCCAGATGACAACACCCTTTGATCGAGACAGCAAGCGTGGATCCCATCGAGTATGATGGACGCGTGGGGGTGCTAACACCTTCCCTTCGCGTAACCGACTCCCTTACCCGTTTCTCTTGGTCGCGAGACCATGCTCTTTCCTTTCCCTCAGGTTTACGCAGTGTTTCCTTTCCCTCTCTTGGGATAAATACACATTGTTGGTGACTCTGTTTTCCGCGCCACTTTCGCGTTTGTACTTGGATGAAAATCCCGGGAGCGACACAAGGCAAATATGCAAGAGGGTTTTCCTAAACCAAGGGATTAACAAGGAAAACATGAAAGTGTATGGGTGTCAAAACCAAGAGGTGTTGTGGTAGGTCCAAAGAGAATGGTGTTTTTGTTATTGATTGTTGGATTTTGGTCTGAGGATGAATGTTAAAGACTGTTTTGAATTGAATTGCACTAAAGTCTATGAATAGAGGTGAATAATTTAAAAAATTGGGTCACGCGTCTCGTATCCAAAGATATTTAGAATAAGGATAGGAATACTCCCACTTATTCCTTTTCCACTTCTTAAGGCTCGTGGCGCACAATTCGCATCATAATTATTAACTGTTTTGAGGTTTAAAAAGAAAGGAGAATCTTTTATTCTAAAGGGATGAGAAAAATATGTCTGAAAGAATGGGATAAAACTTAGTATGGTCATGTCTTAATGGTCACCTATTTCTATGGTTTTGAATAGGAATGGATTAGGATTGACATAAGGGATCAAGTGTAGTGCAAGTTTTCAGTACTAATTCAAATTTAGTGATCAAGGGACTTGTGATCACTTAATTGAATAAAAACCCTAAGTGGGCATTGTTAAGGGCCAAATTGTGCATACTTTTGATTATATTTTATAGCCCTTTCCAATGGATTCCTTGATGTTTTAGTAGTAAATCTATTAGTTTTAGTGTAAATATTCAAGTTTCCCATTTTATTGTAAATATTATGAATTATGATCATTTTGGTGCTTTTTGACAGGTTTTCTTGCTTATTTTTTATGATAGGAACCTATGGTGAAGGAAAAAAGTCCTAAAAGATCATTTTCGAGGCGATCGTGTCGGTAACTCGCGCTTAGCGCGCTTTTTAGTGCAGTTCCAACGCGTTTTCACTATTGAGGCAGTAGCTAAGGCCTTTAACCGCGCTAAGCTCCCTCCTACCGTGCTTAGTGCGCTTTCTAGGATTTTTACCTATGTTTTCCTGACCGCGCTTAGCACGATCCTGATGGCGCTTAGCGCGGTGCCACTTACTGCACTTTGTGCACTTGCTATAAATATCTTCCTTGGAAGATATTTTCACCAACTTTGTAACTTTTACACTTTGAAGCATTTTAGAGCTTAGAAAGGGTTTTTAGGTCAAAAAAGCTTAGAAACTCAAGAAGAAGGGAGAATAAAACCTTTGGAGCATCAAGCTTCAATTCTTCGACTTTGATGCTAGCAAAGCTTTCTTTTTTACTTGTTGATCAAGCTACCATGGTGATGGGTAGCAAAACACTTTTGTGTCAAGATTAGAGGTAGTTAATCTTGCTATTATGTATTTCTTTTGATCTTTTGTATGTGAACAAGGTTTACGATCAATAGATGATGAAGATCTTTGCTTTTAATGTTGTATTTATGGTTTGAATCACTCTAGACATAGATTTTCCAAGTCATGATCTAATTTTATCATCTATAAACCAACAAACTCTAGACATAGATTTGAAAGTTAATATTTTCTTTGTATCGATCTTTATGTTTATTGTTTCGATTGTTATTTCGATAAATCATCTAGCGATTAAAACAATAATACCCACGGGGTCGCTTTAGAAATAAACGGATTCGCGAGGATACACAATTGTATTGATAGAAACTAAGTTCACATGCTTGATCAATCGGATATGTATGAAAGGGGTTAACGATATCTAATCTTGACAAGCTTTTCTTAAAACAAAACATCCATTTTCTAGTTTACTCTTTGCTACAAAACTTATGTTACAAAACAAGAACTCTTTGAAAACCTTTCTCTTAGAATTTAAAACTATTGAACGACGAGTATCTATATATCTGATAATGCAATCCCTGCGGATACGATAAAACAACTCACCGAAAATACTTTTCAACAAAATGGCGCCGTTGTCGAGGATTGTTGATTTGGATATTGCAAGCATTGTAATAGTTTAGTTATTTTAGGATATTTGTATTGTGAATCTCTTACCCCTGTAATTCTCTTGTGCTTTTTAATTTGTTTGGATAAGTGTGCAGAATCTGTTTATGCGAGGGAGTGTACCTACAAAATAACTTCTTTTGGATCCTGAGATTGGAAAGAACTGCTCGTAGGCTCAATAGCAGAACACGAAGGAGATGGCAACTTCCTAGAGAAATACAAGATCGAGGAGAATCTTCTTCATCCACACCAATTGAAACACCAACCATGGCAAATCCACCTCCACCACCAACTCCTGCTTTAACACCATGTACCAACAGTCCAAGGCATAATGCTTAGTTTGCGCGCAACGCCCACAATGGGAGGCATTCTAAGATGAAAACGGGAATTCTTATGCTTCTATATCAAAATCCTTTTACCGGTATGGATCATGATGATCCTTTCACTCATCTCACAAAATTCTATGAAATTGCAGGTGCAACGGGAGCGCCGGAAGCTAAAGAAGAATCATTGTTCAAGAGAATATTTTTGCATTCCTTAATAGGGAAGGCAAAGGAATGGTATCTTGATCAATCCACTTTGGTTATGACGGATTGGAATTTGTTGGAAGAAAAATTCCTTGAACGATTGTTTCCACACAATCGATTCATGGAAGCAAAGACGAAAATTTCGGTGTTTGCTCAAGGCGGAAATGAATCTCTCAATGAAGCTTGGGAGAGGTTCAAATCCATGTTAAGAAAATGCAAAGGCCACGGTTTTGATGAGCTAACTCAAGTGCACATCTTCCTAAATGGCCTCCAATCGGTCTACAAGACTTTGTTGGATGCTACTTCAGGTGGATCGTTAATGTCCAAGAGTGTCGAACACGCAATTGCTATTACTGATAGGATGGCACACAATGATAACCAAGGAAATCACAATCGTGGTACACCTGAACGGAAGTCAGGCATGATTGAGTTGAGAACAAATAATGTGATTCTTGCACAAAATAAATTGCTTTCACAACAAGTGGAGTCGTTGAATCAACAAATGTCAAAACTTCCACAACAAATCAAAGAAATGCAAGAAATTCCCAACAACAACAAACAAGTGGTGAGTTGTGAGCTTTGTAAGGGAGATCACCCTACCGGGTATTGTCCTCCAGTAGTGGAATAGGTGAATTATGCAGGAAATCAAAACCAAAGGTATCAACCTCGACCACCGTACCAACAAGGCAACCAAGGTTACCAACAAAAAGGTAATCAAGGTTATCAACAACAATGGAGGCCTCAAGATGCCAAAACTTCTAATCGTCAACAACAATATCAAAACTACACTCGACCTCCACAAGCTCCAAGTGGAAATTCAAATATGGAAGACACCCTCACTCAATTCATGCAAATAGCAATATCTAATAAAAAGAACACCGATGCGACTATAAAGAACCTTGAGACGCAAATGGGGCAATTATCCAAACAATTGGCCGACCAACACAAAAGATGTTTTCCAACAAATACTCAAGTGAATCTAAAAGAGCACGGCAAGGCTATTCTTACTAGAAGTGGTAGAGAAATTTATATGGGCATAAGTGAGGAAGCTGTGGAAAGAGAGGGAGTAGTTGAAAAAGAAAAAAGAGATTGATGAGAAAGAAGTAGAAAAGAATGTTGAGGGAGAATTAGTTGAAAATGAAAAGAAAAAGAGTGAGGAAGAAGAAAAGAAAATTAGAGAAGAAAAAATTAAAAAGATTAGGAAGGGTAAGGAATAAGTGAGTACTATTCCAATTCAAATTTTTCCTTATCCTCATGCTCCGTCGAAGAAAGATAATACGAGGCACTATGCTCGGTTTTTAGATATTTTTAAGAAATTGCAAATTAATATCCCATTTTCCGGGGCATTGGAGAAAATGCTAAAATACGCAAAATTCATAAAGGATATTCTCACCAAGAAGAAAAGGTACACGAATCAAGAAACGATCATGGTTGATGCTAGTTGTAGCGCGATTATTCAACAAACTCTACCGCGGAAAGAAAGTGATCTGGGGCGAGTTACTTTGCCGGTTACAATAGGAAATATTTATGTTGGCAATGGGTTGATCGATTTGGGCTCTAGTATCAATTTAATACCATTGTCCATTGTGAAAAGGTTGGGACATATGGAGTTGAGAGCTACTCAAATGACATTGCAACTAGCTGATAAATCCACTTCCCGTCCTCACGGTGTAGTGGAAGATGTGTTGGTTAAGGTAGACAAATTCTTGTTTCCCATCGACTTTGTGGTGATTGATGTGGAAGAAGATGATGATGCTCCCTTGATTCTTGGACGACCTTTTATGAAGACCGCTAGAATGGCAATCAATATGGATGACGATCTCATGAAAGTGAGAGTTCAAGATGAGGAGATTTGTTTTAATCTATTTGAAGCCATAAAGCATTCGAAAGACAAAGGTGATTGTTTTAGAATTGATGCAACGGAGGAGGTGATTGAAGAAGTGACACAGAAATTACAAGTTTCTACCCTATTACAAAAAGTTCTTACAAATGCTCTTCAAAGTGTCAATGGGAATGAAGAAAAAGAAATCGAAAAGTGTTTGCAAGAACTTGAATAATTGGATGAGGTTCCTCCCTTGAAAGAAAGGGTGGAAAATTTGAAAAAGGAAAATAATGAAGAAATCAAGCTTAAATTGAACTTGTTGCCTTCTCATCTTAAATATGTGTTTCTTGATGATGAGGGGCATAAACCGGTGATCATAAGCAAGGAGCTAACCATAAATGAGGAGGACAAATTGATTTCTGTGTTGAAAAAGAATCAAGATGATATGGGGTGGACTCTTTCTGATTTAAAAGGAATAAGTCCTTCCTATTGTATGCATCAGATACTCATGGAATACGATTTCAAACTAGTAGCCCAACCTCAACGTCGCTTGAATCATACCATGAAAGAAGTGGTTAGGAAGGAAGTGGTGAAAATGTTGGATGCCAGAATGATCTACCCGATTTTCGATAGTCCATGGGTTAGCCTAGTGCAAGTGGTACCGAAGAAAGGAGGGATAAAAGTAATCCAAAATGAGAAGAATGAGTTGATCCCTACAAGAACCGTGATTGGATGGAGAATGTGCAATGATTACTGTAGGCTAAATCAAGCTACGAGGAAATACCATTTCCCTCTTCCGTTCATGGATCAAATGCTCGAGAGACGTTCCGATCAAGAATTCTATTGTTTTTTGGATGGTTATTAGGATTAAAATCAAATTATTATGAACCCGGAGGACCATGAGAAAACTGCTTTCACTTGCACTTTTGGAATCTTCGCTTATAGGAGGTTGCAGTCTGGATTGTGTAATGCACCGGCCACTTGTCAATGGTGTATGCAAGCAATATTTTCGGACTTGATTGAAAAGTCAATTGAGGTGTTTATGGACGACTTCTTGGTTTTTGGACCATCGTTTGATCTTTTCTTGAAAAACTTGGATGTGGTGTTGGAAAGGTGTGTGGAAACCAACTTGGTTCTTAATTGGGAAAAATGAAATTTCATGGTAACAGAAGAAATTGTGCTCGGCCAAAAAGTTTCTTCACGAGGCCTTGAAGTTGATCAAGCCAAGGTGGATGTCATTGAAAAATTGCCACCACCATTGAATGTGAAGGGTATAAGGAGCTTCCTTGGTCATGTGGGATTTTATCAGAGGTTCATCAAAGATTTTGTAAAAACCGCAAAGCCTTTGAGCAATTTGCTCGACAAAGATAAGTTGTTTGAATTTGATGAGTCTTGCATGATAGCTTTTAATTCTTTAAAACAAAGTTTGACTACTGCGCCCATAATCTTCACACCAAATTGGAAAATTGATTTTGAACTCATGTGTGACGCGAGTGATTATGCGGTGGGTGCGTTACTAGGTCAACGGAGAACAAATTTTTTTCATTCTATACACTATGCAAGCAAGGTCTTGAATGAAGCTCAAGTAAACTATGCCGCAATAGAAAAAGAATTTCTTGCGATAGTGTATGCATTGTGCCGCACCTCGAAAAAATCAAAATACGACCCTTGCACAAAATGCGGGGAATGATTTTGGTTCGACAGAGTCACCACCAGACTTTATTTATCCCAAAAGAGGGAAAGGAAAATATCGAGAAAACCTTTAAAGAGATAAGAACATGGTCATCGCAACCACATTCTGGGTTCGGGAGTCGGTTACGTAAGGGGAAGGTATTAACACCCCTTTACGTTCGTTGTACTTAACGGGAACCTCTTAGTTCGATTTGTGATGAACGTTTGCTAAGCTTATTTGTTTTCTTCTAAGCGAGTAGTGTGAAAAGATATGAGAAATGAGTTTGATCGTTAAGGGGAAATGGATGGTTTTTTGTTAGGGTGTTCGCCAAGGATTGGGGCCCTTGTGCCCATGTATGCTCATTCGGACGAGAATGAGGAATTGGAGCGCTCGTAGTTCGACTACGGGAAAATAGGTACAGACGAAAAAGATGGAAAAAAAGAAAAGGTTGACGTAAACGGAGGAAAAAGAAAAATGTAGCTCGCCAAGATCATCGCAATCTTGTGCCTACGTATCTTCATTCGGACGAGAATGAAGAATCGGAACGTTCGTAGTTCCTGGAACTACGAGTTGTTGGGTTTGAATTTTAGGAACGAAAGATTGAATGACTAACAACCCAAGGGGCACGCCTCGAGAGCAGACACACAAGAAACCAAGGAATGCAAGACTCCAAGAACTCACTTCTTTCGTGAGTTGATTAGAAAATGTTTGATAAATATTGAATGTTTTAGAGTCGAAAGATTGAATGAATAACAACCCAAGGGGCATGCCTCGAGAGCCATTCATTCGAAGATCCAAAGAATTCTAGATTCCAAGAATCTCCTTCTTTCGTAAGCTGTTTTGAGAAAAACGGTTTTAAAAAGATTGAATCGGAAGGGTTGCGAAAAGAGGCGAGGATCGATACTAGTCCCTAGGGTGCTCCTAGTAACGAAACCACAAAAGGTGTGAGTGTGTGTGTTAGGTTGATGGCGAATGCTAAAGAAATATTGAATTACAGAGGGTGTTTTGAAAATGGCTCGACGACGATTCGAGAATTAGTTTGAAAATGGTTTAGTCTATGCTAGGCCCTAGGGGTTCTCCTAGTAAACAAACCACAACAAAAAAGCGAGTAAAGTGTGTACATTAGAATTGGAGCGGGGTACATGTAAGTTACACGGGATTTCACAAAATAAATGGGGTCATTATAAGGTAGCCTAAGAGGAAGCCGTGTATGTGCAAGGTGTCCTAAACTAATCCATGAACAAAAGTCAGACAAAAAGCTCCTTGCTAGGATTTTTGTACAAAGTCCATACTCCATGCCTCAGAATAGTAACCAACAGTCCACCAATTGAGTCTTTTAGGGTTTCGATCGTTTTAGTGTATTTTCGAATAATATGATCAAGATGATGAGATGAATATGATATTAGGGATGGCAACGGGGCGGGGCGGGGGCGGGTTTAACTATACCCGCACCCGCACCCGCCTCCATGTAACACACCCGCCCCCACCCCCAAACCCGGTCGAGGATAAATTTTACCACCTAGACCCGCCCCCAGTAGTGAACGGGTGCACCCGCACCCGCCCCGCCCCACCCGCAAAAAAATAATTTCTTTTTAATTGCAATAAAAATTAATAATTTTAATTAAAAAATTAATAATTTTAATTAAAAAATTGATTATTTTAATAAATTAATTAATTATTTAATTAAAATTTTAATTAGTAAATAAATATTAACTTGATAAATTTGATTATTTTAATTGCAATAGGGGTATTAATAATTTAATTAAAAATATAATTAATAAATTAATATTAAAATAAGTAAAATAAGGGAATTAAAATAAAATATATTATCCGGGGGCGGGCCAGGGGCGGGTGCGGGTGCGGGCGGGTCTAAGTGTCTACCCGCCCCCGCACCCGCACCCGTAGTTAAGAACCGGGTTTCACCCGCACCCGCACCCGCACCCAATTAAATCGGGTTTTCCCCGTTAATTTCGGGGCGGGTGCGGGCGGGTCCGGGTTTGTTTGCCATCCCTATATGATATGAATATGAACACTATGAATATAAACAAGAATATAATATAAATGAGATATATTGACGTAAAAGTAAAGCAAAAGTATATTGAGCGGAAATTAAAGTTAGTTGTTAGTGATTAATCGTTAGTTGTCAATTGAATCGGTTAAATCAGGTCCACTATAGCGCTAAACCATCGTAGCACGATCTATGATGAAGATCATACTATAGGAGGTCGCGCAAGAATGATATTTGTGCTAAAAAACGATAGAGAAGTGATATTGTGAATCATTCTCCAAGGAATCGTGCCACACGGAAAGAAAAGCAGATGGTCTCGTCTTAATCACAAACTTTCATTGGTTAATCGAAGGTAACCTATCACGATCCCAAAGTATAGAAAATGATCTCAATGATCATTTTCTACAGATTTGAAATCATGAAGGTTAAACAACCTTAACCAACCAACATTCGTAATATTAAAGACTTCATCGACGAATAATTGAATCGAAAAGAAAAGAAAATTAATATGAAATGAAACGGAATGAGATAAGTCAGAAAATAAGGTGGTCTAATCTTAATCATGGATTTTTATCGATGAATCGACAATCCATGACTCTTAGATGTTCATCGACGAAAAATCAAAATAGGCTTGAAAAATAAAATCGAATGGAGATATGAGAAATAAAAATAAGAATTTAAAAAGTAATGAATATAATTAATTAATAACAACTTAAAGCACTATAATACAAGTATTTCAAAAATAAGAAAATCAATAAGATAGTGAATAAAATAAAAACAATAGGGAGAGGAGTGTATGTAAGATCAAAGGTTTGGTGATGAGAAATCAAATGGGCTGGAATCAAGCCCATCATCCTTTTTTCACCAAAAACATGGTTAGCATAAAAATTGGTGGTGTGCACATAAAGAACACGGGCCATGAAGCCCGACCCAAACATAACCATGGAATGAATTCCCTTTAAAAACAAAAAAACCACAAGTAGGTATTCTACAAAATGTTTGACCATGAAATCACTTGCTTTCAAAACTCCATCAGCTTTAAAACCATATGAGACAAAGGAATGCTTCTTTTAAAATGAAAAGGCCAGGTTTTCTACATATTAGAAGAAAAGGGAAGACCAAAGTCATAACAACAAACGTAGAAGCAGAACACAACGCTCACCTTGCTTCAATCACTTCACCCTCTCAACTTCTTCGTGCGATTCGTTCTTCTCGGTCCAGGTTTGTGATATTTTCTTTCAATCCCTCTTCATATGCGATTAGGATTCATTCAATCTCTCTTATACTTCTCCTTCATCTATTTCAATTTTTGGGTTTGTTCTGTTGGGTTTCGGGGTTGAATGTTTATGGGTTTGTAAATGGTTTATTATTTGAGGGTTGTTTGGAGGTTGGAAAGGGCTTCGTTTGGTGTTGTTGAAGAAGATAGGTCGAGTGGTTATTGAAGGAAAAGGAGGAGTGTTTGAGGATTATTGGTTGGAGGGAAAATTGGACAAGGTATTCTTGGCTCTGAGGCTTGAAATAAAGGATGGGGAAGAGGACCATTTATAGGATGGAAGGATGGAAACAATTTGTTTTTTTTGTTTTGCAATGTAAGGTCGTTTTGTGAATTGAATCGTTTTTGTACGTTGACAGGTGAGTGACGCCGTTTTTAGAAAAGTTGTGGTTTTGGTTCGTGGAAGTTTTTGTGCGGGGTCACTGTCATACCCCAAATTTTGACCACTAATATTTCCCATCACTGTGCAAATCATCATCACAATATGGATGAACCATCATGCCTCATCAAATGCCTCAAGGGTTGTTGAGCATTCCCTACAATCAAAATTAGGGTTTTAAGCCCTCTCAGAGTCTTAGACAAGGGATCAATCAAGGAATGACATGATCTTCAACTTGTCTAACCTCTCAAACATCCACAAAGGATCAAGAAGGACTCCCACTTCAAGGATTAAGCACAAGGCTGCTCCCTTCTAGGTGGATCAAGTCTCAAGATAGACAGTGTCACCAAATTAGGGTTTTGGTCGACCAAGGCCTCCAGATGAAATTTTTCCTCTTGGCACAAGCCAAGGATCCAAAACATGACCTAATATACTCCATGGAGCCTCATGGACCCAATCATCAAGTCAATTTTTCCTCTGGGGATGCATTCACCAAAAATCAGGAATTAGGGTTTCTTAACCTAATTCACCCCTAAGTTGACTTTTAGGGCAAATCATGAACCAAAACCTCAAGAGAGGGTTTGAGGGTCTCTAATGAACCACATTGATCCATTTGTAACAATGGATTGATCCAGGAAGCTTGAGCAACAAGTCTCAATTTCATCTGCACCACAATTAGGGTTTTAAGGAAAAAGTCAACTGTAACTTTGACTTTTGACCAGGACATGCTCCCAAACCCTAGGACATGCCTCAATATACCCCATGACACCCATGGAACATGTCCATCAAGTTTGATTTAGGTCAAGGACATGATTTCCTGAAGAATTGCACAATTTGGAATTCATCTGATAAAAAGTCAACTGTGCACAAAAGTCAACTTTGACATTTTGAGATTTTTCACCAAAATGGATTTTTAACCCTAAAATGATGTTTTTGTATGATTTGAATCATCATTCATCAAGAAAAATCAAGAAAAGTTGGATAACTTGTAAAAGAGGTAACCATAAAACTTAAAAAAATTTATAAGTTATGAAAAAGTACCACTAATGTGCCAACTTTGGAGGACCATAACTCCTAAACCACAAAGCCATTTTTTTCCATCCAAATCTTGATTTGTAGGTCTCATTTCCCTCTACAAAAGCTTCATACTGACCTATGTCCAAATTCCTCATGGATTTTGAGTTGTGGAGTGATCAAAATCAAGAAAAGTCACTTTGTTTCAACACTTAGTGAAAATTTCACTAAGTTAGATTTGGCCTCACTTATTGCCAAATGGAGGGGGATTTTTCACTTGGATTCAAAAGAGATCAAAACCAAACATGTTCAAACAGTTGTTGTATCATGTAAGGGCTTTCAAAAATGGCCAAGAACATTACCAAATTCAATTTGAGCCATGAGATATGACATTAGCAAGTTGCCTTGCTGAAATCTGCCAAAGCAAGGCAGATTTTGCATTTTTGGTCGATTTGCCAAATTCAGCCAAATCCAAATGCTCCTATCCACTTAGACACCTCAGGGGATTGAATCTAAAGGGGACAATCACTGAGCCAAGCCTCCAAAGTCTTTGGAACAAGAAATAGCATATTGAACCTATAATGGCCAAAATAGGGACAAGACTCCAATTTTGGAATGAGGCATTCAATGGAAGCATCAAGGTGGCATGGACTGAGCCATTCTCAACTGAATTCAGTCAAGACTTATCCAATACCAAGGGAACCACAGCCCTGTGCCCTAACCTCTAGTCAATGGCTAGAGGAGACTTGGATTTCCATTGGACAACATTGGCCAAACCTCTGCTGCAGTTGCCATTCACTGTGGATCCCAAAACAAACTTGCTCTACTATAAATAGAGCTCAATTGTGATCAGTTTGAGTACACCAAAGCCATCTAACAGATGCTTTCCTCAAAATATCTTTCTCTTGGCAAAAATTCCTTCTTTAGCAAGGCAACTTTGAGTTTTTGAGCTAGAGAGCAATTCCACTCAAACCAATCACACACACACCTCACATACATCATATATGAGTTGATCAAACACTTAAACAACATCTAGAACACTGATTTCTAAGAATCAACAGTCAATTGCTCAAGGTTTTAACCAAGGTGCAGTTGAGATGCCATAAAGTGATCCAGCCAATTTCAGTCGAGTCCAAGCATTCAAACACACTCCATAGGGTGTAGGGAAGCTGTTTAGATCATCACAACTCATCTGTAACACCTCCAACTCAAAAATCACATTGCACTTGTTGTCACGACCTAGTGGTAAGCCTAAACCAGGTCATCTCTCAATCTATGCATATTTCCTCGCACAATACTTTGGCCATATGTTCATAATCATGCATGGAATGTTTCCCCTCAATTAATTACATTGTTTGAATCGTGTATAAAAAATCCCAGCCTTCATGCAGAAATTAGGGTTCTTGAGGATTTTTCATGATTTCTTGTTGTATATTTAATTTAAATGACATTAAATGCCATAGACATGATCATGAGGTTGAAACGAGCATAATGATATGTGGATTGCATGGTATGATTAAGTATTCAATGAGATTGGAGAGAAAATGCAAATCTGTGAATCTCAGAACACGCGCGTGTTCTTCAGCTTGTTCTTGGCGCCTTTTTTCTAAATTCAAATATTTGAATTTTGTGATTTTATTTAATTGATTCAAAAATTAATTTCTCTCTGAGTTTTAATGATTTTGAGTTGATTCTTTTTTTAATAATTCACAAAAATGTTAAAATATTTTATTTTCCCAAAAAATCCCAAAAATATTATTTATTTCATATAATTGATATTTTTGCAATGAATTAATGTTTTAATTGTTTTTAACATTTAAAATATTTTTTCCACCTTGATTTTGCAACTTTTAATGCTTTCTAATTATTTTGTAGGTCAATACTTAATTTTTGAAGCATTAATCCAAGATCACAATTTGTTTTCCATGTGTTAAACAATTTTGATCCTTTTAATTGAATTTTTATTCAATTAAATACATTTTGAAAGCAAATTAGGGTTTTGGGTTAATTCAACCCTCATAAATCATTTTCAAAACACTCATGGGCCTATAATAGAGTGTAAGACCCAATCCTTTTTTACCAAATCATTTTTGGGCCTCAGTGTATTATATAAGTCCCGATACCGTCAAAAACAAACGGCACGATCGTCGTCCTTTTGAAAAATAACCCTGGGCCTCTCCTTGAGCTATAAGACCCATTCAAAACTTTTGGGCCTCTATTAGAGTGTAAGACCCAATCCCCTTTTAACGAAAACCATTGTGGGCCTCACTTATTGTATAAGTCCCTCTGCATTAAAAGAAAACCTTGGCGCGATCGCCGTTTCAAACGAAAAGTCATCTGGGCCTACCCTCGTGTTATAAGCCCCACTCTTTGTCTTTAAACTTTTTGGGCCTCTTGAGAGAGTGTAAGACCCATACCTTTGTACAGAAAACCTTCTTTGGGCCCCAGTCACTTGTATAAGTCCCTCTGTACAAATTCAAATAGTGCAATCACTGATAAAACCCCGGGCCTCTCCTTGAGCTGTAAGCCCCAAATCTTTTTTTTTCAAAGCACTTTCTCCTTTGATTTTGAATATACTGTTGTTTTCAATCTTTCTTTCTTGAACAACTAACCAAACAGCATGGAAGCTCTACAACCGAGTAAGTGGTTATCGCTTTCATTTACTGCTTTCATATACATATAACTGTATTGTGGGGCTGTTTTGCTGTAAGTCTTCTTTCATAAACTCATATCAACTGTGTAATAATAGTATAGATATTTAGAGTTTCCCTGGCAACTACGTCTAGCATTAAGCCCATTGATCACTCTTAAAAATAGTCAATACTAGATCCCCATAGGATTACCAGACACAGTCTTCCCTCCTCTTGGGGTTAAACAATATGGAGACATGAAAGGCAGCATTCTCAATGAACCCTTTCATAGACTGTCACTCATAGAAGTTGTCAAAGAAACTCTACTCCCCAGGGATGATCTTTTCTCCGTGAATGGCATCTCTTGAGTTTCTTCCAAATTCTCGAACTTTCCTGGCTTGATCTATTCTCGGTGAATGGCATGTCTTGAATTTTTCGGGGTTTGAGGACCCACAGGCTTCTTAAAAGTACTTGTCAAGAAACTCTATTCCCTAGAGATGATCTTTTCTCCGTGAATGGCATCTCTTGAGTTTCTTCCAAATTCTCGAACTTTCCTGACTTGATATATTCCTTGTGAATAGCTTGCCTTGAATTTCTCAGGGTTTGGGGACCCATCGGCTTCTTAAAAGCATCGGCCTCCTCTTGGGCATCGTACAAGGACCCCCAGGCTTCCTAAAAGCAACCCCGCCTCTACTTGGGCTTAGTACAAGGACCCACCGGCTTCTTAGAAGTATTCACAGCCTCCTCTTAGGCTTCGTATAATGATCTCTTCCTCCGGGAATGATAGCCTCCTCTTGGGCTTAGTACAAGGACCTGTTGGCTTCTTAAAAGTTTCCAGCCTCCTCTTGGGCTTCGTACAAATTGTCCCGATGACCTCTTAGAGGTATAGGAACAGAACTTAGTAATCTTCATAGAACAGTCCTTTCAAAGAGTCTACTACTGTTTCTCAGAGCATAGTACAAAAGATGAAACTCTAGACACGGACAGTCTAATCTCCTTGAGTCTCAAAGACATTCTCAAGAGACCCCTTCATTAAATAGGAATGAAAACCGTAGACTCGGACAGTCTCAATACCCTTTGGATTTCCCGTTTCCTCAAAGAACCGGAGATAACCTTGATCCTCGCATCAAAAATCCCTGAGTACAGTGTTGCTCATATAAGAACTGATTTTCTCTTTAAAATCAGTATACTGGACCTGTCACTTAGCTGAAATAATTACCATAGCCTCCTCTTGGGCTTTGTACAATGATTCTCCCCAGCGGAGTCAAACAACGTTTAGCCTCTCTCTCGGGCTTTGTACGAGACACATAAGAAACTCCCTTGTTGAGTCAATCACCCCTTTAGCCTTCATCTCGGGCGTTATACGAGATACAAAAAGGTTCTTATGGAGCCAAACAAATTTTAGCCTCCATCTCGGGCTTTGTACGAGATACAAAAACTCTCTTGTTGAGTCAAATAGCCTCCATCTCGGGCTTTATACGAGATACCAAAAGATTCCCTCGTTGAGTCAAAACCTTTTAGCTTCTCTCTCGGGCTTTGTACGAGACACAAATAGCCTCCTCTTAGGCTTTGTATAAGAAAACCACTGGTTAATCCAATCAACCTTTTAGCATCAAAGTTGTGCCTCATTCACAGTACACAAACATCAACAACTCCTTCCCCTTCATCTAATCGCTGTAAGCGGCAAGCCTCTGGATCATCTACATCCATCTCTTTTTCCCTCTTTTAGCATGAGAAATTCCTAAGGAAAGATAGCATTGCTCTACACTGAGTTAAAGTCTTCTCCTTCAGGTTAAAAATCCCCCTATAAAGGAAATTATGGCATTGTCGGATTCACATATCTCGGTTAAAGTAATTCTCCTTTATAAACAGTTGCGACATACAACCCCCTCTTTAGAGATGACAAATTCTCTCTGAAGTCAAACCCTTTTAGCTTCATATCTTGGGCGTTGAACAAGATACAAATAGACCCTTCAGCTTCACATCTTGGGCTTTGAACAAGATACAAATCACCTTTAGCTTCACGTCTTGGGCTTTAAACAAGACACCAAAACAACTTATTTCCTCCCATAGAATAGGAGGAACTACGAACGCTCTGATTTCCCTGTTTCGGTAAACGGGAATACGTAGGCATAAGATCGAAAGAAAAGATCTTAGCGAGCGCAATCAACAAAAAACCTAAATCTCATACTTTCACATATCTATCAAAAAGCATCAGTCCTAACATCCTAATCCTTGTTCCCCGCCAGAAACATTCTGTCCAAATAAGAAGAGAGAAACCAGTATTGGCGAAAATACAAATAACCAGTACAAAGCCCCCCCCACATTGATTGCATTCGTAACTTAATAGACCGCTGTTTAAACTCAGTATGCTAGCAGGGTTAATTGGAGACATCTATTTCCCTTCCTTCACCAGCGCTTAAGAACCGCGTCCAAAATCGCTCGCTACAGAAAAATGGAGCCCACCGTGGGCTCGTTCAAAGTTAGATCTAGGCACGGTCTTCCTTCTCTTCACTTGTGTGAAAACCACAGATTGGGGATTCCGCCGGGGAACCCAATTTCTGTCAGGAACTTAGGATTCATAGCTTTAAAGGTCTAGGATGTTTAGGACAAATATATATACTGCTTTTCCTAATTGATATACGTGTTTATTTTTTTGCTAATGGGAATGCGGGTGATGCCGTATGTGGCAAGATTGAGTATACACTTAAGATAAGTGATGGCGACGGGGTCGACCATCAACCTCAGTGGAGGCTGACCAATGCAACCCATTCTCTCACCTAGACAATAGGCCGATTGTTTAGTCTGAGAAGCTGAGGAGCCAAATCCTTTCGTAGTGCGGAAACTATCGGAAATAGTTGTTACGCAATGATACCCTCATTTAAGGCCGGTGATCTATTCTCGGTGAATGACACTTACTCTAAGATTGCTCTACAACTCGCTGGCAATCCGCTTGTTGTTTTACTTTCCTGGGAGGAGCTGATGATAATGAGTACAGGTACAAAAATTACCTTAGTATAAACCTTTGGGGATGGGTAGAGCCTTGACTTCATGACAATGACCCTTTGACCCCATGTTTTTTCTATGTTTTTGTGTGCTGCATTCATGCATTCATTTAAAAAACATTAAAACATTCAAAAAATATTTCTCTTCTAGTCTCTCTGTTTTTCAAATTAAACTAAGACTGTGATTGGAAATATCAGAGAAGAGGATTACGCTAATGGATTTCGGTAGAAGGAGAACTCATACGTACACCTTCAAGGTTCCAAAACTAGAGGATTTGAGAAGGTTAGCAAGGATGATCACTAACCCTAAGGCTTTCAGAGCCAAACACGGAGGTTTGCTACCACTGTTAAGAGTCCATGTGATTGAGGGAATCATGGATGCGCTCGTTCAGTTCTACGATCCGGTTTATCATTGTTTCACATTCCCGGATTACTAGCTAGCACCAACGCTGGAGGAGTATTCTCATCTGGTTAATCTACACATTACAGATCGAGCTCCATTTTCTAGACTGGAAGAAATTCCAAAGAATCAGACCATTGCAAGAGCCATTCATTTGGACGAGTCTGAGGTCAGGACTCACATGACTACTAAGGGTGGCATCCAAGGTTTGTCAGCCCAGTTCTTGATGAAGAAGGCCTTGTATTTTGCCAGTATAGGAAACATAACTGATTTTGAAAGCATCTTTGTCTTGCTTACTTACGAGTTATTTTTGTTTCCCAACATCAATAACTTCGTCGATATCAACTCCATTAAGGTTTTTCTTATTGGAAACCCTGTGCCGACTTTGCTCGCAGATGCGTATCATTATGTACACTTGGGAAATTTGTACAGCGGAGGGGAGATCACATGTTGTGTACCTCTGCTTTATAAATGGTTTATCTCCCACCTGCCCAAGTCTGCAAGAGTGCCTTACGTTGGTCGCAGTAGATCATGTCTCTTACCAACTCTGATATAGATTGGTGTAATAGGATTTATGATGGAATCAGGATCATTGATCATTGTGGAAACTTCCCCAACGTACCCCTTATAGGAACTAAAGGAGGAATCAACTACCATCTGGTATTGGTTCTTCGTCAATTTGGATACCCAATGAGGCACATCCCACTGGGTGTTCATCTGGAAGGTCTTTTCTTCAAGGAAGGAGAAAGTGACAGAGCACTAAAGATGGAAATAGTGCACACTTTGAAGCACGTTCATAAGAAAGGACGGGAGTCTCTGGGAAAACCAGACTGTGTCTCGGTGGAGCCTTATCTCCATTGGGTACAAACTAGAGCTCTCAAGCTAAAAATGCCTTATCCTCGTTACGGAATTCTTCCGCCGAGGGAATCTGTCATGTACTTCATGACGGAAACTGAAAAGCTTCAGGTTACTCTCAATAAAGTTCAAAGGGAGATAAGGTCTTGGAAGAACAAGTACCGCACCCTCGACGTAGAGTGCATCAAAATCCAGCAATTACTGAAAGAGAAAGATGCTCTGATTGAAATTTTGGAGCAACATGTTGTGGATAATCAGGATGACCAAAGGAATTTGCTCGCTCCTTTCACTTGGCAAAGGAATGACAACCCGACAGCGGCTCAAGAGCCCCGGTCAAAGAAAAGGAAGATACCAGAATCAGCACCCGATTTCTCTTCAGAGAGGACCTGGGACCCATTAGCTTAGGTTTTTGTTTCTGTACTTTGTAATCTACTGTATTTCCTTTGAATTCAATAAAAAGGGGTTTCCCCACTGTTTAATATTTGCAATCTAATTGTCGATGTTTATATTGATTAAACCAAAAGAACAATTAATATAATCATGTCATTCATCATTCTCACATCGCGTATCCTTCTTACCTACGAATCTCACGTTTGTGTCTCGATTCTAGAGTCAAATTGTCTCATTCGTACAATACTCGGGCCAATCGTCAGAAAAAGATGGATGATCTTGAGGAAGAAAACAGAGAGTTAAAAGAAGAGATCGACGCTCTGAGAGAGGATATGAGAAAGCTTTGTAACAATATGCAAGCCATGGCAGAAGCTCAGCTGCAAAGAACTGTGATCTCAGAGATCACCTCAACGCCCATAGTGGAGAAGTATGATCCCAGGTATCAAATACCAAAAGATCGCCCTTGGGGCATGCCTGTTAACTATATCTCGGAAGGATATATTCCGCCGATCACTAAAGATCAGGGAATCGTAACAGAAGTCGCTGGGCCTGAAGGTTACAAACTTCGGGAAAGCGAAGATGCCAGGGGCATACTAAAGACTCCTGAAGGTTACAAACTTCGGGAAACTCCAAGATTCGCTACCGTAGTCACGGTACCACCGCCTGTGGTGCACACTGTCCCAGAAGGACAGATTCCACAAATACCTGCTGGTAAAAAGGAAACTATGTTTGACCGAATGGATGAATTCCAGGAACAGTTCTTGGAAATGCAGAAGGAACTGCAAGCCATTCGCGGTCAGGATTTATTTGGAAAGGATGCCGCAGACCTCTGCTTGGTCCCCAATGTGAAAGTCCCGCACAAGTTCCAAGTGCCCGACTTTGAAAAGTACAAGGGTAACTCTTGCCCTCAAAGCCATCTGGTGATGTACGCTCGGCGGATGTCAGCTCAGACGGAGAATCAGGACCTGCTGATTCACTAATTTCAGGATAGTTTAACCGGTTCCGCACTCAAATGGTACATGGGTTAAAACCGTACTACGATCATCACATTCAGAGATCTTGGTACTGCCTTCGTCCAACAATACAAATACAATTTGGACATGGCACCCGACAGAGATCAACTCAAATCGATGTCGCAAAAGGACAAGGAAACCTTTAAGGAGTATGCTCAAAGGTGGCGTGAAATTGCCGCTCAATTTTGTCCACCTCTTGAGGAAAAAGAGATGACAAAGATCTTCTTAAAGACCTTAAGCTCATTTTACTATGACCGAATGGTTGCCAGTGCACCCATTGATTTCACCGAGATGGTGGGCATGGGCGTATGTTTTGAGGAAGCAGTCCAAGAAGGACGTTTGGTAAAAGACACTGGATCGACGAGCAGTACTAAAAAATACGGTAGTTCTCTCCCTAAGAAAAAAGAGCAAGATATTGGGAATATCTCTCTCAGAAAGCAAAGGCGTCGTTATCAACCGGTAGCAGCTGTGACTCCTGCTATCAGTCCCGCGCCTATTCCTACGTATCAACCTCAGGTTACACAGAGCCAACCTGATCAGCAAAGGACACAACAGCCTCTTCAGCAGGCTCGTCCTCCATATAACAACAACCGTATAACACGATCGTCAGGGTTTGATCCTATACCCATGTTGTACGCAGAACTATTTCTGTTACTACTGGCTAAGGGGCACATCCAGACTAAGTCTCCTCTTACAGTACCAGAAAATCCGCCTTTTTGGTTTAAGGTGGATCAGACATGCCCTTACCACCAAGGAGGTCCAGGGCATAATATTGAGAGTTGTCTTAATTTCAAGTCTGACGTACAAAATCTTGTTAGGAGCGAGCTCTTATCTTTCAAAGATACGAATCCCAATGTTTTTACGAACCCGCTGCCTCAACACAAGAAAGCTGCAGTCAATCTGATTGAGAAAGAGACTAACAATGTCTATCAAATTCACGATGTACTCTTATTGAGGACCTATCTGGTCAAGATGCATTGCAGACAGAGTGGATATGGCCATGTACCACCTCATAACTATCACCAGTGTGATGTCTGCTCTAAAAACAACCAAGGATGTTCTGTAGTGCAAGCAGCTCTACAGGAACAAATGGATCTCTGATGGATCTAAGAGCACCGAGTTCGTGGAGTTAACATGGTCTACACGAATTCTAACATCATTCAGAACCACGATATCTGTGCGATGAATTCCAACTTGGTGGCGATGCACTCAAGGCAAAGCCAGTATCATAATCTGCCGCGACACAATTATAATTCCTGTCTGACTTGCTCGCTAAACAAACAAGGATGCTCCTTCATACAAGAGGCCCTCCAGCGTCAGATGGATCTTGGATGGATCCAAGACTACCATGATAGGAACCCTTATCAGATCAACATGGTTCAAATCTTCGATATTCGCGTGATGAATACCAACCTGGTAGAGTTACATGCTGAGCAGGTCCAACTCAGATTCTTAATATCACACGACTATCAAAGATGTAAAGCAGGTTGCGAAAACGATCGAGGTTGTACCCTTGTCCAGGAGGCACTTCAGCACTTGTTAAATCACTGGTGGATGCCAATTTATATGGATGAAGATACTCAGCAGATTAGTATCAGTAACAGGAATCCCACCCGGCGTCAAAGTCAGGATGTCCGGTCTGTGGAAGCTAACCTAGTGAGGTTACATTGTATTCAAAGTGGACGTGGCCAGGTGCCACCACACAATTATGACCATTGTAGCGTCTGTTCGGAAAGTAACCAAGGGTTACCTTGTGAGAGCAGCTCTTCAGGGTCAGGTGGATCTTGGAGAGATTCGTCCATATCCGGGTTCTGGACCCATCAACTGGACGCCGAGCTACCTTGCCGATCAAGTCGAGGACGTTGTCACAATATTTGGTCGTCATCAGACCAGGGATGTTTTTTCCATCATCCCTCTACTTGACGAATCTAAAGCTCCCAACCGAGAACGAATCGAGATTACTTATGATGGTCAGAAAAATCAGAAGGTTCCCATAGTCATCTATCTACCGGGACCATTACCGTATGAATCAACTAAGGCTATCCCTTACAAATACGGTGCAACGATAATTGAAAATGGAAAGGAAATTCCATTACCCTCCGTCGTGAATATTGCAGACATCAGTCGTGTAACACGGAGCGGTCGAATCTTTAACCGAGGAGTTGGAGAACCTAACAAGGAAAAGGAACTTCAGACAGAAGCTCCCGATCCATCAGTCGGTCAATCCAGTAATCCCGACCTTTCGAAAAATAATGATGAGATGTTGAAGCTCATCCAAAGGAGTGAATACAACATTGTTGATCAACTGTTACAGACTCCTTCAAAGATCTCGGTATTATCACTGTTACTCATTTCAGAAGCACACAGGGAGGCTCTACAGAAAGTCTTGGAGCAAGCCTTTGTGGAACAGGATGTAACAATCAGACAGTTCGATAGTATTGTCTCTAACATCACTTCCTGCAATAATTTGGGATTTAGTGATGAGGAATTACCCGAAGAGGGTCGTCGTCATAACATGGCGCTCAACATTACAGTTAACTGCCAGGACAATGCTTTAGCCAGCGTACTGGTAGACACAGGGTCAGCCCTGAATGTTATGCCGAAGTCCACTTTGATGCAATTATCATTCAAGGGCCCTCCGATGAGAATCAGTGAGGTCGTGGTCAAAGCATTCGACGGATCCATAAAAACAGTTATCGGCGAAGTTGATCTTCGGTCCTCACACTTTCCAAGTCACTTTCCAGGTCATGGACATTCGGGCAACATACAGTTGTTTATTAGGAAGACCTTGGATACATCAGGCTGGAGCGGTCACTTCGACCCTCCACCAAAAGCTAAAGTTCGTTCAGAAAGATCAACTTGTCACAGTCTGTGGAGAACAGGCCTTGCTCGTGAGTAACTTATCATCATCTACTTGTGTAGAATCCAAGGAGGTTATTGGGACGCAGTTCCAAGCGCTGTCGGTGGGCAAGGACGATCAATCCCAAGGAGGAACCTCGATTTCCTCATACAAAAATGCTATCAAAGCGGTCGAGAGTATCGATACAACCGGATGGGGACAACTTGTCATTCCTATTGACAATAAAACAAAGAAGGGTGTTGGTTTTTCTGCAACCTGTACCCGGACAGCTGCTAACGCTGAAAGTCTTCATCCCATTTAGGATTTCTTCCACAGTGGAGGTTTTCTTCACCCAGTCCCTCAAGCAGTCCATGCTATCAATGAGGAAGAGTGGAAGTCCTATCTTAATAAGGACTGTTATATGTCTCAGGACGAAACACAAACTCCTTTTTTCTTTCCTACAGAGAGTCTGAGATTTATACCCAGTTCAGACGTCGAAATGATATATGGAGATTGTGATCCGGAAGGATGCCGTGCTCCGCCAAATTCATTAGAGGAAGACACTCCGATGAAAGACAATTTTGACTACACCTACTATGGCCCAATGGATGGTTTGCCAATGTGGCAACCTTATCCAGGAGACTTGGGGGAAGAGAGTCAGCTGAACAATGAAAATCAGCTGACCGTCATTGAATAGAATACCTGTGTCCCCACCATGTCATGGGATCAACACTCAGGTTATCCTGAAACTACTCAACATGACAATGAATTTGCAATGTTTGCAGGACTTGAATTCAACAACTATGCTTTTCCCGAGGTCAACGTCATTGAGAGGGATGACTCCGCCAGTTCGAAAGAAGTATGGGACACCCTGGGATAACCAAGTGGAAAATTTGACTACATGGTTAAGTACACCGCTCCCGAAAGCTCTCGTATCAGGCTCGAAGATATCCAGCCAACTGGATGGGGAGATACAGCTAAGAGCACAAATGCTATGCAACATGCAACAGAGGAATTCTTCTACGACAATTCTGCCTGGGAGACAGATTCCAATGATCCTGCTCCACCAGAAATCAGCGTCATTTCTGAAGACAAATCAAGGAAGGTGCCAGACTTTGTGATTCACCGAGGAGTTCGCCGCCAGTGGGTCGCTGTCGAGATTCCGAAGGTCGTTCATCAGTCAAAGTAATTGCCATTTTTAACCTTTCACCCTGCCCAAGTGAAACGGATGATTTGATAGGGCTCGCTTTCTGTAAATTTTCCCTATTCGCTTCGCCCAAAGCGACAGAGTTTTGTTTTATAGGGCTGTAGTTTCAAGAGTCGACTTGTTCATTAATAAAATAATGTTGTTCTGTAATTTCCACATTAATTGCTGTTTTCTTTTTTTTGCTTTTTTCAGAAAATGGTAATCCTAAAAAACAATTAAAAATAAGAACAAGCAGTAAAATAAATACACTGCACACACTTGCATTTTCCTCTATCTCTTCTAAACACAAATCATCACGTAATGCAGATTGCTTGTTTTAAACCCCGTTGAAACATACGATCCGATGCCTTCTCCCAACTTTGAGTTCCCGGTATTTGGGGCTGAAGAAGAAGATGATGACAAAATTCCAGAAGAGATCTCCCGATTACTCAGACAAGAGGAAAGGACTATTGAACCTCACAAAGAGCCGTTGGAAATAGTAAACTTGGGTTCGGAAAAAGAGAGAAAGAAATCAGGATTGGGGCACTGCTCAGTCCAACTGCCAGAGAGGGTTTGATAAAGCTTCTCAGAGAATTTCCTGATGTATTCGCTTGGTCCTATCAGGATATGCCAGGTTTGGATACCAGCATCGTGGAACATCACTTATCGTTAAGATCGGAATGTCCGCCAGTAAAGCAAAGGTTGAGACAGACTCACCCGAACATGGCCATCAAAATCAAAGAGGAGGTACAGAAACAGATCGACGCAGGTTTCCTCGCTACATCTGAATATCCTCAATGGTTAGCCAACATCGTACTCATTCCCAAAAAGGACGGAAAGGTCAGAATGTGTGTTGATTACAGGGATCTGAACAAGGCAAGTCCAAAGGACGACTTTCCTTTACCACACATTGACATGCTGGTAGATAGTACAGCAAAGTTTAAAGTTTTCTCCTTCATGGATGGATTCTCGGGCTATAACCAGATCAAAATGGCGTCGAAAGACATGGAGAAAACTTCGTTCATTACCCCATGGGGTACCTTTTGTTACAAGGTAATGCCGCTCGATTTAAAGAACGTCGGGGCAACCTATCAAAGGGTCATGGCTACTCTCTTTCATGACATGATACATAAGGAAATCGAGGTATATGTCGATGATATGATTGCAAAATCAAAAACAGAGAGTGAGCATGTTGAACATCTGTCAAAATTGTTCGAACGTTTAAGAAAGTTCAAGCTCCACTTGAATCCCAACAAGTGCACCTTCGGTGTCCGTTCAGGGAAACTTTTAGGGTTCATTGTCAGCCAGAAGGGAATTGAAGTTGATCCTGACAAGGCCAAGGCCATTCAAGAAATGCCTTCTCCGAAAACTGAAAAGCAAGTCAGAGGATTCCTGGGACGTTTGAACTACATCTCCAGATTCATATTCCTCATGACCGCGACATGCGCGCCGATTTTCAAATTACTCAAAACCAACCAGGATTGCGTTTGGTCAGAAGATTGCCAAACCTCATTCGACAGTATTAAGGAATACCTGTTGAATCCGCCGATTATATCACCTCCAGTGGAAGGAAGACCACTGATCATTTACCTCACAGTCCTAGAGGACTCGATGGGATGTGTACTTGGCCAACAAGACGAAACTAAAAGGAAAGAGTCTGCCATCTACTATCTAAGCAAGAAATTCACCGACTGCGAGACTCGGTACACGATGCTCGAGAAAACTTGCTGTGCTTTGGCTTGGGCAGCCAAACATCTTTGCCAGTACATGATTCGTCATACTACTTGATTGGTCTCCAAAATGGATCCAATCAAGTACGTTTTCGAAAAACCTGCTCTCACGGGGAGAATCGCCCGTTGGCAGATGTTGTTATCAGAATATGACATAGAGTACCACGCTCAGAAAGCCGTTAAGGGAAGTATTTTAGCCGATCATTTGGCTCATCAACCGATTGACGATCAAGAATCAGTCGGGTTTGACTTCCCAGACGAAGATGTCATGTATCTAAAGATGAAAGACTGCGATGAACCGCTACCCAGTGAAGGGCTAGAACTAGGTTCCCAATGGGGACTTATCTTTGACGGAGTAGTTAATCATTATGGAAGTGGAATTGGGGCAATCATTATTACCCCTCAGGGTACCCACATTCCTTTCACGGCCAGACTTACGTTCAAATGTATGAACAACGAGGCCGAATACGAAGCTTGTATCATGGGTCTCGAAGAAGCGATTGATTTAAGGATCAAAAACTTGGACGTATACGACGATTTAGCCTTGGTTATCAATCAGATAAAAGGAGATTAGAACACATACCAATCAGGACTGATTTCTTACAAAGATTATGCAAGGAGGTTGTTACCTTTCTTTAACAGAGTCGAGTTTCATCACATCCCTCGTGATGAGAATCACATGGCTGATGCCTTAGCCACTCTTTCTTCCATGATTAGTGTAGTTCAATGGAATGACCTACCTAAGATCGACATAATGTGCCTTGAACGGCCCGCCTATATCTTCACGATTGAAGCAGTCATAGACGACAAACCTTGGTATCATGATATCAAATGCTTCCTTCAGAAACAAGAGTACCCATCTGGGGCACTCAAAAAAGACAGGAAAACCCTCAGAAGATTGGCCGGAAACTTCTTCCTGAGCGGTGACACTCTTTATAAGAGAAATTTTGACATGGTCTTACTCCGATGCGTAGACAGGCCAGAAGCAGACATGCTTATGAAAGAAATTCATGAAGGATCCTTTGGCACCCATGCCAACGGACACACAATGGCGAGAAAAATTTTGAGAGCATGGTACTACTGGTTGACCATGGAATCCGACTGCTACAAGTACATGAGGAGGTGTCACAAGTGTCAGATATACTCCGACAAAATTCATGTACCGCCATCACATCTCAAAGTTCTCTCTTCCCCATGGCCATTTTCCATATGGGGAATTGACATGATTGGCTTGATCAAACCTAAGGCTTCAAACGGACATCGGTTCATCCTGGTAGCCATTGACTATTTCACCAAGTGGGTCGAAGCAGCGTCGTATGCTAATGTAACCCGACAAGTGGTGGTCCGATTTATCAAAAATAATATCATCTGCCATTATGGTGTTTCGAGCCAGATCATTACCGATAATGGATCTAACTTGAACAACAAGATGATGAAAGAGTTGTGCGCAGAGTTCAAGATCGAACACCATAACTCATCTCCCTACCGACCCAAGATGAACGGAGCGGTAGAAGCGGCTAACAAGAACATCAAGAAGATTGTTCAAAAGATGGTTGTAACCTACAAAGACTGGCACGAAATGTTACCCTTTGCTCTTCATGGTTATCGAACATTTGTTCGCACTTCAACAAGGGAAACCCCTTTCTCTCTAGTATATGGCATGGAGGCAGTTCTCCCCATAGAAGTAGAGATCCCATCAATCCGGATATTGATGGAAGCTAAGCTCACCGAAGCTGAATGGTGTCAAAGTCGACACGACGAATTGAACCTGATCGAAGAGAAGCGAATCACGACACTATGTCACGGTCAGTTGTATCAGCAAAGAATGAAGAGGGCATTCGACAAAAAGGTCTGACCTCGTGTCTTCAGAAAAGGAGACTTTGTGCTCAAGAAGATACAATCTTTTCTCACTGATTCTCGAGGCAAGTGGACTCCGAATTATGACGGCCCCTATGTGGTCAAGAAAGCTTTCTCAGGCGGCGCCTTGAGAGTTACAACCATGGACGGAGAGGAATTTGCCTACCCTACAAATGTTGACGTGGTCAAGAAATACTTCGCCTAAACAAAAAAGTCTCGGTGGATTGAAAACCCGAAAAGGCGGTCCAGGAAAAAGTTAGAGACATGAAAAAAATCATCCCGATGGATTGGAAATCTCATAGTACAATCCAGGCAAAAATTAGGGATAATGGCAAGTAACTATGTTCAACAGAGGCAAGTCCCTCAGCAGCAGTTACATCATCCATCGGAGGAAAACTCCAGTCAAGGTCATCTTCGACAGAAGCTCAGGATGTCCCGAATTCAAAGTTGGTAGAAGGATAGTGGTCGTTATGTTTCAACGTAGCCCTTTTCCCTGTAAATTACCATTTTCTAGCTTTGTATATACTCTTTGGAATCACGCGTTTGGCTGATTTCCATCTTATCAATAAAATTTGAGCCCTTGTGCTTTTGTTTGTAATTCTTATTTGTTTTAGCTTTATAGAATGACATTTTAACATGATCAACGATTCTTGAAATAAAACAAAAATGAATTTACTTGTTAAAACTTTTTCTGCTTTTAAAATAAAGTCGGCAATTTCTTTTGACTGTTGAACATCAGAAGAGCATCAACCACTTCTCCAGAAGTAAGCAAACTTCAAAGTGCAGAATCAAAGTACTCCTTCTACGCCAGTACGCCTGAACGAACGATCAACAGTGTCAGATGGGACTTTCCCATCTGATACCTTCGACCGAGTTCTTATTTCCTAAGCCCGATCAACGGTATTCCCCGCGAGGACTACTTCTCCTAAGTAAGGTAGAATTGCTATCTTGAACCAACGGTACTTCCACGCCCCGCGATGGCCGAGTATCCAGTCGTGTTCATCTTTTAGTCTGTATGTCGCGTCAGTTTTGTCAGCATATACATACATACATCATGGATTATCGATTTGCATTCACATTGCATCACTATCACTCTAGTCGGTCTTGTCCCTTAGTGATAACAGTTTTCTCAATCGAGTTGTCAGTTCTTGCCTCGTCAGGAAATGCTGCGTTTAAACAATCTCTCCTTCAGTATATATTTGGATTAGAGTTGGTCCTTGACCACTTTGATAATTTAAACCTCTGAAAAACCAGAGGAACTTTCAACCAACATCACTCTTCGCCATTGAAGATGATATCCTTACTTTCCCGGATTAAGGAAAATCCACAGAGAAAGCCTCGTAACCAGAGATTCGGCAGCACGCCATTTTCGCTCCGAAAGACCGCCGATGAAAAGGTCATTGGCACCTCAAAATTGGACCCCATCATATGGCATTTCTCCGGGAAGATCCCGAGAAAAGTATGATGTAAGATCCCAAGCGACAGCAGTCTCCCAAGAGACCTGCTTTTCCCCCCAGTAGAAACAAATGGCATCTCCAACAGAGAAGTTTGTACACCTCTACAACTCTGACGACTGGGTTCCCCAGCGAGTCTGAAATCAGAGTTTTTCCATCAAATGACATCTCCCCAGGAAAATCCGACGAGAAATTTGAGGAAAACCGCTACACATAGCGTCCCCTGTCAATAAAGTTTATTGACAAAAGAAACTTAGACCAGTTCCTTGGTAGGAAACCAGGATCGAGGGGAAGTTGACAAGAGAAACTAAGACCAGTTCCTTGGTAGGAAACCAAGATCGAGGGGAAGTTTACATCAGAAACTGAGACCAGATCCTTGGTAAGAAACCAGGATCGAGGGGAAGTTGACAAAAGAAAACTGAGACCTGTTCCTTGGCTGAAGACTAGGATCGAGGGGAAGTTTACCTTTTCTAAGCATCATTGCTTAGCAAAAGAAGATGAATGCAATCTGCCATTCATAACCACCATCAAAATTTCGGGTATTCCAATATTTAATCCTCTTGCACCCCGAATGCCCGAATACCTTCGGCATTCACACCTTCGGGTCCAAGAAGATTAAATAGGGGCATCTGTCATACCCCAAATTTTGACCACTAAGATTTCCCATCACTGTGCAAATCATCATCACAATATGGATGAACCATCATGCCTCATCAAATGCCTCAAGGGTTGTTGAGCATTCTCTACAATTAAAATTAGGGTTTTAAGCCCTCTCAGAGCCTTAGACAAGGGATCAATCAAGGAATGACATGATCTTCAACTTGTCTAACCTCTCAAACATCCACAAAGGATCAAGAAGGACTCCCACTTCAAGGATTAAGCACAAGGCTGCTCCCTTCTAGGTGGATCAAGTCTCAAGATCGACAGTGTCACCAAATTAGGGTTTTGGTCGACCAAGGCCTCCAGATGAAATTTTTCCTCTGGGCACAAGCCAAGGATCCAAAACATGACCTAATATACTCCATGGAGCCTCATGGACCCAATCATCAAGTCAATTTTGCCTCTGGGGATGCATTCACCAAAAATCAAGAATTAGGGTTTCTTGACCTAATTCACCCCTAAGTTGACTTTTAGGGTAAATCATGAACCAAGACCTCAAGAGAGGGTTTAAGGGTCTCTAATGAACCACATTGATCCATTTGTAACAATGGATTGATCCAGGAAGCTTGAGCAACAAGTCTCAATTTCATCTGCACCACAATTAGGGTTTTAAGGAAAAAGTCAACTGTAACTTTGACTTTTGACCAGGACATGCTCCCAAACCCTAGGACATGCCTCAATATACCCCATGACACCCATGGAACATGTCCATCAAGTTTGATTTAGGCCAAGGACATGATTTCCTGAAGAATTGCACAGTTTGGAATTCATCTGATAAAAAGTCAACTGTGCACAAAAGTCAACTTTGACTTTTTGAGATTTTTCACCAAAATGGATTTTTAACCCTAAAATGATGTTTATGTATGATTTGAATCATCTTTCATCAAGAAAAATCAAGAAAGGTTGGATAACTTGTAAAAGGGGTAACCATAAAACTTAGAAAAATTTCTAAGTTATGAAAAAGTACCACTAATGTGCCAACTTTGGAGGACCATAACTCCTAAACCACGAAGCCATTTTTTTCCATCCAAAGCTTGATTTGTAGGTCTCATTTCCCTCTACAAAAGCTTCATACTGACCTATGTCCAAATTCCTCATGGATTTTAAGTTATGGAGTGATCAAAATCAAGAAAAGTCACTTTGTTTCAACACCTAGTGAAAATTTCACTAAGTCAGATTTGGCCTCACTTTTTGCCAAATGGAGGGGGATTTTTCACTTGGATTCAAAAGAGATCAAAACCAAACATGTTCAAACAATTTTTGTATCATGTAAAGGCTTTCCAAAATGGCCAAGAACATTACCAAATTCAATTTGAGCCATGAGTAATGACATTGGCAAGTTGCCTTGCTGAAATCTGCCAAGGCAAGGCAGATTTTGCATTTTTGGTCGATTTGCCAAATTCAGCCAAATCCAAATGCTCCTATCCACTTGGACACCTCAGGGGATTGAATCTAAAGGGGACAATCACTGAGCCAAGCCTCCAAAGTCTTTGGAACAAGAAATAGCATGTTGAACCTAGAATGGCCAAAATAGGGACAAGACTCCAATTTTGGAATGAGGCATTCAATGGAAGCATCAAGGTGGCATGGACTAAGCCATTCTTAACTGAATTCAGTCAAGACTTCTCCAAGACCAAGGGAACCACAACCCTGTGCCCTAACCTCTAGTCAATGGCTAGAAGAGACTTGGATTTCCATTGGACAACATTGGCCAAACCTCTGCTGCAGTTGCCATTCACTGTGGATCCCAAAACAAACTTGCTCTACTATAAATAGAGCTCAATTATGATCAGTTTGAGTACACCAAAGCCATCTAATAGATACTTTCCTCAAAATCTCTTTCTCTTGGCAAAAATGCCTTCTTTAGCAAGGCAACTTTGAGTTTTTGAGCTAGAGAGCAATTCCACTCAAACCAATCACACACACACCTCACATACATCATATATGAGTTGATCAAACACTTAAACAACATCTGGAACACTGATTTCTCAGAATCACCAGTCAATTGCTCAAGGTTTTAACCAAGGTGCAGTTGAGATGCCATGAAGTGATCCAACCAATTTCAGTCGAGTCCAAGCATTCAAACACACTCCATAGGGTGTAGGGAAGCTGTTCAGATCATCACAACTCATCTGTAACACCTCCAACTCAAAAAACACATTGCACTTGCTGTCACGACCTAGAGGTAAGCCTAAACTAGGTCATCTCTTAATCTATGCATATTTCCTCGCACAATACTTTGGCCATATATTCATAATCATGCATGGAATGTTTCCCCTCAATTAATTACATTGTTTGAATCGTGTATCAAAAATCCCAGCCTTCATGCAGAAATTAGGGTTCTTGAGGATTTTTCATGATTTCTTGTTGTATGTTTAATTTAAATGAAATTAAATGCCAAAGACATGATCGTGAGGTTGAAACGAGCATAATGATATGTGGATTGCATGGTATGATTAAGTATTCAGTGAGATTAGAGAGAAAATGCAAATCTGAGAATCTCAGAACACGCACGTGTTCTTCAGCTTGTTCTTGGCGCCTTTTTTCTAAATTCAAATATTTGAATTTTGTGATTTTATTTAATTGATTCAAAAATTAATTTCTCTCTGAGTTTTAATGATTTTGAGTTGATTCTTTTTTTAATAATTCACAAAAATGTTAAAATATTTTATTTTCCCAAAAAATCCCAAAAATATTATTTATTTCATATAATTGATATTTTTGCAAAGAATTAATGTTTTAATTGTTTTTAACATTTAAAATATTTTTTCCACCTTGATTTTGCAACTTTTAATGCTTTCTAATTATTTTGTAGGTCAATACTTAATTTTTGAAGCATTAATCCAAGATCACAATTTGTTTTCCATGTGTTAAACAATTTTCATCATTTTAATTGAATTTTTATTCAATTAAATACATTTTGAAAGCAAATCAGGGTTTTCGATTAATTCAACCCTCATAAATCATTTTCAAAACACTCATGGGCCTCTAATAGAGTGTAAGACCCAATCCTTTTTTACCAAATCATTTTGGGTCCTCAGTGTATTGTATAAGTCCCGATACCGTAAAAAACAAACGGCGCGATTGTCGCCTTTTTGAAAAATAACCCTGGGCCTCTCCTTGAGCTATAAGACCCATTCAAAACTTTTGGGCCTCTATTAGAGTGTAAGACCCAATCCCCTTTTAACGAAAACCATTGTGGGCTTCACTTATTGTATAAGTCCCTCTACGTTAAAAGAAAACCTCGGCGCGATTGCCGTTTCAAACGAAAAGTCATCTGGGCCTACCCTCGTGTTATAAGCCCCACTCTTTTTCTTTAAACATTTTGGGCCTCTTGAGAGAGTGTAAGACCCATCCCTTTGTACAGAAAACCTTCTTTGGGCCCCAGTCACTTGTATAAGTCCCTCTGTACAAATTCAAACAGTGCAATCACTGATAAAACCCTGGGCCTCTCCTTGAGCTGTAAGCCCCAAATCTTTCTTTTTCAAAGCACTTTCTCCTTTGATTTTGAATATACTGTTGTTTTCAATCTTTCTTTGTTGAACAACTAACCAAACAGCATGGAAGCTCTACAACCGAGTAAGTGGTTATCGCTTTTATTTACTGCTTTCATATACATATAACTGTATTGTGGGGTTGTTTCGCTGTAAGTCTTCTTTCATAAACTCATATCAACTGTGTAATAATAGTATAGATATTTAGAGTTTCCCCGACAACTACGTCTAGCATTAAGCCCATTGATCACTCTTAAAAATAGTCAATACTAGATCCCCATAGGATTACCAGACACAGTCTTCCCTCCTCTTGGGGTTAAACAATATGGAGACATGAAAGGCAGCATTCTAAGTGAACCCTTTCATAGACTGTCACTCATAGAAGTTGTCAAAGAAACTCTACTCCCCATGGATGATCTTTTCTCCTTGAATGGCATCTCTTGAGTTTCTTCCAAATTCTCGGACTTTCCTGGCTTGATCTATTTTCGGTGAATGGCATGTCTTGAACTTCTCGGGGTTTGGGGACCCACAGGCTTCTTAAAAGCACTTGTCAAGAAACTCTATTCCCCAGAGATGATCTTTTCTCCGTGAATGGCATCTCTTGAGTTTCTTCCAAATTCTCGAACGTTCCTGACTTGATCTATTCCTAGTGAATAGCTTGCCTTGAATTTCTTGGGGTTTGGGGACCCATCGGCTTCTTAAAAGCATCGGCCTCCTCTTGGGCATCATACAAGGACCCCCAGGCTTCCTAAAAGCAACCCTGCCTCCTCTTGGGCTTAGTACAAGGACCCACCGGCTTCTTAGAAGTATTCACAGCCTCCTCTTAGGCTTCGTATAATGATCTCTTCCTCTGGGAATGATAGGCTCCTCTTGGGCTTAGTACAAGGACCCGTCGGCTTCTTAAAAGTTTCCAGCCTCCTCTTGGGCTTCGTACAAATTGTCCCGACGACCTCTTAGAGGTATAGGAACAGAACTTAGTAATCTTCATTGAACAGCCCTTTCGAAGAGTCTACTACTGTTTCTCAGAGCATAGTACAAAAGATGAAACTCTGGACATGGACAGTCTAATCTCCTTGAGTCTCAAAGACATTCTCAAGAGACCCCTTCGTTAAATAGGAAGGAAAACCGTAGACTCGGACAGTCTCAATACCCTTTGGATTTCCCGTTTCCTCAAAGAACCGGAGATAACCCTGATCCTCGCATCAAAAATCCCTGAGTACAGTGTTGCTCATATAAGAACTGATTTTCTCTTTAAAATCAGTATACTGGACCTATCACTTAGCTGAAACAGTTACCATAGCCTCTTCTTGGGCTTTGTACAATGATTCTCCCCAGCGGAGTCAAACAACGTTTAGCCTCTCTCTCGGGCTTTGTACGAGACACATAAGAGACTCCCTTGTTGAGTCAATCACCCTTTTAGCCTTTATCTCGGGCGTTATACGAGATACAAAAAAGTTCTTATGGAGCCAAACAAATTTTAGCCTCCATCTCGGGCTTTGTACGTGATACAAAAACTCTCTTGTTGAGTCAAATAGCCTCCATCTCGGGCTTTATACGAGATGCCAAAAGATTCCCTCGTTGAGTCAAAACCTTTTAGCCTCTCTCTCAGGCATTGTACGAGACACAAATAACCTCCTCTTAGGCTTTGTATAAGAAAACCACTGGTTGATCCAATCAACCTTTTAGCATCAAAGCTGTGTCTCGTTCACAGTACACAAACATCAACAACTCCTTCCCCTTCATCTAATCGCTGTAAGCGGCAAGCCTCTGGATCATCTATATCCATGCCATTGTCCCTCTTTTAGCATGAGAAATTCCTAAGGAAAGATATCATTGCTCTACACTGAGTTAAAGTCTTCTCCTTCAGGTTAAAAATCCCCTATAAAGGAAATTATGGCATTGTCGGATTCACATATCTTGGTTAAAGTAATTCTCCTTTATAAACAGTTGCGACATATAACCCCCTCTTTAGAGATGACAAATTCTCTCTGAAGTCAAACCCTTTTAGCTTCATATCTTGGGCTTTGAACAAGATACAAATAGACCCTTCAGCTTCACATCTTGGGCTTTGAACAAGATACAAATCACCTTTAGCTTCAGGTCTTGGGCTTTGAACAAGACACCAAAACAACCAATTTCCTCCCATAGAATAGGAGGAACTACGAACGCTCTGATTTCCCTGTTTCAGTAAACGGGAATACGTAGGCATAAGATCGAAAGAAAAGATCTTAGCGAGCGCAATCAACAAAAAACCTAAATCCCATACTCTCACATATCTATCAAAAAGCATCAGTCCTAACATCTTAATCCTTGTTCCCCGCCAGAAACATTTTGTCCAAATAAGAAGAGAGAAACCAGTATTGGCGAAAATACAAATAACCAGTACAAAGCCCCCCCCCCCACATTGATAGCATCCGTAACCTAACAGACCGTTGTTTAAACTCAGTATGCAAGCAGGGTTAATTGGAGACATCTATTTCCCTTCCTTCATCAGCTTTAATAGGATAAAAAATGAATCGACCTGTAGTAGGCTCAAACCGCAGAGAGCGACCAGCGCTTAAGAACCGCGTCCAAAATCGTTCGCTACAGTCATGACTCAGGTTGTTGTGTAATTGTGGTGTTGCCTTTGTCTAGTGGAAATGTTGTATGCTGCGTATTTTGCTATGTTATTGTGAAAAATAGTGGTGTTGCTGCGTGAGGTTTTCGTGTGGGGTCCATAACGGCTTGGCTGCAGGTCAGTTGTTTTGCTCATGAAGTACGATGCAAGAGGGCTGCGTGTTTTTGGTTTGGCAAGGCTTGTAATGAAGCTGCTTGTGATGATTTTGTGGTTATACGTCATGTTGTATTAGTTTGGCAGGTCTTGGGCATCCTGGCTTTTGCGTGTTTGCATTTGTGTGTGTTGTGAAGGCATGGTTTGTACGTTGTGAAATTGTGCAGGTCGCTTGGATGTGAATCATGGTGTTATTGTATGTTGCGTTTTGTGAATCACGGTCCCATGGATACAATTCATGTCGCGTTATGTGAAAAATAGCTACAGGTAGTCATTTGTATGGACTAGAGTTAATTTTGAAAACCACTAGTATATAATTGTTGTGGTCTTTTTGTTTTGCGCAGGTGCATAGGGTGTACTGGCTGTTGGAAATTCACCACAACCTATGGTGATTTCACTTCAATCTTGATCTCAAGATTGTACACAAACCCACAACAATACGTAATGGCAATGATGAACAAAGAAAGAAGAATAACAAACTAACAGCAAGAAAGAAAAGAGAGAGAAGATAAATATTTGGAGAAAAGTGTTACCCAAGAACTGTGGGATTTCTGTTACTATTGTATTTTCACTGCTAACCGCAACTGTGAATGCTATACAATGTTATGATTACAATGCAAGGATACTTCCTATTTATATATATAGATTTGCAAAAGCCCAAAATTAAAAGCCCAAAATATCAAATCTAATCTAAACAAATCTGAATCCAATCAAATCAAATCTAACACGATTCTGTCGAAACACCTTCGATGACACTATGAATGCGTTCGACTTCGACACTATGAATTACATTTAACACACCACCTAATTCATTGTGTCTAAACTATCTACATTCATCATGGCTCTTAGTCTTCTGAAGGCTTTGACCTGCACTCCCTTCGTCATGATATCTGCAATCTGATTCTCAGTTCTGTAGTGTTCCAAATTCATCTTCCCTTCTGCTACCTGCTCTCGAAGATAATGGAAGCTCATTTCGATGTGCTTGCTTCGACCGTGTGTTATTGGATTCTTCGCCAAGTTGATAGCTGACATGCTGTCGATCTTCATGGTAATTGCTCCATGATTCTTCCCTGTAATCTCTTGGACCAAGTTCACCATCCAGGTTGCTTGACATGCACAAAGAGAAACAACTATATATTCTGCTTCGCATGATGACAATGCCACTATTGGCTCCTTTCTCGAACTCCAAGCAACTGGTGCACCACCTAACATAAACACGTATCCAGCTGTGGATTTTCTATCCTCAACATCACTACACCAACTAGAGTCGGTGTATCCCACTAACTTGCATTTTTTCCCTTCATCAGTTGCAGGAAACAAAATGCCATAGTCGAGAGTCCCCTTCAGATACCTTAGTATCCTCTTCGTCACTGTTAGGTGTGATACCTTTGGCTTCTGCATGAATCTACTTACCATACCCACACTGTATGCTAAGTCAGGCCTTGTGTGACAAAGGTATCTAAGTGACCCAATATGTCATCTATATTGGGTTGGGTCGACATCATCTTCGTTTGGGTCCTTCGATAGTTGCAGTCTGGTCTCAGTTGGAGTCGAAGTTGAGTTGCAATCTTGCATCTCAAATCTCTTGAGTATTTCGCCTGCATATCTTCTTTGGTGCATCATCAAACCTCTACTAGTCTTGCAGAATTCGATGCCAAGGAAATATGAGAGATTTCCCAAGTCTGACATTTCAAACTCCTCACTCAGGTCATGTTTGAAATCTTCGATCTCCTTCTTGCAACTCCCTGTTATCAACAAATCATCGACATAGAGACATAGTATAAGCAATTCGCCATTGCTTCTTCTTACATATACTCCATACTCAGTCGTACACTTCACAAATTCCTTCTCCCTTAAGAAGCTGTTGACTTTCTTATTCTAATCTCTTGGAGCTTGCTTAAGTCCATACAGGGCTTTATGCAGCCTGTACACCTTTCTTTCTTCGCCTTGTTTCACATACCCAGCTGGTTGTGCGACATAAACTTCTTCGTCTAAGGGGCCATTAAGGAATGCACACTTCACGTCCATCTGACATGTGTGCCAATTGTTCATATTTCCTAGACCAACAACCAACCTAATTGTTTCGATTCTAGCAACAGGTGCAAACACTACATCGAAGACGATTCCTTCCTTCTGAAGAAATCCTTTCGCCACAAGTCTCGCCTTGTGTCGAGTTACTTCCCCTCTAGGATTCACCTTTACCTTGTAAACCCACTTCACATCAATTTCCTTCTTTCCTTGAGGCAATTCGACAAGTGACCAGGTGTTGTTGACTTCTATGGATTCTAACTCTTCATTCATCGCTTTCACCCACTTCGAATCTTTCAATGCCTCAGCTGCATTGACTGGTTCGACTTCTGCGTAGAAAGCATAATGTACTAACTCACCCTCTTCATCGACCACATCATCTGATGTAATTACACATTCTTACAACCTTGCAGGCATGTGTCTTGTTCGTCGAGGTCTGATTGAACCTGCTTCATCTGTAATTGGTTCCTGTCGAACTTCTCTTTTGACTTCAGTGACTGGTTCTTCACACGAGATTCTCACTGAATCCTTCTTGGAATTCTCAGTCTAATCCCATTCTTTAAGCTCATCTATGATCACGTCCCTGCTGATCACTACCTTCTTATTCACTGGGTCGAATAAGTTGTAACCTCCAGTCGAATGATATCCTATCAAGATCATCTAATTCGACTTGTCATCAAGCTTCCTTCTCAACTGATCTGGCACATGTATATGTGCTATAGATCCAAACACTTTCAAGTGACTGAGGCTAGGCTTGACACCAGACCAACATTCTTCTAGTGTGGTTCCGTCAAGCTTTTTCGTTGGACATCTGTTCAAAATATATGTTGCTGTCGAAACTGCTTCTCCCCATAATTCTTTGGGTAGATGTTTTCCATTCAACATACTTCTCACCATATTCATGATGGTTCTATTCTTTCGTTCTGCAACTCCATTTTGCTATGGTGTATAGGGTGGCACCAACTCATGCACAATCCCTTCTTTTTCACATAATGTATCGAACTCTTTCGACACATACTCTCCACCACCATCTGTCCTCAGAATCTTCAACTTTTGACCACTATGTCTTTCGACCATGGATTTGAATCTGGAAAATACCTCAATCACATCACTTTTCTTCTTGATGAGGTAAGTCCACAACTTTCGACTGAAATCATCTATAAACGTGACAAAATATCTGTTGCCACCAATCGAATCCACCTGGATTGGACCACATACATCCGAGTATATGACTTCAAGAATTGCCTTCGACTTCCTTCCTGCATCCTTACTGAAGCTATTCTTACGTTGTTCCGACTGAACACACTCTTCACTAACTTCACTTGGAATGTCGATTTCTGGTAATCCTGAAACCATATTTCTTCTCTTTAGTTCTCTGATGTCATTGAAGTTGAGATGGCCTAGTCGAAAATGCCATAACCACTCATCTCTGATGGTTGCCGTTGCTAGACACTTGTGCTCCATTACCTTGAGTTCAATCTTGAAGGTCCTATTCTAAGACATTGGAGCCTTTAAGATCAACCTACTATCTGCGTCGAGAACTCTCATCATCTTGTCTTCGACAACTACCTTGTCGTTCTTTTCGACTAGCTGCCCTATACTGAGCAAATTACTCTTCATACTTGGAATGTACAACACATTTGAAATTGTTGACCTTTTGATATCTTTCCCCATAATCAGAACATCACCAACACCTTCAGCTGCTAGAGTGTTGTCATTTGCAAACTTCACCGTGTTCTTCGACGAGGGCTTCATGTTGACAAACCAATCTTTCCTCCCAGTCATGTGTGATGAGCATCCTGAGTCCAAGTACCACTGATCTTGGAATCTTTCTTCATCTTTTGTTGTGACCATCAGCAACGTCTCTTCTTCTTCATGCTTCGCCAGACTTGCATCAGTTTCTTGATTTTTCTTCTTTTCTGGACAGTTACTAACATAATGGCCATACTTCTGACAATTGAAACATTGAATGTGACTTTTGTCAGATTTTCGATCACCACCTTTTCTTCTACCTGCAGCACCACCTCTTTGGTTTCCTTGGTTCCAAGGTTTCTTCTGATTTGACTGGTTTCCTCCTTTGTTGTCATTCCAGCTTCCTTTACCTTTCCTTTCCTTTTTTGATTGCGCCTGCAAAGCCATATCACTCTTCGACTTTGTTGCAGCTCTCTCAGCCATCCTTTGTTCATGAGACTCAAGCGTCCCTTGAAGCTCTTCCTTCGTCAATACTGGCAAGTCTTTCGACTCTTCTATGGCTACTACCACGTGGTCGAATTTTGGAGCCAATGACCTCAAGATCTTTATAACAACTGATCTTGATGTCAACACCTCTCCACATACTTTAATTTGATTCACCAGCTTTGTAACTCTGGTGAAGAAATCTGTAATACTTTCGTTGTCTTCCATCTGAAGCAACTCATAGGTTCTCTTGTGAGTTTGTAACCTCACTTCTTTCACTTTTTCCGTGCCTCCAAACGACTTTTCAAGAATCTCCCATGCTTCCTTTGCTGATTCTGCATCGCTAACTTTTTCAAAGTTATCTGGATCAACACATTGATGGATTATAAACAGCGCTTTATAATCTTTCTTCTTCAATTCTTTGTGTGCAGCCTTTTCTTGATCCGTCGCGTTCTCCCCAAGCGGTGTTACTCCTTCCTTCACAAGATCCCAAAGATCTTGATAACAGAAAACCACTTTGATCTGCTTGCACCAATTCTTATAATTATCTTTCTTGAGAATTGGTAGGGTCGCCGGAAAGTTCCCATTTGAATGATTCATAAGCATCACGATTTTCCTCCTTGAATTGCAACCGGAGCTCTAGATACCAGATGTTGTAAATTCACCACAACCTATGGTGATTCCGCTTCAATCTTGATCTCAATATTGTACACAAACCCACAACAATACGTAATGGAAATGATGAACAAAGAAAGAAGAAGAACAAACTAACAGCAAGAAAGAAAAGAGAGAGAAGAGAAATATTTGGAGAAAAGTGTTACCCACGAACTGTGGGATTTCTGTTATTATTGTATTTTCACTGCTAACCGCAACTGTGAATGCTATACAATGTTATGATTACAATGCAAGGATACTTCCTATTTATAGATATAGATTTGCAAAGGCCCAAAATTAAAAGCCCAAAATATCAAATCTAATCTAAACAAATCTGAATCCAATCAAATCAAATCTAACACGATTCTGTCGAAACACCTTCGACGACACTATGAATGCTTTTGACTTCGACACTATGAATTACATTTAACACAGGCAAAGACTATGGTGGGTTGGGAGAATTGGTTGTTATATGGGGCATTGTGGCAGCAAGTTGTATGATGGTAAAGCAAGTGGTGTGGATTTGTGCAACAAGTGGGGTCAAATATTTTTTATTGTTTGTATGCTGCAGCTCATAGAAACTTGTATTGTTTGTTTGTTTTTGTGTTTTTTCTTTTTATTTACAATTTTGTAAAAGAAATGTTTCATGGGTTCCTTGCAATTTTTGGTGTTTACAACATGTGTTAATGGGCCTGGTATTCTGTGATCAAGAACATTTTGTAGCTTTTTTATGTCATGGGCTTTGGTTGTAGTGTATGATGGGCCCATTATTTTGGAGAATTCTCATGAGCATGGTTTATGATAAAATTGAAATGGTAATGATTTTTTTTTAAGAGTGAATTTTAGAAATGGGTTTGGATATGTAAATAAAATGGATAGCATAATGGATAATTTGGCTTGTAATGTGGGTATTTGAATGGATAGAAATGGTCTTGAAAAAAAAAGAATTTAAGAAAAAATGGATTAAAAATGGACATAAAAAATGTGAATTTGAAATCGGATAGGTGGACACGATATTGGATATGGATTTAGAAAAAAAATGGATAAGAATGGACAATGGTTTTGGATATTGAAAATGAATTCTCAACTTAAAACCATAGATGCACCTTGACTGAACTTAATATTGAATCCACAAATGCACTCAAGACCAAATTCCAATTAATCCTTGATTTACAATCAACTGATCCTTGACGATCTTTAATCATGAAGCACTAACAACTTGACACAGCCTGATGACTCGACCCATACATAGATGATTTGAATAGGCATAAACCCTAATTGAATCTTCACACATACACCACTTGAATTGTGCATACCCTGGACTTGATCTTGAGACAAAATCTGGCTTGACCAAGATTAGGTCAAAATCATTGAACCCCTATTAATACTGCTTATACACACCTCACTCGATGGCCATGCCTAAACTCGTCCTTGCAACAACTGGACTTAGGAACCAGAAGCAACATATTTTTTTGGATTTTTTGAATATGGTTAGTGGATGGATGTACAGATGAAGGTAATATGAAAGTAGGACAAATTTGGGGTATGACACATTGGAAAAATTTTGGTCATACTTAATTGGGTCTAAAGTTGTGGTTTACACGGATCATGCGGTGATTAAGTATTTGCTTACCAAGTCGGATTCAAAACAAAGGCTAATTCGTTGGGTCCTTTTGTTGCAAGAGTTTTATTTAGAAATTCGCAACAAAAAAGAGATCCGAGAATTTAGTGGCGGATCACTTATCCTGCATTGTTAATGTTGAGGTGACCAACATTGAAAGAGAGGTCAAGGAAGAATTTCCCGATGAAAAGTTGTTTATGGTGCAAGTTAGACCTTGGTTTGCCGACATGGAAAATCACAAAGCTGCCAGATTAATATCGAAAGGTCTAACTCGTAACTAGAAAAAGAAATTTTTATCTGACGCCAAGTACTTTGTATGGGATGAACTGTATTTGTTTAAGCTTTGTGTCGATAACATTTTGAGAAGGTGTGTATCTAAAGAAGAGGCTAATAACAAACTTTGGCATTGTCACAACTCTCCGTATGGAGGGAATTTTAATGGTTAGAGAACGGCAATGAAAGTCCTCCAATCAGGCTTTCATTGGCCTTTTTTGTTCAAAGATGCGCATGCGCAGACCCAAAGTTGTGACAAGTGCCAAAGGAATGGTGGAATTTTAAAACGGAATGAAATGCCGCTACAAAACATGTTGGAGGTTGAGGTGTTTGATTGTTGGGGCATAGACTTTGTCGGACCGTTTCCATCGTTGTTTTCCAATGAATACATTTTGGTCGCAGTGGACTATGTGTCCAAGTGGGTAGAAGCGATAGCATGTGCTAAAGCGGATGGATAAACTGTGATAAATTTTTTAAAGAAAAACATTTTTTCTCGATTTTGCACTCCGAGAGTGTTGATAAGTGACGGAGGATCCCACTTTTGCAACACACAGCTAGAAAAAACATTGGAGTAGTATAGTGTAAAGCACAAAGTTGCAACACCATACTGATAAGTCCAAGCTTTTGAGATTGGCATTAATTTTGGTAAAACTAATTTGACAGCAAGATGTTGGACAAGGTGTCCTAACATGAAGAACAAACTGAAGAACAAGATGTTGGACAAGATGTCATATTATGATGATTCGACATCTTTGTCTATTACTTTGCGGTTTTGATACTGCTAATTTATTTCTAGATTTAAGAATATTGTGGGAATATTTGTTTATCCTAGGTGGCGTTCAAGATTGAGGAATCAGAGATTCTGTTTGAATTTGAAGATTTCGTTTTCTAAGTGTGGAGACATTTTAGGAAACTTTGGATTGAAGAAACTATTCTTGAGGAGAATAAGTTGTAGATTCTGTGTAATAGAATTGCTGCATTTTTGAAGCCCAAATCCAGTCTAGTTTATGGTTATAAATAGGATAGATTTAACCTAATCAGAGTGTGGAAAATACATTGTTGCTTAGTGAGTTTTAGGGTCTGTGTATTTGTGAGCCTCTCTTGTATCATGTTGATACTAGAGCTGGACTGTTTGCATTAAGTTGTAATTTCTATCACTGTTGTGAATGAAAAGGGATTGAGAAGGGTCTCATACCTAGGAGAGCCTTAGGTATAAATTAAGCACAGGTAGTGATTAAGTGATAAGTTGTAAACTGAAGGTTGTTTAGCTTAGAATTAATACTATCTAGTGGATTTCATTCCTGGCTTGGTAGTCCCCAAACGTAGGTGTTGTTGTACACCGAATTGGGTTAACAATTACTATGTGCTCGTTTACTTTCTGCAATTTTTATTATGCTCCTTCTTGTCATTGTTCTTAAAGCAGAGATCAAGTATCTCGACATCTCTTAGGACATCTGAGATCTGCATACCAAAATTTCAATTGGTATCAGAGCAGGCATCCTACTCTGTATCTGGGTGAGATTCAGGGAAGTTACTTTCTGGTGCAATGGACAAGGAAGGAGGAATATTGAACAGACCACCCATCCTTGATGGATCTAATTATGAATATTGGAAAGTGCACATGGTGGCCTTTATTAAGTCCATGGATGGTAAAGCTTGGAAATCTGTGGTCAAAGGATGTGATCCACCAAAGGATAAAGATCAGGAAGGTAAGATTACTGCTATGATAAAGCCTGAGGAAGACTAGGATGATGAAGATGACAAGCTAGCTCAGGGTAATTCCAAAGCATTGAATGTCTTATTCAATGGAGTGGACAAGAACATCTTCAGATTGATAAAGAATTGTACTGTTGCCAAAGATGCTTGGGAGATTTTGAAGACTGCTCATGAAGGAACCTCTAGAGTGAAATCATCAAGACTTCAACTTCTTACAACCAAGTTTAGGAACTTGAAGATGAAGGAGGATGAAAGTATTTAAGACTTTCACATGAACATTGTTGATATAGCTAATATTTCAAGTGATCTATGAAAAAAGATTCCAGAAGATAAGTTGGTCCAAAAAGTTCTAAGATCTCTTCCAAATAAATTCGACATGAAGGTGACTTACATTGACGAAGCCCAAGACATAAACACCATGAAGGTGGATGAACTCATGGGATCTCTTCATACTTTTGAATTGGTAATCAGTGAGAAATCTTAAAAGAAGAAAAACATAGCCTTGGTGTCTAATCAAGGTGAATGTGAACGAAATTCCAAGGAAGAATTATCTAAGGCTGGTGCTACTTGGAAAACAATACAACCAATTGTTAAAGAGGGTGGACGAGGAGTCAAGATCAAATGTCAAGACTCAATCATCCGACATCAACAAACGGAAGGATTTTGGAAGAAGGTCCAAAACTGAAGAGAAAGCTAACAAAGGCAAAAGAATCCAATGTTATGAATGCAAAGGATTTGGACACATCAAATATGAGTGTCCTACCTTTCTCAAGAAGGAAAAGAAAGGCTTGTCTATATCATGGTCTGAAGATGATTCTTCAAGTGAAGAAGAATCAGCTAAACAGGTTTATGCTTTTACTGGAGTATTTGATTCTGACAAACAATCAGATGTTGGAAAACTCACGTTTGATGAACTGGCTAGCTCATACAAGGAGTTGTGCATCAGAAGTGTAGAAGTATGTCAGATGAGAGAGGATCAACATAATGTTATCGTTCGACTTGAGGCTGAAAGATTGAAGCACTTGGATACCATCTCTGACCTGAAGGAGGAAGTTGTATTGCTCAACTCTAAACTTGACAATATGATTAAAATTGTAAGAATGCTCAATGGCAGTTCTGGTATGCTGGACGAGATTCTTCAATTTGGGAGGAATGTTGGAGATATCAAAGGGCATGGTTATAATGATCAAGTTTTGATGAATAAAGGAAAAGAGCCAGCATTGAATTATGCTCATCCTAAAAGAAAGCAAAATCGAAAGATGTCAAGAAAGATGTCCCAACATCAACAAAGACATCAGAAGAATTCCTCAGGGAGCAAGAAGCTAGACTGGAAATGTCATCAATGTGGTAAGTTTGGTCACATAAAACCTTACTGCTACAAGTTATATGGCTATCCTAAATCTGCTTCACAACCTAGAAAGATGCAGATTGTTGGTAAAGCAGAAAAGAAGTGGATTCCTAAGAATGGCACTGCTGCTCTCATAGCTCATACCTCTCTAAGAGCTTTTGATAGAGAGGGTGGTATTTTGATAGTAGTTGTTCTAGAGACATGACTGGTGTCAAGAAATTTTTGGTGGATATTGAATCACATGCCACTAGCTATGTCACTTTTAGAGATAGATCCAAAGGTGAAATAAAGGGTGTTGGGAAGCTGGACTATACTGGGCAGCCTAGTCTTGATAATGTGTTGCTTTTCAGAGGACTGACTGGAAATTTGATAAGTATCAATCGACTATGTGACCAAGGTCTCAAGGTTAACTTTACTAAATCTGAGTGTCTGGTAACAAATGATAAAGATGAAGTTATCATGAAGGGAGCCAGATCTAAGAATAATTGCTATGTATGGATTCCTCTAGAGACAGAGTGTTCATCCACATGATTGATGTCAAAAGGAGATGAAGTGAAGCATCAGAAACTTGTTCATCTACAAATATGAAGAAAGTCTTGTCAAATGCACCAGTCAGAGATACCCCTAATATGAAGATTGATGGAGGAAGAATCTGTGGTGAATGTTAGATTGGGAAGCAAACCAAGATGTCACACAAGAAGCTACAACATCTTACAACTTCAAGGATTCTAGAACTACTTCATAGGGACTTGCAGGTTGAAAATCTTGGAGGAAAGAGGTGTGCCTATGTTGTTGTTGATGACTCAACCACAGAAGCTGATGTTACAGACAATGTTAGAACATCCTATGATGTTTTTGAAGAAATTTTAGACTCAAGTGGTAATCCTAAACGTGCAGAGGCTGAGATAGTTGACAAGGTACATTCCATCAAAATTCAGAAAGACCATCCTAAGGAGCTTATCATAGGAGACCTGAATAATGGAATAATGACCAGATCAAGAAAAGTTGTTGTTGGTACTTGCTTTGTCTCAAAATTTAAACCCAAGAGTGTCAAGGAGGCCTTGACTGATGAGTTCTGGATCAATGCTATGCAAGATAAACTGGGGAAGTTCAAGAGGCATAAGGTGTGAGACCTGGTGCCAAGAGCTGAAAGGTCAAATATAAATGGTACATGTGACTATGGTCTGTTGTACACTCATAATTCTAATTCCATGTTGATGGGATATTGTGATGTTGACAGTGCAGATGGAAGGAAGAGCACCTCTGGAGGATGTTTCTTTTTGGGAAACAATTTGTTCTCTTGGTTTAGCAAGAAACAAAATGATGTGTCCCTGTCTACTGCTGAAGATGAATACATAGCAACAAGGAGTAGTTGCTCTCAACTCATGTGGATGAAACAAATGTTGACCGAGTATAATGTCACACAAGACATCGTGACATTATTCTGTGACAACTTGAGTGCCATCAATATTTCCAAAAATCAATTTGAGGTGTTAAGGGGAAAATTAGGGATTGGCCTGTCTGGGGATTTATAGTAGTTAATTTATTGTAGGAATACTAATCAAGTGTATGTGTGTTCCCAACAAATAAAGAGAGGGTTTCAAAGTCAATCATTTCAAATATACCTAAACTGCTCTCACGCACGCTCCCTCCATGTAGTGCCATTCTTCACAAACTGCTTCATCTTTCATCTCAAAGAAATACCTAATCTTGCTTACCTTCGTCATCTACATCTAGGGCTAAGTCTGTGAAGGTGTTTGTTGAAGACGTGAATGATGTTGCTCCCTTGGCCATGGTTCCTAGCAAGCCTGACAAACTTCCAGTGAGAAGATCCAAGAACCTTCTTGCAGGTAATGTCTCAAAGACATCTGATTCTTTCTCTAACCCTAGGACTGAGAGAGAAAATTTTGACTCTGATAAGAGATCCAGAAAATTGGTAGATAGAACTTTAAACAAAGGGAGTCATCTTAATATTGATGTGATTACTAGACCTCTTGCTCAAACTCTCCCTACTGCCACTATACTTGATAGTGAACCCGAGGTGGAGACTGAGAAAAATGTTGAAGTTGAGATTGAGGTTGAAAAGGATAAGGTTGAGGTGCCTGATCATGAAGGGTCAGAAGGGAATCTGCACACTCTTGTTGATTCTGTAGTAGGAGATGGTTTAAACAGATGTTGGAACATCCCCTGCTGTAAAAGAATCTCATTCAAAGTGTCTAGCCTCTGAGGGTATGTTAGGTCCTAAATTCGACACCTATATTAAGTTAAAGGAATTAAGTGAAGTGTTAAAACTCTTTGAAGAAAGAAGTTTGAAGGCGTTCGACTGGATCTTCATGATGGGGCCTAAGTCGAAGGTATGCTTGCATAAGGGAAAGATAAGCATGGGACTTAGAAATATTTCCAAGCATTGGGAAGTACCATTCGACGAATACTGCTGATGGTGTTCGACGCGAAGTGATTCAAATTCAAATAAAGGAGGGAATGTTTATTCTTATATGCTCCTGAAAAAGACAAGTGGCCCACATCCAGAGGTTTGAAGCATGTAGTTAGTTTAACAGCAGTTAGTTTAATTAGTATAAATAGGAGTTCTAGCAATAGGATTCGTGTGTTGTTCAAATTGTACAAGTTACTCAGAAATTACTCAAAGCATCTGCGTATAGAGAAACGAGTTTTGTGAGAATGTACGTGATGTAAACACCACTTCCATTTCAATGCAATTTCTTTAAGTCTTTTTATTAAGAGTTTATCTTTTACCTCGTGCAAGTTATTTTTGTGCATTTCATTTAGTCTTTACACTTCCAGTTATTTCGACTCAAAGTCTTTACGCATCTTTTTATTAAAAGTCTCTTTAATTTCACGCAAGTTAAATTCATGCCTTTACCAGTCTCTTCGATTTAAATCTTTCGACTCAAAGTCTTTTACTTTTTAGTCACTTTAAGTTTCTTGAAGAAAGCCCTTTTCCATTCCTTTACTTAGTCGAAACACAGAAGTTTTACGTAAGAAATCAATTTAGCGCATGTCTTAGGATTTGTGTAGTCGATCCTGCAAGTTACTCAGTTTTATATGAAATTGATATACCAGTGATTGTTTACCATTTTTACCAGTAAACAAATTGGCACGCCCAGTGGGACAGTGCTAAATAACATTTTTTGGAAAACTTAGAATTTTGTGATTTGAATATCTTTTTTGTGTCAAGTACTTCGTTGTATGTTATTATGGAGTGGAAAGGTAGCCACCACAAATGAAGAAAGACCAAAAAGAAAATATACGAGGAAAATGGCAAGTGTTAATCAGCCAAGTAGTTCAAATCCTCAAAATACATCTGGTGTCAATGTAGAAACAACCCCCGTGTCTTCGACTGGAGGACCAACTGTTCTTGCACCTGCATCCGAAACTATGCCTTATATGGCTAGTTCGACACCAACCCATTCCATTCCCCATACTGAACCAGTCCTGACTTATGTGGGGCCAAGGGGACCCCCAGTAACTCCTCCACCTATTGGGACGTTCACTTATCGACCGTTCCCACCACCGGGTTTTTCAATACCCTTAAATGGTTGAGATCAGCCTTATGGGATGCCAACTTCCATGATGATGAATTTACAAAATGCACCTCCAGTGTATTCTGAACATGTAATGACATCACCTTTACAAGGGTCAGGGTCTGGAGTAAATATGGGTCGAAACCAATCCTTAGGAGTAGGATATTCAACCCAAGTGCCAGACTTGACAAATACCACCGTAGCCTATTTAAGGCAGCAAATGGATGAAAGTAACCACCAAATGGTCCAAATGATGTCTCAAACCATGGGGGAAATCTTCCAGCCTCTAATCCAAAATACTACCCAGACCAATCAGCAAATGGCTGCGCAGATGACGCACCTTGCAGATTTCTTTGGTGTTCCTAACCCTCCTCGACACCCTCAAAGAGAGTATATCGTAGCAAACCAAGGGGTGGTATTTGAAGAAGACCCCACTATTAACCAAAATCAACAAAATCCAGGGAATATCCCTCAGGTAAACGTACCAAATCAGGTAGCAGTCGAACCCCCTTGGATTCAACAGCCTGTACCTGTAGGAGATTAACCAAGGGTGGTTTTGGTGAATAGAAATCAGGATGCTGATGATCTCGTACAACAAGTTCGACGTAACGACATGGCGGCAGATAATAATTTGGCAGTTATGATCGAAAGGATAATGGTCCAAAATGGGGTAAATGTGGGCCTGCGAAGGCCAAATTATACATCCCCATTGTCAGAATACATTCTCCAGTCGGAGTTACCCCCTAGAGCAAAAGTCCCTAAGTTTACTAAGTTCTCTGGGGATACCAATGAATCCACAGTCGAACACATGGCTCGATACGTGATAGAGGCTGGGGAAATTGCAAATAATGAGAACCTTAGGATAAAATACTTTCCAAGTTCTCTGAAGAAGAATGCCTTCACGTGGTTCACAAGTTTGCCACCTAATTCGATCCACAATTGGACCAACTTAGAATGTTTGTTTCACGAGCAATTTTATATGGGACAGACTAAGATTAGTTTGAAAAAGTTGGCTAGTATTAAACCTAAATTCACAGAGCCAATCGATGACTACCTAAATAGGTTCCGACTACTCAAAGCTAGATGCTTTACCCAAGTTCCAGAGGACGAGTTAATCGAAATGGCCGCTGGAGGCCTAGATTATTCCATTAGAAAAAAGTTGGATACGCAGTATCATAGAGATATGGCCCAATTTGCCGATAGGGTTCGACAGTTAGAACACCTTAAGGAAGAAAAGGCCAGGGTGAATAAAAACAAGAGAGCGTCTTACGTCGAAGTTAATAACGACGATGAAAAATATCATGATGAGCCAGTTAGTTTTGACGAAGGCGAGGTCGATCTTGCTGAATTGAAACAAGGTCCACCTTACTCTTGTAGGTTGCTGGCACCTTCGAATGTCGAAACTGAGAAAAATGACAAATTTCCCAAGAAAACTTATACTTTCAACGTTACTAAATGTGACAAAATTTTCGATTTGTTAGGTAAGGATGGTCAGATGATAGTGCCACCTGGTGCTAAATTGCCTCCTTTAGAACAAAGGAAAAAAAAAGAGGGTTTTGTAAATATCATAATTTCTTGGGCCATAAGACTTCTCAATGTTTTATTTTCAGGGATTTGGTTCAGAACGCAATTCAGGAAGGAAGGCTGAAGTTTGGAGAGAAGTCCAAAAGCCAAATGAAGATCGATGCAGACCCCCTGCCAGTAGCTGATGCTCATTATACTGAGCCAATAGAGGTCCATATGCTTGAGGTTGTTGAAGGCCTCAACAATGATGTCAATATGATTGAGATCGCTGATGATTTCAACAATGAAACAGTCATGGCCAGGGTTACCGAAAATCTTGACCAGAAATTCCTAAGGAGCTTTGTTATAGGTTCTGTCAAAGTGTTCAACAACAACACTACTGATGGTGTTGAGATTATTGAAAGCGCTGACAAGGGAGTTACTGCGGATTCCCAGAAGATGTGGGTAACCAAGGAAACCGCCGATGGCTTCATCCAGATGGATAAGGCTATTGAGAAATTATGCAGGCTTGACATCACTGAGGATGTCGAAATGGAAGTTAACATGGTGGAAATTTCTGAAGAGGCACCAATGGAAGTCGGCGAGGAACACCGACAGGAAGAATACAATAAGCTAGCCTTCCCAAAAGAGGAAGAAAGTTTGGTTGACTTCATACACATATGTCAATGAAAAAGATCTGAAGTAATGCTTTGCCCTAGGTGCAGCGCTGTGTTCGACAAAAAAGCGGCGCAGAATCTTGAAGGGGTACGAAAGGCTAAGAAGAAGTGAGAGAAGGCCAATCATGACCCCTGAAGTCTCGACCCAAGAAGATCTGAGTCGAAGGCTAGAGCACCAGGAGCAAGGCCAACTACCTTCAAACCGTTTTCTGAACTTTCTAACGGCAAATGGGTTAAACCAAATGAGAACAGGCAGAAAGGTCAGCAGAAGTGGAAAAACTTCGATGTCAACAGGGGCTCTTTGATCACCTATCACAAGAAGTTTCAATCCTCCAACAAAACTGCCCACATTTCTGAGAACTACAAAGGAAAAAATCCTATGACAAGGTCACAGTGGAGGAGGGAGCAGCAAAGGAGGAAAGCCCAGAGGGAAGCCGAGTCGAAGGATAAGGCTGAATCAAGTACAAACCTACCTGCTTGAAATAACGGAAGAGGAGGAACTGTCGAGAAGCTTCCCATTGGGCGAAAATTATTCAAAACTGAAGTCGAAATGGCTAAACAAAAACGTGATCAGGCCATAGCAGAAGACGAGATGATGACAGACAATTTCGACTCGGATTCTGATGCTTCGTTGGACATCCTCGTGAATGTGGTCTCATTATTGCCTAGGGAATTTGACCAAATCACAGAGGTTGAGGAAGTTGATGACTATTCTAAAGCGGAAATGGCGGCACATAAACCAGTGTGCTACTATATCATGAACAATGGTTGCGTCGAAGAGCAGAATGCTTTCTTTGAACGGCCAGATGAGGCTATGCAAAACCATCTGAAGCCTTTATTCATCACTGGGAAGGTCGAGAATGTTCAAGTGAACAAGATCTTGGTTGACTGCAGTGCCACAGTAAATCTGATGCCGCACTATATCTTGAGAAAGATAGGAAAGTATGATACTGATACTAAGCCACACAATATGGTTTTTCAAATTATGAAGGAAAAGTTGGCACCACGCTGGGTGTTATACAAGTTGACTTAATAGTTGGGACAGTTACTAGGCCTACTATCTTCATAGTAGTAGAAACCAAAGCCAACTACAATCGCTCTTAGGACGAGAGTGGATACATGGCATTGGAGCAGTTCCATCTTCGATGCATTAGAGGATCACCATCTGGAGGCCGAATGGCATAGTCGAGAACATAGAAGCTGACCAAGGGTATTTTAAAGCACCAATAAATCATGTTGACAAACATCAGTTCGACAAGCATTTGGCCCACATTGCCCCTTGTGGTCCACCAGACTTTGAGTTTGTCCCAGATGATGAGACATTTTTCTCATTGTACCTACATCCCGTCGACGGTTTCTGTTGGGATAAGGAGGTACCAGAAGAAAGGCTCTCATACCTTGGTACGCCTTTAGTAGACCCCACAGGCTGAGGAAGCGAATTCAATGATAATGACTGAGTTCGAAGCGTTGAAAAGAATTTCGGCTTATGTTGCCAAAACCAAACTACAAGCGGCTTTGGAAGCTGCCAATGAATATATGGCTGTCGAAGCCAATTCAGGATTCTACCAAGAAGGTCCTGGTAAGGACTTTGACCCGGAACCACCTGATCAGGTTTGGGATGAAGAACAGAGGCTCGATGCTATTTATGATGATGAGCCTTTGGGTTTTTTGAAGGATCCGTTGGCAAACAATGTTCGAATGCTAGCGCAAGATCCTCTTGAAGAAATCGACCTGGGAGAGGGGACAGTGAAAAGACCTACTTACATCAGTGCCAACATTACTTCACAACTCAAAGTCGAAGTAATCCAGCTATTGAAAGAGTTCAGGGACTGTTTCGCGTGGGATTATGAAGAGATGCCTGGTCTAAGCAGGGAGTTGGTCGAACTGAAGCTACCAATCAAGTCTGGGAAAAAGCCAGTCAAATAGAATCCAAGACGATTTGCACCCTCAATTCTCTCAAAGATAAAAGAGGAAGTCGAAAGACTGCTTCGATGCAAGTTCATCCGCACTTCCAGGTATGTCGAATGGTTAGCTAACATTGTACTTGTTATAAAAAAGAATAGGACTTTGAGGGTTTGCATAGACTTTTGAGATTTGAATGCTGCGACCCCAAAGGATGAATACCCAATGCCTGTGGCGGAAATGCTAGTCGATTTTGCCGCTGGCAAAGAATACCTAAGTATGCTCGATGGGTATTCTGGGTATAACCAAATATTTATTGCTGAGGATGATGTCCCTAAAATGGCGTTTCGATGCCCTGGGGCCTTGGGCACCTACGAATGAATGGTGGTGCCTTTTGGCCTAAAAATTGCTGGGGCTACATATCAAAGAGCAATGAATACAATCTTTCATGACTTCATAGAAACTTTTATGCAAATTTACATTGATGATATTGTTATGAAGTCTGTTTCAGGGAGACCCATTCGACAGTCATTTGAAAGGATGCGAAGGCATGGTCTTAAAATGAATCCTCTCAAATACGCTTTTTGTGTGCAGGCGGGAGACTTTTTAGGCTTTGTGGTCCATAAGAAGGGGATCGAAATCAATCAAAATAAGACCAAAGCCATCATGGAAGCGAAAGCGCCATCGACAAAAAAGGAATTACAGTCGCTGTTGGGAAAGATTAACTTCTTGAGAAGGTTTATATCAAATCTCAGCGGGAAGACTCAAGCCTTTTCACCTCTACTCCGATTGAACAAGGAAGGATTCGACTGGGGGCAAGCCCAACAAGAGGCCTTCGACAAAATCAAAGAATATCTAAGTCATCCTCCAATATTGGCACCACCTTGTAGAAATAGGAGTATGAGATTGTACATAGCTGCGTCGGACAAAACCTTAGGGAGCATGTTGGCTCAAGAGGATGAAAATGGCGTCGAAAGAGCCATTTATTACCTTAGTAGGGTTTTGAACGATGCGGAAACTAGGTATAGCATGGTTGAAAAATTATGTTTATGCTTGTATTTTTCTTGTACAAAATTAAAGCAATATATAAAGCCAGTTGATGTTTATATTTTGTCTCATTTTGATGTTATTAAACATATGTTGTCCAAACCTATTTTGCATAGTCGAATTGGTAAATGGGCACTAGCATTAACTGAATACTCTTTAACATATAAGTCTTTAAAGGCAGTTAAAGGACAAGTGGTAGCGGACTTCATAGTCGACCACTCCATAAATGAAAGAGCTTTGAATTACGTCGAACTAGAACCTTGGAAGCTATACTTCGATGGCTCTAGCCATAAAGACAGAACAGGCGTAGGCGTGTTAATTACTTCTCCTAATAAAATTCCAACAAAGTTCAAGTATAAGGTCGGGGGACTTTGTTCCAACAATGAGTATGAAGCCCTAATAGCTGGACTTGAAATTTTGTTAGAATTGGGGGCAACTCGAGTCGAAATAATGGGAGACTCAGAGTTGGTCATAAAACAAGTTACAAAGGAGTACAAATGTGTTAAGGAAAATCTTATCATGTACTTTGTAATAGTCAACAGACTACTGAAGAAATTTGAAGTGGTAAGCATTCGACACATACCTCGACTAGAGAATTAAGTGGCCAATGACTTGGCTCAGATTGCTTCTGGGTATAAAGTTTCGAAGGAAAAGTTGCAAGAGGCAATCGAAGTTAGACGTAAAGTTGTGTCTGTTGGATTATGCCCATCAGATCTTGAAGCAACGAAGCTTGGATACGCTGATGAAGAAAATTTCAAGATTTTTGCAATAGACAACTTGATGGATAAAGATTGGAGGAAGCCCATAGTCGAATACTTACAGAATCCAACGGCGTCCACAGAGCGAAAGGTCAGGTATCAAGCCTTAAGTTATGTTCTTCTAGGTAACGAAAAATTTTAAAAAGACCCGTGAGGGAGTCTTACTTAAATGCCTGAGTGAATCAGAGGTATATCTTGCCCTTCCGATTGTCCATAGTGGGGCATGTGGGGCACATCAAGTAGGTCATAAGATGAAATGGCTTTTGTTTCGACAAGGCATGTATTGGCCTACCGTGTTAAAGGATTGCATTGAATTCGCCAAGGGCTGCCAGGAATGTCAAGTTCATGCTGGCATACAACATATCCCTGCAAGTGAGATGCATTCCATAGTCAAACCATGGCCTTTTAGAGGTTGGGCTTTGGATCTGATTGGAGAAATCCGACCAGCATCGTCTAAAAATCAAAGATACATTTTGGTAGGCATTGACTACTTTACGAAGTGGATCAAAGCGGTACCTTTACCAAATGTGGATCAAGAGGATGTGATCGAATTCATCAAAAATATATCATCTATAGGTTTGGAATCCCAGAGAAGATTACAACAGATCAATGATCAGTCTTTACTGGTCGAAAAATGCAGGAGTTTGCTAAAGAAATGGGTTTCAAACTCTTAACCTTTACACCTTATTATGCTCAGGCTAATGGCCAGGTCGAAGCTGCTAATAAAGTAGTGATTGGTTTAATCAAAAAACATGTGGGAAAGAAGCCTAGAAATTGGCATAATACATTAGACCAGATCCTCTGGGCATGTCGAACCTCTCCCAAAGAAGCAACTAACACTACTCCGTTTCGATTGACTTTTGGTCATGACGCGGTTGTACCCGTCGAAATCTACCTTCAGTCAACAAGGATCCAAAGACATCATGAAATTCCTTCTGAGTCTTATTGGAATATGATGTTAGATGAATTGGTGGATTTGGACGAAGAGAGACTTAACGCTTTGGAATTGCTAAAGAGGCAAAAGAAAAGAGTGGAGAAATCTTACAACAAAAAGGTTAAGATTAAGACCTTTTTTCCTGGAGATTTAGTTTGGAAGGTAATCTTGCCTATGGATCGAAAGGTCAGAGCCTTGGGCAAATGGTCCCCAAAATGGGAAGGCCTGTTTCAAATTACGCAAGTATTTTCTAATGGGGCCTGTTGAACCCTAATTTTTACCCCTAAGATTTCGCACATTTCATTTTTCATCTTTACCACAAACAAGATCACTCTCTTTGTTTCTCCGAGCATCTGTGTATTTCTTACTTGCCTTTATTTTTCTTATGTTCACTAACCTTTAATCAAAATACAAAAATATGTTTGTTTCCCTTTTACTAACTTTTTTCAAGAAAAGAATCAAGGATATCAAACAGTCCCTCAGCTCGAATGAATTTCATCTAAACAAAATCAAAGTTGATTTGCAAATAATTCAAAATTCATCTGATCAAGAGTTTCCAAGATTTAATTGATTATTATTCAAGAGACTCCAAGGTTCATGTGTTTATTTCCATGCCTTCTTTGACAAGTAAGAAAAATCGAGCCAGAAGCAAGACAGCTCATGAAAAAGCCAAATTTCCCAAATTTTCACTGTGTTAATCGATTAACACATTGGTTAATCGGTTAACGCGTGCGAATTTTTGGCAGCAAATTCAATATTCAGCAATTGGCACCAATTTTCACCATTTTTGGAATATTCCATACCATCTTATTTTTAATTCCCTACATCACATTGATCATTTCCTACCATACACCTTCACTAATCAGCACTCTTTTATGAATTTCCCTCCAAATTTGAATTCCAATCCTAATTTTGATCATCCAAACCACCAAATTTCCAAGCCTAAACTCTATAAATAGAGCCCTCATTTCATTCATTCTTCAAGCTTTTGAGAGCCAAATTCACCTTGCTAAAATTTCATTCAAGCTTTTGATAGCCAACAAACCTCTTGCAATTTCTCTCCCCAAACCACAAATTCACCAAAGCTCTTTTTTTTTTTTTTTAAAGTTAGTAAGAATTCACATTGATTCTTGCTAAACTTTGAGCTAAACCATCATCCATTCTTGTTTTTGTTCATCAATCATAGTAGATCAAGGTTTTGGAGTGTAGATCTTGCTGCAATTCAAAGGAATTTTCTGATTTGGAGTGGTAATTCATCTTCCACCATTGTTAAAGCTTCATTTTCATCATTCAAGATGTAGAACCTTGGTCTTCTTGTTGTTCATCTTTTGGATCATATATTGTTGTTTGATTGCAGGTTTCTTTGTCTATTTTTACTTTAAAATTCGTGCAAATTCAATTCATGATCATAAGGTGTTTGAAAAATGTTTTAAAAGAGGATCATGTTGAATTTTACATATTTTTTTACTTTTGATACAGTGTTAACTAATTAACCAAACACAGTGTAAACTGGTTAACCGATTAACACCCTGTTTTGCGCAGAAATTCAAAATCTGCACTGGTTAACGGATTAACCAATGTGTTAACCGATTAACCAGTGTCCAGAATGCTATTTTGGCTCTGTTTTGGGACTGTTTTGGTTCTTTTGCCATTTTCTTCCCTCCCCCTTTGTTCTTAGCCTTAGATCACATATTTTTGTGGTTTAATTTGGCCTTCTCTTCATCTATTTCTCTTTTCTTTTTGACCGATGAAAGTCTTAAAGATCTCGGAATTCCGTTGTTGAATTTCGATCAAGACTAGATCGTTACCATTTTTTCTTTTCGTGCGGTATTGCTTTCGGATGACGATCTACATATGGTTCATCTAGCATACATTAGCACAAAGAGGTATTTACCGACCTCATTATAGGGTAATTACTCCGTAAATTACTCGGCGATTGCTTAACATAGCGCAATATTTGTCCCTTATCGGAAAACTATCAAGAATAGTTGATTATTTGTCTTTTGGTTCAAAACTTATGAAACTTGTTGTTAGAAGGCTTTGGTCTTATCAATCCTCTATTTGAGTTTTCATTAATCTTGACCTAAGTGCAATTATTCAATTATTATTGATCACTAACTCTAACAACTAATCACTAACTTCTAACTTCTTTACAATTCCTTCTCGCTCCTTATCTCTTTTACCTTTATGCTTCATTTTTATCATTTCATATCATGTTTATGCTTCCGCAATTTGCCCTTTGTCCGTTGGACATATGTTTATGCTTCCGCAATTTGCCTTTTGTCCGTTGGACACGTGTTTATGCTTTCGCCTTTTTTCTCTTTGTCCACTTGGACCAAAAACATTAATAAAGGCCAAAACCTCAAAAAAACTTGTGCTTCTAATCTTGGACTATGGTTACTATCCTTTGCAATGGACATGGAACTTTGCACCTAGACCTTGGACTTCAATGCTATTCTTGAATCCTTGAACTTAGACCTCGGACATCCAATGCAATTCTTGGAACCTTGGACTTAGAACTAGGACCTTTTCCCTTTGCTTTGGAATTATGGTTCGAAGACTTCGAAGACTTGTGCTTTTACATGGTTTATGGTGAAGATAGCTACATTTGTGGTTAGATATTTCTTATCCTTAGCTTTTACTTTATGCTCTAGGATAGTCACTTCTTCTCCTCCCCATTCTTCAATTTTTAAAACTCTCTCCCTTTTTCAAAAACCTTCTTGATTTCAAACTTTCACCTCTTTCATAATCAAACCTTGACTTTGTCAAGTGATTTTACTCTTTTCTTTTCATTTCTTAACAAATGCTAAACTACATAAGAATATTGACATTCTTTTCAAAAGACTTTAAAAAACATCAAACTCACTTACTCTCTTTTGTGCCCTCGTGCACTTTTTCCTTTAACTTTTTCATAAGTTTAGACATGATTCATTTCTTTATGCGGAATTATTCGCTTGGAAATGACAACTTGTCTTTACATTTAAAATCAACAAAAACAAACAAATTTCATTCTTTGTACCACGAACTACGGGGTTTTGATCCTACATTGCACATCGTGGGTACGTAGGCATGAGACGATAAGTCTCTCCAAACACAAAAATCTTAAAAAAACAATTTCTCTTCTCACCTCCTTAATCACTTTTCAAGCAAACTTTTTTTAGACCAAAAGTGGTAGATATTTCAAAGGGCTCCTATAGAGTACTATAGACATTTTGGGTGCTAACACCTTCCCATTGCATAACTAACCCCCTTACCCGGACTCTCTTCACTTTTTTTTTGAGCTTGTGTAGGTTTTGTTCGCCCTTTTTCCTTTCCTTTTTGGATAAAATAAAAGTGCGGTGGCGACTCTTGCTTTTCGAGTTAAGTTAATAAATAGCTTACACTCACGATTTTGCCGCTATAGGAAAAGTGGCGACTCTGCTGGGGATGAATTGACCTCTTGCTGGTCCATCCCTTGAGGGGTTTAGCCTACTTTGATTTATTTACTGCTTTTTGTCTGATTTGCTTGTTACTTGCTTGTTCTGTTTGGGAATTCTCTTGTGTGGTGAGATAAGCCCAATACCTAGGCTTGAGCATATGCCTAAGACTAGGGTGGAAAGTAGTGTGACTTGTGTGCATTTGGCTAGATTTAGTATACACGAAAACTCCACATCCATACGAGGTTTTATTTGGTAATGTTCTATGCTGCGCATTTGGTACAGATGATGGAATGTAACTTGGAAAACTGTCGACTCTGGCGACCATTCCCGAGTACTCAGTAGAGGCACTCCTCCCAATAGGCAATAATGGCCGACCAGAAATGGAAAACCCGTTATGCTTCTTGATCCGAGGACCCGAAGCTGTGAACTTTAGAACCCTTAACCCAACTTGGCCTTATTAAGACGTGGTACGATGGCTATTCAGGTGCAAACTTGAATCAGTTGTTACGTGATACCACACTCAGACGAGACTCTCTTGAGAATATTATTGACTACCAAGCAGTTGGGAAATCGATAATATCCGAAAGATGGGTTGTAGACTCTGGAAACTTCTTTAGAACCTTGTTTGGCAGGTGTTATACCCTTAGTACACACCTTTGGGGATTGGTTCTTACCCTTGATTTCATGCTTGTGACTCAAACCTTTGAACCCGTGTGCTTTGAGTGATCTTGTTTGTGGTTGTTGCATCCATGCACTCTTGCATCCATGAGCATACATCTGCATTCTTCCCAGTTGTCTCCGAAACTCATTTCAACTGTCTCCTTCTCCAGTTATCCGTTCACCGTCAAGCTGTTTCCTCAACACAACTACGGAACTAGGGCTGCTGTCAGATTGAGAATGGAAAACCAAGAACAACACAACGCCAAAGTCAGAATGGAAATTGATGAGTTGAAGGCCGGTATGACCAGACTCACAGAAATGCTGCAAGTTCTAATTGCTAGAGGTGAACCACCTCAGAGGACTATGATTGTTGAAACTTCAACTACTACTGTTGACCCTCCACTGACTCAACAACCAGCTTCTACTTGGCCAGAATTTGGGTTACCTCCGAATTACTCACCACCCTTTGCAACTACTCCTGTGTTTGTCTTGCTAGTATCTTCAGCTCCATTGTTCACTGAACCTCATCCTGTTGTGCATTCTGTTGCTCAAGCTATTCCTGAGAATCCTTTTGTGTACCATGCTGCTGGTCCACAATCTGAAGTCATGGAGAACTTGGATACATTGAAGAAGTCAGAGAGCAATGCCAAACTCTAGACAAAAGGATAAGAGCCATCGAAGGAAGTGATGTCTTTAATGCTGCCGCAATGGACATGTGCTTGGTTTCTGACTTGGTTATTCCTCCAAAATTCAAGACTCCTGATTTTGAGAAATACAAGGGGCACACCTGTCCCAGAACCCACTTGGTGATGTACTACCGCAAGATGGCTGCTCATGCCAAAAATGACAAACTGCTCATTCACTATTTCCAAGATAGCTTGAGTGGGGCTTCAATGAAATGGTATATGGGACTTGATAAGAACTGTATCCAAAGCTGGAAGGACTTGGGTGATGCTTTCTTAAAGCAATATAAGTACAATCTGGACATGGCACCTGACTGCCGCCAATTGTAGAACATGTCTCGGAAAGAAAAAGAATCCTTTAAGGAGTACGCTCAGCGTGGAGAGAGCTAGCTGCTCAGGTGAAGCCACCCTTGGATGAAAAAGAATTGACTGGATTGTTCATGGACATTCTTCAGCCACTCTTTTGGGAAAAAATGATAGACAGTGTATCATCTGGTTTTGCTGACCTAGTCACTATTGGTGAAAGACTAGAAGAAGGTATTAAGAAAGGAAAGATTACTAATGTTGAAGCCTTTAGTGGTTCTAAAAAGTATGCTGGGAATTTTCAAAAGAAAAAGGATGGTGATACCCATGCTATTTCAGTCGAAGGTAAACCTCGTCGCAGACAATAATAATATGTAGCTGCAGTTGCTCCTGTTGTCAATGCTCAACTAGCTCAAGCTCCTCGTCAAGTTGTTAGACAAAATCAGAATCACAATAGGTTAACTTTGTTCCTATCCCGATGTCTTACACTGAGCTATATCCATGTCTTGTTCAGAAAGGCTTGATTACAACGAAGGATCTACCTCCTCCTCCAAATCCTCTTCCAGCCGGCTATAAGGCTGATCTTCACTGTGAGTTCCATTGAGGTGGGGCAGGCCATAACTTGGAAGGCTGCTATGCATTGAAAGCTAGAGTACAAAAATTGGTGAACTCAAAGATTCTGACTTTTCTTGATGAGAATCCCAATGTTGTCAACAATCCTCTGCCAGAGCATGCCAAGTGAAGTTTGAGTCAGTTCAGACAGATTATCTCCTAAAGCCAGTGTTTCAGACAGGACAGCTCATCCTTGCTGCTGATTAGTCACTAGGCCTTGTTTCTTTCTGTTTGCATTTTTCTTTGATTGTATTGACTGTTTGCTTTCGAACTTTATTTGTACTTTCATGGTAATTTCAATGAAATGAGCATTGCAATGTTTTGATTCAAATTCATTTATATCCACTGTGTGCATCTTTATGCTTTCTTTTTCACAAAACAAAAATATATCTCCTGTTCACTCTATTTATCAAGCTTTTTTTTATGCAAAGATTGGAGGGAGGATGATGAAAACGAAATACCCGAAATTGTTGAACTGTATGTTTTCAATTTAAACTTGGCTGATGATGTACAGGCATTATTTCAACTCCCAAACACTGGAGAAATAAGGAAGTTAATCCTTTGTCAACCCCTTCGAGCCTAGAAGTTGGAGTTTCTTTCTGTACGAAAAAACCCGCAATCTTAAACTGGGGATGGGTAGTTCTCAGTTAATTTGACTGTGCATGCAAGACACTTTTCAATAAAGGTTGCAATCACAAGCTTTCCTTCACACACATCAAAGAAGTGTCAAAGATGTCTTTCAAATCAAAAGCCAATGATGGTTCACCGTAATCATTAAGCCAGGCAGTCACTACCTTTCAAAAAAAAAAGAGAGAATGAAGAAAATCAAAAGAAAAACCCGCTAAGTCAAAACTTATAAAGGAGACTTAGGCAAAAATTGGGGCACCCCGCTGACTGTAAACTCAAATGACACAGTTCAGGCAAAAGTTGGGGATAACAAAATAAAAATCAAGATGTGACCAAAATCCTCAAAGACAAAACGAGTTGACTAAGGTCCTCATCAATAACAATAAAATGTTGTAAGGGAGATGTGACTGTCATCTCAAAAATACCTTGACCCTTGAACCATCATCATAACAGTGTTGCAATTCCAAAATCTCCTGGAACTTGAATGCATAGTGTGAATTAACTGAGCATAGGACTGGAGATCATCATGAAGAATAGGATGGGTACAAATTAACTTTGAGCCTATATCTTTTGTTTCAAAAACCGTGAACCAGACCACGTTACAACCTTCAAAAGACCTAATTGAAGTCAGGTTTCTTTTGAAAGCATACTACAGCAAGGTTGCGTAAACTGACTCCTAAGTTTGTTGCCAATCATTTGCTTTGATGTCTTACCTTTGCTTTCTCTTTCACTTTGCATGTCTAAATTGTTGTGTTTTGACAAGTGATTCATTTTGCTTTACATCAATAATATCATTCCAAAAATGATTTTTGATTTCAAAATTGCATTGAACTTTGCATTAAAATTACCATGTTTGTTTGAATGATCTTGTTTGTAGGCAAACTTTCCTCATCAAGAAAGTCCAAACGGTTGAGAAACTTGGTCAGTGATCCTATCAGGGGCATATTACTCCCAGATCCTGTTGTGAATCAGTTCAAGATTTGTTGCTCAGTGCAAGTTATTCTCAAAATTGGTTAGCCAGAATATCTCTTTCAAGATTCATACTGAGTTTAGCCTTCTCAACAGTCTTTTCAAGAATTGAAGCCATGATCAGTTCATCCCCAACAATAGTCAAGCTGAAGCCATGATCAGTTTATCCTCAACATTCATTTCAAGAATTGAAGCCATGATCAGTTCATTCTTCCCCTGCAGTAGTCAAACTGAAGCTATGATCAGTTTATCCTCATCAGTCAATCTGGGGCAGTCTTCTTCAAGAATCCTCAAGATGTCTTTCTTCAAAATACCATAATCCTAATACAATTCACAAGTGTGACTGAGATGTGTTCAACATCTTCTCTCCAAGCAGAGTGGGCAGTGTTCCCTGTGTTGAGGAATCAGAGTCTTTTTTCTTCCCTCACAAAAGAGCCTATCTCAGTTGTCTCTATCATCTGCATTACATACATAAATCATTCATATATCATACATAGAAAGATTTTCATAGCTCGAAGTGTGCTTCGCGCTCATAAGCATTTCCTGAGGTCCTGTTGTTTTCAACATCTTACCTTGTGATCAAAGTCCAACTTACTTGGCGCCTACCAAAACATTATCTGCCTTTTCATTCAGTTCCATTCCTGAATGTTGTCGTTTACCTGTTTTCTTTCGTCCCAGTGCTATTCCTGGATGTCTTGTTTACCTGTCTTCTTTCATTCAGTGTCATTCCTGAATGTTGTCGGCTACCTGTCTTTCCACCCAGTGCTATTCCTGGATGTCTTGCTTATTTTCTTTCTGTCTAGTGCCATTCCTGGATGTTGTTGTTTCCCAGTGCATCTATTACTGTTGTTAGATGTTTGTTTTTTTCCATTCCAGTGTTATTCTTGGATCTATGTTATTCTTTCACTCTAGTGCCATTCCTGGATGTCTGTCTCTTTTGATCTCCAGTGCTATTCCTGGATACCTTACTCCTCTTGTTTCTCCCAGTGCTATTCCTGGAAGTTTTGCCTCTCTCCTGTAATCCCCATCATATTTGCTTGGATATCTTTCAGTGCCATTCCTGTAAGTCTTATCTGTTCATTTAGTGCCATTCCTGAATGAGTTTTACCTTATCTTTCAGTGTCATTCCTGAAATTTTTATTCATTCATTCAGTGTCATTCCTGAATGGGTTTTCTCCTTTGCATTCAGTGCCATTCCTAGATGAGTTTTCTCATTTGCATTCAGTACTATTCCTGGATATAGTGATTTACCTTTACCTTTCAGTGCCATTCCTGAAAGTCCCTGCTCACTTTATTCAATACCAGTCTTGGATATTGTGAACTTTTTTTATCCAATGCCATTCTTGGATATTTGAGATTCCTTTTATCCAATGCCATTCTTGGATGTTGAGATTCTTTTGTCCAATACCATTCTTGGACACCTTTTCCCCAGCCAAGTCCAATGTTATTCTTGGATATCTCTGATATTTGACCTTTCCATCCAATGCCATTCTTGGATATCCCCAGTGAAGTTGTTCAAATGGAATTTTGTTTATATCCAATGCTATTCTTGGATGATTCTGATGCTTGTTCTTGCCCCATTCAATGCCATTCTTGAATTTTGTAGTTCATTTCATCCAATGCCGTTCTTGGATATCTTATCCCCAATAGAGTGTTTTTCACCTCCATCCAATGTTATTCTTGGATGACGCTGTTGTTTTACTAGAAACTTTCACGTTGTTGTCCAATGCCATTCTTGGACGTCTTTTGACATGCCTTTTGTCTCGTTTGTAGTTTCCATCCAATGATATTCTTAGATGTCACTTCTTGTCTTCCCAGGGTCTTGTCCCTCTCTTTCCAACTATTGATGGATACTTCTTGTCACCTTGACAAATCTCCAGAAATAGCTTGTGTTATCCGGCGTGCCTTTTCACGTCATCTTTCTTAATTTACCGTATCATTTGTTTCAAGTTTCCCCGCAGTCGGTTTCATCCTTTGCATTCATATCATCTTGTGACATCTTATGGCTAAAAATTTGGTTTTCTGTATTTAAGTATCTTCAATCTTGTCGAGACGAAATTTTTAACCTTCATATCTTCGGATAGAAGAAACTTAAATAGGGGCAGCTGTTGAACCCTAAATTTTACCCCTAAGATTTCGCAAATTTCATTTTGCATCTTTACCACAAACAAGATCACTCTCTTTGTTTCTCCGAGCATCTGTGTATTTCTTACTTGCCTTTATTTTGCTTATGTTCACTAACCTTTAATCAAAGTCCAAAAATATGTTTGTTTCCCTTTTACTAACTTTTTTCAGGAAAAGAATCAAGGATATCAAACAGTCCCTCAGCTCGAATGAATTTCATCTGAACAAAGTCAAAGTTGATTTGCAAACAATTCAAAATTCATCTGATCAAGAGTTTCCAAGATTTAATTGATTATTATTCAAGAGACTCCAAGGTTCGTGTGTTTATTTCCATGCCTTCTTTGACAAGCAAGAAAAATCGAGCCAGAACCAAGACAACTCATCAAAAAGCCAAATTTCCCAAATTTTCACTGTGTTAATCGATTAACACATTGGTTAATCGGTTAACGCGTGCAAATTTTTGGCAGACAATTCAAAATTCAGCAATTGGCACCAATTTTCATCATTTTTGGAATATTCCATACCATCTCTTTTTAATTCCCTACATCACTTTGATCATTTCCTACCATACACCTTCACTAATCACCACTCTTTTATGAATTTCCCTCCAAATTTGAATTCCAATCCTAATTTTGATAATCCACCCCTAATTCCAAACCACCAAATTTCCAAGCCTAAACTCTATAAATAGAGCCCTCATTTCATTCATTCTTCAAGCTTTTGAGAGCCAAATTCACCTTGCTAAAATTTCATTCAAGCTTTTGATAGCCAACAAACCTCTTGCAATTTCTCTCCCCAAACCACAAATTCACCAAAGCTCTTCTTTCTTTTTTTTGAAAGTTAGTATGAATTCACATTGATTCTTGCTTAACTTTGAGCTAAACCTTCATCCATTCTTGTTTTTGTTCATCAATCACAGTAGATCAAGGTTTTGGAGTGTAGATCTTGCTGCAATTCAAAGGAATTTTCTGATTTGGAGTGGTAATTCATCTTCCACCATTGTTAAAGCTTCATATTCATCATTCAAGATGTAGATCCTTGGTGCTTCTTGTTGTTGATTTTTTGGATCATATATTGTTGTTTGATTGCAGGTTTCTTTGTCTATTTTTACTTTAAAATTCGTGCAAATTCAATTCATGATCATAAGGTGTTTGAAAAATGTTTTGAAAGAGGATCATGTTGAATTTTGCACATTTTTTTACTTCTGATACAGTGTTAACCGATTAACCAAATACAGTGTAAACTGGTTAACCGATTAACACCCTGTTTTGCATAGAAATTCAAAATCTGCACTGGTTAACGGATTAACCAATGTGTTAACTGATTAACCAGTGTTCAGAATGCTATTTTGGCTCTGTTTTGGGATTGTTTTGGTTCTTTTCCCATTTTCTTCCCTCCCCCTTGTTCTTAGCCTTAGATCACATATTTTTGTGGTTTAATTTGGCCTTCTCTTTATCTATTTCTCTTTCTTTTTTATCGATGATAGTCTTAAAGATCTTGGAATTCCGTTGTTGAATTTCGATCAAGACTAGATCGTTACCATTTTTTCTTTTCGTGGGGTATTGCTTTCGGATGACGATCTACATATCGTTCATCTAGTATACATTAGCATAAAGAGCTATTGACCGGCCTCATTGTAGGGTAATTACTCCGTAAATTACTCAGCGATTGCTTAACATAGCGCAATATTTGTCCCTTATCAGAAAACTATCAAGAATAGTTGATTATTTGTCTTTTGGTTCAAAACTTATGAAACTGGTTGTTAGGAGGCTTTGGTCTTATCAATCCTCTAATGAGTTTTCATTAATCTTGACCTAAGTGCAATTATTCAATTATTATTGATCACTAACTCTAACAACTAATCACTAACTTCTAACTTCTTTACAATTCCTTCTCGCTCCTTATCTCTTTTACCTTTATGCTTCATTTTTATCATTTCATATCATGTTTATGCTTCCGTAATTTGCCCTTTGTTCGTTGGACATATGTTTATGCTTCCGCAATTTGCCTTTTGTCCGTCGGACACATGTTTATGCTTCCGCCTTTTTTCTCTTTGTCCACTTGGACCAAAAACATTAATAAAGGCCAAAACCTTTAAAAAAACTTGTGCTTCTAATCTTGGACTATGATTACTATCCTTTGCAATGGACATGGAATTTTGCACCTAGACCTTGGACTTCAATGCTATTCTTGAATCCTTGAACTTAGACCTCGGACATCCAATGCAATTCTTGGAACCTTGGACTTAGAACTAGGACCTTTTCCCTTTGCTTTGGAATTATGGTTCGAAGACTTCGAAGACTTGTGCTTTATGGTTTATGGTGAAGATAGCTACATTTGTGGTTAGATCTTTCTTATCCTTAGCTTTTACTTTATGCTCTAGGATAGTCACTTCTTCTCCTCCCCATTCTTCAATTTTCAAAACTCTCTCCCTTTTTCAAAAACCTTATTAATTTCAAACTTTCACCTCTTTCATAATCAAACCTTGACTTTGTCAAGTGATTTTACTCTTTTCTTTTCATTTCTTAACAAATGCTAAACTACATAAGCATATTGACATTCTTTTCAAAAGACTTTAAAAAATATCAAACTCACTTACTCTCTTTTGTGCCCTCGTGCACTTTTTCCTTTAACTTTTTCATAAGTTTAGACATGATTCATTTCTTTAAGGGGAATTATTCGCTTGGAAATGACGACTTGTCTTCACATTTAAAATCAACCAAAACAAACAAATTTCATTCTTCGTACCACGAACTACGGGGTTTTGATCCTACATTGCGCATCGTGGGTACGTAGGCATGAGACGATAAGTCTCTCCAAACACAAAAATCTTAAAAAAACAATTTCTCTTCTCACCTCCTCAATCAATTTTCAAGCAAACTTTTTTCAGATCAAAAGCGGTAGATATTTCAAAGGGCTCATATAGAGTACTATAGACGTTTTGGGTGCTAACACCTTCCCATTGCGTAACCAACCCCCCTTACCCGGACTCTCTTCACTTGTTCTTGTTTAGAGCTTGTGTACGTTTTGTTCGCTCTTTTTCCTTTCCTTTTTGGATAAAATAAAAGTGCGGTGGTGACTCTTGCTTTTCGAGTTAAGTTAATCGATAGCATACACTCACGATTTTGTCGCTACAGGGCCTATGATGTTGAATAATTAGACGAGGATAAAAGAGTCTTGAAAGTAAATGGCAAATATTTGAAAAAATATAAACCAGCACTTCAAGAAATTAAAATTGCTAAAGAGTAATTCAACGTAAAAAGGTGAAGCCAACGTGGTATAAATGCCAAAATGGCTTAAAAGTCATTACATAAAAAGCCTCAAAGTTCTATGGAGCATTATACTAAACAGAATATTACAAAGAAATTACAAGCTAAAAAGAGAGATTCTCCTTCATCTTCAAATATTTTGACTTCTGGAGTTCAAGGCGTTTCTCACACAAGGCCTTGTCAGATCTTAAACGTGCAACCTCTTTCTCCAGTTGTCGAACTTCCTCGGCAAAAGATATGGCATTGTCTAGTTCTTTCGACAAGTCAGAGTCATCAAAGGCAGACAGCTCAGCGTTGTGCTTTTTGGCCTTTGAGATCTTGGCTCGAAGCTTTTTAATTTTTCGCTCCCAGGAGGCAATGTTTCGACCGTTGAAGGTGATCTCTTGCTTGATCTTCTCTTTGGTTTCCTCCAGTTCTGCTACCTTATTTTTAGATTCAGTGGCAGCAGTCCAAGAGGCAGCCTCGCTTCCAGATTTGATTGAAATTACATCCTCAATCTGAGGCAGTCGCTTGAGGTCAGCATGGACTTGGTCGATCATAGTGCCAAGCTCTAAAATGATGTTAGCAGATCCAGGAGAATGTGGATGTCGACTTGTTGAAGGAAATTTTTTAGCAAAATATGAGTGACATTATCCATTTGTAAGAGATTGAAGAGGTCACCCTTAAAAATCTTTTCTTTGATCTTCAGGAGGATGTTGTCCTCAGGCTTGCTCGAAGGTTGGTCCTCAGAGGCAGTTGAAGCACTAGGAGTCTTATCAGAGGAACTTCCTCAACTACCAAGGAGGATCTTTATGTACCTTCGAGGGTCGCTGACCTTTAAGGCATCAAGTTCTTTTTTTGAGAGACCTGCTCCATACACAGTCGAGGCTACCTTGCCTTCAGTAACAATAGTAGTTGCTGGAATAGTGGTGGCTCTGACAGGAGTCGAGTCAGTGTCAGGCTCTTCATTAACTTTCTTTTTCTTGACTTTGTCTTCCTCCTCTTCATCTTCATCCATATTGTCATCAGTATTATCTCCATCATTGTTGCCATCAGGCTCAGTTTGGCGCATTGTTTCTTCATCCTCCTCCATCTCTTCTTCCCCCTCTGGATCAGCATTTTCAGCCCCAAGGGTTTCGACTACTGGTGAGCCGTCCTCATCAGCTAGGGTTCTATCTTTATCCATGGCGATGGTCTCTGGGTTTTCTACTTCAAGATTTTTCTGACCATCGTCTTCATCATGGTCGGAGCCATCTGTTTGGGACTGTTGAGTAGCAGTCTTTGTTGGAGAAGGAGGAACTATTTCAAAGCCAGTTTTATTAATTTCATCAAAAGAACTCCTTCCAGAGCCTAAGACGGAAGTAGGGTGGTGCGTAGGCTCACCTTGGCTATTCAGAATGGTGGTCGGAGTGAAAGACTTAGCCACTGGTGGATTTGAGCCACTTGCATCAGCCTAAGTCAGATCGAAGTAAATCAGGTCAAAGAGAAATAAGGTAAACAGTTAAATAAATGTGAAAGGATAAATGCCTTGACACCTTCAACAACAGGGCTAGAATTGTCACTTTCAGCTTTGCCTGCGGCCAGTTTAGAGGCAGCCCCAGGAGAGGTTTTTGCAGCACCACTGGTAGTGGTTGTCTTCTTGGAGACCTTAGCTACTTTGGGCTCAGATTGGCTAGTAGCAGCATCTGTAGCCTGAGTTGGTTTCTTCCTCTTTTTCATTTTTAAATCTTCAGGAGGAGATTGGTTATCGTCCTCTGAATCAATAATGACTTGGGTAGTTCTCCTCTTCGATTTCCTCTAAGGTGTCAGAGGTGGTTTGCGAGAAGCCTGAAGTAGTATAAAGTATTAGAGGAAAGAACTGTTCATCAACAAAAGGAAAAAGTTGTGTGACTTACCTTGCTACCTTCACCCATTTTCTCAGTCTTCACTTCGACCAGTTTTGAAGTTGTACTTTTCTTAGGTGTAGCTACAAAACAAACAAAATTACCACAAGTCATTAATGATAAAGTTCGAATGAAAGAACATAAAATCGAAGAATCCAAACCTTCATGTATTTCGGATTCGACGCGAACATATTCGATACCGATATGAAGGTGTCCTTTGAAACTGTCTAATGTATGCTTAGTCGGAACCACCCGCTGAGCCTTGGGTTTCGACTGCTGACGAAGGATCTTTATAGAATCCACACAGATGAACCAATCTGGAAATGGAGGGGAAAGAGCCGATCCAAAATCAGCAGATGGCAGTCAAGGAGTCTTAGGAGGGAATTGTGCGAAAGCCATTTCATAGCGTTTCTCAGAAGGAATGTATGAAGGGAGTTTCAAACTCTCCATTTTCTGTAAAAATTTCTCCTTCAGCGTAATTGCGGCTTCACGGACGGTTCGAATAATGTCATGTGGTCGATAAATAGTTTCAAAGTATTTTTTGAAGGCTTGAATCTCTTTAATATGAGTGGATTTACCTTTTTTGGTCTTCTCCTGCACATCAACAAAAGCCTGATCAATTAACTGAGAGAAGCTAGAAACGTCAAGGAACTCTTCAGTATAGTGCTTCGACCACCAGTCATGGAACTCTTGAGTACAGAGATGAGTGGGTTCGAAGTAGACAGGAGTAAGGAACGATCAATGGGCATGTCGAGCAAGGTGTGTTGAGCTCCCTATGGCATCAAAGCTAGTGTGATGGAGTATCAGATGACCTTTCTTCTCATATAAGCACTTGGGAAGAGTTTGAACTAAACCAAATTGTCGAGAGACAAGGTTTGGTTGGTAGGTTGGCCCTTCAGCAGGTTGATTCGATGAATAATCAGTCGAGGGATTAGGAAAACCTCCCATATAAGCTCCAACTCTTCTTCGTGATTCTTGAATGGAGGAGGAAAAGGCCTGGTGAACCATTCAGGGCCGTAATTTCTTTCAGCAAATGGGGCCATCCTTGGTGTGAACTCGTAACGTTTGGCAAACATTTTGACAAAGCCAGAAAAGGATGCTCTAAGGGTTTGTCCTTCTTCATTAGGGGTCAGCTTCACCAATCGAGTTCATTCGACTCACCTCTCTTTAACCTCTGCAGCGTCTTCATCCACAATTCCTTTGTAAGGAAGACTGGCTTCGAAGGTGGCATTGCGCCAAAGTTGGAGCAGCCAAAAGGGTCCTGACAACGAGAGGTTCCCTTTGCTTTCTAGATCTTTGAGGCGAGTAGCGCCTTCGCTCAAGGATTCATACAAGCTGGCTAGTATCATTTCACTCAGGAAAATGCCTCGATTGTTGTGTAATTGGTTGGCCGGAGTCAGGTACTTCCTGGCCACTTGTAGGGACTTTGTGCAAAAGACACAGCGAGAAAGCGACATAGCCAAAAATGCTATGTGCTCTTCATCCGCCACCGTATCAGATTGCTTATCATGATAGTGATTCATGAAGTGGGTGTAGGTGTGTTTTGTGGTCGAAAAGCCTATGGTATCTTGGGCATCTAACTCAGGATCATAGACTATCCCGTTTGGTTTTAGCCCTGTAATAGCGGCTATTTCGAAGAGGATAGGGGTCATCATCCCACAAGGGAGATGGAAAGTGTAATGAGTACTATCCCAGAAATACAAGGATGATGCTAACAAGGTCGGACAATAAGCAGGACCTGTTTTCGACATCATAATTAGGTCAAAAATTCCCAAATCTTTCCAAGCTTGGGTTTTGACCTTCTCTACTTTGGCTAACCAATTCAAGTAGAGGTCATCATCCTTAAAGTATGGGGTTGCTCTAAGCAGCCTAGATCCATCATTCAGATATTTCAAGTCTATGTTGGTTAGAGCTACATTGTCTCGAGGAACAGCTGCTACCTTAGTTTTATCCTTTTGTCCTAAGGGTTTGGTTCTATGGAACGAAGGGAAAAAATCGCTAATAGCTTCATAATCTAAACCTATGGGAGATAAAGGCCCAGACAAAGCAAATGATTTACCAGAAACAGTGACAGGAATCAATATCTGAGATTCATAGATGTGCCTTTTCTCTTCCATAAGAGGTTCAGGAATGAAATGTTGGTTCTTCACTATTTTGGGTCTGCTCAGTGTAGCGAAAGGAGGGAGTGGCGGCGTGTTCTTTAACCCTCTAGCTTTTTGGCCTTTCTTTGAATCCTGTGTTATGGTGTTTGAGGACGCCATTGTTAAAGATTGAAGAAAAATGGGTTTGTTGAAGATGGAGAGCTGAAAGTTTTCTGGAAAGAGGAAAGAAGTGCTTAGAGAAGTGCTTTAGAGGTGGAAAGGTGAAAATAGTTTCAGGTGAAGCTATTTATAAAGTATTTAAAATACTAATAGGTTGCTAATCATCATTAAGGGGCTAGAGCTAGTGGGACACGCGTCTTCCCAGGAGCTAAAGTAAGGGCGGTAGCAGTTACTCCCTAGACCCACGATTTCCTAGACTCTAGGAAAGGTGATGATGGTTCGTGATTTGATGTGGTTTCCGAAGAGATATTCCAGATATGGTCATAAATGACTATGACGTCATAAAGGTGATGGAAAAGAAACTGAATAGTTTCTTGAGACGTGGGATAGTCAGTTATGTCAACACCTATGCAGGGTCGAAAGATGGCGTCGAATGGACACTATCAAAAAATGGCCTTTTCTTTCAGTACTGTCGAAAAGGACATTTTTGGGGGGCAATTTGTTAGCTCCTAAATTTGACGCCTATATTAAGTTAAAGGAATTAACTGAAGTGTTAAAACTCTTTGAAAAAGTTTGAAGGCGTTCGACTGGATCTTCACGATGGGGCCTAAGTCGAAGGTATGCTTGCATAAGGGAAAGATAAGCATGGGACTTAGAAATATTTCCAAGCATTGGGAAGTACCATTCGACGGGTACTGCTGATGGTGTTCGACGCGAAGTGATTCAAATTCAAATAAAGGAGGGAATGTTTATTCTTATCTGCTCCTGAAAAAGACAAGTGGCACACATTCCGAGGTTTGAAGCATGTAGAGCGACACTTGTCACATGTTAATTGTTTCGTTAGTTAAAAGCACTTAGTTTAATTAGTATAAATAGGAGTTCTAGCAATAGGATTCGTGTGTTGTTCAAATTGTACAAGTTACTCAGAAATTACTCAAAGTATCCGCGTGTAGAGAAACGAGTTTTGTGAGAATGTACGTGATGTAAACACCACTTTCCATTTCAATCCAATTTCTTTAAGTTTTTTTATTAAGAGTTTATCTTTTACCTCGTGCAAGTTATTTTTCTGCATTTCATTTAGTCTTTACACTTCCAGTTATTTTGACTCAAAGTCTTTACGCATCTTTTTATTAAAAGTCCCTTTAATTTCACACAAGTTAAATTGATGCCTTTACCAGTCTCTTCGATTTAAATCTTTCGACTCAAAGTCTTTTACTTTTCTGTCACTTTAAGTTTCTTGAAGAAAACCCTTTTCCATTCCTTTACTTAGTCGAAACACAGAAGTTTTATGTAAGAAATCAATTTAGCACATGTCTTAGGATTTGTGTGGTTGATCCTGCAAGTTACTCAGTTTTATATGAAATTGATAGACCAGCGGTTGTTTACCATTTTTACCAGTAAATAGGGTATTGCTGAAGACAGTGGGAAGAATGTTGATCAAGTTATCAATGTAGATGACTTGCCCTCTGATAATGAGGTTATTTCCAAGAGTCTTCACCCTAGTATTGCCAAGAGAATGAAAAGAAGAAAAGGTAAGGTTATGACTGTGGAGAACACCCCTGCCAAGAGCACCAAGAAACCTGTTGCTGGTCCTCCTAAAGCTTGGAGCAAGGTTGTGACTTTGTCCAAGAAGAGAAAGGTTGTGTCTAATAATGAGTCAGACTATGAGGTTGAAGAAGATGTCCAGGACATCATTCAAGTCAAGAAATCTGCTTCTAAGAAGAAGCCTGCTGTTATTCCTAAGGTTCCTCTGGACAATGTGTCCTTTTATGTTGCTGAAAATGTGGAAAAGTAGCAATATGTGTACCAAAGGAGGGTTGCTTTGGAAAGGGAGTTAGGGAAGAATGCCCTACAATGCAAAGATGTGATGAAGCTGATTGAAGTTGCTGGCTTAATGAAGACTGTCACAAAATTTGGTCCTTGTTATGAGAAGCTAGTCAAGGAAATTATGGTGAACATTCCTGAAGGATGTGCTGATGTTAACAGTGAAGACTACAAGAAGGTGTATGTCAGAGGAAATGTTGTGACATTTTCTTCCACAGTGGTCAACAAGTTTCTGGGCAGATCAGAAGATCCTCAACCTGAGCTTGAAGATACTGATGATCAGGTGTGTCAGAAGATCACTTGTAATACAGTGAAGCATTGGCCCAACAAAGGAAAGCTTTCAGCTGGGAAGCTTAGTGTGAAGTATGCAATTCTTCATAGAATTGGTACTATCAGCTGGTTTATTACCAACCATACCTCAACCATCTCCACTGGGCTTGGGAAGTTCATATATGTTGTTGGTAAAGAGAGAAAGTTTGATTTTGGTGCTTATATTTTTTTACCAAATTCTGAAGCCAACATCATCAACTGCCATTAAGATGCCTGTCTATTTTCCTTCTCTCATCTGTGGTATAATCTTGGATCAGCATCCTGGTATCTTGGTGTCTGCTGATTATGCAATGAAAAGGGATTCTCCTTTGACTTTGCACCATAATCTATTTGCTGGGGATCATGTCCCAGATATTGTTTCAACATCTATGCAAACATTTGCTCCTGCAACCTAAAAGGATGATAATATTGCTCAGCTGAAGGAGACTTGCAAGGACCTAGATGCCATCATCAAGTCTAGCACAGCTAGGAAGGAAAAGCTTGAACAGTTGATATAGGTCTTGACAGCTGAACAGGACAAGGGAACTGAAGCTGGTGGTGGTACAAATAATGCTGAAAAGGATGCAGCAGAAGATGATGAGGCTGATGCTGAAGATGTTGGGTCAGATGATGATGACCTTAATGGAGAAGAAGAAGAGAAAGAGGATGATGAGGCTACTAAAGATGATATCTGATTGTAGTTTTATTCATTTTTGTGTGGTTATGTTTTTCTGGTAAGGGCTAAATGCTCAGGATATTTTTGGCACTTCATGTGCTTGATCTGTACTTTAAACTCTTGTTCTGCTTGTGTTAATGTTTGGTTGTTTAGTTAGTTAACTACCTTTGTCATATTATAGCTAAAAAGGGGGAGTAATACTAACCTAACTAACCACTGCTAACCACTGGCTACTGCTGTTTAGGGGGAAAGTGTTAACCACTTGCTGCAGAAGAAGGAACTGATTGAGGGGGAAGTTATATTATTTCCCCTGTTGTTGTGGTTTTTGCCTCTGACTTTTTGTGTATTTGTATGCAAGGGTTATTTAATTAGTTTTAGCCAAAACCTGCCAAAGGGGGAGATTGATAAGTCCAAACTTTTGAGATTGGCATTAATTTTGGTAAAACTAACTTGACAGCAAGATGTTGGACAAGATGTCCTAATATGAAGAACAATCTGAAGAACAAGATGTTGGACAAGATGTCCTATCATGATGATTCGACATCTTTGTCTGTTAATTTCCAGTTTTGATACTGCTAATTTATTTTCGGATTTCAGAATATTGTGGGAATATTTGTTTATCCTAGGTGGTGTTCAATATTGAGGAATCAGAGATTTTGTTTGAATTTGAAGATGGCGTTTTCTAAGTGTGGAGACATTTTAGGAAACTTTGGATTGAAGAAACTATTCTTGAGGAGAATAAATTGCAGATTCTGTGTAACAGAATTATTACGTTTTTGAAGCCCAAATCCAGTCTATTTTATGGTTATAAATAGGATGGATTTAGCCTAATCAAAGTGTGGAAAATACATTGTTGCTTAGTGAGTTTTAGGGTTTGTGTATTTGTGAGCCTCTCTTGTATCGTGTTGATACTAGAGCTGGATTGTTTGCATTGAGTTGTAATTTCTGTCACTATTGTGATTGAAAAGGAATTGAGAAGTGTCTCATACCTAGGAGAGTCTTAGGTAGAAATTAAGCATGGGTAGTGATTAAGTGATAAGTTGTAAACCGGAGGTTGTTTAGCTTAGAATTAATACTATCTAGTGGATTTCATTCCTGGCTTGGTAGCCCCCAGACGTAGGTGTTGTTGTACACCGAACTGGGTTAACAATTATTGTGTGTTCGTTTACTTTCTGCAATTTTTATTGTACTCATTCTTGTCATTGTGTTTAAAGCAGATATCAAGTGTCTCGACATCTCTTAGGACATCTGAGATCTGCATACCAGAATTTCACATGCCATCCACAGGAAAATGGGCAAGCGGAGGTATCAAATCGAGAAATTAAAAGGATTCTTGAGAAAACGGTGCCGGCTTCTAGAAAAGACTGATCAAACAAGCTCGATGATGCTTTGTAGGCCTATCAGATGACTTTCAAAGCTTCGATTGGTCTCACACCTTTCAAAATGGTCTATGGTAAAATTTGTCATTTACCGGTGGAATTGGAACATAAGGCATTTTGGGCCTTAAAAATTTTGAATTTCGATCCAACTTTAAGCGGTGAAAAAAGAAAGGTACAATTGCATGAAATGGAGGAATTGCTCCTTCAAGCGTATGACTCCAACAAGCTGTATAAGGACAGAGTGAAAACATACCATGACAAAAAGATTGTGACCAAAGAATTTAACGAAGGGCATCTGGTCTTACTATTTAATTCTCGATTGAAACTATTCCATGGGAAGTTGAAATCCAAATGGTCCGGTCCATTCCAGATTAAGGAGATCAAACACTATGGGACGATTATCATTGAAGATACACTGTCAAATGAGAGTTAGACTGTAAATGGTCAGAAGCTGAAGGTTTATCTTTGTGGAGATTTTGAGTGAAATACCGCCACCGTGTCATTTTTCGATCCATGAGGTCGCATTGGACCGTCGAACTCAAACGACGTTAAATAAAGAGCTTGTTGGGAGGTACCCCAACATTGTAAGTATTTACTATTATTTTAGTATTTTGAATTTAATCGGGCAGAAAAGTCGGGAGAACACAGCCTGAAGCCAAACTTTATTGGCTATGTTTCACTGAGCGTGCTTAGCGCACTGCTGAGGCTGCTTAACATGGTCACGTGAGCATGACCAATCAATTGTGGGCCTGAGTGGAAAAAAGAGGGAAGTGGGCCGAGGGTCTGTTTCGTTTTAAAAGGTTAAAATCCAAAAAACCCTAATTTCCTCATTTTGTCTTCTCACGGCTACTTCACCCTTGTGCTTCCATTTCATTCTCTCAACTCTACTCTTGCTCTTCAAGCTCACTCACTCTTTCCTCTCATTCACTAGCTCAGGTTTGCAAAGTGATTTTTATTATTATTATGCTAAAGTATATTACATTCTGCTTGGGTGTTGTTGGATTAACATGGATTTGATTTTTAGAGTTTTTTTTAAGAATCGGTTCTGAACCCGTTTGACCAATGTTAAGGTTAAGTCACAAGCTGGTTTATTTGCTATTTATTGTGGGTGAATTAGTTTGATAATGCGTGTCTTAGGGTTCAGTGTGGGTGAATTGATTGTTGGTTGTGTAGCTCCATTTTAATGGCAGAGGAGATTTTTTTGCTTGTTGTCGCAGGCGCGCTTAGCGTGCTATGTGGCAGCTAAGCGCGCCCCTCTTGCTCTGTTCTGATTATTTTTATTTTTCTGATGTTTTCTGTTGAAATGTGTTGGGTATGTTGTTGTTTGATTTTTTTAGTAGGATATGTTAGTTTGGGGCAGGTTGGTTGCAGAGCAGATTGTGCTTGCATGCCTGACCACGCTAAGCGCGCACTGGCCGCGCTAAGCGCGCCCCCTTAGGATCAAAATCCTCGATTTTTAATTTTTCGTCGACTGTTTTGTGTTGACCTGGGGTTTCTTATGATTTTTCTTGAATTTCCTGGCTGGTTGTTTAACTTGTTTGGTGCTGTTTTGGTCTGTTTTTTCTTGGTTGCAGATGGCTCCTAAGCATCCCCGTTTTAGCACTAGACAATCATCACAACAAAGACAGCTGCCTATGGAGTATGATGCGCACATATTTTTGGGGGCTGAGCAGCAGGGCCGATACCTCGAGCTGACCAGAAGAAGTATTTGGACTGAGCGTATTTTTAGGATTAACCCGCAAAGGGAGTTTTGTGGCTATCAAAAGATCATTGAGTCACATGGTTATCAAGCTCTCCTAACTCCACCGACCCTGCTCAACTATGAGATAGTGCATGAGTTCTATGCGAATGCCATTTCGACGGAGGGATAGTTATACACCTTTATGACCTTTGTGAGAGGGAGACAAGTGTCGTTCTCTAGATATGCGATTAATGATTATCTGAGCAGCCCATTGGTTTTGGCTGAAGGTGAATAGTGCTCCTACTATATAAGGGTGGCTAGAAAGAACTGGAATTTGGAGAATGTGTGCTTGGCCTTGGCACATCTGAGTCGAGGATTTGAGTTGAATGCGGCGGGAAGGCCGAAGATATTGAAGAGAGGAGACATGAACACTAAAGCTCAGGTTCTAATGACCCTTGTCCTGCATAACATCAGGCCAAGGAGTCATACCTCCTCCATTCTGGTTGACATTGCATGTATGCTTTACTATATCATGTAGGAGAGATAGGTTGATATTGCTAGGATTATTTCTGATGAGATCCGAGCCATAGCTGCTAGCGGACATTACTTGGGTACTAAGGTCTCTGCGATTTTGGTATTTCCAGGATTTATTATGGGTCTGTGTGCACGAGCGGGTGTCCCAATCCTGGGTGTGGTCCATAAGACCATAAAGGGGGTAGTGACGGACACATGGATCCAAGGTCACTATATACCGAGACTTGACCAGCCACCACCACTAGTCTACTTATATCATCCACCACAACAGCACGACGAAGTTCCACCCGATGATCAGGCATTTGATGAGCGTGTCGCGTGCATGTACACACGGGATATGCATATGGCTCATCAGAGGGCCTTTACATTTTTGCACTCATACATGCGAGCTTTACATTTGCAGGTTCGTGAGCCACAACTTGAGCATCCGTTCCCGATGCAGGAGGACTTTGACGCTTATGTAGCTTAGCCTGGGGACAAGTCTTTCCATTTTCAAAGGGGGCAGGTTCTGCCTCAGGGTACTCAGATGCCCCATCCAGAGGCTGCTATGGATGATAAGGATGCAGAGGATGATAAGGCTGTGGATGACCATCCAGAGGCTGCTATGGATGATAAGGATGCAGAGGATGATAAGGTTGTGGTTTCTTTGAGAGTTTGTAAAGGATTGAGTAGTGTTCTCATACCTAGGTGGTTTCTTAGGTAGGAAGTCATTAGTAGAGTATAAGTTTAGGAGATTGTCAACGGGTTGTTGAGTCTGTAAATTATATCTACAAGTAGTGAATTCCATCCCTGGCTTGGTAGCCCCCAGAGTAGGTTGGTTGTAACCGAACTGGGTCAACAATTCTTTGTGTTGCTTTGTTATTGTTATTGCTGTCCATTATGCAGAGTGTGTTGTTGTGACATCGTACCTTAACATCACACGTCTGATACCAGAATTTCAATTGGTATCAGAGCAGGTATCCTGTCTATTTCTGGGTGAGATCTAGGGAAGTTACTTTCTGGTGTAAAGATGGACAAAGAAGTTGGAGGATTCGTCAACAGACCCCCTATTTTGGATGGATCCAATTATGATTATTGGAAGCCAAGGATGACTACCTTCTTAAAATCCTTGGACAGCAGGGCATGGAAGGCCATTATTAAAGAATGGAAAGTACCTGTTGTGTGTGAGAAAGATGATGCTGGCAAAGATAAAGAAGGCATCTCTAAGCCAAAGCTAGAAGAAGAGTGGACAAAGGAGGAAGATGAGCTAGCCCTTGGAAATTCCAAAGCTTTAAATGCAATTTTCAATGGAGTGGATAAGAATATCTTCAGGTTAATCAATACCTGTGAAGTTGCTAAGGAAGCGTGGGATATTTTGCAGGCTACACATGAAGGAACATCTAGAGTCAAGATGTCAAGACTTCATATTTTAACATCAAAATTTGAAAGCCTGAAGATGAAGGATGATGAGACTATTCATGACTTCCACATGAATGTTCTGGAGCTGGCTAATGCATCCAGTGCTCTTGGTGAGAAAATGTCTGAAGAAAAGCTTGTACGGAAGATCCTTAGGTCCCTTCCTAAGAAGTATAAGATGAAGGTAACTGCCATTGAAGAATCACAAGACATCAGCAAAATGAGAGTTGATGAGTTCATTGGATCTCTTCAAACTTTTGAGCTTGGGTTGAATGAGGAAGAACCAGAAAAGAAGACAAAGAGTATAGCCCTGGTGTCAAATGGTGAAGAAGAGAAAGGGAAGAGTTCTGAATCCCGGGAGGATCTATCTCAGGCCATAGTTATGTTGGGAAGACAGTTCACCAAAGTATTCAAGAGAATGAATAATAACTCCAGGCCTAATGTCAAGAACATATCTTCTGACTCAGCAAGTCAAAAGAGAAGGATGAAGAGAAAACCGTCCAAGATAAAGGAGTTCAGTGCTTTGAGTGTGAAGGGTATGGACATGTCAAGAAAGAATGTCCCACCTTCTTGAAAAAGCAGAAGAAGGGCATGACAGTTTCCTGGTCTGACTCAGATAGTGAAAGTGAAGGTGAGTCAGTAAAGCATGTTAGAGCTTTAACAGGAGCTGTTGTTTCTGATGATGATTCTAGTGATGGAGAAATAACTTATGAGGAGTTAGCATCTACCTACCAAGAGTTGTGTTTAAAAAGTGCTGAGATTTGTCAGGAAAACAAATGCCACAAGCAACAGATTGCTCAGCTAGAGAATGAAAAAGCTGATCTGGAAAATGAAGTTGTACTGGTTAAAGCTCACCTTGATCATATGACCAAGTCTGTTAGAATGTTGGGCTGTGGTACAGATACACTTGATAAGATCCTTCAGACAGAAAAAGCTTCTGGAGACAAAGCTGGGATAGGTTATGTGGCTGAGGATAAGGGAACTTCAGAAGAAAGCACTTCAGGTTCAAAGAAGGAAGTGTCACAACTTTTGTCTCAACATCAGCCAAAGAAGCAGGATCCTACACCTAAGAAAGCTGATGTTTCACAACCTAAGAAGATGGAGAAGAAGACTGGTCCTAATCAGAAGAGAAAGCAGCCACAAGGACCTAGTCAGTATATGCCCCCACAATACCACAAGAGCATGCAAGCTGCTCAGTTCAAACAGTACATGTCTCACCAGGTGTCTCAACATCAGGGGTATGGTTACACCAATGTTGTTCCTCATATCTATGGAAGAAGAAAGCCACACCATCATGGGAGACAATCCAGGAAACAACATTCTCATCCTTCTTATGGGAGAAGATACCAGCATAATAGAAGGCAGGCCAGTTATGGTAGGAGGAGACCACATTATGGATGGCAGCCTAAGCAATCTCATCATGGCAGAAGAGTCAGAGATGAAAGGGTGAGATGCTTTTATTGTGGAAGGTTAGGACATATGCAGTTCTCTTGCTACAAGCTGCATGGATACCCTCAGCCTCAAAACAGATGGAGAGAGTACAGACCCAAAGTTGTTAAACAATGGGTACCTAAGGAGAAGGTGAAGTGCTTATTGGCTCACATGGCTGACAAAGAGGTTAAAGAAGGAACATGGTATTTTGACAGTGGGTGTTCCAAACACATGTCTGGATGTAGATCTATGTTTGCTGAAGTCAGTCATTGTCCATCTCATGAGGTTATGTTTGGAAATGGAGAAAAAGGTGTTGTTGCAGGAGTTGGGAAAGTGAAAGGTGATGGTAGACCTGAACTTGACAATGTTCTGTTTGTCAGTGGGTTAAATGCAAATTTGATCAGCATAAGCCAGTTGTATAATGAAGGCAACAAAGTGAACTACACCAAAGATGAGTGTGTGGTTTCCGATGAGCATAATCAGGTTGTTATGAAGGGTGTCAGAACCAGAGATAACTGCTATCAGTGGATTTCTCTTGAAGGTAGTTCAACTAATGATGCTCAGGTTGATGTTATAACATCAGACTATGATGTCAGGATGCTGAAAGGTCACTCAGAGTTAACAAGTTCTGATGTGAATCCTTTTAAATTTTTAAAAGGAAAGTCTTTATGGAGGGAAAACATTAGTAATTGGTCTTTAAGAGGTACTCAAAATCAGGCGCCTTACCATATTGATTCTACATCAAGATTTATCAAAGGGTTCTCATCTCAACGATACGTTTCCCTCAACATAATAGAAAAACCCTCTCTAAACCTAGTCTGTTACAAAGGAACTATGTCTTCCCCATCCAAATGTGAGGGATATCCTTCTAGCTATCTTGTTTTAATGATGTCAACAAATGCATTAGATTGTAATTTGAGCGGTATCACTTCACGTGTCAGGCATATAGCGTCTTATCGTTGTTGGTCATGTGTCTAGATGCATAGGATCTCATTCTCCCCAAAAATAAAAGTCCACAAGTGATTTAATAGTGTCTAGAATATATGTTTGACCTTGGTCTGGTGAAAACAATTCAAAAAATGAAATTTCTTAAAAAATTGGCCTTCATGAGCTGACCTCAGAACTTATGCGCCGACCTCAAAAATCATGCGCTGACCCCCAGAAGTCACGGGTAAGCGCATAAATCTGAGAACTCAAAATTACCATTTTATGCGTCGACGCATAGACTCCAGAGGTCGACGCATGACTATGTTTTTTGCACTTTTTCACTTAACTTCGTTTCTGTTATTTCCTGTTATTTCTTTTGGTCATATTTTTTGATATAAATAGTTTTGGGTCTTCATTTTTTACATAGAACAAGAAACGTGAAAAATATATGTCATTTTTCTCTTCATTTTCATCTTCTTCATTGTGTAAACAAACAATCACACATAATCATTTTTGTTTGTGTCGCCCATTGATCGAAGTGATAACGTTCAGAATTTAGGAAGTGTGATCTTCATCTTCTGGGTTGAGAGATTGGCAGGTGTTTCTTGAATCAAACCAGTTGGGTTTGTCCTCCAAGAATCGAGGAGATTTTGGGGGTTTTTGTACAAACTGTTCTTTCTACAGGGATTCAGCTGGGCGAAGGTAACTGGAAATTGGCCCAACTGTTTCGGTTTAGTAGCTGTAATCAGAGGATCGTAGAAGAAGGTTTGGGTTCGAATTCTTGGAAAATTTCAATTGACCGAGTGAAGATAATTGAAGAACGGAGTTTTCTTTCGGTTTAGTAGCGTGGGACGGTAATTGAATCATCCATATTCAGAGCACTTGATTCATCTTGAATCAAGGGAAGAGAAAATTCTGCATCAAAGATCGAAGACGTTCGGGGTTTGAATGTTCATAGTTTTCTCTTGTAATAAACATTGCAACAACTACATATATATATATATATATATATATATATATATATATATATATATATATATATATATATATATATATATATCTCAATTCCTTTTGCGAAATTAGGGGCAGACGTACCCAAAGCAAGGACGATTGGGGAACTTCCTAATCAAATCTCGGGTGTTCTCTCTCTTTCCCTTAACTCTTTTACATTTCAGTATTGTTCGATTTTGTGACGTTGCAAACTATCGTATTTTTCTGTCGTAGAATAATTGTATGCTGATAAACTGTTTTTGTTAAATAGATACAATTCATTGAATTGTGTTTTGGAGCAGCTGCACATTATTCTCCATAGAAATTCTGCACATAGTGTGTTTACGTACACTACGTGTTTGATAATTTGTTTCCAAGCAAAATTCGAACACATTGCTTTAAATTATTTATCAATTAACCTCATTGGATCGGTATAAACATCAAGCAAGTGATAACTTGTTGTCTGCGTTTATAAGTGTAATATTCAGAACTGAATTTTTCTCTTTCGTACTCATCCATGATATATTCGCGCATATCCGATCCTTTCGGTAGAAGGTTCGTTGTAGACGTTCAATCCAGTGGTAGCTTCCGTTAAACAAATTTTTTAAAACAGAATTTTGTAGTCCATTTGCGTGTAAAACTCAAGGGATCTATTCAACCCCCCCTTCTAGATCCATAGCCATCGTCTAACAAGTGGTATCACGAGCTCCGGTTTATTCTGGTGCTTCGGTAAAACTTCTTGGATCATGGCGAACGAACCTAAGGGGGCTTATAATAGAGCTCCAGTTTTTACAGGTGAAAACTATAGCTACTGTAAGGATTGTATGCGCGTTCATATTAACTCCTTAGATCGGAAGGTTTGGAACGTTATTTTAGACGGTTCCATGGCAATCACTATGACTAACGCGGAAGGCGTTGTTGTTCCTAAACCTGAAGACCAATGGACTGAGGAGGACGAGAAAAAGTACAGTTATGATTGGAAAGCTCGTAATATGATCATTTCCTCTTTGGGAGTTGATGAGTATTATCGAGTCTCCCATTGTGAAACAACCAAAGCTATGTGGGATGCCTTACAAGTAGCCCATGAAGGCACTAATGATGTTAAATTGGCTCGTATTAATACACTAACGCAAGAGTTTGATTTGTTTTACATTAAGCAAGGGGAAACCATTGCGGATATGCAAAAATGATTCACTCACATCATTAACAAATTGCATGTTCTTGGTAAACCAATTCCAAATGAGGTTTCTACTAATAAAATTCTGAGGTGTCTTAGCAGGGAATGGCAATCGAAGGTTACCGCTATCAAGGAGGCCAATGATCTTGCTACTCTAGACCTCACAACACTCTTTGGTAAACTCGATGAGCATGAGCAAGTGCTCATTAGCTTGGATAAACATGAGAAGAGCATAAAGAAAGAGAAGGTAAAAGATACTGAGAAGAAGTTGATAGCTCTTAAGGCTTCTTGTTCAAAGTCCACACATCAAGAGCTAAGTGATGATGAAGCCAAAAACGACAAAGATGAAGAATCCGGTGATGATATGAGCTTATTTGTGAAAAGATACAATAGATATATTCATAAGAATGATATTCAGCACTTGGAAAGAAATCTTGTCAAGTTCCAGAAGCAATCTAGAAGTGAAGGAAATAAAAATGGCAAGGTAAAAGGGACGTGCTACAACTGTGGAAAATCTGGACACTACAAGCCGGATTGTCCATCCCTAAAGAAAGACAAAGATAAGGATAATGACAAGAGTCGCTCAAACAAAAAGTCCAACAAGTCTCGACGAGCATACATCACTTGGGAAAGCGATAGTGAGTCGGAGAAAGATGACTCCTCAAGTGACGAAAGTGAATCCGTCAACCTTTGTCTCATGGCACGTCACAACAAAGGAAAAGAGGTAAAACACTCTAAATATGAAAACTGTCAAAATATGTCTCATGCTGAATTAAAAAGAGCTTTTGATACATTACACCACGAAGCTAAGAAAGGATTTCAACGCTTAGCTTCGAATAAAAAGATTTTTTCCTATTTGGAGAAAAAGGTTTCCAATTCACAAAAGGAATTGGAAGATCTTAAAAACTCCATGGTGAATGCATCAAAAACTAAGATCGATGAGAATAAATATACATGGTTTGACCTTGGGGGCTGTGGTACTTGTCACATTTGGCAAAGAGAGGTGAGAACCCTCAAAGCCAAGTTAGACAAGGCTCTCAAGCCTAAGATTACGTTTGCTATTGATCGATCACATTATCGTGAAACAATGAATAATCCTTATCAACAATACACTTATGTGATTCGAGATAGTGATAGCAAAGGTAAACACCAAACTAATCGTGATTGCTTATATTGTTGTAAGCCCGGTCATACTATTGCTAAGTGTCGCTTTCGGAGATTTCTTGTTCCAAAGGGCATTTATCAATGGTTTCCCAAAGGCAATTTTGGTTTCACTCACCATAAAGGACCCAATGAGAATTGGGTACCTACTCTCCCTTGATTATTTTTGTAGGTACAAAGTCTTGAGACCACAGAAGGAAGATGGGTTCTAGATAGTGGCTGCTCAAGACATATGACCGGAGACATATCTCTTTTCATCGACTTTGTGGCGAAGAAAAAGGGGTTTGTCACCTACGAAGATAACAACAAGGGACAAATTCTCGGTAAAGGTAGTATAGGTAACCCCTCATCTACTACTATCTCTGATGTACTTCTTGTGGAGGGCCTTAGACAGAACCTTTTAAGCATTAGTCAACTATGTGACAAAAATTATAAAGTCTCTTTTTCAAAGGATTGTTGCGTAGTTGAAGATAGTGACAAAAAGAATGTGTTTAAGGGCTTGAGGGTGAATAACGTCTATATGCTAGACTTGAACGAGGTATCATTGGATAGAGACAAGTGTTTAGTCACTATGAATGAAGATTCATGGTTGTGGCATAGACGCTTGGCTCATATCAACTTTGATTTGCTTAACAAAATTGTCTCTAAAGACCTAGTCATCGGTTTGCCCAAAATTAAATTTACAAAGGATCATCTTTGCGATGCGTGCCAAATGGGGAAGCAAACAAGGATTTCTTTTAAATCTAAAAACATTGTTTCAACTATGAGACCTCTTGAGCTCCTTCATATAGATCTCTTTGGACCATCTAGGGTTAAAAGCCTAGGTGGTAACTACTATGGATTTGTTATAGTCGATGATTTTTCTAGGTTTTGCTGGACAATTTTCTTAGCAAATAAGAGTGATACCTTTTCAGCCTTTGAACGATTTGCTAAGTTATCTCAAAACAAGTTAAACACAAACATTGGGTCAATCAGAAGTGACCATGGGGGTGAGTTTGAAAATCATTTATTTGAAGCATTTTGTGATTCCAATGGAATTGATCATAATTTTTTTGCACCACGTACCCCTCAACAAAATGGGGTAGTGGAACGTAAAAATAGAGTTTTGGAAGAACTTGGAAGGACTATGATCAATGATAGTGGATTACCAAAATACTTTTGGGCCGACGCCATAAGTATGGCTTGTTACGTTTTGAATAGGGTGCTCATCCGGCCTATTCTAAACAAGACACCGTATGAGCTTTTAAAAGGACGTAAGCCAAACATCTCTCACCTTCATGTATTTGGTTGCAAATGCTTTATGTTAAATAATGGAAAAGAGACTCTCGGCAAATTTAATGCCAAGGCTGACGAGGGTATTTTTCTTGGATACTCTCAGTCAAGTAAAGCTTATATAATCTATAATAAAAGGTTACGTATAGTTGAAGAGTCAGTTCATGTTTCTTTTGACGAGTCTTATCCGAGAAATGTCGGAGAAGGTAGTTCTTTTCATGGTGCAGGTGTACCTACTGAAGACATACTCAAGGACACTGATAAGGGAATTGATCAGCCCGAAGCAGTGCGTATTGAGGAGGAAAAGGATCACCAACCAGTGAAAAGTGAGGATGATCATCATGCTAAGAAAGATGAACTTCCTCCAGCTTGGAAGTCTTCAAAAGACCATCCAATTGACAACATTCTCGGTGATATCTCTAAGGGAGTAACTACTCGCTCTAAACTTAGTAACTTTTTTTATTACTCTGCTTTTGTTTCCCAAGTTGAACCTAAAAACTCTAAGTGTTACTCGATGAGCATTGGTATCTATCAATGCAAGATGAACTAAATCAATTCGGGAGAAATGAGGTTTGGGACCTTGTCCCCCCTCCGCGAGATCATCGAGTAATAGGCACCCGATGGGTGTTTAGGAATAAACTTGATGAAAATGGAGTAATAACGCGTAACAAAGCTAGGCTTGTAGCGCAAGGCTGTAACCAAAAGGAAGGAATCGACTATGAGGAAACTTATGCGTCGGTTGCCCGACTCGAGGCCATACGCCTTCTACTTGCCTACGCTTGCACAGAGAACTTTAAGCTATTCCAAATGGATGTCAAAAGTGCATTCCTTAACGGATATATAAATGAAGAGGTTTATGTAGCCCAACCTCCAGGTTTTGAATCACACGAATATCCTGATCATGTTTATAAACTTAAGCGAGCTTTGTACGGACTCCAACAGGCCCCTAGGGCTTGGTATGAACGTCTAAGCAAATTTCTACTTGATCAAGGGTATTCAAGAGGAAAGGTTGACACAACCCTCTTTATTAAACGTCAAGGAAAACACTTAATTTTGGTACAGATTTATGTTGACGATATTATATTTGGGTCTACTAACATGACCTTGGTCAAGGAGTTTTCTAGTTTGATGCAGGGGGAGTTTGAAATGAGCATGATGGGGGAGCTCAACTATTTCCTCGGATTGCAAATCAAACAACTTGAAGAGGGCACATTCATGAGTCAAACGAAATATTGTCTTGAGTTACTAAAACGTTTTGATATACTGAACTGCAAAGCAATAGATACTCCTATGCCTACAAGTGCTAATCTCGATCGTGACGAAAAGGGTAAGGATGTTGAGGTAAAGAAGTACCGAGGTATGATAGGGTCTCTCCTTTATCTTACTGCATCACGTCCCGATATAATGTTTAGTGTATGCATGTGTGCAAGGTATCAGGCACATCCCAAGGAATCCCACCTGAAGGCAGTTAAGCGCATACTTCGATACCTCTCTGGTACTCCAAAGTATGGGTTGTGGTATTCCAAAGGAAGTGTTTGTTCCTTAGTTGGTTACTCTGACTCCGACTTTGCCGGGTGCAAGTTGGATAGGAAAAGTACTAGTGGCACGTGTCACTTTTTCACAAATTCCTTGGTGAGTTGGCACAGCAAGAAACAGGTTTCCGTTACTCTGTCAACAGTCGAGGTGGAATACGTTGCCGCCGGTAGTTGTTGTGCTCAAGTCCTATGGCTTAAACAACAATTACTGGATTTCAACTTAAAACTTGAACGTATTCCAATTTTGTGCGATAACACTAGTGCGATTAATCTAACTAAGAACCCTGTACTACATTCACGCACCAAGCATATCGAAATACGCCATCATTTTCTTAGGGATCATGTAGAGAAAGGTGATGTTATTTTTGAGCATGTTGACACTAAGAATCAAATTGCTGACATTTTCACAAAACCATTAGCTACAGAACCTTTCTTTCACATCCGTAGGGAACTTGGCATTCTCGATATCTCGGATCGTGCATAATATCCTTTAGAATTATGATCTTCACATATATATATATATATATATATATATATATATATATATATATATATATATGCTTGTTCATATCTTTAACTAACAATGCAAAGAGAAATTCATCCATATGTGAGGGATCTCACCGTCATGGCGTTCAAGGTAATATCGTTCCAACTTATAGAGGTTTATCAACATTTTGTGCCATGTTACTTACTCTAATCTTGATGTTTATTTCATTTTGAGCACTTATCATTCATGTGAATGTTTGGTTCTGTGTGTATATGTGTATTTATCTGCTTGGAACAAGAATTTTGCAAAAATTTCATTTTTACACTTCCATGCGTCGACGCATGATTTCATGCGCTGACCTATTAAACTCTCGGGTTAACGCATAGCTACATGTTCAAGTAATTTTCAAAAAATTTAGGAATCATGCGCCGACGCACAGATTCACAGGTCGACGCATGAAGGAATCATTCAGACTTCTTTATCTTTCTGGGTTGCGTGCGCTGACCTATAAATGTTTTACCTTCCCTATGTTTTCTCATTGCACATTAAACTATGATTATTGCATGTCATCTAATTAGCTTTTGTGGTCAATCTCTCCCTATTCTACTCCTTTAAACCTCATCAATCTCAATTAATCCCCACTAAACTCTCATCAAAACCCTAATAAATTAGAAAAAGAGGGAGGGAACACCAAGAGAAATCTCTCTATATATCTACAGCAAGGTACTCAAAGGATTTCACACATCTTCTCTTCTACCTCTGCAACAATCAAGTTTGATAATCTTCCTTCAACTCTTCTTCAACAATGGCTTCCAGAAGAAATGCTGGTACAAGAGGAGGAAGAGGATCCACTTCATAACAAGCTCGAACAAGAGGATCATCCTCACAACGGGTAACTTTTGAATCTTTAATTTCTGAAAGGTTAGCCACTCTGATGCGGAATTATTTTCTAACCGGGCTGTTATAAGACAACATGGCTTTTATCCGTTGATGGGTCAAGATTTTCACATTCCTGAAATTTTTGAACTCAATAATTTTCAAAATCTGAATGAATTTGTTGAATGTGATGACAAGTACAGTGAAGACTTGACTAGATTGTTCTACTGTGGGATAAAGGGAAAATTTCGTGGGGCTGAATTTAAGCTCTCTATAAATAATGCAGAATATCAGGTGACAAACGATGTATGGTCTACATTGTTTATTTTGAATACTGATCACAGTCTCCCAAAGGTTACTGATAAAACCTTTATTAAAGACTATGCGTTCAAAACTGCTTTGAATTCTATGTTGAGGGAACCATATCCAGCTGATTTTGTGGCAAGTGAAGCATTTCCTAAGAGTGTCACCACCGGTCATCTGAAATTTAAAGAACGTATCCTTCAGTGGATTGTTTCTCGCATCTTGAGGCCTAAGAAAGGAGGCTACTCAAGAGTTGAACAAGCGGAGGTGCATCTTATCTATATCCTGAGGGAAAAGATCAAAATCAACTGGCCTTACTACTTTGCTTCTAGGATGTTCACAACTCGCAGTTCTAACAAATTTTTAGCACTTGGATATGCATCTGCTGTGGCAAATTTTCTGAATCACTTTGACATTCCTATTCCACAGATTTGTCATATTCACATTACTACTGAACAACAGTTTCTGGCTAGAACTTTGTCCATGATGGGTTACCATTGGAACTCTCGTGAGTGAAGGTTCATCCATAGACAAAGAGCTACCCATCCTGAACATGTCCATCTTGAAGCAAGTGAGGATGAAGGAAGTCAAGGTAATGCATATCATGTTGGTAATGATGAAAATATGGTGATACAGGAAGACGTTGTCATGCAAGACAATCAAGCAGAAGAAGAAGAAGACAATCAAGAAGACAATGAGGCATGGATGGGATATCAACCGGAAGAATCCTATGACAATCAAGGCTGGGGTCAGTGGCAACAAAACTGCTGGACCAACCTTGGTGCTGCATATGTTCCTCCATCCTATGATACTGACTCTGAATGGCAGCTTCCAAAAAATTCTGCTCCACCAACTCCACCGTCTCAGCATCATCAACAATCCAATGATGAAATTTTGGCAAGGCTGACTGAGTTGTCTCTGCAATATCAAGAATTTCAAGCGCAGTAGGAAACTCGATACTTGACTCAGCAGGAACAGCTTACAAACCTGTCTAACCAATTATCGTCTCATACCACTAACTTCAACAATTTTGCAAATGCTGCTATGACCAGGTTCAATCAAATGGATGCCAATCTGACTCAGCAAAATCAAAACTTGGCCAACAGCCTTGGTAACCTCAATAGCACCTTGATTGACCTCAACCTTCAACTCGAGGAATTTCCACCACCAAGTCAATACCATAGGGGATGAGGTTATTCGTTTAGGGGGAGGAGACCATAAACCTTAGGGCATCATGCTTAGTTGTGCATGAATTTGTGTTTTGTTGTTTTCTTTCTGTTATTTTGACATGTGCTAAACTTTTCTGTTATGTTTAAAATTTTATGAAGTGAATGTTTTGCTTTAATATCGTTGTTCCATATTTAATCTTTACTTGTTTACATTAGCGGTATCATATGTGGATGCTGGTAACTGTTTAGTTGTTGCAAATATTTGATGATCCACTGCATATTTTCATATGCTATTTTGACCACTGTCTTCTCGTCTTTTTGATGTTGCCAAAGGGGGAGAAGAATACAAGCTACCTACAGAAACGTTTAACCGGATGTTAAAGACAGCGGGAGCATTGATCATCTCAAATTACATCTCTCGTGACAATCAAGGAAGTGTTGCCATCATCAAAAAGGGGGAGTATGTGAGGGATATCCTTCTAGCTATCTTGTTTTAATGATGTCAACAAATGCATTAGATTGTAATTTGAGCGGTATCACTTCACGTGTCGGGCATATAGCGTCTTATCGTTGTTGGTCATGTGTCTAGATGCATAGGATCTCATTCTCCCCAAAAATAAAAGTCCACAAGTGATTTAATAGTGTCTAGCATGTATGTTTGACCTTGTTCTGGTGAAAACAATTCAAAAAATGAAATTTCTTAAAAAATTGGCCTTCATGCGCTGACCTCAGAACTTATGCGCCGACCTCAAAAATCATGCGTTGACCCTCAGAAGTCACGGGTAAGCGCATAAATCTGAGAACTCAAAATTGCCATTCAATGCATCGATGCATAGACTCCAGAGGTCGATGCATGACTCTGTTTTTTGCACTTTTTCACTTAACTTCGTTTCTGTTATTTCCTGTTATTTCTTTTGGTCATATTTTTTGATATAAATAGTTTTGGGTCTTCATTTTTTACATAGAACAAGAAACATGAAAAATATATGTCAGTTTTCTCTTCATCTTCATCTTCTTCATTGTGTAAACAAACAATCACACATAATCATTTTTGTTTGTGTCGCCCATTGATCGAAGTGATAACATTCAGAATTTAGGAAGTGTGATCTTCATCTTCTGGGTTGAGAGATTGGCAGGTGTTTCTTGAATCAAACCAGTTGGGTTTGTCCTCCAAGAATCGAGGAGATTTTGGGGGTTTTTGTACAAACTGTTCTTTCTACAGGGATTCAGCTGGGCGAAGGTAACCGGAAATTGGCGCAACTGTTTCGGTTTAGTAGCTGTAATCAGAGGATGGTAGAAGAAGGTTTGGGTTTGAATTCTTGGAAGATTTTAATTGACCGAGTGAAGGTAACTGAAGAACGGAGTTTTCTTTCGGTTTAGTAGCGTGGGACAGTAATTGAATCATCCATATTCGGAGCACTTGATTCATCTTGAATCAAGGGAAGAGAAAATTCTGCATCAAAGATCGAAGACGTTTAGGGTTTGAATGTTCATAGTTTTCTCTTGTAATAAACATTGCAACAACTACATATATATATATATATATATATATATATATATATATATATATATATATCTCAATTCCTTTTGCGGAATTAGGGGCAGACGTACCCAAAGCGAGGACGATTGGGGAACTGCCTAATCAAATCTCGGGTGTTCTCTCTCTTTCCCTTAACTCTTTTACATTTCAGTATTGTTCGATTTTGTGACGTTGCAAACTATCGTATTTTTCTGTCGTAGAATAATTGTATGCTGATAAACTGTTTTTGTTAAATCGATACAGTTCATTGAATTATGTTTTGGAGCAGCTGCACATTATTCTCCATAGAAATTCTGCACATAGTGTGTTTACGCACACTACGTGTTTGATAATTTGTTTCCAAGCAAAATTCGAACACATTGCTTTAAATTGTTTATCAATTAACCTCATTGGATCGGTATAAACATCAAGCAAGTGATAACTTGTTGTCTGCGTCTATAAGTGTAATATTCAGAACTGAATTTTTCTCTTTCGTACTCATCCATAATATATTTGCGCATATCCGATCCTTTCGGTAGAAGGTTCATTGTAGACGTTCTATCCAGTGGTAGCTTCCGTTAAACAAATTTTTTAAAACAGAATTTTGTAGTCCATTTGCGTGTAAAACTCAAGGGATCTATTCAACCCCCCCCCCCCTTCTAGATCCATAGCCATCGTCTAACACCAAGAACTTTGGTTCTCAAAGAACTGCACATGTACGAACTAGGGTTTCTTCGAACAAAGAGCTGGTTGACAAAGAACACATTCCTATGGCACTTCCCGAGTCAGGTAACTCTAAAACCTCTACCAAGATGAATAGAACTAAAACTGGGTCATCCTCCTCTCATGCGGTTGAGGAGAAGTATGATGTAGACATGCATTTGGAGCAGATTGCCTCCAAAATCCTTGAGAAGGGAATACGTGTGAAAGGGATTTCTGTCCCTTTAAGGCAAATGCCTGCTGAACAGGTGGATTCTCAAAGTGAGGACAAAAATCTTCAAAGACTGGCCTTGTCTGTGAGTCAAGAAGATGAAGAAGAAGATCTTGATGATACTGATGTCATTTTCGATGTCAGAACATCGTCCCCTAGGAATGAAAGTCACAGGCATAAAGGGAAGGATCAGGTTGAGGTTATAAGAAAAGGTCTCCAGTTACAGACTCTCCCAAGTCGTGGAGCAAAGTTGCCAGGTCTGGCAAGAAGAGGAGAATCAGGGAAGAGTCAGATTCTGAGTGTGATGTTCAAGACATCAACCCTGTAAGGAATAGAACTGCTGATCAAGTGCCTGATAACATCTCATCTCACTGTGGCAGAAGTGCATCCATGTGGAATTGTGTGAGCCAAAAAAGGATACCTCTGGAAAGAGAAGTAGTAGCAGATGACTTAGAGTCTACTGAAATTGTAGATCTAATTAAGTTTGCTGGTCTCATAAGGACTATGTCAGGGTTGACAAATTGCTATGATAGACTGGTCAGAGAATTCATAGTCAATATTCCTGAGTCTATAAATGACACCAAGATCCTAACCTTCAGAAGAGTTACCATCAGGGGTAAGTGTGTCTGGTTCTCTCCTAAGGTGATCAATGCCTACTTAGGAAGAAGTGAGGAAGATTATGGAGAATTAGAAGTCTCCAATAATGTTATCTGCAAAGAAATCGCAGCTGGTCAGGTAGAAGTTTGGCCTGTAAAAGGAAAGTTGTTAGCCAGTTTGTTGAGTGTCAAATATGCTATTCTGCACAGAATAGGCACTGTCAACTGGGTTCCTACTAATCACAAGACCACAATTTCTGTTGGATTGGGGAAGATAATTTATGCAGTTGGGACAAAACAAAAAATTGGCTATGGCTCCTACATCTATGATCATACTATTAAGCATGCTGCTACAAATAATGTGAAGATGCACATTGCTTTTCCCTCTCTTATTTGTGGGATTATCTTGTCTCAACATCCTGGAATCCTACAGTATTTAGATGTTATTTGCAAAAGGAAGTCTGCCTTGTCAGTCCATTACAAGATGTTTGAAGGGAAACATGTTCCTGACAGTGTCAAGACATCTGCTTCAACATCACAAGAGTCACCAGCCAAGACTGGGTTGATTACAGAACTAGAGGAGGCTTGCAAGGAGTTAGATGAAGTCATAAGAGTTAGTACTGAAAGGAAACAAAAATTTGAAAGACTTGTCATGACTCTGAGATTGGCAGCAAAGAAAGGTGAAGCAGCCAACACAAGTAAGGATGTTGATGATGGACCTGGTGTAAGTGCCAATGATGATGAAGAAGATGATGATGATCTCAGCTCAGATGATTCAAGCTTTTAATGTTTGCCTTCTTAATTAGTAGTATTAGTTTTATTTTCTGTCTTTGTTTCAGCACTTATTGTGCTTGGTTATGTAACTTGAATATTGTGCTGTTATATGCACTGTTTATGTTTTTCCTTCTATGATTTGTTGTGCCTGGTTGCTAACTGTGAGGCTAACAATGAGAGCTAGGGTGTACTGACTGTAGTTCATAGGGATTCTGATTGAAGTTTGTCTAATTATGGCTAAAAAGGGGGAGAGTTAAAAATTGCCATGAAGAGAAATTGATGCTGCTAAAAGTAAAAGGTGTTTAGTTGAAAAGTGATGATGCGGTTATTGAGGGGGAGTTTAGACTGAGCTAGTGAAGATATCATAGCATTTAAAGAGTGTAGCCAAGCAGACATCAAGGGGGAGCAGTGCTGCACTTTGTGAGCTACTGAACAGCTGTGATGCAGGTTCATGATTAAGGGGGAGTAACATTGTTGAATATTGTTGTTGTTGAAGATGGTGCTGCAGCAGAGCTGAAGATGCTGCTAATGTTGAATTGTGTGCAGCTGTAGTTGAAGATAATATGTGCAGCTGTTTGAAGATTGTAGTTGAAGACTGTAGCTGGTTTGAAGCATATTGATGTATGCTGAAGTGGTTATGTGAGCAGCAGAGTTTTGTGAATTGATGATGTTACTGATGTTGCTGCTTGGACGTTCAAATTATTGTTTGAAGTTTTTCCACTGCTAAAGTCTCTGATGGTGCAGAGTGCAGAGTTTGTTTTAGCCAAAATTAGCCAAAGGGGGAGATTGTTAGTTCTTGGATTGGCTGGAATTTTGATAAAACAAAGTATATGCAATGTTGATGTCAAGGTACTGATGTTGTAACATTGAGATTTAACACTGGGTTGTGTTAAGTATGTAAGTGCTGAAGTTGGATGTCTGATGTCACATGGCGATGTTGTAACATCAGATCTGCAGAATTAACAATAGCAGATTGTGATGTTGTTAGGGTTTGCGTGTTAGCTGGAATTGTGGAGAGCAAGTTGTCTCATTGGATACGAATATCTTGGGATAGATATTTTCTGCTGCATAGGAGATCTGTTGCGGATTTGTAGGAGATTTAAAAGGTTGAAGATTTAAAAAGATTTTAGGAGAAAATCTGTTTTAAATATTCAGTTTTAAATAACAAATCTGGTCAGATATTGTAGCAAGTCCAAGACCAATTCAAGGAGCTATATAAAGTGCACAAGGCCAAAGGAAAAGGTACAGAAAACATTCAGAAGATCAGGAGCTGGAGGCTTAGTATCTAGAGTTTGTTTAGAGTGCTTGTATTTACACTATTCTAGGGTTTGAATAGGTGTTGTGTTTCTGTCCTCTCTAGAAGCTGTGAAGCAATAGAGAGTGGTTGCTTGATCGAAGCTAGGAAGCAAGATCAAGGGTACTCAAAGTGGTTTCTTTGAGAGTTTGTAAGGGATTGAGTAGTGTTCTCATACCTAGGTGGTTTCTTAGGTAGGAAGTCATTAGTAGAGTATAAGTTTAGGAGATTGTCAACGGGTTGTTGAGTCTGTAAATTATATCTACAAGTAGTGAATTCCATCCCTGGCTTGGTATCCCCCAGAGTAGGTTGGTTGTAACCGAACTGGGTCAACAATTCTTTGTGTTGCTTTGTTATTGTTATTGCTGTCCATTGTGCAGAGTGTGTTGTTGTGACATCGTACCTTAACATCACACGTCTGATACCAGAATTTCAATTGGTATCAGAGCAGGTATCCTGTCTGTCTCTGGGTGAGATCTAGGGAAGTTACTTTCTGGTGTAAAGATGGACAAAGAAGTTGGAGGATTCGTCAACAGACCCCCTATTTTGGATGGATCCAATTATGATTATTGGAAGCCAAGGATGACTACCTTCTTAAAATCCTTGGACAGCAGGGCATGGAAGGCCATTATTAACGAATGGAAAGTACCTATTGTGTGTGAGAAAGATGATGCTGGAAAAGATAAAGAAGGCACCTCTAAGCCGTGACAGCAAGAGCAAATTGATTTCTGAGTAGGAGGTGTTACTGATGAATTGTGATGATCTAAACAGCTTCCCTACACCCTATGGAGTGTGTTTGAATGCTTGGACTTGATGGAAATTGGCTGGATCACTTCATGGCATCTCAACTGCACTTTGGTTAAAACCTTGAGCAATTGACTGGTGATTCTGAGAAATCAGTGTTCCAGATGTTGTTTAAGTGTTTGATCAGCTCACATATGATGTATATGAGGTGTGTGTGTGATTGGTTTGAGTGGAATTGCTCTCTAATGAAAAACCCGATAGTGACTTGCTAAGAAAGGCATTTTTGAGAGTGAGAAGTGGTTTTGAGAAAGGCAAGTGTTGTAGGCCTTTGGTGTACTTAAACTGATCACAATTGAGCTCTATTTATAGTAGAGCAAGTTTGTTTTGCAAGGAATAGTGAATGGCAACTGCTGAGTAGGTTTGGCCAATGTTGGCAAATGAAAATCTAAGTCTCCTCTAGCCATTGACTAGAAGTTAGGGCACAGGCTGCTGGTCCCCTTGGTCTTGGATAAGTCTTGACTGAATCCAGTTGAGAATGGCTCAGTCCATGCCACCTTGATGCTTCCATTGAATGCTCCAATCCAAAATTTGAGTCTTGTCCCTATTTTGGCAATTCTAGGTTCAACATGCTATTTCTTGTTCCAAAGACTTTGGAGGCTTGGCTCAGTGATTGTCCCCTTTAGATTCAATCCTCAGAGGTGTCCAAGTGGATAGGAGTATTTGGATTTGGCTGATTTTGGAAAATCGACCAAAAGTGCAAAAATCTGCCTTGCCTTGGCAGATTTCAGCAAGGCATCTTGCCAATGTCATATCTCATAGCTCAAATTGAATTTGGTAATGTTCTTGGCCATTTTGGAAAGCCCTTACATGATACAACAACTGTTTGAACATGTTTGATTTTGATCTCTTTTGAATCCAAGTGAAAAATCCCCCTACATTTGGAAAAAAGTAAAGGCAGATTCTGACTTAGTGAAATTTTCACTAAGTGTTGGAACAAAGTGACTTTTCTTGATTTTGATCACTCCATAACTCAAAATCCATGAGGAATTTGGACATAGGTCAGTATGAAGCTTTTGTAGAGGGCAATGTGATCTACAAATCAAGATTTGAATGGGGAATAATGGCCTTGTAGTTTAGGAGTTATGGTCCTCCAAAGTTGGCACATTAGTGTCACTTTTTCCATAACTTAGAAATTTTTCTAAGTTTTTATGGTTACCCCTTTTACAAGTTATCCCACTTTCTTTGATTTTTCTTGATGAATGATGATTCAAATCATACATTAACATCATTTTAGGGTTAAAAATCCATTTTGGTGAAAAATCTCAAAAAGTCAAAGTTGACTTTTGTGCACAGTTGGCTTTTTATCAGATGAATTCCAAACTGTATAATTCTTCAGGAAATCATGTCCTTGACCTGAATCAAACTTAATGGACATGTTCCATGGGTGTCATAGGGTATATTGAATCATGTCTTAGGGTTTGGGAGCATGTCCTGGTCAAAAGTCAAAGTTACAGTTAAATTTCCTCGCGAAACCCTAATTGTGGTGCAGATGAAATTGAGACTTGTTGCTCAAGCTTCCTGGATTAATCCATTATTGCAAATGGATCAATATAGTATATTATAGACCCTCAAATCATGTCTTGGGGTCTTGGGTCATGATTTGTCCCAAAAGTCAACTTAGGGGTGAATTAGTTCAAGAAACCCTAATTCCTGATTTTTGATGAATGCATTCCCTGAGGCAGAATTGACTTGATGATTGGGTTCATGAGGTACCATGGAGAATATTAGGTTATGTTTTGGATCTTTGGCTTGTGCCCAGATGAAAAAAATTCCATCTGGAGGCCCTGGTCGACCAAAACCCTAATTTGGTGACACTGTCGATCTTGAGACTTGATCCACCTAGAAGGGAGCAGCCTTGTGCTTAATCCTTGAAGTGGGAGTCCTCTTGATCCATTGTGGATGTTTGAGAGGCTAGACAAGTTGAAGATCATGTCATTTCTTGAAACCCTAATTTTGATAGTAGTGAATGCTCACCCATCTTTGGGGCATTTGATGAGGCATGATGGTTCATCCATATTGTAATGATGATTTGCACAATGATGGGAAATATTAGTGGTCAAAATTTGGGGTATGACAGATGCCTCTATTTAATCTTCTTGGACCCGAAGGTGTGAATGACGAAGGTATTCGGGCATTCAGGGTGCAAGAGGATTAAATATCGGATTACCCGAAATTTTGTTGGGTTATGAATGGTAGCCTACACATTCATCTTCTTTTGCTAAGCCATGATGCTTAGAAAAGGTAAAAACTTCCCCTCGATCCTGGTTTCCTACCAGGGAACTGGTCTAAGTTGCTGAAATAAACTTCCCCTCGATCCTGGTTTCCTACCAAGGAACTGGTCTAAGTTTCTTAAATAAACTTCCCCTCGATCTTGGTTTCCCACCAAGGAAGTGGTCTAAGTTTCTGATGTAAACTTCCCCTCGATCCTGGTGTCCTACCAGGGAACTGGTCTAAGTTTCTGAAATAGACTTCCCCTCGACCCTGGTTTCCTACCAAGGAACTGGTCTCAGTTTCTTTTGTCAATAAATTTTCTTGACAAGGGACGCTATTCGTAGCGGTTTTCCTCAAACTTCTCGCCGAATTTTCCTGGGGAGATGCCATTTGACAGAAAAAGTTGACGTCAGACTAGCTGGGGAATCTAGTCGTCTGAGTTGTAGAGGTGCACAAATTTCTCTATTGGAGACGCCATTTGTCGACTATATCTGGGGAAAATGAGTCTCTTGAGAGACTGCTTCCGCTTGGGGTATTACATCATACTTTTCTCGGGATCTTCCCGGAGAAATGCCATATGATGGGCTCCAATTTTGAGGTGCCGATGACCTTTTCATCAGCGGTCTTTCAGAGAAAGGCAGCTGTACTGCCAAATCTCTGCTTAGGAGGCTTTCTTTGGGGATTTTTCTTTAATCCGGGAAAGCAAGGATATCATCTTCAATAACGAAGAGTAACATTTGTAGAAAGCTTCTCTGGCTTTTCAGAGGTTCAAGTTATCAAAGTGGTCGAGTTCCGACTCTAATCCAGAGATACACTGGAGGCGAGATTGTTCAAATGCAGCATTTCCTGACGAGGCAAAAACTGACAACTCGATTGAGAAAACTGTTATACTAGGGGACAAGACCGACTAGAGTGATAGTGATGCAATATGAATGCGAATGCAAGTAAAATGCATGATGTATGTATGTATATGCTGACAAAACTGACGTAACATACAGACTGACGAGTGAACATGACTGGATACTCGGCCATCGCGGGGCGAAGAAGTACCGTTGGTCAAAAAAGTAGCAATTCTACCTTGCTTAGGAGAGATAGTCCCTGCGGGGAATACTGTTGATCGGGCTTAGGAGATAAGAACTCGACCGAGGGTATCAGATGGGAAAGTCGTATCTCATACAGTTGATCCTTCGTTCAGGCGTACTGGCCTAGAAGGAGTACGTTGATTCTGCACTCTGAAGTTCGCCTACTTCTAGAGAAGTGGTTGATGCTCTTTTGATGTTCAACAGTCAAAAGAAATTACCATCTTTAATTTAAAAGCAGAAAAAGTTTTTAACAAGTAAATTCATTTTTGTTTCATTTCAAGAATCGCTAACCATGTTAAAACGCCATTCTGTAAAGCTAAAACAAATAAGAATTACAAACAAAAGCACAAGGGCTCAAATTTTATTGATAAGATGGAGATCAGCCAAACGCGTGATTCCAAAGAGTATATACAAAGTTTGAAAACGGTAATTTACAGGGAAAAGGGCTACGTTGAAACATAACGACCACTATCCTTCTACCAACTTTGAATTCGGGACATCCTGATCTTCTGTCGAAGATGACCTTGACTGGAGTTTTCCTCCGATGGATGGTGTAACTGCTGCTGAGGGACTTGCCTCTGCTGAACATAGTTACTTGCCATTATCCCTAATTTTTGCCTGGATTGTACTTTGAGATTTCCAATCCACCTAGATAATTTTTTTCATGTCTCTAACTTTTGCCTGGACGTTTTTTTTTAGGCAAAGTATTTCTTGACTACATCAACATTCGTGGGGTAGGAAAATTCTTCTCCGTCCATGGTTGCAAGTCTCAAGGCACCGCCTGAGAAAGCTTTCGTGACCACATAGGGGCCATCATAATTTGGGGTCCATTTGCCCCGAGAGTCAGTGAGAAACGATTGTATCTTCTTGAGCACGAGGTCTCCTTTTCTAAAGACACGAGGTCGAACCTTTTTGTCGAACGCCTTCTTCATTCTCTGCTGATACAACTGACCGTGGCATAGTGCCGTGATTCGCTTCTCTTCGATCAGATTTAATTCGTCGTGTCGACTTTGACACCATTCAGCTTCTGAAAGCTTAGCTTCCATCAATACCCGGATTGATGGGATCTCTACTTCTATGGGGAGAACTGCCTCCATGCCATACACTAGAGAGAAAGGGGTAGCCCCTATTGAAGTGCGGACAGATGTTCGATAACCATGAAGAGCAAAGGGTAGCATCTCGTGCCAATCCTTGTAGGTTACAACCATCTTTTGAATGATCCTCTTGATGTTCTTGTTAGCCGCTTCTACCGCTCCATTCATCTTGGTTCGGTAGGGAGATGAGTTATGGTGTTCGATCTTGAACTCTGCGCACAACTCTTTCATCATCTTGTTGTTCAAGTTAGATCCATTATCTGTAATGATCTGGCTCGGAACACCATAATGGCAGATGATATTGTTTCTGATAAATCGGACCACCACTTGTTGGGTTACATTAGCGTATGACGCTGCTTCGACCCACTTGATGAAATAGTCAATGGCTACCAGGATGAACCGATGTCCGTTTGAAGCTTTGGGCTCAATCAAGCCAATCATGTCGATTCTCCATATGGAAAAAGGCCACGGGGAAGAGAGAACTTTGAGATGCGTTGGCGGTACATGATTTTTGTCTGAGTATATCTGACACTTGTGACACCTCCTCATGTACTTGTAGCAGTCGGATTCCATGGTCAACCAGTAGTACCCTGCTCTCAAAATTTTTCTCGCCATTGTGTGTCCGTTAGCATGAGTGCCAAAAGATCCTTCATGAATTTCTTTTATCAGCAAGTCTGGTTCTGGTCTGTCGACGCATCGGAGCAAGACCATGTCAAAATTTCTCTTTTAGAGAGTATCACCGCTCAGGAAGAAGTTTCCAGCCAGTCTTCTGAGGGTTTTTCTGTCCTTCCTTAGTGCCCCAGGTGGGTACTCCTGTTTTTGAAGGAAACATTTGATATCGTGATACCAAGGTTTGTCGTCTATGACTGCTTCAATCGTGAAGATGTAAGCGGGCCGTTATAGGCGCATTACGTCGATCTTAGGTATGTCATTCCATTGACCTACACTAATCATGGAAGAGAGAGTGGCTAATGCATCAGCCATGTGATTCTCATCACGAGGGATATGATGAAACTCGACTCTGTTGAAGAAAGCTAACAACCTTCTTGCATAGTCTTTGTAAGGAATCAATCCTGATTGGTATGTGTTCCAATCTCCTTTTATCTGATTGATAACCAGGGCTGAATCGCCGTATACGTCCAAGTTTTTTATCCATAAATCAATCGCTTCTTCGAGACCCATAATACAAGCTTCGTATTCGGCCTCGTTGTTCGTACATTTGAACGTAAGTCTGGCAATTCTTCCCGTGAGAGCAGGTTTTTCGAAGACATACTTGATTGGATCCATCTCGGAGATTAACCAAGTAGTGTGACGAATCATGTATTGGTGAAGACGTTTGGCTACCCAAGCCAAAGCGTAACAAGTTTTTTCAAGCATCGTGTACCGAGTCTCGCAGTCGGTGAATTTCTTGCTCAAATAGTAGATGGCAGACTCTTTCCATTTGGTTTCGTCTTGTTGGCCAAGTACACATCCCATTGAGTCCTCTAGGACTGTGAGGTAAATGATCAGTGGTCTTCCTTCCAATGGAGGTCATAGAATCGGCGGATTCAACAGGTATTCCTTAATATTGTCGAAGGCGGTTTGGCAATCTTCTGACCAAACGCAATCCTGGTTCTTTTTGAGTAATTTAAAAATCGGCGCACACGTGGTGGTCATAAGGAATATGAATCTGGAAATGTAGTTCAAACGTCCCAGGAATCCTCTGACTTGTTTTTCAGTTTTCGGAGAAGGCATTTCTTGAATGGCCTTGACCTTGTCAGGATCAACCTCAATTCCTTTCTGGATGACGATGAACCCTAAGAGTTTCCCCGAACGGACACCGAAGGTGCACTTGTTGGGATTCAAGCGAAGTTTGTACTTCCTCAAATGCTCGAATAGTTTCGACAGGTGGGTCACATGCTCCTCTTCTGTCTTAGATTTTCCAATCATGTCATCGACATATACCTCTATCTCTTTGTGTATCATGTCATGAAACAGAGTAGTCATGGCCCTTTGATAGGTTGCCCCGGCGTTCTTCAAGCTGAACGGCATCACCTTGTAACAAAAGGTACCCCATGGAGTAATGAACGAAGTTTTCTCCATGTCTTTCGGCGCCATTTTGATCTGGTTATAGCCCGAGAATCCATCCATGAAGGAGAAAATTTTGAACTTTGATGTACTGTCTACCAGCATGTCAATGTGTGGTAAAGGAAAGTCGTTCTTTGGACTTGCCTTGTTCAGATCCTGTAATCAACACACATTCTGACCTTTCCATCCTTTTTGGGAACGGGTACGATGTTGGCTAACCATTGAGGATATTCAGATGTAGCGAGGAAACCTGCGTCGATCTGTTTCTGTACCTCCTCTTTGATTTTGATGGCCATGCCCGGGTGAGTGCGTCTCAATCTCTGCTTTACTGGCGGACATTCTGATCTTAACGGTAAGTGATGTTCCACGATGCTGGTATCCAACTCTGGCATATCCTGATAGGACCAAGCAAATACATCGAGAAATTCTCTGAGAAGCTTTATCAAACCCCCTCTGGCAGTTGGACTGAGCAGTGCCCCAATCCTGATTTCTTTTCTCTCCTTTTCTGAACCCAAGTTTACCGTTTCCAACGGCTCTTTGTGAGGTTCAATAGACCTTTCCTCCTATCTGAGTAGTCGAGAGATATCTTCTAGAATTTCGTTGTCAACTTCTTCTTCAGCCCCAAATATCGGGAACCCAAAGTCGGGAGAAGGCATCGGATCGTATGTTTCAACTGGGTTTAAAACAAGCAATCTGCATGACGTGATAATTCGTGTTTAGAAGAGATAGAGAAAATGCAAGTGTCTGCAGTGTATTTTTTTTTACTGCTTATTTTTATTTTTAATTGTTTTTTAGGATTACCATTTTCTGAAAAAAGCAAAAAGAGAAAACAGCAATAAATGTGGAAATTACAGAATGACGTTATTTTATTAATGAACAAGTCGATCCTTGAAACTACAGCCCTATAAAACAAAACTCTGTCGCTTTGGGCGAAGCGAAGAGGGAAAATTTACAGAAAGCGAGCCCTATCAAAACATCCGTTTCACCTGGGCAGGGTGAAAGGTTAAAGATGGCAATTACTTTGACTGATGAACGACCTTCGGAGCATCAACAGCACCCCATTGGCGGTGAACTCCTTGGTGAATCACAAAGTCTGGCGCCTTCCTTGATTTGTCTTCAGAAATGACGCTGATTTCTGGTGGAGCAGGATCATTGGAATCTGTCTCCCAGGCAGAGTTGTCGAAGGAGAATTCCTCTGTTACATTTTGCAGAGTATTTATGCTCTCAGCTGTATCTCCCCATCCAGTTGGCTGGATATCTTCGAGCCTGATACGAGAGCTTTCGGGAGCGGTGTACTTGACCATATAGTCAAATTTTCGAACTGGAGAAGTTATCCCTCTCGATGACGTTGATCTCGGGAAAAGCATAGTTGATGAATTCTAGTCCTGCAAATGTTGCAAATTCATCGTCATGTTGAGTAGTTTCTGAATGACCTGAGTGTTGATCCCATGACATGGTGGGGACACAGGTATTCTGTTCAATGACGGTCAGCTGATTTTCATTGTTCGGCTGACTCTCTTGTCCCAAGTCTCCTGGATAAAGTTGCCACATTGGCAGACCATCCATTGGGCTATAGTAGGTGTAGTCAAAATTGTCTTTCATCGGAGTATCTTCCTCTAATGAATTTGGTGGAGCACGACATCCTTCCGGATCACAATCCCCGTATATCATTTCGATGTCTGACCTTGGTATAAATCTCGGACTCTCTGAGGGATAGCAAAATGGCGTAGGCACCTCTTCCTGAGACGTATAACCGTCCTCGTTAAGATAGGACTTCCATTCTTAATCTGTGTCAGAGGGATCCTCCTCATTGATAGCATGAACTATTTGAGACACTGGGTGAAGGAAACCTCCACTGTGGAAGAAATCCTGAATGGGATGGAGACTTTCATTGTTAGCAGCTGTCCGGGTATAGGTTGCAGAAAAACCAAGACCCTTCTTTGTTGTATTGCTAGTAGGAATGACAAGTTGTCCCCATCCGGTTGTATCGGTACTCTCGACCGCTTTGATAGCATCTTTGTATGAGTAACTCGAGGTTCCTCCTTGGGATTGATTGTCCTTGCCCACCGACAGTGCTTGGAACTGCGTCCCAATAACCTCCTCGGGTTCTACACAAGTAGATGATGATAAGTTACTCAGGAGCAAGGCCTGTTCTCCACAGACTGTGACAAGTTGATCGTTCTGAATGAACTTTAGCTTTTGGTGGAGGGTCGAAGTGACCGCTCCAGCCTGATGTATCCAAGGTCTTCCTAATAAACAACTGTATGTTGCCCGGATGTCCATGACCTAGAAAGTGACTTGGAAAGTGTGAGGACCGATAGTTATGGGAAGGTCAAATTCGCCGATAACTGTTTTTCTGGATCCGTCGAACGCTTTGACGAAGACCTTGCTGGTTCTCATCGGAGGGCCTTTGAATGATAATTGCATCAAAGTGGACTTCGGTATAACATTCAGGGTTGACCCTGTGTCTACCAGTACGCTGGCTAAAGCATCGTCCTGGCAGTTAACTGTGATATTGAGCGCCATGTTATGACGGGACCCTCTTCGGGTAATTCCTCATCACTAAATCCCAAATTATTGCATAAAGTGATGTTAGAGACAATACTATCTAACTGTCTGATTGTTACATCCTGTTCCACAAAGGCTTGCTCCAAGACTTTCTGTAGAGCCTCCCTGTGGGCTTTTGAACTGAGTAACAGTGATAATACCGAGATCTTTGAAGGAGTCTGTAACAGCTGATCAATAATGTTATATTCACTCCTTTGGATGAGCTTCAGCATCTCATCATTATTTTTCGAAAGGTCGGGATTACTGGATTGACCGACTGATGGATCGGGAGCTTCTGTCTGAAGTTCCTTTTCCTCGTTAGGTTCTCCAACTCCTCGGTTGAAGATTCGACCGCTCCGTGTTACACGACTGATGTCTGCAATATTCACGACGGAGGGTAATGGAATTTCCTTTCCATTTTCAATTGTCATTACACCGTATTTGTAAGGGATAGCCTTAGTTGATTCATACGGTAGTGGTCCCGGTAGATAGATGACTATGGGAACCTTCTGATTTTTCTGACCATCATAAGTAATCTCGATTCGTTCCCGGTTGGGAATTCTTGATTTGTCAAGTAGAGGGATGATGGCAAAAACATCCCTGGTCTGGTGACGACCAGAGATTGTGACAACATCCTCGACTTGATTGGCAAGGTAGTTTGGCGTCCAGTTGATAGGTCCGGAACCTGGATATGGGCGAATCTCTCCACGATCCACCTGACCCTGAAGAGCTGCTCTCACAAGGTAACACCCTTGGTTACTTTCCGAACAGACACTACAACGGTCATAGTTGTGTGGTGGCACCTGGCCACGCCCACTTTGAATACAATGTAACCTCACTAGGTTAGCTTCCACAGATCGGACATCCTGACATTGACGTCGAGTGGGATTCCTATTACTGATACTAATTTGCTGAGTATCTTCATCCATATAGATTGGCATCCACCAGTGATTTAACAAGTGATGAAGTGCCTCCTGGACAAGGGTACAACCTTGACCGTTTTCGCAATCTGCTTTACAGCTTTGATAGTCGTGTGATATTAAGAATCCGAGTCAGACTTGCTCAGCATGTAACTCTACCAGGTTGGTATTCATCACGCAAATATCGAAGATCTGAACCATGATGATCTGATAAGGGTTCCTATCATGGTAGTCTTGGATCCATCCAAGATCCATCTGACGCTGGAGGGCCTCCTGTATGAAAGAGCATCCCTGTTTATTTACCGAGCAAGTCAGACAGGAACTGTAATCGTGCCGTGGCAGATTATGATACTGGCTTTGCCTTGAGTGCATTGCCACCAAGTTGACATTCATTGCACGAATGTCGTGGTTCTGAATGACGTTGGAGTTCGTATAGACCATGTTAACTCCACGAACTCGGTGCTCTTGGATCCATCCGAGATCCATCTGTTCCTGTAGAGCTGTTTGCACTATAGAACATCCTTGATTGTTTTTAGAGCAGACATCACATTGATGATAATTATGAGGTGTCACATGGCCATATCCATTTTGTCTACAATGCATCTTGACCGAATTGGTCCTCAATAAGAGTACATCGTGAATTTGATAGACATTGTTAAATTCTTTCTCAATCAGGTTGACTGCAGCTTTCTCGTGTTGAGGCAGCGGGTTTGTGAGAACATTGGGATTCGTATCTTTAAAAGATAAGAGCCCGCTCCTAACAAGCTTTTGCACGTCGGATTTGAAATTGAGACAGTTCTCTATGTTATGCCCTGATCCTCCTTGATGATAAGGGCATGTTTGATCCACCTTAAACTAAAAAGGTAGATTTTCTGGTACTGTAAGAGGAGACTTAGTCTGGATGTGCCCCTTAGCCAGTAGTAACGGAAATAGTTCTGCGTACAACATGGATATAGGATCAAACCCTGATGGTCGTTTTGTACGGTTGTTGTTGTATTGAGGACGAGTCTGCTGAAGAGGCTGTTGTGTCCTTTGCTGATTAGGTTGGCTCTGCGCAACCTGAGGTTAATACATAGGAATAGGCGCAGGGCTGATAGTAGGAGTTACAGTTGCTACCAGTTGATAACGTCACCTTTGCTTTCCGAGAGAGATATTCCCAATATCCTGCTCTTTTTTCTTAGGGAGAGCAATGTCGTATCGTTTTGACTACTCGATGATCCAGCGTCTTTTGCCAAACGTCCTTCTCAGACAGCTTCCTCAAGACGAACTCCCATGCCCACCATCTCGGTGAAGTCACTGGGCGCACTGGCAACCATTCTGTCGTAATAAAATGAGCTTAAGGTCTTTAAGAAGATCTTTGTCATCTCTTTTTCCTCAAGAGGTGGACAAATTTGAGCGACAATTTCACGCCATCTCTGAGCGTACTCCTTAAAGGTTTCCTTGTCCTTTTGTGACATAGATCTGAGTTGATCTCTGTCCGGTGCCATGTCCAAATTGTATTTCTATTGTTGGACGAAGGCAGTACCAAGATCTCTGAATGTGCTAATCGTAACACGGTTTAAACCCATGTACCATTTGAGTGCGGCACCGGTTAAACTATCCTGAAATTAGTGAATCAGTAGGTCCTGATTCTCCGTCTGAGCTGACATTCGCCAAGCGTACATCACCAAGTGACTCTGAGGGCAAGAGTTACCCTTGTATTTTTCAAAGTCGGGCACTTGGAACTTGTGCGGGACTTTCACATTGGGGACCAAGCAGAGGTCTGCGGCATCCTTTCCAAATAAATCCTGACCGCGAATGGCTTGCAGTTCCTTTTCCATTTCTAGGAACAGTTCCTGGAATTCATCCATTCGGTCAAACATAGGTTCCTTTTTACCAGAAGGTATCTGTGGACTATGTCCTTCCGGGACAGTGTACACCACAGGGGGTAGTTCCGTGACTACGGCAGTGAGTCTTGGCGTTTCCCGAAGTTTGTAACCTTCAAGAGTCTTCAATATGCCTTTGGCATCTTCGCTTTCCTGAAGTTTGTAACCTTCAGGACCAGCGGCTTCTGTTATGATTCCCTGATCTTCAGTGATCGGCGGGACATATCCTTCTGGGATATAGTTTGCAGGCATGTCCCAGGGACGATCTTTCGGCATTTGATACCTAGGATCATACTTCTCCATTATGGGCATTCAGGTGATCTCTGAGATCACAGTCCTTTGTAGCTGAGCTTCTGCCATGGCTTGCATGTCGTTACGAAGCTTTCTCATATCCTCTCTCAGAGCGTCGATCTCTTCTTTCAACTCTCTATTTTCTTCCTCAAGATCATCCATCTTTTTCTGACGATTAGCCCGAGTATTGTACGAATGAGACGGTTTAACTCTAGAACTGAGACACAAACGTGAGATTTGTAGGTAAGAAGAATACGCGATGTGAGAATAATGAATGCAATATTTATATTAATTGTTTTTTGGTTTAATCAAAATAAACTTCGACAATTAGATTGCAAATATCAAACGGTGGGGAAACCCCTTTTTATTAAAATTCAAAGGATTACAGAAATGAAAATACAGTAGATTACAAGGTGCAAAAACAGAAACCTAAGCTAATGGGTCCCGAGTCCTCTCTGAAGAGAAATCGGGTGCTGACTCTGGTATCTTCCTTTTCTTTGACCGGGGCTCTGGAGCCGTTGTCGGGTTGTCATTCCTTTGCCAGGTGAAAGGAGCGAGCAAATTCCTTTGGTCATCTTGATTCTCTACAGCATGTTGCTCCAAAATCTCGATCAGAGCATCCTTATCTTTCAGTAGTTGTTGTATTTTGATGCACTCTACGTTGAGGGTGCGGTACTTGTTCTTCCAAGACCTCCTCTCCCGTTGAACTTTGTTGAGAGTAACCTGAAGCTTTTCAGTTGCCGTCATGAAGTACATGACAGATTCCCTCGGCAGAAGAATTTCGTAATGAGGATAAGACATCTTTAGCTTGAGAGCTCTAGTTTGTACCTAGTGGAGATAAGGCTCCACCGAGACACAGTCCGGTTTTCCTAGAGACTCCCGTCCTTTCTTATGAACGTTTTTCCAAGCGTGCACTATTTCCGTCCTTAGTACTCTGTCACTTTCTCCTTCCTTGAAGAAAAGACCTTCCAGATGAACACCCCGTGGGACGTGTCTCATCGGGTATCCAAATTGATGACGAACCAATATCGAATGATAGTTGATTCCCCCCTTAGTTCCTATAAGGGGTACATTGGGGAAGTTTCCACAACGGTCAATGATCCTGATTCCATCATAAATCCTATTGCACCTATCTATATCAGAGTTGGTGAGGGACATGATCTTCTGCGACCAGCGCAAGGCACTCTTATGATCCCAGAAAGCAGTAGACTTAGGTAAATAGGAGATAAACCATTTGTAAAGCAGAGGTACACAACACGTGATCTCCCCTCCGCTGTACAAATTCCCTAAGTGTACAGAATGATACGCATCCGCGAGCAAAGTCGGCACAGGGTTTCCAATGAGAAAAACCTTAATAGCGTTGATATCGACGAAATTATTAATGTTGGGCAACAAAAATAATCCGTAGGTGAGTAAAATAAATATGCTTTCAAAAGCAGTCCCGTTCCCTATACTAGCGAAGTACAGAGCTTTCTTTGTTAGAAACTGGGCTGGAAAACCTTGTATGCCACCCTTGGTAGTTATGTGAGTCCTGACCTCAGACTCGTCCAAATGAATTGCTCTTGCAATGGTCTGATTCTTTGGAATTTCTTCCAGTCCAGAAAATGGATCTTGATCTGTAATGTGTAAATCGGTCAGGTGAGAATATTCTTCCAACGTTGGTGCTAGCTGGTAATCTATGAATGTGAAGTAATGATAGACCGGATCGTAGAACTGAATGAGCGCATCCATGATTCCCTCAATCACATGGACTCTTAGCAGAGATAGCAAACCTCCGTACTTGGCTCTGAAGGCCTCTTGGTTTGTGATCATCCTCGCCAAACCTCTTAAATCCTCTAGTTTTGGAATCCTGAAGGTGTACTTATGAGTTCTCCTTCTACCGAAATCCATTAGCACAATCCTTTTCTCTGATATTTGCAATCACAGTCTTAGTTTATTTCGAAAAAACAGAGAGACTAGAAGAGAAATTTTTTGAATGTTTTAATGTTTTTTTTAAATGAATGCATGAATGCAGCACACAAAAACATAGAAAAAACATGGGGTCAAAGGGTCGTTGTCATGAAGTCAAGGCTCTACCCATCCCCAAAGGTTTATACTAGGGTGATTTTTTGTACCTGTACTCAAAATCATCAGCTCCTCCCAGGATAACAAACAGCAAGCGGATTGCCAGCGAGCTGTATGAAATCTTAGAGTAAATGCTATTCACCGAGAATAGATCATCAGCTTCAAATGAGGGTAGTATCGCGTGACAACTATTTCCGATAGCTTCCGCACTACAAAAGGGTTGGCTCCTCAGCTTCTCAGACATCACAATTGGCCCATTGCCTATGAGAGGGAATAGGTTGCATTGGTCAGCCTCCACTGAGGTTGATGGTCGACCTCGTCGCCATCACTTATCTTAAGTGTATACTCAATCTTTCCACATGCGGCATCACACACATTCCCATTAGCAGAAAAATAAATAGGTATAGCAATTAGGAAAAGCAGTATATATATTCGTCCTAAAGTCCTAGATCTTTAAAGCTATGAATCCTATGTTCTTGACAGAAAATGGTTTCCCGGCGGAGTCACCATCCTGTGGTTTCATTCCTAATTAACGGCGTTTTGACCTAAGATCCTAGTGACGTCAAGGTTTCTACCTAGGAGACGAGAAGAGAACAAGATCCCTAAAAGAGATTGTCCCCAGCAGAGTCGCCATTTTTCTGTAGCGAGTGATTTTTGGATGTGGTTACGAAGCACGATCGCTCTAGTACTACAGTTCGATTCATTTTTTATCCTATTGAAGCTGATGAAGGAAGGGAAATAGATGTCTCCTGTAACGCCCCATTTTGTCTTATTTATTTAATCGAGTCGATTTAATTAGTTTCGTTTTTATAGTATTTTATTCTTGACTTTTATTTGACAATATATTATTTTTCATCACTGGTTATGTTTTATCGCGTTTTGAGAGCGTTTGCGAGATATTTGAGCTGAGGGGTATTTTGGTCCTTTTGGGTAGTTAGATATTTTGTTATAAATAGAAATAGAGAGAGAGAAATAGAAAGAAAAGAGAAAGAAGAGAAAGAAAAGGAAAAGAAGAGAAAACAGAGGAAAGAAAGGGAGAAGAAGAAAAGAGGGGAAAGTCGAAGATTCTCCGTTTCAAGCGCGATTAATCGGGTAAGGGTGAATAGTTTCAATTATATCTTGCTTGTGTATGTATATGTGTATGTTTTCTTGGATTGTTTTGGATATTTTCTTATAGTTTTCATTTTAGGTCGAAATGGTAAAAATGATTAGAAATCGATGTTTTTACAGACGAAAGTCAGAATAAATCGCGTAGTAGAGTCGTGTGATGTTGGGTCGTGATTTAGCGTGATCGTTTGATTGAATCGAGTTGAATTTGTAACTTTTGAGTTTTTGATATATATTGATGTTTTTGTGCAAATTGATGTTGTGATCGAGTAAAAGTGTTTGGATATGTCTGGTAACATTGGTATAGGTTGATATTTAATCGGGTAAGGATAGAAATTAATCGGAAATGGTTATTTGTGTGTTTTCGAGTGGTTTTGAGCGAGTTTGGAGTTGGGATAAACTGATAAAATTATGTTTCAAAATATTTCAAAAATGGAAAATGTGTTAGATGTCTTTTTAATGATGGAAATATTGTAGTATATTGAATTCTGAGATCGTAGCTTTTTACGGAATCGAAATCGGAGGTCCGGAAGTCATTTAACGATCGAAAACTGAGTTTTTATCAAATTCTGCGCAGTATGCGTCGACCTAAAGCATCTTTGCGTCGACCGAAAGAACCCTTGCGTCGACTCATGAGTCGACTTGAGCATACTCGCGAGTGACACAAATTTTCCAAAATGTCCGATTTTGTTTTCTTCATAACTTTTGAACCGTAAGTCCGTTTTGACCCCCGTTTAAAGCGTTGGAAAGCTAATGAAATATTATTTCTATTAAAAATGGTTTGGAGGGTAAAAGATGATTTAATTAATTTGTGTTTTTGAAAAATAGTCAGGTTGTCGGGTTTTTATCGCGTTAATTGTGTGCGAATGATGTGTTATCATGCTATATGCTTTTGATATGTAACGTATAGCTGGTGTGCTGTTATATGACGTGAATATATGTGGTGAAATGTTGTGCATGATTGATGCGCATTGGTGATGGATGTATGATATTTGAATAGTGTTGTTTTGTCGACTTTTGTCGTTGTCATTGTGTGTAATTGATGTGTATCATGCAATGTGTTGTTGATATGGATATTGTATGACATGTGTGTTGTTGTGAAATGAAAATGCACGTGATACATGTTGTGATGATGATATGTGGCCTAAGGGCAGGAAAATGCAATGTGTGGTATTTGATGATATATGCATGATTGTGGATGTGTATATGTGTGCATTTTGAATGTCATGAGTCATTGTATGCCAAGCATCATGATATGCATTCTTGTGACGTCCTGAGTGATGGATTGATTCCAGAGGGAATCTGCTATAACATCGTGAGCCTTAAAAATAAGAGGTATGAATCGCCTTAAAAATAAGAGGACCGAAAGCGATGGTTATAGACGATTGTGTGCCCATGTGGGGTGTCAACGATCGGATCGTGAGTCTTAAAAATAAGAGGTATGAATCGCCTTAAAAATAAGAGGACCGAAAGCGATCCATAAACGTCGTGTGCCCGTGTGGGGTGTGAGCGACGGGGAACATCGTATGCCCGACAAGGAGTTACAGTGATGTAACGAGCGATGGTTCTAGCAGAGTTCCTGAGTGAACTAGTGATGAGAAATGTTGGAAGTCGATACCGCATGGCATTTTCATAGAGTCGTTGTGTCGGTCTCTGTGCATTTGCATAAATCATGGTTTGATTATGTGTGAGAATTATGAATGGATGTATTATGTGTGGAAAATCATGATTTGATTGATTATGTGTGGAAATTGTGCATTGATTTGTGATGTGTTGAGATTGTGATAGCATTGGTAATTTGATGTGCATACGTGATAAATGCATTGATTTGTGATGTGTTGAGATTGTGATAGCATTGGTAATTTGATGTGCATACGTGATAAATGCATTGGTTGTGGACAATATGTTTATACGTAGACATATGCTATGTGATATGGGATGTGTTTCTAAATGTTATAACTTGGTATGCCTTATGTGCAAATACGCGAGTATATTGGATACTTGATATATGCTATATTGTTGGATTAATAGATATATGTTACGTATATATGGTATGTTATATGTATTAGTATGTGGTGTTTGTGGTGAGAATAGCTATGCATGTGAATTGTTATGTATTTGCATATTATTATGCAATCTTGATTTTAGTTGTTATTTCTCACCCTTCTGCTGTGGTTTGATGCTCTATGAGGCATTTGCAGATTAGTGCCTTAGAGGCTTTTGTGAAGATTAGTCCTCCGTTATGTTGTCGGTCTTGGTGTCTGCTCTGATATATATATATATATATATATATATATATATATATATATATATATATATATGTATACATTTGTTGAATGTATTTTGTAGCACCTTTGTGTATATAGTTGATGTTCTAAAATGATTTATTTTGTAAAACAAGTCGGTTATGGATCTTTTCGCTTTATTCCATAATTGACCTTTCCCTTTAGATGGAAAAAGTTTCCCATTAATGATTTTCTCTATTATGTGTTATGTATCAAATAATTGAGCAGGGATTGTGTTTTCTTACTTTAAAATGTGGCATCCTTGTTTCTGTTGGAAAAATAAATTTTTAGTTACTCTGATTTATTTATGTATTATTTATTCGCGATGGGAATTGGGGTGTTACATTAGTGGTATCAGAGCAGGTCGGTCCGTCCGGTCAAGTTGTTGAGTCAGTTGGTGTGACAGTTGAATACTGTCGTTGTTGTTTGTCTCTTAGTACGTGATATGTGTGTGAAACACTGCCAGTGCTTTCTGGTTTTTGTAATCCTTTATCTTCAGGTGTGGGATTGTGATAAGTGGGTAGAAGCTTGTACTTCTCCAAGTTGATTCGGTTGTGGAGTGTTGGCTCAGTGTGCCGTTGGTTGCAAGAGTGTAAGTGTTGTTTGGACAGTGTTGTTCCCGGTTCCGGAGGGAAGAGTGTGAACTCAAATTGGATGAAGGTAAGGATTTGAGGTTTGGATCTGCTAAGTAAGTAGAAGAACTTTTAGGACGTGAAACTAAGATGTTGTTATGTTTGTGACGATAGTTTTCTAGAAATTGGCAGAAAGGACACAGTGACGAGCTACCGGTTGTGCGTAATTTTCAGATGTATTCCCGGATGGAATATTGGATGTTAGTATTGGAAGTACCCGGATTGATAGAACAGTTGGAAGCTTTACTGGAAAGGAGAATTGTGAGGCCAAGTGTGTCGTCTTGGAGAGCTCCAGTATGGTTAGTAACAAAAAGGAGGGATGATTGAATGGAATAACAAGCATTATGATGGTATTGGTATTGAGACTATGGAAAGCGAAACTTAAAGTTCTGGAGTGGTTTGGAGTCTTTGGAATTATAGAGCATTAATGGGAATTTTGAGAAAACCTTAAGGGTGGATGTACTATTTGAGAGTTCTTTTGGGATGATTGTTGCTACACGTGGGGATTTATGGAATTTGGATTGTTATGAGAAGAAATTATGTATGGATTGCTAACAGTTGAATAAGGTAACGATTGAGAACAAGTGTCCACTTTCATGAACTGATGACTAGAATGGTTTGGTTGAGTTTGAGTGAAATTGCAATTGTTTGGAATGTTTGATAAGAGTGGTAAATTGTGTGAGTTGAGGCTTTGATCGATTTAATGCGACTTGTTATGGTTGGTATCATTGGGATAGGCTGTTATGTACTCGGTTAAGCTTGTGTGTGAGTAACCAATTACCCAAGGAAAAGAATTTTGCAAGAACTTTAAGAATTTATATCTTTTAGAATTTGTTTGGGCATTACAACGTGCAATGATGTTATTTGGTGTTAGTAATGAATCTGTAATGTTTGTGGAGTAGATGAATCGTATCTTTCATATTTATTTGGATAAGTTCGTAGTGGTTTTAATTGAGGATATTCGGATCTGTTATGAACTCGGAGGAAGAACAGGTAGAGTGTTTGAGATTTGAATTACAAGTGTTGAACAGAGGCGAAGTTTTGTGCTAAATTATTCAAGTGAGAATTTGGGTTGGAAAAAGGTTAGTCTTCTTGGATATGTTATTTCAGACGAGAGTATGGTTATGGATCCATCGGAAGTAGATGTAGTTCTACGTGAGAGGCTCCGAAGTCGGTTAAGGAGATTAGAAACTTTTGGGCTCAGTTGGTTGTTACTGCAGGCTATGGAAGACTTTGCTAAGTTCGTACTTCTGTTATCTCAGTTGACTTGCAAAGGGTGAGTCGTTTGTTTTGGATGTTCGTTGTGAGTAAGTTTTGGTGAGTTAAAGTAGAAGTTGTATATTGCTTCAGTTTTGATACTGCGTGATCCTGATAAACCATTTGTGAGGTATTGGGATGCGTCTTTGATGAGTTTAGTTAGTGTGTTAATGCAAGAGGGTAAAGTCGTGGTTTATACTTTACGACAATTGAGGATTCATAAAAGGATCGATACTATTCAGGATTTGGAATTGGGCGCGATTGTATTGTGTTGGAAAATTTAGAGGTATTATTTTTATGGTTCTCGGCTCGAAGTGTTTGGTAATCACAAGAGTTTAAAGTACTTGGTTGGTTTGAAGGAATAGAGTATGAGATAATGAGGATGGTTAGAATTTGTGATGAGTTATGAATTTGGCTTGGATTATCCTTTGGGAAAATCCGAGGTTGTGCCGGATGAGTTAAGTCGAAAGTTTCTATGTATGTCTGTTTTGATGGTCCGAGAATTAGAATTATTTGAGCAGTTTCGAGACTTGTGTCTGGTGTGTGAGGTAACACAGTAGAGTGTGAGGTTGAATATATTGAAAGTGAACAGTGAGTTTTGGCGAATATGAGAAAGAGTTAGACTTTAGACGTGAAATTGGTGAGTCGTAGCAGGGTTGTAATAAGGTTGTGTGACAAGGATGTTTGGTATCCTGTTTTGGTCGAGGTTGTTGAAACGATATGGTGTCGTGGAACTTTGTGTTCTTCTTTGTGTTGTTGCCTCGTTTCCATCGTGTTGGTTCGAGTGCGAGTAGCTAATTCCGGTGTGTGTTCGTAGCTTGGGAATTCTTTGAGTTGTGAGTTGGTCGTCAAGTGCATTGTATGGGTTTTGCATCTTGTCGTTGTAGTTGTCGTTGTGTCGTGTCGTTGTAGTAGTGGCTGTTAGTGAGGTGGGTTGTCAGTTTGTGTTATTCGTGGTGTGCTTTTGTTGGCATGTTAGTTTGTTGGTCGGATGCGAGAGTCGTATCTGGAGTTATTCGTCTCAGTTATATTTTCGAGGACGAAAATGTCTAAGTGGGGGAGAGTTGTAACGCCCCATTTTGTCTTATTTATTTAATCGAGTCGATTTAATTAGTTTCGTTTTTATATTATTTTATTCTTGACTTTTATTTGACAATATATTATTTTTCATCACTGGTTATGTTTTATCGCGTTTTGAGAGCGTTTGCGAGATATTTGAGCTGAGGGGTATTTTGGTCCTTTTGGGTAGTTAGATATTTTGTTATAAATAGAAATAGAGAGAGAGAAATAGAAAGAAAAGAGAAAGAAGAGAAAGAAAAGGAAAAGAAGAGAAAAGAGAGGAAAGAAAGGGAGAAGAAGAAAAGAGGGGAAAGTCGAAGATTCTCCGTTTCAAGCGCGATTAATCAGGTAAGGGTGAGAAGTTTCAATTATATCTTGCTTGTGTATGTATATGTGTATGTTTTCTTGGATTGTTTTGGATATTTTTTTATAGTTTTCATTTTAGGTCGAAATGGTAAAAATGATTAGAAATCGATGTTTTTACGGACGAAAGTCGGAATAAATCACGTAGTAGAGTCGTGTGATGTTGGGTCGTGATTTAGCATGATCGTTTGATTGAATCGAGTTGAATTTGTAACTTTTGTGTTTTTGATATATATTGATGTTTTTGTGCAAATTGATATTGTGATCGAGTAAAAGTGTTTGGATATGTCTGGTAACATTGGTATAGGTTGATATTTAATCGGGTTAGGATAGGAATTAATCGGAAATGGTTATTTGTGTGTTTTCGAGTGGTTTTGAGCGAGTTTGGAGTTGGGATAAACTGATAAAATTATGTTTCAAAATATTTCAAAAATGGAAAATGTGTTAGATGTCTTTTTAATGATGGAAATATTGTAGTATATTGAATTCTGAGATCGCAGCTTTTTACGGAATCGAAATCGGAGGTCCGGAAGTCATTTAACGATTGAAAACTGAGTTTTTATCAAATTCTGCGCAGTATGTGTCGACCTAAAGCATCTTTGCGTCGACCTAAAGAACCCTTGCGTCGACTCATGAGTTGACCTGAGCATACTCGCGAGTGACACAAATTTTCCAAAATGTCCGATTTTGTTTTCTTCATAACTTTTGAACCGTAAGTCCGTTTTGACCCCCGTTTGAAGCGTTGGAAAGCTAATGAAATATTATTTCTATTAAAAATGGTTGGGGGTAAAAGATGATTTAATTTATTTGTGTTTTTGAAAAATAGTCGGGTTGTCGAGTTTTTATCATGTTAATTATGTGCAAATGATGTGTTATCATGCTATATGCTTTTGATATGTAACATATAGCTGGTGTGGTGTTATATGATGTGAATATATGTGGTGAAATGTTGTGCATGATTGATACGCATTGGTGATGGATGTATGATATTTGAATGGTGTTGTTTTGTCGACTTTTGTCGTTGTCATTGTGTGTAATTGATGTGTATCATGCAATGTGTTGTTGATATGGATATTGTATGACTTGTGTGCTGTTGTGAAATGAAAATGCACGTGATACATGTTGTGATGATGATATGTGGCCTAAGGGCAGGAAAATGCAATGTGTGGTATTTGATGATATATGCATGATTGTGGATGTGTATATGTGTGCATTTTGAATGTCATGAGTCATTGTATGTCAAGCATCATGATATGCATTCTTGTGACGTCCTGAGTGACGGATTGATTCCAGAGGGAATCTGCTATAACATCGTGAGCCTTAAAAATAAGAGGTATGAATCGCCTTAAAAATAAGAGGACCGAAAGCGATGGTTATAGACGATCGTGTGCCCATGTGGGGTGTGAGCGATCGGATCGTGAGCCTTAAAAATAAGAGGTATGAATCGCCTTAAAAATAAGAGGACCAAAAGCGATCCATAAACGTCGTGTGCCCGTGTGCGGTGTGAGCGACGGGGAACATCGTATGTCTGACGGGGAGTTACAGTGATGTAACGAGCGATGGTTCCAGCAGAGTTCCTGAGTGAACTAGTGATGAGAAATGTTGGAAGTCGGTACCGCATGGCATTTGCATAGAGTCGTTGTGTCGGTCTCTGTGCATTTGCATAAATCATGGATTGATTATGTGTGAGAATTGTGAATGGATGCATTATGTGTGGAAAATCATGATTTGATTGATTATGTGTGGAAATTGTGCATTGATTTGTGAAGTGTTGAGATTGTGATAGCATTGGTAATTTGATGTGCATACGTGATAAATGCATTGATTTGTGATGTGTTGAGATTATGATAGCATTGGTAATTTGATGTGCATACGTGATAAATGCATTGGTTGTGGACAATATGTTTATACGTAGACATATGCTATGTGATATGGGATGTGTTTCTAAATGTTATGACTTGGTATGCCTTATGTACAAATACGTGAGTATATTGGATACTTGATATATGCTATATTGTTGGATTAATAGATATATGTTATGTATATGTGGTATGTTATATGTATTAGTATGTGGTGTTTGTGGTGAGAATAGCTATGCATGTGAATTGTTATGTATTTGCATATTATTATGCAATCTTGATTTTAGTTGTTATTTTTCACCCTTCTGCTGTGGTTTGATGCTCTATGAGGCATTTGCAGATTAGTGCCTTGGAGGCTTTTGTGAAGATTAGTCTTCCGTTCTGTTGTCGGTCTTGGTGTCTGCTCGGATACGTAGCACGGGAGTCGGGGAACGATTATATATATATATATATATATATATATATATATATATATATATATATGTATACATTTGTTGAATGTATTTTGTAGCACCTTTGTGTATATAGTTGATGTTCTAAAATGATTTATTTTGTAAAACAAGTCGGTTATGGATCTTTTTGCTTTATTTCATAATTGACCTTTCCCTTTAGATGGAAAAAGTTTCCCGTTAATGATTTTCTCTATTATGTGTTATGTATCAAATAATTGAGCAGGGATTGTGTTTTCTTACTTTAAAATGTGGCATCCTTGTTTCTGTCGGAAAAATAAATTTTTAGTTACTCTGATTTATTTATGTATTATTTATTCGCGATGGGAATTGGGGTGTTACATCTCCAATTAACCCTGCTTGCATACTGAGGTTAAACAGTCAAAACTGTTGGTTTACAGATGCTACAAAGATCCGGGGTCTCTCCTAGGTTATTTTGTTGAAAAAGGGGTGTTTTAGGTTAGGAGGGATATATATGAAAGTATGGGATTTTGGGTTTTTGTTTAGTGTGCTCGCTAATATTTTTCTTTCAATCTTATGCTTACGTATTCCCGTTTACCGAAACAGGGAAATCAGAGCGTTCGTAGTTCCTTCTATTCTATGGGAGGAAATGGTTGTTTTGGTGTCTTGTTCAAAGCCCAAGACGTGAAGCTGAAAAGGTAGTTTGTATCTTGTTCAAAGCCCAAGATCTGAAGCTGAAAGGTCTCAACTTTAGAGAGAATCTGTCATCTCTAAAGAGGGGTTTATTTGTCACAACTATTTATAAAGGAGAATTACTTTAACCGGGATGTGTGAATCCGACAATGCCATAATTTCCTTTATAGGGGGTTCTAACCTGAAGGAGAAGACTTTAACTCAGTGTAGAGCAATGCTATCTTTCCTTAGGAATTTCTCATGCTAAAAGAGGGACAGTGGCATGGATGTAGATGATCCAGAGGCTTGCCGCTTACAGCGATTAGATGAAGGAACAGGAGTTATTGATGTTTGTTTACTATGAACGAGGCACAACTTTTGATGCTAAAAGGTTGATTGGATCAACCAGTGGTTTTCTTATATAAAGCCTAAGAGGAGGCTAATATGTGTCTCATACAAAGCCCGAGAGAGAGGCTAAAAGGGAAGTGACTCGACAAGAGAGTCCTCTATGGTATCTCGTACGAAGCCCGAGATGGAGGCTAAAAGGTTTGACTCAACAAGAGAGTGATTTATACTAAACAAGAGAGTGATTTTGTATCTCGTACCAAGCCCGAGATGGAGGCTGAAATTTGTTTGGCTTAATAAGAACCTTTTTGTATCTCGTATAAAGCCCGAGATGGAGGCGGAAGGGAGTTGACTCAACAAGAGAGTCTTTTGTATCTCGTACGAAGCCCGAGATGGAGGCTATTTGTTAGCTCTGCTAGGGAGAATCATTGTACAAAGCTCAAGAGGAGGCTATTGTGACCGTTTCAGTTGAGTGACAGATCCAGTATACTGATTTTAAAGAGAAAATTAGTTCTTATATGAGTAACACTGTACTCAAGGATTTGATTCGAGGATCAGGGTTATTCCCTATTCTTTAAGGAAGTGGGAAATTCGAAGGGTATTGAGACTGTCCGAGTCTACGAGTTTCCTTCCTATTTTTTAAGGGGCCACTTGAGAATGTCTTTGAGGCTCAAGGAAATTAGACTGTCCAAGTCTAGAGTTTCACCTTTTGTACTATGCTTTGAGAAACAGTAGTAGACTCTTTGAAAGGATTGTTCTATGAAGATGACTAAGTTTTGTTCCTATACCTCTAGGAGGTCGTCGGGACAATTTGTACGAAGCCCAAGAGGAGGCTGGAAGCTTTTAAGAAGCCAAAGGGTCCTTGTACTAAGCCCAAGAGGAGGCTATCATTCTCGGAGGAAGAGATCATTATACGAAGCCTGGTCCTTGTACTAAGCCCAAGAGGAGGCGGGGTTGCTTTTAGGAAGCCTGTGGGTCCTTGAACAATGCCCAAGAGGAGGCCAATGCTTTTAAGAAGCCGATGGGTCCCCAAACCCCGAGAAGTTCAAGACATGCCATTCACCGAGAATAGATCAAGCCAGGAAAGTCCGAGAATTTGGAAGAAACTCAAGAGATGCCATTCACGGAGAAAAGATCATCTCTGGGGAATAGAGTTTCTTGACAAGTGCTTTTAAGAAGCCTGTGGGTCCCCAAACCCCGAGAAGTTCAAGACATGCCATTCACCGAGAATAGATCAAGCCAGGAAAGTCCGAGAATTTGGAAGAAACTCAAGAGATGCAATTCACGGAGAAGAGATCATCTCTGGGGAGTAGAGTTTCTTTGACAACTTCTACGAGTGACAGTCTATGAAAGGGTTCACCAAGAATGCTGCCTTTCATGTCTCCATATTGTTTAACCCCAAGAGGAGGGAAGACTGTGTCTGGTAATCCTATGGGGATCTAGTTTTGACTATTTAAGAGTGATCAACGGGCTTAATTCTAGACGTAGTTGTCGGGGAAACTCTAAATATCTATACTATTATTACACAGTTGATATGAGTTTATGAAAGAAGACTTACAGCGAAACAGCCCCACAATACAGTTATATGTATATGAAAGCGGTAAATGAAAGCGTGTAAACACTTACTCGGTTGTAGAGCTTCCATGCTGTTCGGTTAGTTGTCCAATAAAGAAAGATTGAAAAACAACAGTATATTCAAAATCAAAGGAGAAAGTGCTTTGAAAAAGAAAGTTGGGGCTTACAGCTCAAGGAGAGGCCCAGGGTTTTATCAGTGATCGCACTATTGAATTTGTACAGAGGGACTTATACAAGCGACTGTGGCCCAAAAAGGTTTTCTGTACAAAGGGATGGGTCTTACACTCTCTCAAGAGGCCCAAAAAATTTTAAAGAAAAAGAGTGGAGCTTATAACACGAGGGTAGGCCCAATTGATTTTTCCGTTTAAAATGGCGATCACGCCGAGGTTTTCTTTTAACGCAGAGGGACTTATACAATAAGTGAGGCCCAAAATTATTTTGGTTAAAAGGGGGTTGGGTCTTACACTCTATTAGAGGCCCAAAAGTTTTGAATGGGTCTTATAGCTCAAGGAGAGGCCCAGAAGGTTATTTTTCAAAAGGCGACGATTGCGCCGTTCGTTTTTTATGGTATCGGGACTTATACAATACACTGAGGCCCAAAAAAGATTTGGTCAAAAAAATGATTGGGTCTTACACTCTATTAGAGGCCCAAAGTGTTTTGAAAATGATTTATGAGGGTTGAATTAATCCAAAAACCCTAATTTGTTTTCAAAATATGTTTTAATTGAATAAAAATTCAATTAAAATGATCAAAATTGTTTAACATATGGAAAACAAATTGTGATCTTGGATTAATGCTTCAAAAATTAAGTATTGACCTACAAAATAATTAGAAGGCATTAAAAGTTGCAAAATCAAGGTGAAAAAAATATTTTAAATGTAAAAACAATTAAAACAATAATTCTTTGCAAAAATATCAATTATATAAAATAAATAATATTTTTGGGATTTTTTGGGAAAATAAAATATTTCAACATTTTTGTGAATTATTAAAAAAAGAATCAACTCAAAATCATTAAAACCCAGAGAGAAATTAATTTTTGAATCAATTAAATAAAATCACAAAATTCAAATATTTGAATTTTCAAAAAATGGCGCCAAGAACACACCAAGAACACGCGCGTGTTCTGGGTTTGCCCATATTTGCATTTTCTCTCCAATCTCACTAAATACTTGATCATATCATGCAATCCACATACCAATCAACTCGTTTCAACCTCACGATCATGTCTATGGCAATTAATTTCATTTAAATTAAGCATAAAACAAGAAATCACGAAAAATCCTTAAGAACCCTAATTTCTGCATGAAGGCTGAGATTTTTGATACACGATTCAAACAATACAATTAATTGAGGGGAAATATTCCATGCATGATTATGAACATTTGGCAAAAGTATTTTGCGAGGAAATATGCATAGATTGAGAGATGACCAAGTTTAGGCTTACCTCTAGGTCGTGACAGCAAGAGCAAATTGATTTCTGAGTATGAGGTGTTACAGATGAATTGTGATGATCTGAACAGCTTCCCTACACCCTATGGAGTGTGTTTGAATGCTTGGACTTGATGGAAATTGGCTGGATCACTTCATGGCATCTCAACTGCACTTTGGTTAAAACCTTAAGCAATTGACTAGTGATTCTGAGAAATCAGTGTTCCAGATGTTGTTTAAGTGTTTGATCAGCTCACATATGATGTATATGAGGTGTGTGTGTGTGTGATTGGTTTGAGTGGAATTGCTCTCTAATGAAAAACCCGATAGTGACTTGCTAAGAAAGCATTTTTGAGAGTGAGAAGTGGTTTTTGAGAAAGGCAAGTGTTGTAGGCCTTTGGTGTACTTAAACTGATCACAATTAAGCTCTATTTATAGTAGAGCAAGTTTGTTTTGCAAGGAATAGTGAATGGCAACTGCTGAGTAGGTTTGGCCAATGTTGGCAAATGAAAATCTAAGTCTCCTCTAGCCATTGACTAGAAGTTAGGGCACAGGCTGCTGGTCCCCTTGGTCTTGGATAAGTCTTGACTGAATCCAGTTGAGAATGGCTCAGTCCATGCCACCTTGATGCTTCCATTGAATTCTCCAATCCAAAATTTGAGTCTTGTCCCTATTTTGGCAATTCTAGGTTCAACATGCTATTTCTTGTTCCAAAGACTTTGGAGGCTTGGCTCAGTGATTGTCCCCTTTAGATTCAATCCTCAGAGGTGTCCAAGTGGATAGGAGTATTTGGATTTGGCTGATTTTGGAAAATCGACCAAAAGTGCAAAAATCTGCCTTGCCTTGGCAGATTTCAGCAAGGCATCTTGCCAATGTCATATCTCATAGCTCAAATTGAATTTGGTAATGTTCTTGGCCATTTTGGAAAGCCCTTACATGATACAACAACTGTTTGAACATGTTTGATTTTGATCTCTTTTGAATCCAAGTGAAAAATCCCCCTACATTTGGAAAAAAGTAAAGGCAGATTCTGACTTAGTGAAATTTTCACTAAGTGTTGGAACAAAGTGACTTTTCTTGATTTTGATCACTCCATAACTCAAAATCCATGAGGAATTTGGACATAGGTCAGTATGAAACTTTTGTAGAGGCCAATGTGATCTACAAATCAAGCTTTGAATGGGGAACAATGGCCTTGTGGTTTAGGAGTTATGGTCCTCCAAAGTTGGCACATTAGTGTCACTTTTTCCATAACTTAGAAATTTTTCTAAGTTTTTATGGTTACCCCTTTTACAAATTATCCCACTTTCTTTGAATTTTCTTAATTAATGATGATTCAAATCATACATTAACATCATTTTAGGGTTAAAAATCCATTTTGGTGAAAAATCTCAAAAAGTCAAAGTTGGCTTTTGTGCACAGTTGACTTTTTATTAGATGAATTCTAAACTGTGCAATTCTTCAGGAAATCATGTCCTTGACCTAAATCAAACTTAATGGACATGTTCCATGGGTGTCATAGGGTATATTGAATCATGTCTTAGGGTTTGGGAGCATGTCCTGGTCAAAAGTCAAAGTTACAGTTGACTTTCCTCGCGAAACCCTAATTGTGGTGCAGATGAAATTGAGACTTGTTGCTCAAGCTTCCTGGATTAATCCATTGTTGCAAATGGATCAATATAGTATATTAGAGACCCTCAAATCATGTCTTGGGGTCTTGGTTCATGATTTGTCCCAAAAGTCAACTTAGGGGAGAATTAGGTCAAGAAACCCTAATTCCCGATTTTTTATGAATGCATCCCTTGAGGCAAAATTGACTTGATGATTGGGTTCATGAGGTTCCATGGAGAATATTAGGTTATGTTTTGGATCTTTGGCTTGTGCCCAGATGAAAAAATTCCATCTGGAGGCCCTGGTCGACCAAAACCCTAATTTGGTGACACTGACGATCTTGAGACTTGATCCACCTAGAAGGGAGCAGCCTTGTGCTTAATCCTTGAAGTGGGAGTCCTCTTGATCCATTGTGGATGTTTGAGAGGCTATAAAAGTTGAAGATCGTGTCATTTATTGATTGATCCTTTGTCTAAGAACTCTGAGAGGGCTTGAAACCCTAATTTTGATAGTAGTGAATGCGCACCCATCTTTGGGGCATTTTATGAGGCATGATGGTTCATCCATATTGTGATGAAGATTTGCACAATGATGGGAAATCTTAGTGGTCAAAATTTGGGGTATGACAGTCATCCTTAGAGAATCAAATATGGATTTAGCATTATCTCTGTTGGTAATCTTTTCATACCCAGTGTATGAAATAGCATTTAGCAAGATAGTTCTTGCTTCGTGATGATTCTCTTAATCTTTCTTCTGTTGATCTATCATTACTCTTCTTTCAACTTTGTTACCACTTGCATCTAGTGGGTGTACATAGCCATCGACTACCATATCCCATAGATCAACATCATGATCTAGAAAGAAGCTCTTTATTCTATCCTTCCAATAGTCAAATCTGTATCCATCAAAAATAGGAGGTTTAACATTGTAGTGATCTCTATCATTTGTTTGAGCAACTAGTGGTGAATCAGCCATTGTGTTTCACACTGGATCTTTATCTGACACTGTTAAGTGTTTGATAATCATATCAATACCAGAACCAGAGCTCTGATGCCAATTTAAGGTGGCAAGAAACACAAGAAAGGAAGGTTTAGAATTGGGTTTCTAAAAACAAAATCTTTTTCAAAACCAACTCAATCAAGCAAAAACACGAACAAGAAAAATCATAGTTATTTTTATACTGCTTCGCTGTTAACGAAGCTACCTCCATTTCACCCTACCAAGGTGATTTTACCTTCTCAATAAGGACTTAATCCACTTTAACTGAAACTGGTTACAGACACCACAAAGACAAATCATCTTTGTACTATTGAGTCTATCTGACTAAAACCTAGTCACTCAAGGAAAGCACTCAAACAATATTGAGATTTACAAGTTGTGTTTAGAAAGAATACTTCTAAGAAATCATATTAACACAAGTTTAATACAATGAATATCTCACACAATAACGAGCAAAAACTCTATGTGTTTACAAAGAATATACACAGAAAAATATTTACTTCAGCAAAACATGTGTATGTTCAGTAGCGTGAGCGTAAGCGAGTATTAACAACTTCTTCCAATCGTCCAAGTTTTATTTATATAGGCAGTTAAAAGATTTGTTGGATGGTAAAATTGGAATAATATATAGCAGCAGTCACATTTCATAACGGTTTACATATAGGAGGAAAATTAGTCCTTAGACCAAAAAATCAGGGTAGTTGAGGAAGGGGTGATCTTGTATTGTGTAATATTTTCCTAATGCAAAACCTTTTGATCTTATCTTCTAATATTCAGAGGTTTCAGATTAAATGATGTTGAAGCAGCTTAGAAGGATCAAAAAACAGTTGAGAGAATCTCCAGAACCTTGGTCTTCAGAGTCTTGACACAGTTCCTCAGAACCCGGTCTACAGAGTCTTTAGATCTTGTTCTTCAGAGTCTTAAGAACTTGAGTGCAAAATCTTGAAGGAAGACAATCCTTTATAGGCCTTTCAATCAGAGTCACGGTCATAAGCTTTAGCAAAAACGTTCTTCATAACTGTTGTCTGAGAGCTTTCTTGAACTTGACAACATCATGTAAAGCACTTGTATTCTCTTCAGAGTCAGAGTGTGTTGATTCTAGAGTCTGATGACATCACATGTCAAAGCTTCAAAGTCAGAACCTGTTTAGCAAAATCTACACACTAGACAAATGCCATTAGTCTACAAAATTGTTCTCTAAGAAATAATGCATTTTTATCATCAAAACTAAAGGCCAGATGCAGAACCAAATCTTGTTTTAACATAAATAACTTATAAACCATCCCTTCCTGATTCTTTTTCTCAAATCCAAGAGGTTGTGACACGTATACCTCTTTTTGCAATGGACCTTTCAGAAATGCAAATTTCACATCTAAATGCATCAGAGGCCAATTCCTATTAGCAGCTATTGCAATCACCAACCTGATTGTCTCATGTCTTGCTACAGGAACAAACATTTCAAAGTATTCTAACCCATGTTTGTGTAGAAATTCTCTTGCTACTAACCTTGCTTTGTGTTTTCCAATTGATTCTTCTTGCTTTAGTTTCTCCTTGAAAACCCATCTGATGATGATGGCTTTCTTGTCCTTTGGGAGCTTAGTCAACTTCCAAGTCTTGCTTCTTTCAATAGCCTCAAGTTCTTCTTTCATGGCCTTCATCCACACTTTCTTCTATAGCGCTTCTTCAACACTAACTAGTTCAGAGTCTGCTAACATGGCACACAAAATGACTTCCCCTTAAAAGGTTACTTTAGTATCTTGCAACATGTTGAAAATTTCAAATCTCCTTGTTATGTTTTTGATTCTTTGTGGCCTCTGAACATGTTTATAATTGTCTTCGGGTTCTATAACGATATCAGATGCTAGAACCCCATAAGTACCATCTTCAGAGGCATGACCACCTTTAGAGTCTGGATCACCACCAGAGTCTGAATCACCATCAGAATTTGGATCAGAATCAGATCCACCTTCATACTCTGACTCATCTTCAGACTCACCTTCATAATCAACTTCTGAGTCACCTTCAGACTCTGGCCCATCTTTAGACTTACCATCAGAATTTACTTCTGATTCTGACTCATCTTCAGAACCTTCAGATTCTTAAGTATCTTCAGAAGTTAACTCAGGTGTTAACACCGCGCCAGAGTTGGATTGAGATTCACTCCAATCTCACGCTTCTGATTCTTTCACAACGACGTCTCTGCTGAGTTTAACCTTGTTAGTGACAGGATAGTAAAGCTTATAAGCACTTGTACTATGGTACCCTACAAGCAACATGACTATACTTCTGTCATCCAAATTCATTCTCTTAGTATCTGGGACATGTTTGTAACACACAGAACCAAATACCTTCAGATGGCTCACACTTCGCTTATCTCCAGTCCACTTATCTAAAAGAGCAATTTCCTCCAGCTTCTTGGTTGGACACCTCATCACATATGATGTAGCGGCAACAGCTTCTCCCCACAATGTGTGAGGGAGCTTCTTCTTCTTCTTCAGCATATTCCTCGTCATATAAAGCAAATTTCAGTTTCTTCTTTCATCAAGACCATTATGTTAAGGAGTGTATGAAGCAGACACCTCATGCCCGATTCCATTCTCCTCACATAACTTTCTAAACTCAGTAGAGTTATACTCACATCCACTATCAGTTATCAGAATCTTAAGAGTCTGGCCTCTCTGATTCTAAGCCTTGATTTTGAATTTCTTAAATTTAGCAAACACCTCGTGTTTGAACTTTATAAGGGATGCCCACGTCATCCTGGTGAACTCATCTAAAAATGACAAAAAGTATTTATTCCCTCCAAGTGAAGGTATTGGAAATCGTCAACACACATCAGAATGCACCACACCTAAACATGCTTTGCTCTTGGAGGCATTTCAGATGAAAATGGCAATCTTGGTTGCTTCCCTCTCGTGAACACATTGCATGACTTCTCTGGCTTCTTAATTACAGGAATTCCTTGTACCAGCTTCTTTGAATTCAGATGCCTTAAGCTTCTGAAGTTCAAATGACCAAATCTTTTATGTCACAACTCATTTTCCTTCACAACACTTGTTGCACTAAGGCATTTAGAGTCTGTAGTTTTAACATTCACTTTGAATGTTCTATTCTTCCCCTGTTCTAACTTCATAACCAGCTTCAGATTACAATCATACAGCTTCAAAAGATTATCCTTCATACTAACTGAAAAACCTTTCTCAATTAATTAGCCTACACTCATCAGATTGCTTTTCATGCCAGGTACATACCACACATTCTGAATCAAAGCTGCTTTACCATTATTCAGTACTACTCTAACATTTCCCATACCTTCAGCATTGAGGTATTTATTATTAACACATATGATCTTTGTCCTATTTTAAGAGTCAAAGTTAACCAGCCATTTCTTATTTCCAGTAAGATGATTTGAGCAACCAGTGTCCATATACCACTAGTCAGTCAAATACACATCATCAGATTCAGAAGCCATTAATATCACAAATTCACCATTTGAATCTCTTCTGGTTACATTTTCTTCTTCTGACTTCCTTTCCTTGTTTGGCCAACAGTCAGTAGCGAAGTGACCAAACTTCATACAACAGTAACACTGAACCTTTCTCTTGGCATACTTCTCATTCTCCTTCTGAGCATTCTTCTGCCTTCTAGAAGTTGAGGTTTCTGACTTCTGAGACCTACCATGTCTTTTCTTGGCCTCTGACCAAGACTACTTCTGGTACTTTTTGACAAAAGAATCTTTCAGAGCCTGCTCTACCTCTCTCTCAGAGGTTCTTTCAGTCAGACGCAACTCTTGTGCCTCTAGATTGATTTGTAGCTCTTCTATTAATATGGTGCTCAGATCCTTAGAATGTTCAATTGTTACAACAATGTAATCAAACTGAGGAGTACTAGATCTAAGTACCTTCTCAATGATCTTTTCTTCACTGAGAGTTTCTCCACACGACATCATCTCATTTGTGATCAAAATCACTCTAGAGATGTAGTAAGGTACCTTTTCATTGTTCTTCATGCTAAGATTCTCATACTGCTTGCGTAGAGACTAAAACTCCACCTTCTTCACTGATGTATCCCCACTGTAGCACCTTACTAGTGTGTCCCACGCAGCCTTCGTCGTCGTCGAATCAGGAATCTTCTCAAACACGTTCACATCCACACACTGATAGATGTAGAGCAACGGTTTTTTATCCTTCTTCCTCAGATCACGCTGAGCATTCCTCTAAGCATGTGTTGCATTTTCTGGAAGTGCAACCGAAATGTAACCTTCATTGAAGAGATCAAAAACATCTTGAGCGCCAAATAATACACGCGTCAGAATCATCCACGAATTCCAATTCTTGCCATCGAACACTAGAAGCTTGATACTCATATTACCGTTTTCGTTCATCATTGACCTTGTGCTGTTCACTTAGATATCACCAAACACTAGTGTTTCCCAATCCCGTAGAATCAAGAAACGTGATTTTGTTACTATTCTGATCAAACATGAAATCAATCACACAACGTGTTACCGTTCACTCGTGTTTCCCTATGTTTCCCTGTGAATCTGAACTGGATCTCTAAATATTAATTATTGGTGCACTAGGTGCAAAATATGAAGATGTAAGAAGAGAGAGAAGAGAATAATAAACTTCCACTATCCTGCTAAAACGATTACAACAAAATGGTTGCACACACATTGTACTACAATAGTCAGTAGATACAAATCTTGACTGCTACAGTACTATATATACACAAATAATAATGTCACATAGACTAAATATTAAAATACTAAATTATCCTTCAATAAATGTTACAAGTCCTATTTTTCACTTATGTATTTTCTATTTTTTCTTACCAATACATGAACTTTTAGTAATAATATGCAAATCATCCATTTTTACCAACATAACTAGTTTTGTGTCGGTTTAGTAAACAGTCCAATAACACAATCATACCAATGATGAGTCCAGTTTCTAGTTTAAACAAGGCTTAATTGCAGTTTTAGTCCCCCTATTATGGCTTTTTCTCGGTTTTGGTCCCCCCATTTCCAAATCCTGGTTTTTAGTCCCTTAAGTTTCATTTTATGAGGATTTTAGTCCCCCACGTGATATAATGGACAAAAATTGATGACATGGGCCTGGAAACGCTGACATGCCAATGCCAACTAGATAATAATATATTAAAATATTATTATAATTGATTTATAATATTTTCCAAATAGAATCATTTTCAATAAAAAATTTTATAAATTTAATATTCCAAAACTTCAATCGTTGAATTCATTTTCTGCAGTTCTATCATTTCTCTCCATCAACAAAAACCCTAAAATGGAATGTCAAATTGATCTGCGTTTCGTATCTCACCGTTCATGAACACAAACCTTACAAATCCTGTATCGTCTTCGTCTTTGCCTTCGTTTATTGAACCCGTTCGTCCTCGTTTGTTCCAGATCGTATTCGTTCCACATCGTCTTCGTCCCAGATCGTCATCAACATGTCAAACCCAACATTTGTTTTGAGGAAAGTGGTTATGTCTCAGTGTTTGAATACAATGTTTTCTATTGCTACAGATAAATAATTAGCAGACATTTTTACTAAAGCCTTAGATGCAAATCAATTTGAAAGCTTAAGAAGCAAACTGGGAATTTGCATTTGTGAGGATTAGGTGTGCTGGAAGGAGTATTTGTGCAGTTGTGATTTTGCATATGTTTAATGGAAACAACATTTTATTCAACTGCTGAAAGCATACAAGATTGGATTTTAGTACATCAAAAGCTATATATATAAGGTCTAAAGATTATCCCAACCCCCTGGATCAAGAAAAGTTTTCCAATCTCCATCCCATTCATCATCAGAAGCATGGAGTTGCACTGGAGGTTTTTTGATGGTTTTTGTCTCTGATGGTTTTCTTGTTCGTGTTGCTCTTGAAGAAGTTCCAGCGACTTTCCTTGTCGTGTTCTTGTTCTTCAGTGGATCTGGTTTTTTGTCCCCATGCATGAGTTGCATTCCTGCATCTTTGGTTGAATGACTCATTCTTGTGTGGTTTCTGGTGCTGTTAGAAGGAAGAAGGCTTCGATTTTATAGTACTATAAGAATCCATTGGTTGTATCGCCTGACCAGTCAAAGTTTTTGGATATTGTGTTCCTTGGGAAGCTTGCTTTTGACCATGTCTTAATGGATGTCAGATCTTTGTGTTTGATGTAGATGTTGGCCAATTATGGCTAAAAAGGGGGAGAGGTTAGCCTATGTGTTGCCTAGTTGGCTGATGTGGCTCTAGGCTTGAGGGGGGAGTTTTGCAGTCTGAACAGTTGGTATGCTGGTATGCTGGTTCTTGTTTTGAGGGGGAGTTTTGCTGTGTGCAGTTTGGTTGTGATTGCTGCTGGTTATGAAGTTTTTCCGCTGCAGGTACCTCTGATGATGACAGAGTTTGTTTTAGCCAAAATTAGCCAAAGAGGGAGATTGTTAGTTCTTGTATTGGTTGGAATTTTGGTAAAACAAAGTTGACCAATGTTGATGTCATATGTCTGATGTCATAACATTGGTTCCTAACATTAGCTGTTGCAGGGTTGAAGTTTTATATGTTGATGTTATAAGTGATGTCTTGACATCACTATATCAGAACATCAGAACATCAGATTGTGATGGTTTAGGGTTGCGCGTGTTAGTGAGTTTTGAGGAGATCTGTTAGAGTGATTGGATGCGAATATCTTGGAGAAGAGTTTCCAATCAGATAATTTTCCAGATTATGGAGCAAATCATGTAACTAACATTAGGGCTGATTTGAAGAGATTTAAAAAGATTTGAAGATCAAATCTGTTTTAAATTCTGGTTTTAAAACAAATCAAATCAGATATTTTTGGAAGAGATCCAAGCCCAAGTCAGAATTATATAAAAGCAGCCTCAACCCTTGTTGGAAAGGAACGAAGACAGAGAGCATAGACTGAGAGTCAATTGGAGTTTTCGTGTGTTTTTGTAAACCATTCATGTTGGAATAGGTGTTACTATATTTGAGTTGTTAATTGTTCTTGATCAAAGCTGTTAAGCAGAATCAAGTTGGGTGGTTAATTTGTAATCATTGGATTGTATCACAGTGGTGATTTAGGGAGTGAGTGGTTTCTCATACCTAAGTGGTTTCTTAGGTAGAATTGTCATTGGGTAGTGATTAAATTAGGTAGATGTCAACTGGGATTGTTGAGTCTGTAATTTGATACTACTAATAGTGAATTTCCTCCCTGGCTTGGTAGCCCCCAGACGTAGGTAGTTAGACCGAATTGGGTGAACAATTCATTGTGTTATTTACTGTTGTTATTACCCTGTTCATATAGCAGATTGTGTTGTTGTGACATCACACTTAACATCACACATCTGATACCAGAATTTCAGGAATAATATAAGAAAGTGTGAGTAATTGGGGAAATAGTCCCACATTGAATAGGAATGTGGTGACTTGAGCATTTATAAGTAGGAAAACTAACTCACCTATCACTTTAAGGTTTTAGGTGGACAAGTGGTGTGTCTCTCACAAAGGTGTTGCACTAGAAAAAGAAATCCCACAATGTTCAATGCTCCCTAGTAAAAAATCTCCCCAACAGTGATATCAGAGCCTGGTTCGAGAAAGGGATCAGCTTACTAGTATCTAAATGCCCAGGAAGTGGTGTTCCGTTGAAATCGACGCTCAGGAAGAGGTGTATCAAAATGCCCTTGAAAGGCCCTTGAAAAAGGTGTCAACGGCGGTACAAGTATAAAAAAAGGGGGAACATTGTGGACTCACACTTGAGGGGGAGTATTGGAATAATATAAGCAAGTGTGAGTAAGTGCAGAAATAGTCTCACATTGGATAGGAATGTGGTGACTTAAGCATTTATAAGTGGGAGAACCCATACACCTATCACCTTAAGGTTTTGGGTGAGTATGTGGTGTGTCTCTCATAAAGGTGCCTAGTCCTATACTATGTATCAATGCTCCCTAGTGAACTCCCCCTAACATGATTTAGGTTGTGTGCATTTGATCTATAGATTATTTAGTACATAATGGGTAGAACAAAATGCAACTCCTGGCGAGTTTTCTCATGTCTTAAGAATGTATTTATTTTCTTGTATTATGTTTTTCTTTTGCATCTTACTCTTTAAAACCATTCAAACTCAAGCTTAGAGATGTAGAGATTGTCGAACGACATTCTTTCCCTCACACCGATCCCTGTGGAGATGATATAAATCCCGGAGAAAATTCTTCCGAAAATAATATTTTTGCCCGCGGCTTTACCGCTTCAACACACGTATAGTGTGAGTTTTGTTTCTCATTAAAGTTTCACTTTAATTTTTTTAATAAATATAGTTAGTGTTTATATAGTTCATTAATTCAAATATATTGCTAACTTGAATATTAGGCTAATGTTGAAATGAAATGGGCTTGAGGTTCAAAAAGTCTTTTCAAAATTTGAATTAATTAATTTCTAAAAGAAACTTAACTAAAATTATCAATTATTGATTTATTATTTAAAAAAGATTAATCAATAAATTATCCTAGTCGTGATACGTCACTAAAAATTAATTTTTTTTATCCTAATCATCATTGTCATAGGAGACCATCAAAATTCCAAGAGAAGTAAAGTTAAGGGGTCAAAAAGCTTATTTTTGAAAATGGGAATACTAAAAATTAAAAATCATCAAAATAAGGAGACCAAAACTTCATCAAACACATTCTTTAGTAGTTTTAGCTCATAAACAACACTTGGAGGATCAATGATTATTCTAGCCGAAATGATAAGTAAAATCAATGACTTTAATAACTCCAAAAAGCTCACCATGAATATAGAAAGCACATTCTAGCTTTTCAGCAATGTCGAAAACAAAATCAGCCAATTAGTTTCTAAACAAACTGCCACACAAAGTCGGGTTAGTGGAAAAAGATTCATTTGTGTTGCATTTCAACAAACCTTCCGTAGGGTACTTCCAGATAACTTCAATGATTTTTGGAGCCTAGGGAGGATGAAGCTTGGCATTGAAGTCCTTGATGATAATGAACTCATGAATGGAGGAGATAGACATCTTTAAGGTAATGTTACCTATGAAGGCCACCTCAATAAGAATTTGATTGAAGGTCTTCTTCCAATGACTAAAGTCATTGTCCATAGATGCAAAGTAAAAGGACGAGAAAAGAAGAGGTGCTCTGTTGATTCCTGGTGAGAATTACAAAGGCTGCACATCAAAGGAATATGACAATTGTAACGCCTCAAACTACATTAAGGATTACCGCCTGACCCCACAAACTAACACAAGTTTTTTCAACATGTTTTGTCTTCACTTACATGCTTTCCGAAAAACTTCCCAGATGGGCACCCATCCAAATACTATTCCAAGTTAATCACGCTAAACTATGGAGTTATTATTGGTTAGGCTACCTAAAAGAAGATGCATTTTATTGGTATAAATAGTAGCAATTAATCCTTACAAGTTTTCCTTCAACCATGCAGTCCCATATCTGCACAGCCTTAGGATCCTCTCATTCCGATGTGAATCCGAGAAAAACTCCTCACCCCCTTCGGCTTAAGGTGTTACAACCATTCCCTTCCCTCTTTGTCCTTGGGTGTTAAATGCCCACCAGCTTCCACTTGGTTCGTCCTCGAACCACATTGTACTATGAGAGGTCTGCTCTGATACCATTTGTAATGCCCTATACAACTTTCAAGATTATCGACTGACCCCACAAACCAACACGGGTCTTTTCAGCATGTTTTGTTCTCACTTACACGCTTTTCAAAAAACTTTCTAGAAACTCTCCCATCCAAATACTACTCCAAGTCAATCACGCTTAACTATGGAGTTCTTATTTGTTAGGCTATCAAAAAGAATATGCATCTTATTGGTATAGGTGATACCGATCAATCCTCATAAGTATTCCTTCAATAATGCAGTCACATACATCCACAACCTCACGATCCTCTCATTCCAATGTGAATTCGGGTGACCACTCCCCGTCCCATTCGACCTCGGGTGTTACAACCACTCCTCACCCTCTTCGGCCTTGAGTGTTACAACAACCGCGCAACAAAAGTTTATCCTCAGTAGGCAAATAATTATGAAAGAGCCTTCAGACAATGAAAACTTTTGAAGGAGAAATATCAACATCCCAAATCTACTTGAGCCACTGAAGAGGAAAAGTGATATCATCGTTAAAGATGTAGGTATTTTTCAGAGTCAAATTACCAGAGTCAAAATGAATCCAAACTTTACTATCTGCTTATTTAATAGCTATTTGGTTCTAAAATGATAAAATTAATTTTAAATACTTTATAAAAAAATTAATTTAAATTAACTTTTTGTAATTAGTTTAAATTATGCCTTTGGAGTGAATTGAATTTCAAGTTATATTTAACTAAATGTTAGGGATGGGAATAGGTCAGGCCAACTAACAGGGGCCTACGGCTTAACCTACATAGGCTCAGGCCAGGCCAGGCTTTTTCTTAAATAGAAAAGGCATAGGCTTTTTTATAAGCCTATTTAGCTAAAGAGGCTAGGCCACAGGCCGTAAGAAAAGCCTTTTAAGCCTATCAGGTTGGCCTATTTAAGAAAAAATTAATAAATTTATTATTATTATATTCTATTTTGTACTTTGAATTAAAATACGAAAATAAAACTTAGTTATCTTGAAGAACTTATGAAAATAAGTTGAAAAAACATTATAAACGATGTCATAAGTTGTTGTCATAAGTTTTTCTCATAAGTTATCTTCAACAAATAGTATCACCAAACTTATGCTAATAAGAAAACTTGAACGAGACAATGCAAACAAACATTTAATCTCATTGATCTTTTAACTTGTTAGTCTATTTAACATTAGTTGAATTTCTTATTTACAGATGTTCAAATGAAGTAGGCTTTTAAATAAGCTAGTAGGTTAATCAGGCCTTCGAAAAGACCAGACTTAGGCCTAAAAATAAGCCTATGATAGGCTACAGGCCAGGCTTAGGCTTTAAATTTTTTAACAGGTCAGGCTCAGGCTTGGCAAAGCCTAGCTCGGCCTAGCCTATTCCCACCCCTACTAAATGTGAGTTGAATTAATTGTACTCATTGTAAACATTTAAAGTTATACTAACTATGAGTTAAATTTAAATGATACAAAATCGAAATTTAATATATAATTAATTTCAAAAACAAAATGAATTTTACCAAAAGTAATTATACATATTAAAATAAATTTTACGAATAAGAATTGGTTTTGCCATGTTGTGCCTCCAAGAATATTAGAATATTAGAGATAATAGTTATAAGGATTAATTTTGAATTATTATATATTTTAAATGAAATAAAATATAAGAATCAATTGTTGTTTTAAAATGCTAACCGATTATCAATCCAATAAAAAGTGATCCCATCATTTTGATGTCTAGTTGTCATTGTCATTTGTCTCACATATTAAATTTTTTATTTAAGTATATTTTTATTCTCATATTTTGATATTTTTTTAATTTTTAATTCCTCCATTTTAAAAATAAATTCTTTGTCCTTCTTTAATATTGACACTTTCACTATGGCGGAAAACAATATTTATAATATATTATTTAATAATATTATAAATAATTATAATAATTATATTTTAAATAAATAGAATTAAATTATTATATTTTTTAAAATAATTTTTTATGTATTGCATTAATAAATAATAATCTCAGAATTTAATTAGTTAAAATTTTCATATCAAGAACAAGAGCATTGGGCCCAAAGCCCATATGTCATTCAAGTCCGATTAAGCAATGACAATTCTTCTATAACTAATAAACAAGCCGATGTGGGACTTGGTTCTCTTCCATACCCATTTGCAATTGGTGCTTAAAAAGAATTTTGTTTATAGATGAACTTCACTTCTTCTAACCATCTAACATTTGGATTTCCAGCTGTCAAACCATCTAAATAGCGGTTTGCTTAAGTTGTTGCCATAAAGATTACAAGTCTAAGGTCATGAATCATGATTGATTTTCAAGGTGTTGGAATGACGGTTAATGTTGCTGGTTAGTTTAAGCTCGCACTAGCTGCTTTGCTACAAATTCTGATGATATGCTAAATGTCTTTGTTGAGGTACAAACGACTTCCAAAGACATCAAAATATTGAATGAAAATGGGAGGGGAGTTTTGAAGTCCGCATTAAAGTTTTGCATTCATAAAGGGTGAATAGTTTTTTGCTATCTAAATTTTCTGCTATCTAAACAAGTTGTTATACACTTGCTCAATCTTGCAAAGTTATTATGGACATGCTACAATTTATTAGTAAAATTTTTAGTATTCTACTTCTGGAATTGTGGAAGCTCGTTGATTGTATGCGTAAAATTAAAATTTCACAGGCTAATTAAAGAATTCCGTTGAGACTAACATGGTGTTGCTGCTCTCTTTCAGTTTTGAAATATGAAGGTACTGAGTAATGTTGCTTCTCACTTTTTGTAATTTCAAATGTTAGCTAGAGCATCCACATCCATTATACTTATTTTGATTTTTTTATATGGGTGCCACTATATTTTTTTATCTTATTTCACACTTTTTAATCATTTTAACAACTCATCTATTCATACAACTATCAAAAAATTTGAAGTAGATCCCATTAAATATCACAATATATCCTAAAGTTAATTTTACACTATTTTTTAAATCTAATTTACAAGTTAAAGAGCGTTGGTTTGCAGAGAAGTTGAGGCCAATTCAAGAACGATAGGCCAATTCAAGAACGATTACAACAGTCAAATATCAATTGGTTTCTGACACAGTAGCTTAGGAAAATTTGAAACAATGATGACAGGGAACCGATAATGGTGCTCTTAGATGGTTTGATTTGGAAACAAAACTACACACTATTGAGTGTTAAATTGTTGTTATTTTGAGTGTGAATAATTATCACTCAACGACTTGATTCATTTGTTTTTCGTTAATAATCTCCCGATTTTATATACATTTTGTATAATTTACATATTGTTGTATATTTTGCGATACTGTGTACATATTGTTGAGCTTGATAGTTTTTCATCTGTTTTTATAGGTAATAATGCATGGTTGAAGTATGGACCCATTTGAGTCAAGAAGGATGCTTCAAAATGCAGTTTTGACCAAAAAAATGCTGGCATTCGTGCTTAGCGCAACTTTTAGCGCGATGGGAACTGGATGACAGTAACTGGAGTATTCTTGTTTTCCTGGTCGCACTTAGCGCGAGCAGGACCGCTCTTAGCGCGTTTTATGTCGGTTTAAGGGTACTTTAAGTGAGATCGCGCTTAGTGCGATCTGAGGGCAGTTAGCACAGTTGTAATAAATACCATTTTTTTATAATTTGTTTATCTCATTTTTGTAGGTATTCAAGCAAGGATATTTTGTCATTGTCATATAGACCATTGAATAAGCTTTCCAATGCTTCCGACTGTGCGTCAATCGGAGTTACGGTTCGAAAGTTATGAAGAAAACTAGATTTGTGATTTTGCTTATGGCGCTAAGCGCCCTATTTAAGTCACTGTTCAGCATTTTTTAGGTTATGTTGTTGGGAGCTTTTAACCCCAACTTCATCAAACACATTCTTTAGTAGTTTTAGCTCATAAACAACACTTGGAGGATGCATCTTGACTATACGGAGTCTAATCCACTTCAATCGGAGTTGACAAACTGTGAGATTTGCGTTTTTCTTCCTTCCTTTCTATGTATTTTTCATTTGTTGGGGTTTTGTATGTAAGTTTATCTTCATTGTATGTATATTTATGGATCTTTGTTTAAAATCTCTTTTACAACTCTTAATCGATGTCATCTTTGATTTAATCTCTATCGTAATGAGTTTGATTTGCTATAGACATATACTTTTCGAACTCGACCTAAGATGAATGTCTATTGGCTGTGGGAAGCGATCAAATATTCACATGTGTGTCGGATCTTAAAGCTCCGTGTTGTTTAGTTGCATGATACATCAGCTTTGAGAGAATACGGTTGATCTCTCAACGTTTGCGTTAGACATAACCTCTTGTTGTGAGCGATACGAGGGGATTTTGACGAGTGATTTATTGAAATAATATAAGCAAGTAGGAGTAAGTGGGGAAATAGTCCCACATTGGATATGAATGTGGTGACTTGAGCATTTATAAGTGGGAGAACCCACTCACCTATCACCTTAAGGTTTTAGGTGGACTAGTGGTGTGTCTCTCACAAAGGCGTTGCTCTAGAAAAAGAAATCCCACAATATTCAATGCTCTCTAGTAAAAAATCTCCCCAACAGTAATATCAGTCTCACATTGGATAGGAATGTGGTGACTTGAGCATTTATAAGTGGGAGAACTCATACACCAATCACCTTAAGGTTTTGGGTAGGGGTGGGAATAGGCTAGGCCGAGCTAGGCTTTGCCAAGCCTGAGCCTGGCCTGCTAAAAAATTCAAAGCCTAAGCCTGGCCTGTAGCCTATCATAGGCTTATTTTTAGGCCTAAGCCTGGCCTTTTCGAATGCCTGATTAGCCTACTAGCCTATTTAAAAGCCTACTTCACTTGATCATCTGTAAATAAGAAATTCAACTAATGTTAAATAGACTAACAAGTTAAAAGATCAATGAGATTAAATGTTTGTTTTCATTGTCTCATTCAAGTTTTCTTATTAGCATAAGTTTGGTGATACTATTTGTTGAAGATAACGTATGAGAAAAACTTATGACAAGAACTTATGACATTGTTTATAATTTTTTTTCAACTTATTTTCATGAGTTCTTCAAGATAACTAAGTTTTATTTTCGTATTTTAATTCAACGTACAAAATAGAATATAATAATAATAAATGTATTGATTTTTTCTTAAATAGGTCAGCCTGATAGGCTTAAAAGGCTTTTCTTATGGCCTGTGGCTTAGCCTCTTTAGATAAATAGGCTTATAAAAAAGCCTAGGTCTTTTCTATTTAAAAAAAAGCCTGGCCTGGCCTGAGCCTATGTAGGCTAGGCCGTAGGCCCCTGTTAGTTGGCCTGGCCTATTCCCACCCCTAGTTTTGGGTGAGTATTGTAACGCCCCAGTTTTAGTATTTTTATTTAATTGAGTCGTTTTTTATTATTTTATTATTATATTATTTTATTTCTGACTTTTATGTGAAAATATGTTATTTTTCAGTGTTGTGATATTTTATCGCGTTTTGGGAACATTTGCGAGATAATTGAATGTAGGGGTATTTTTGGCATTTGGATTTATTTTGTTAAGTTAGAATATAATAGAAAATAGAAAGAGAAAAAAAATAGTAAGAGAAAGAAAAAGAAGAGAAGAAGAAAAGAAAAGGAGAAGAGAAGAAAAAGAGAGAATTTGAGAAAACTTGGAAATCAATCAACCGACTTTCTAGAACACGATTAAATCGGGTAAGGGTGTGAAATTCGATTATCTTATACTTGTGCACGATTATGAATGTATGTGTTTGCATATGATATTGTCTTTCTCTAGTTTTAGATTCTAGGTTGGAATAAGAAATATAATGAGAAATCGATGGTTTCACGGTCGAAAATCGATGTAAATGCGGTAAAATACTTGTTACCATGATTAAACTAGGTTATGATTGTTATATGCTGGTTTGGAAATGTTTTGATTGATAAATTATCATTTTTGGATGATCTGGTGCGCTGCTGAGTTTGGCTGAAATCGCAGGTTCGCACTGCGAATGGCCAGCGAATGGGGTAGCGAGCATTCGCTGGAGGATTCGCATTGCGAATGGGGTAGCGAGCATTCGCTGGATGATTCGCACTGTGAACGTTGGGAATTTTCTAGGCTATTTGGCTTCTGCCACTGTTCGCTGGGACATTCACACTGTTCGCTAGGAGCTTTGCACTGCGGACATGACAGTTTTTCCCAATTTATTTTCTTTATAACTTTTGATCCGTGATTCGGTTTGAGGTGTGGTTTGATGAGTTAGAAAGCTTATAAAGTGTTCTTTATTATTGTGATGGTTTTGAGATTGTTGGACGATTAAATTATGTTGGGAATCGGGAAAATGTGTTGCTTCGTTGTCGACTTTTGCCGTTTAATTGGGTGAACTTGATGTGTATGTGCAATATGTTGTTGGTGTGTATATTTTATGACTTGCGTACTGTTGTGTGATGTAATTGCATGAGATACATATGGTGATAATGATTGGTGGCCTTAGGGCAAGAAAATGAAATGTGTGGTAATTGTTGATATATGCATGATTGTGGAATGTGGATCTGTGTGCATTTGAGTGTCATGAGTCATTGTATGTTGAGCATCATGATATGCATTCTTGTTACGTCCTGAGTGACGGATTGATTCCAAGGGAATCTGCTATAACATCGTGAGCCTTAAAAATAAGAGGACTGAAAGCGATCTGATTGGATCGTGAGCCTTAAAAATAAGAGGACCGAAAGCGATGGTTATAGACGATCGTGTGCCCATGTGGGGTGTAAGCGATCGGATCGTGAGCCTTATACAAAGAGGACCGAAAGTGATCCATAAACGTCGTGAGCCTTATACAAAGAGGACCGAAAGCGAGGGGGAACATCGTATGCCCGACGGGGAGTTACACTAAGTAACGAGCGATGGTTCCAATAGTTCCTGAGTGAACTGGTGTTGAGAATTGATGGAAGTCGGTACCGCATGTGCATATGCATAGAGTCGTTGTGTCGGTCTCTTGCATTTGCATAAATCATTAATGGTTTGTTTATGTGTGGAATTGGGGATGAAATTGATAAATTGTTATATGTATATGGTTGGTGATGGAAATATGAAATATACATTGTGTTGTTTTGTGTTGGGATTCTGGTGTGAGTTGTGGTGAGAACAGTATATATGTGTATTTTTGGTGTTTTATATAATTGTATGCAATTATATTATGATTGTTTTTCTCACCCTTCTGCTGTTTTATAATGCTCTATGAGGAATTGCAGATTAGATTGCTGGAGGTCTTTTTGTGAAGCTTAGGACTTCATTCTTTTGTCGGTCGGCTCTGATATGTGACACCGGGTAGTTAGGGAGGCCGTTTGCGATTATTTTGCATTATGTATATGTACCTTTTGGATTGTACATGTATGACTTGATGCATGACAAACTTTCATGATATATATATATATATATATATATATATATATATATATATATATATATATATATATATATATATATATATATGTTGATATTCAGTTATGGATTTTTCGCTTTTATTTTGTTTCTGAATAGTTGGTGTAACACTACCTGAATTGTTGCATATCTTTATGAGCAGATGTTGTATGTTTGTTTCAAATTGATGTGACCCCTCGGTCTATGCGGGGAATTTCTGAATATACTCTGATGAAATTTTGAATTTTCTTTTACTGCTTTATTTAATTGGGGGTATAGATTGGGGGTGTTACATTAAGTGGTATCAGAGCCAGTTCGTGTCAGTTGTGTCAGTCCTTGTCGGTCTTGGTGTTGGGAGTGAGATGTTTGTTTAACCATAGTTGTTGTTATTGGAAATGAACAGAATATGGATGGTAGGAATGACGCTGCTTTGGCTGCTGCGATGCAAGCTATGGCTCGTGCTGTGCAGGGTGCACCTAATGCTGCTGGTAATGATGAGTTCAGGAAGAACAAACCGCCTGTCTTCAAAGGAACATATGATCCTGATGGTGCTCAAATATGGCTGAAAGAGATTGAAAGGATTTTCCGAGTGATGGATTGCGCTGAGGATCAGAAGGTGAGACTGGGTACTCACTTGTTGCTAGAAGAAGCTAATGATTGGTGGGTTAGTACACGTCATGTGTTGGAAGCGGCAGAGGAGGAGATCACTTGGGCTGTGTTTAACACTGAATTTCTGAGGAGGTATTTTCCTGAAGATGTAAGAGGAAAGAAGGAAATTGAGTTCTTGGAGTTAAAACAAGGTAATATGTCTGTTGTTGATTATACTGCTAAGTTTGTGGAGCTTGTGTAGTTTTATCCACATTATACTGAAGCGACCGCAGAATTTTCTAAGTGTGTAAAGTTTGAGAACGGATTCCGTCCTGAGATAAAGCAGGCAATTGGTTATCAAAGGATTCGGAGGTTTTCTGATTTTGTGGTTTGTTGTAGGATTTATGAGGAGGATAGTAAGGCTCGTTCTACTCACTATAAGAGTGTGAGTGAGAGGAAAGGGAAGCAATAATTCCGTGGTGGTCCGTATGTAACACCAGTTGATAAGGGTAAACAAAGGGGTAATTTTGAGAGAAGGTCAAGTGGAGGAGGAATGTCTGGTCCTCTGAGATGTTATAGATGTGGTGATGTGGGACATCGTCAATCTGAATGTAGGAAAGATTTGAGGAAGTGTTCTAATTGTGGGGGTGTAGGACATGTCACAGGAGATTGTGCAAGGAAGAATATGGTGAAGTGTTTCAGCAGTGGTGAACCTGGTCATATTAGTTCGAAGTGTCCGAAACCGAAGCAAGCTCCAGCTAGTGGGAAAGTATTTTCCTTGGCGGGAACTCAGACTTCAAGTGCAGATCGTCTTATCAGAGGTACTTGTTTTATTAATAGTACTCCTTTAGTCGTTATTATTGATACTGGAGCGACTCATTCGTTTATTTCGTCTGAGTGCGTGAAGCGTTTGAATCTTGTGTTGTCTTCGATGGGTGGTGAGATGGTTATTGATACTCCAGCAATGGGGTCAGTAACTACTTCTTTGGTTTGTCTAAGTTGTCCTTTGACCATTTATGGTAAAGATTTTGAGATGGATTTGGTGTGTTTACCGTTGGAGGGTTTGGATGTGGTTCTAGGAATGAATTGGTTGCAGTTCAATAGGGTTCATATTGATTGTTATCATAAGTTGGTAAGGTTTCCTTCTCTTGAGGAAGACGAAGACTCGAGTTTCTTATCTACCAAAGAGTTGAAGAAACTTTTGGCGGATGAAGCTCAGTTGTTTGGGTTGTTTGCATCTTTGACTGTGGATAGTCAAGTTTCACTTGATGTGTTTCCTGTTGTGTGTGAATTTCTAGAAGTGTTTCCTGAGGATATTTTAGACTTGCCGCTAGAGAGAGAGGTGGAGTTTTCTATAGATCTAGTTCCTGGTACTAGACCTGTTTCTATGGCACCTTATCGTATGTCGACATCTGAGTTGGTGGAGTTAAAGAAATAGTTGAGTGAGTTGTTGGACAAGAGGTTTGTAAGACCAAGCGTTTCTCCTTGGGGTGCTCCAGTTTTATTGGTGAAAAAGAAAGATGGGAGTATGCGGCTGTGTATTGATTATCGCCAGTTGAATAAGGTGACGATTAAGAATAAGTATCCTCTTCCAAGAATTGATGATTTGATGGATTAGTTGGTTGGTGCGTGTGTGTTTAGTAAGATTGATTTGAGATCCGGATATCATCAGATAAGGGTGAAAGAGGAAGATATCCAGAAGACGGCTTTTAGGACACGTTACGGTCATTATGAATATTCTGTGATGTCGTTCGGGGTTTCTAATGCGCCAGGTGTGTTTATGGAGTACATGAATCATATTTTTCACGAGCATTTGGATCGATTTGTTGTTGTGTTTATTGATGACATTTTGATTTATTCTAAGTCTCGGGAGGAGCACGTAGAGCATTTGCATATTGTTTTACAGGTTTTGAAAGAAAGGAAGCTTTTTGCCAAGTTGTCCAAGTGCGAGTTCTGGTTGTCGGAAGTGAGTTTTCTTGGGCACGTGATTTCAGGTAATGGTATTTCTGTGGATCCATCTAAAGTGGAAGCAGTTCTACAATGGGAGGCTCCGAAATCTGTTACTGAAATTCGAAGCTTTTTGGGTTTGGCCGGATATTATCGAAGGTTTATTGAAGGTTTTTCTAAGCTAGCACTTCCTTTGACCCAGTTGACTTGTAAAGGGCAAACGTTCATTTGGGATATTCGGTGCGAGGAAAGTTTTAATGAGCTGAAGAGAAGATTGACGACAACTCCGATTTTGATTTTGCCGAATCCTAATGAACCATTTGTGGTGTATTGTGATGCGTCTTTGATTGGTCTAGGTGGTGTTCTGATGCAAGAAGGTAAGGTGGTGGCTTTTGCTTCAAGGCAATTGAGAGTGCATGAGAAAAATTATCCTACTCATGATCTTGAATTAGCGGCTGTGGTTTTTGTGTTGAAAATTTGGAGGCATTATCTTTTTGGTGCGAGGTTTGAAGTCTTTAGTGATCACAAAAGTTTGAAATATTTGTTTGATTAGAAAGAGTTAAATATGAGGCAGCGTAGATGGTTGGAATTCTTGAAGGACTACGACTTTGGCTTGAATTACCATCCTGGTAAAGCTAATGTGGTAGCCGATGCATTAAGTCAGAAATCGTTGCATATGTCCGCCTTAATGGTTAGGGAGTGGGAACTTTTGGAATCGTTTAGAGATTTGAGTTTGGTATGTGAAGTGACGTCGGATAGCGTAAGGCTTGGAATGCTAACGATTACTAATGATTTTCTGATGACTGTTAGTGAGAAACAGAAGACGGATGTGAAATTTGTGGATTTGATGTTGGTTGGAGAAAAAGATGCGAATAGTGATTTTCAAGTGGATGTTAATGGTGTTTTGAGGTTCCGAGGTAGAATTTGTATTCCTGATGATGCGGAGTTGAAAATGATGATTTTGGAGGAAGGACACCGGAGTAATTTGAGTATACATCCGGGAGCGAATAAGATGTACCAAGATTTGAAGAAGATTTTCTGGTGGGCTGGATTGAAAAGAGATGTGGCTCAGTTTGTTTATGCATGTTTGACTTGTCAGAAATCTAAGGTGGAACATCTGAGGCCTAGTGGTTTGTTGCAACCGTTGGATATTCCTGAGTGGAAGTGGGATAGCATTTTGATGAATTTTGTAACAGGGTTGCCGAATACACAGCGAGGGCATAATGCTATTTGGGTGGTTGTTGATAGGCTGACTAAATCGGCTCATTTCATTCCGATTGACATCAGTTTTTCTTTGGAGAGGTTAGCTGAGATTTACATTAGTGTGATTGTGAAATTGCATGGGGTTCCATTGAGTATTGTTTCTGATCGAGATCCGAGGTTTACTTCGAGATTTTGGGAAAGTTTACAGAAGGCGTTGGGTTTTAAATTGAGATTGAGTTCGGCTTATCATCCGCAGACGGATGGTCAGACGGAGAGGACGATTCAGTCGTTGGAAGATTTTTTGAGGGCTTGTGTTCTTGAACAAGGTGGTGTGTGGGATAGTTATCTTGCATTGATTGAATTCACGTATAATAACAGTTTCCATTTGAGTATTGGAATGGCACCGTTTGAAGCACTGTATGGACGGAGGTGTCGAACACCGTTATGTTGGCACGAATCTGGTGAGAGTGCGGTGATTGGACCAGAGTTGGTACAACAGACTACGGAAAAAGTGAAGCTTATTCGTGAGAAAATGAAGGCTTCTCAGAGTAGGCAAAAGAGTTATCATGATCGGAGAAGAAAAGATCTTGAGTTCCAAGAGGGCAATCATGTATTTTTGAAAGTTATGCCGGTAACGGGTGTGGGTCGTGCATTGAAATCGAAGAAACTAACTTCTCGGTTTATTGGTCCTTACCAGATATCCGCGAGAGTGGGTGCTGTGGCTTATAGGGTGGCGTTGCCGCCGAGTCTGTCGAATTTGCACGATGTGTTTCAAGTTTCACAGCTTCGGAAGTATGTTCCGGATCCGTCACATGTGATTCCGATGGATGAGTTTGAGGTAAGGGAGAACCTTACGGTTGAGGCGTTGCTAGTTAGGATTTTGGATCGCGAGGTGAAGCGGTTGAGGGGCAAGGATATTGCACTTGTGAAAGTGGCATGGGGAGGCGCTGCTAAGGGCAATTTGACTTGGGAGTTGGAGAGTCGGATGCGGGAGTCGTATCCAGAGTTGTTCGTCTCAGGTATTTTCGAGGACGAAAATTTCTAAGTGGGGGAGAGTTGTAACGCCCCAGTTTTATTATTTTTATTTAATTGAGTCGTTTTTTATTATTTTATTATTATATTATTTTATTTCTGACTTTTATGTGAAAATATGTTATTTTTCAGTGTTGTGATATTTTATCGCGTTTTGGGAACATTTGCGAGATAATTGAATGTAGGGGTATTTTGGGCATTTAGATTTATTTTGTTAAGTTAGAATATAATAGAAAATAGAAAGAGAGAAAAAATAGTAAGAGAAAGAAAAAGAAGAGAAGAAGAAAAGAAAAGGAGAAGAGAAGAAAAAGAGAGAATTTGAGAAAACTTGGAAATCAATCAACCGACTTTCTAGAACACGATTAAATCGGGTAATGGTGTGAAATTCGATTATCTTATAATTGTGCACGATTATGTATGTATGTGTTTGCCTATGATATTGTCTTTCTCTAGTTTTAGATTCTAGGTTGGAATGAGAAATATAATGAGAAATTGATGGTTGCACGGTCGAAAATCGATGTAAATGGGGTAGAATACTTGTTACCATGATTAAACTAGGTTCTGATTATTATATGTTGGTTTGGAAATGTTTTGATTGAGAAATTATCATTTTTGGATGATCTGGTGGGCTGCTGGGTTTTGCTGAAATCGCAGGTTCGCACTGCGAATGGCCAGCGAATGGGGTAGCGAGCATTCGCTGGATGGTTCGCACTGCGAACGTTGGGAATTTTCTAGGCTATTTTGCTTCTGCCACTGTTCGCTGGGACATTCGCACTACGAATGAAGAAGCGAAGGACTCGCTAGGAGCTTCGCACTGCGAACATGACAGCTTTTCCCAATTTGTTTTCTTTATAACTTTTGATCTGTGATTCAGTTTGAGGCGTGGTTTGATGCGTTAGAAAGCTTATAAAGTGTTATTTATTATTGTGATGGTTTTGAGATTGTTGGCCGATTAAATTATGTCAGGAATTGGGAAAATGTGTTGTTTCGTTGTCGACTTTTGTCGTTTAATTGGGTGAACTTGATGTGTGTGTGCAATATGCTGTTGGTGTGTATATTTTATGACTTCCGTACTGTTGTGTGATGTAATTGCATGAGATACATATGGTGATAATGATTGGTGTCCTTAGGGCAAGAAAATGAAACGTGTGGTAATTGTTAATATATGCATGATTGTGGAATGTGGATCTGTGTGCATTTGAGTGTCATGAGTCATTGTATGTTGAGCATCATAATATGCATTCTTGTGACGTCCTGAGTGATGGATTGATTCCAAGGGAATCTGCTATAACATCGTGAGCCTTAAAAATAAGAGGACTGAAAGTGATCTGATTGGATCGTGAGCCTTAAAAATAAGAGGACCGAAAGCGATGGTTATAGACGATAGTGTGCCCATGTGGGGTGTGAGCGATCGGATCGTGAGCCTTATACAAAGAGGACCGAAAGCGATCCATAAACGTCGTGAGCCTTATACAAAGAGGACTGAAAGCGACGGGGAACACCGTATGCCCGACGGGGAGTTACACTAAGTAACGAGCGATGGTTGAAATACTTCCTGAGTGAACTGGTGTTGAGAATTGATGGAAGTCGGTACCGCATGTGCATATGCATAGAGTCGTTGTGTCGGTCTCTTGCATTTGCATAAATCATTAATGGTTTGTTTATGTGTGGAATTGGGGATGAAATTGATAAATTGTTATATGTATATGGTTGGTGATGGAAATATGAAATATACATTGTGTTGTTTTGTGTTGGGATTCTGGTGTGAGTTGTGGTGAGAACAGTATATATGTGTATTTTTGGTGTTATATATAATTGTATGCAATTATATTATGATTGTTTTTCTCACCCTTCTGCTGTTTTATAATGCTCTATGAGGCATTGCAGATTAGATTGCTGGAGGTCTTTTTGTGAAGCTTAGGACTTCATTCTTTTGTCGGTCGGCTCTGATATGTGACACCGGGTAGTTAGGGAGGCCGTTTGCGATTATTTTGCATTATGTATATGTACCTTTTGGATTGTACATGTATGACTTGATGCATGACAAACTTTCATGATATATATATATATATATATATATATATATATATATATATATATATATATATATATATATATATATATATATATATATATATATATATGTTGATATTCAGTTATGGATTTTCCGCTTTTATTCTGTTTCTGAAACGTGGGTGTAACACTACCTGAATTGTTGCATATCTTTATGAGCAGGTGTTGTATGTTTGTTTCAAATTGATGTGACCCCTCGGTCTATGCGGTGAATTTCTGAATATACTCTGATGAAATTTTGAATTTTCTTTTACTGCTTTATTTAATTGGGGGTATAGATTGGGGGTGTTACAAGTATGTGGTGTGTCTCTCACAAAGGTGCCTAGTCCTACATTATGTATCAAGTCTCCCTAGTGAACTCACCCTAACATGATTTAGGTTGTGTGCATTTCATCCATAGATTTTTTTAGTACATGATTGGTAGAATGAAATGCAACTCCTGACGAGTTTTCTCATGTCTTAAGAATGTATTTATTTTCTTGTATTATGTTTTTCTTTTGCATCTTACTCTTTAAAACCATTCAAACCCAAGTTTAGAGACGTAGAGATTGTCGAACGACATTTTTTCCTCACACCGATCCATGTGGAGACGATATAAACTCTGGAGGAAATTCTTCTGAAAATAATATTTTTGCTTGCCGCTTTACCGCTTCAACACACGTACAGTGTGAGTTTTGTTTCTCATTAAAGTTTCACTTTAGTTTTTCAATAAATATAGTTAGTGTTTATATAGCTCATTAATTCAAATATATTGCTAACTTGAATATTAAATGGGCTTAAGGTTCAAAAAGTATTTTCAAAATTTTAATTAATTAATTTCTAAAAGAAACTTAACTAAAGTTATCAATTATTGATTTATTATTTAAAAAAGATTAATAAATAAATTATCCTAGTCGTGATACGTCACTAAAAATTAATTTTTTTTATCCTAATCATCATTGTTATAGGAGACCATCAAAATTCCAAGAGAAGTAAAGTTAAGGGGTCAAAATTTTTTTTTTAAAAAATGGGAATACTAAAAATTAAAAATCATCAAAATAAGGAGACCAAAAATACATTTAAATCTAATTTTTTTGATATGTTTGAAACTTTAATAATTCTTCTGAAATATTTTAAATTATTCTCTCAGTTTATCATAATCATGTATAATCTAAGTGTTTTTTTAAAGGAGTCTAGCTGCTACATCATAAAATCTTCAACAAAATCATGAATAATTATTGTCTTGAATGTGTTTGAAGATGAACTTCGATGTCTGCATTTGTTAAGAAGAAAGCAGAAATTGCAAGTAAAGGTGGAAGAAGACGTAAATGGAGAATATATTCATTATCAGTTATTACAACACTAGTAGCGTTTATATCAGATAAGTTAACTGTAACAGTTAAATCTAACAGCTAACTACTTTCCAAACCACTTCTAAATATCAAATTTAACCTAAAGTTAACAATATAACTTTCATCTCTAACACCCCCTCAGACTGAAGGATGGAGATCTTCACAAACAACCTTGAGTTTGCCCCGCAATTTCTGAAAAGTTGATGTGCCAAGGGGCTTTGTCAGCGTGTCTGCTATCTGAGTTGCAGTGGGAACATGTTGAATTAACATTTTTCCAGCAACTACTCGTTCTCTCACAAAGTGTATGTCCAGTTTGATATGTTTAGTACGATCATGGAGAACCGGATTATGATATTTGACAAAACATCACTGAGGTTGTCACATAACCCATAGTTGTGAACCTTGTGAACTGGCCTTTAATTATTATCTTTATAAGTCAGAGGAGACTGGTCAATAGAATTAGGTACAATTATGTGGACATGTGATATTCCATTCTTGACTGGTTAAGACATAGATGGAATAGTTGGTATAGTCATAGAGGAGACTACTATAGGGATAGATGGAACACTAATGGGACAAGATACATATCCTGTAGTATGAGATTTACTAAGAATGCTCTCATTTGCAGACAATTTTGGGAAAGGAAATGATGTTCATTGAATGTTAAATCCTTAGAGACAAATATTTTACCCTCCTTACTCAGGCATTTGAAGACTTTATGTTCAGAAGACACTCCAAGATAAACACGCTTCTGACTTTTCAACTGGAATTTATGTTTGTTAAAAGGTCTAAGGAGGGGGAAACATCAACTCCCAAAGACTTTTAATGAAGTGTAATAAATTTGTTTTTTCATAGAGACCATGAAATGGTAATTTAGCATTGGTTAAGGATGAAATAGGTAGCTTATTGATTGCATGAATTGATGTTGAGAAACTATGATCCCAATATGTTAGAGGTAAGGAGGAGTGGGCTAAAAGAGTAAGATCCATTTCAACTATGTGTTTGTGTTTTCTCTCCACAAACCCATTTCGATGGGATGTATGAAGACAATTGATCAGTCTATGTGTTATCCCTACTTTTGCCAAGAATTTAGTAAAGGATCTAAATTCTCCGCCAAAGTCAGATTGAACTGAAATTATTGTTACATTAAACTGAGTTTGGAAAAACACATGAAAAAGTTTAAAGGCTTGCAAAGCTTTAGATTTATGTTTAAGAAAATATAGCCAGGTATATATAGTATGTCCATCTACAAAGGCTATATAATATCTGTAACTTGAACTAGGGGGGTTAGGGGAAGGACCCCATAAGTAAATGTAGATCATATCAAAAGGTTTATGGTAAACTGTGTTAGTTAAAGGGGCATGTAACCTGTGTGTTTTTACCAAGATTACAAGAGGTGCAAAAAATAGTACCATGTCTATTAGATGAAGGAATATTACACAACTTTAATATATGAGCAAAAGAGGTAAAGTTGGCATGGCCTAGCCTATGATGCCAAATTATACTAGTATTACAATTATTGGACATATGATAATTAGAATGAGAAACAACATAACTTTGAATACTTGTAGTAGTACTTAAATTGTTATTCAGGTTGTGAGAGAATTTGAGCTCCAAAGATAGCTGAGGGAAGTAATATAGGCCACTAACATCTAGAATTCCTTCAACAATGACTTGCTTAGAAGCTTGATATTTAATATAGTATTTTTCAAGAAGAATTCAAAAATAACATTGTTATCATTAGAGAATTTTGAAACAGACAACAAGTTTCTAGTGATAGAAGGTACATGTAGGATATTGGTAAGGATTAATTTATGTTTTAAATTAAACTTAAAGTAAGATTGTGTGGAACCTATTGACTGTATGCTATGAGTTTGACAATTTACCACATAAACCTTATTGGACCCTACATAAGTTCTTTTGTTTTGTAAAAGAAAGGCATGAGGAGTTAAGTGGTGAAAAGCACCTGAGTCGGCGAACCAAGCTTGAGATTCTAATTCCGAAGGCAAGGAGTATTCTTGAGTATATGCAGAAGGTCGACTCATGGTAGCCATCATAGCCATAGTCTGAGAACTCTGCTAGGTTTCTTAAGTGGATTCTTGATTGGAATTGGAACTGTTTATAGGATTTGGTTGAGCATTGGTTGTATTTTGAGGCATGCAATTTTCATCAAAACGATGTCATCAGGTTTTAACTGGTGGGATGATTTCTAGTTGTGTACCTTCCTCAGCCAAGACCATGCCTACGATTCAACCTTCCTATACCTCGACTAACTGAGTATGCTCCTCTGGAGCTATTCTCTTCTTGACTTTGTGAGCAACACTTACACCAATGTTTAAAGTATCAAACTCTTGACGAAATTTGTCTAATTGTGCTTCTTACACATAAAGAAGTGTTTCAACGTCACACAAAGTGAGAGGTGTAGGACAACCATACATTTGCATGATAAAGGGATTGTATTCTTCAGGAAGTCCTTCTAAAATTGAATCTACCTGATCCTCTTCGGTGATAGAGTCACCGACAGCTAACAGAGAGTTTGCAATCGCTTTGATTCTTAAGACAACTCGTGTGATTGACTTGTTTCCATTCTTTGTGGATTTGAGTTCTACGCATAATTGTTTAACCCTAGCTTTCATTTGGGCGTTGAAGAATTGATGAATCTTATCCCAAACTTCAAAAGTGTGTTCACATGCAAGAACCCTAGGTAATACTGATTCAGAAATTGTCGATAAGAACCATATGAATACCGCATAATCCTAAACAATCCAATATTCATATTCCTCTAAAACCATACATGTGATACGATCTTGAGCTGATTTGAATTTCTGTGGAATTTGTGGATTGAAAACAAGCTTGTGCATTTTATAAGTTAGAATCACTCCTTCCACTTGTTGATTCCATAGCAAATAGTTGTTCTCTTGCAGTTTAATTGAGAGTTTCGGTCCAAAGGCATTGTTGGATTTCGTTGAAGCAACGATTGTGGCGATATCTTGCGATTTAGCTGGATCTTTAATTATTGATTCTTGATTTCCTGTGAACTTCATTGAAGCACCTTGAATGACCAATTTGGTGACGATTAACCGTGCTAGCAAAGACGAATTGGATGAATCGAAGATGAACGATTAGGAAAAGGCGGATGATCAAAACATACGAATGATACCATGTTGAAGATGAACTTTGGTGTTCATCATTCTACTGCATCTATTAAGAAGAAAGCAAAAAATACAAGTAAAGATGGAAGAAGAAGTAAATGGAGAATCTATTCATTATCAGTTATTATAACCGTAATAGCATTTATATCAATTGACTTAACTGTAATTGCTAGCTACTTGCCTAACCATTTCTAACAGTTAAAGTTAACCTACACATAACAATATAACTTTTATCTCTAATGGAATGACATGTCATAAAAACATCACTTTTAATATTGGACATGAATTTTTGTCAAAGTGAGGAGTAAAATTAGTAATAGATAATTTGATAAAAAATTGAAAAATTATTATAAAGGAATTAAATCTGAAAGCTGATACATTTAAACGTATTTGAAACATATGTTTGTACTCTTGACATGCCTATTTTTGCCTTGTGATGTAAGTGATATTGGCACGGACGAATATTGAAGTCTAAAATGAGTTTTAAAACGAGATTCATTTATCCAATGACCAAAATCACAATAAGAAAATCTGTGATTTGCTACGACAAAAACAATAGTTAATTTGTAGCTAATCTCTATCAAATAGAATTAGATGGAGATTTGTTACAGATTAGCTACAATATATGTCGTAGCATAGATTGGATGGCTAATATCTTGACCAAAATTTTCTAGCAAAACTCAAACTAATATATTAAAATTTCTAGCTAAGGCACAACTAAATCGTAGCAAAATGTCAGTCTTGAGTTATGTTTTCCCAGCTATACAGATACAAAATCGCTACCGAAATTCCATAGTAAATCTCAAGCTAAAATTTATAGTAATTTGAAAGTTCTTTTATTTAGATTTTTTTTTTTAACCAAAATTAGTTACGCTTTATTTTTTTTTACTAATTAATTTTAATCAAAACTAATTAGGCTTAAATTTAAAAAAAAATCACAAAAAACAATTTATAAAGGTATCATAATTGTTGATAGTTAAACGTTTGTTTAAATAAACAATTAAAATTTTAAAATATTATTAATACAATTTTTCTCATTAAACTTGTATTTTATTACTAGAATAAAAAGTATCATTATTGAAAAATCTACCTATTTTCTATCAACTTTCTTTTCTAACAGCACTATCAGTTAAAATGGCCATCAAGTCCAAAAGCTTTATCACATTTGGAGAGTTTCCTAACTGCAATATCACCATAAGCATCCTTTTGCTACACATCCACATAATTTGTAGTTTTCAAAACCTGAAGAATAAGTTTACTGTAATAAGATTTAAGGCACCAAATCTTTTGATAACATCTACTTATCTAAAACACATTAAACATACCAGTACTTCGTAGAATAGCTTGGCGATTCTTTCCGGGTCCGTCCTTGTGAAACTTGTGACATGTGCTGAAATTACTTCTGCATGCAAACCAGGTGCAGAGAAATATGTCTAACTTAATTGTTTCAATTTTATAATTAATCTAGTGATCATTCATTCACTTGCCACTTTGATGCTTAGACTTTTTAGCTTTTCTTATCTCCGACAGTAAACCAGCAAACCTACACTTTTCAAAGAGGTCCATATTCAATTGCTCAAACTTGGCCCGAGTGATTGATGAACAAAAGTCAATACCTTGATGTATAACATCTAGGTCGATTATGGCCTCAGTGTCGTAAGAAAGTGTCCTTTTTGCCCTCTCTCATGCGGTTCTCAACCTTCTCAAGGCTTTTGGGTTTCCACTAATATCCTCTTTGTTCTTCCTCTTGAACTCCTTCACAAAATGATTCACCATTTTGTTATCAAAGTCTTCACCTCCTAAATGAGTGTCTCCGGCAGTGGCCTTGACTTCAAAGTCCTTATTCTTAATTGTGAGAATAGACACGTCAAAGTTCCATCGCCAAGGTCAAAGATAAGAACACTTCTCTTATCAACACAATTAGCTCTCTTTTGAAGGCCATATGCAAGAGCTGCTGCAGTTGGTTCATTGATTATCCGCATTACATTAAGACCAGCAATATGACCTGCGTCTTTAGTGGATCTACGTTGTGAATCATTAAAATAAGCAGGTACAGTAATCACAACATTCTTAACCAGTGACACTAAAAATGCCTCTGCAATCTCTCGCATCTATGTGAGAATCACAGCTGATATTTCTTCAGCAACAAAGCGTTTCTCCTCTCCCTTGTAGTTCACAAGGATCATTGGTTTATCATTAGCACCTGGAACAACCTTAAATGGCCACAACAATAGATCATTCTGAACAATGGAGTCACTATATTTCCTTCCAATTAACCTCTTTGCATCTGCAAAAGATTCATGGCAAGCTTACTTCCTATATTTCCTATTTTCATTTACATATCAACTAATAGTAATAAGCCTAACAGAACTCAGAAAAAACAGTATAGCAATATTATACCTAAAAAGTAAACAGTACGGGAACAAGATAATAAATGTATTACCAAAGACAGTGTTGGTTGGGTTAGAGGAAGCTTGATTCTTGGCAGCATCACCAATCAATCTTTGAGTGTTGGTAAAAGCAACACAAGGTGTTGTTTTGTTTCCTTGATCATTGTGTATAATTTCAACACGATCGTTTTGTTCTTGCCACACTCCAACACATGAGTACGTCGTGCCAAGGTCAATTCCTATACCAACTCCCTCATACTTTTTTACCATTGTGTTTCAACTTCGAGTGAATGAAACCGTTTGTGGAGAAGATTTGAATTGACTTCAAACTTTGGAAGATAGATAGTTCTGTATAGTAGTACAAAAAGTATTCAAGTCAAAACATTAGTACATCAGATCATTGTTCTTACTGATATAATCATCAAAATTAAACATCAATTCACCAAATCAAAGTCATATACACAATACCAACATTATATTCGATGTTGTTAATCTAAGTTAACGTTGCGTAGCACCGACCCTCAAAAATGCTATATCGGTATAGCCGTTATTGCAAAGACAAAACCTAGCATAACAGGTTTATAATTAGTGATGTTAACAAAAAGCATAACAAAGATTTTAACAATGAAAAACATTTAATTAAGTAGTATGAAAGATGATATACCAGATTCAAATGATGAACATGTGTTAAGACCTTCAACTCACAAAGAAATTCTGATGATGATTGTACATTCATCTTCTTAATTGTTGTTTTCTGCATACAATAAATTGTATGAGAGGATAAAAACTAAGCTATATCATGCTCTGCAGATATCGAACACTAACAAAAAGTAAAGATTGAGTCGCTGGAGTTTCGTACCTCGCCTCTTAGTTCAGCATATTAGACGTCTCCGAATCCACCTTGGCCAATTTTACAATCCAAACTGAAGTTATTTGTAGCCTTTGCTAGCTCTTGATATGAAAACTCAGTTGACTTTGCCACCATAATTCCTGTAAGGTCAGCAGCACTACCGGTACCATAACCACTGGATCCTGAAGTTTCATATTCTCCACTACCTGAGGCTTCACCAAGAACATAAATTTGTTTTCATAAGCTATCGCCGAAAGCTTATTGAAACAAATATATAACTTTTAACCGTGTCAAAATTTATTTTCAAAATTAAAATTATCATTACCATCTTGAGTTGAAAACACCTTAGAAATTTGAGGCAGTATAGTTTTCTGTTCTTCCTCTTTCTGGAAGTATTTGACATATATACAGATAACAAATAGCAGAAGCACAAATACTCCTGCTATATATATACCAATAGTTGTACCCTTACCAAGACCTCCTTACCAAGACCTGCTTATATAGAACCAAATTTAACCTCACAACAAGCATCAATCTAAAAAACAATCATCATAGAAGCAAATCAGGAGGCCAAACCTATTCAGCAAAAAGATAAAAAAAAAAGAAAGTCAGAAACAAACATGAAGTAAATTTACTTCTTCTATAACACATTCAACATAAGAAGTGAGATGATCAAAGTTACCTACCTAGGATACAAAAGAACAATATGAACAGCCACCAATCCTTTTCCTACTCGGTGAGGTAGACAACATGGACAATTCAATGCCAATTTCCTACCATGCATATTAAATTAAAAGAACCATTTAACTCTAAATCACAAACTAAACATATAAGTTGCAAAACTAATTGTAATATACCTTATGGTTCGCAACATTGTTTGGCACGTCTATATTCAAAAAACATCTTCCAGGGTAACTTTGATTCTTTATCTCAACCAGTACATCGCTTATGATTGGAATGCAAACTCCTGCAGCTAGGGCAAAGTCATGTGGATTACTCTTTCCTTCAACCCTGGACATAGAATAGCCTTCAAATGGTGAAACATGAAAATGAAAAGCTATTGATGTTGAAGGATATAGATTAAATATTACTGGAAAAACTTATAAAGCTAGTAAGTCGTAATATTATTACTCAAGACATTCATTGAGTTATCAATTACAATTATAAGTTAATAAATTGGTTCAAAATCAATTCAGAACAAATATTCAAGATAGAACTAGTAATATTGCACAGAAATATGTTGCAACATACCAATCATATGAAATAGAGATAGAAGGGATATCATTGAAGTAATACTCATGCAAATATCAAATCAGAAAAGCAAAGATGAAGAAACGATGCACATCCATACTGGTGATTCCAACAGTTACATTTTTGTAGTTGGAGAAAGTCTGAATAAATTGCTTATAATCTAAACATGGGTTATCATGTGTTGGCCATTATAAAAAAACACTTTGATCATTAGACGTACCTGTGTTCCAACAAGAAGAAAAGCATGTGTCCACTCCAAGCCATTGATGCTAGTGTTCATGATATAACGAGAACGAAGACCGACATTTGGCCAAGGATGTGTTATTGGACCCCATTTATATTCAAAAAATCCTTGAGCATCAGACAATTTGCCAACAACTCCTACGATTTCCTCTAGCTTGACTTGGTGGACCACCTCATCAACTATAGCTAACTGTCTTGAAGCGTGTCCATCTGGGCCTCTAATCATGAGGTCATTCAACCTCTGTCTCTTCAGACAATCATAAGTAAAGTTTCAGTTTTCACTTAAACTCCAGATAATTAATTATCAACAAATCATTAAGAGAATGAAGTTTAAGAATAATTGGGATCAAGTACAAAACAATTACAAGTATAAAAAGGCACAGTCTTTGTAGTACCTTGTACATTTTATGCACCGAGTTATCACAGAAGGCCCAAATTCTTATCTACCACAGATCTCTTCATCTCAGAACAAAAAGCCATTGACTGGTCCTGAAGATCACATTCTCCTCCTTGATCACATTCTCCTCTCCCAATCGAAGTCAATTTCAGATCAGCGTAACACATAAAAGTGAGGAATTTCTACAATTTTCCTATGCAGAAATACTACATCCATCCCAATAACTTTGATTAAATCAGAACCATCATACAATAATAAACCATATTAAAAATCTTATCCTTACTATATTTTCACCAAATATCATACAAAAACATTCCACTTCAAATTTCAAATTTCAAATATCATTTCCAAAATCACTCTCAGGCAACAAAACCTAATTTCTCAATACTCTTAGATGTTTAAAACTGCATATAAGCCACAATCAATAACTCCAAAAAGCTAATCAGAACCTTAACAAGCATGAAAAGAACCCTAAACTCAACAATGAAGTTAATTGAACAATTGTGGTAATTTAAAAAGAGATTCAAAGCAATTATACAGTTTATAGTTGGAGATTGAGGAGATCGATGATTTCAATTGAAGATTGAGGAAGAAAACATCGATCAAGGTAGAGAAGGACCAGGTAGACCAGAGAGGGTGAAAGACGAGATCCACCGCATACAGAGAAAAACGAGGTTGATCGGAGACGGAGGTGAACAGGTCAATCGGAGACGGAGAACAATCGGAGACGGATACTAAGACTTAACACCTTCGTTAGATAGAAAATATATTACATATATTTTCAATATTTTGTATATTTTCAAATAATATATATATATATATATATATATATATATATATATATATATATATATATATATAACCTTTTATAATAATGTAACTTAATTAATAATAACAAGTAATAGTAGTTGTTAAATAAAAAATAGATAAGTAATATATGGAAGTGTTTAAGTGAATAGGTGGTAGTTTATATGTGTAATTTAAATTGGAATTAGCTATAAATTTAATTTGTAGTTAAATAATGGTAGCTAATCCTATATTTTTTTGTAGTGAATCAAACGTGGATTTATCGCTATAAAATGGAGGACAAAAATTTGTCTATTTACAACAAACTTTTGAGAAGGTCATTCAAAACTTATTCAAACTACTTCGCAAAGAAGAATAAAAGATGTGTGTGACTTTGTTGAAAAATTTATATAACATTCTTTATTTTTGTAATATAAAAAATATCCCTCTTATTTTTTTCTATAAGTAGGCGCTGAAAAAAATTTCTCTTAGAAGCGAAAAATCTACTAGATCGTGTAAAATATCTAGTATATATTTGTATCGACATTTTCAAAAAGTAAAGTGTGTGAAAAATTTTATCGACTTTTTTAAAATATTTGAAATATTAAACTTTTTATATTCTCCTGAAAAGTTTGATAGTGTTAATTTTCATTAGTTGAAATTTTGTCGACACTTTTTTATGATTGTGATTGCACCGACAATTTTGGGTGGTCCATAATGATTTAAAACTTATATAAATATGCATTTGTTAGCCTGAGAATTTTAGCTTAGCGTTTCGACAAAGGTGATGAATTCGACCCACCTATTAAGGGCTATGAGTTCAACTTGCATGTCAAGTGTTTTAGGACTTAGCGTATTCTTGAATTTTAAGATTGGATGACTTAGAGGCATTTTCAACATCAGACCACAAGATTCGCCAAGAGAACTCTTTGCCAGAGGCAAATACAGGATTTGAAGACAATTTTGACAATGGTAGCAGTTTAATGTAGTTCAAGAACTAAAAATATGAGGAAACACAACAGAAGATAGTGGCCCACGTGGCAAGTTATGTGTCAAATCCTGGAGAAGTAACTATTGTCGACAATTACTAATGTACTTAGTATATAAGTATATTTCATTTTCTAAAATAGGGTTCACACTTTCATTATACTCTCTTTAGAATTCACTCATCCGAGTTATAAAGATAAAGAATTTTTTAGAAATGTATGAACTTGTGTCTCACTTTTAATTTAAGCATTTTACTCTATTGTTTTTACTATTTTTCTTCATTTACTTTATCCTTTCAAGAAATTCTACACTTTACTTATTGAAATTTCTATCCAATTTCTCTAAATTCGAATGTTAAACTTTTAAGCACAAATATATTTTCTCAAACTTTTCGCACAAAATATCCTTAAAAATTTTCGAGTTTAATCCCTTAAGTGAACTAAAACTTGTGATTTGTTTACTAAAAATACCAATAAATAAATTAGCACGCCCAGTGGGACCCTTTTGTGCAAAAATTTAAACTTTTGCAGAAGAGTGTTTATGCTTTTATTTTCAGTTTGTGTTCTTCATACATGCAATGTTCAATTTCGAAGTGTTTATGCGTTTGAGGAGTGGTAAAATTCTAGAGATGGCCCGTCAAACGTCAAAATATACCCCCTTCCCCAGAACGAAGCTCAAAATATAGAAGAACAGCCAATCGAAGCGACATTTGGTGGTGTAGGTACTTCAACATCCATTAGAGTAATCACTCATATTGTAAGTCAAATGTCAATTTCAATGAATTTACCAGAGGTGGTAGGTCCTCCACCATAACCAACTAATTTTCCAACTACCCGGGGTTACACTAACTATTATCGGGGATACTAGACCTTCATTCCTCCCAAGATTTACGCTGCCCCTGGTAGTAGGGAATATCCATATGGCATGCAAACTGTAATAATGGATGACATACAAAATAACGCATCTATGTATGCATATAATGCAACGAATATTGCATCTCATGTTAATCAATACTTAGCATCAGGATCCGCTACAAGCAATCCTAGTCAAATAGCAAAACCCAATGAGGGTTAGAATATATCCCTTATGTTATGCAACCCTTAACTACTAGTTCTCTCCTGGCTATGAGACAAAATATAAATGATAGTAACCATGAGATTATTAATATGATTACTTAGCAAATTGGTAGTGTGTTTAATCCTCTAATCTCAAACACAAGCCATACTCACCAATAATTTGTGCATCAAATGGGTCAAATTGCTGATTTTTTTGGTGCTCCTCAAGCACCTATTTGACCAGTTCCTCAAATCCAAGCAATTGGGGCAATACAAAATCCAGGAGTTACAAACAATTGAGGTTTCCCTAATAATCAAGTGCAATAACGGGTTATGCTCCAACCGTCGAACAACCTATACCCAGGGTAGTCGAAGGAGACTTAATTTGAAATATCCCAGATGTAGTATTGGTCAATAGAAACCTAAATGTAGACCAAGTGGTTAGGAGAGTCCAACAAAGCAATTTTGGGAGGCAAACTAACATTGCCAATATAGTTGAACAAATCCTAGCCCAAAATGGTCTTAATGTTAGTCTTCATAGGCCAAACTTTGTTTTTGCCTTGGCTGAGAATGTATTGCAGAATAAACTGTTAAGGGGGTGGAACATTCCTAAGTTCACTAAGTTTGCAGTAGATACTGGTTAGTCCATTGTCGAGCACATTTCTCGATATCAATCAGAGGCCATTGATTTTGCCAATAATCAAAACTTAAAGATGAAATATTTCCCTAATTCTTTAAATAAGAGCGCTTTCACATGGTTCACCACCCTTCCTCCAAATTCCATATATAACTACAATCAACTAGAAAGATTTTTCCACGAGAAATTTCTATATAGGTCAGTCAGAAATTAGCTTGAAAGAATTATCTAGCATAAAGAGAAAATTCTCTGAGTCAATAAAAAATTATCTCAATACGTTTATGTTGATGAAGTCGAGATGTTTTACTCAAGTGCTTAAACATGAGTTAGTCAAAATGATTATAGGTGGCTTAGACTATTACATTAGGAAGAAGTTAGATACCTAATACCCAAGGGATATGGCCCAATTAGCAGATAGAGTTTGACAAGTCAAACAGTTGAAGGCTGAAAAGGCTAGATCAAATTGACACCATGGGAAGGAAAAAGTTTCTTATGTAAAAATAGATGAAAATGATCAAGAAATTAGTATAGTTTTTGAATGTGTTGAAGAAAGTAAGGTTAATCTGGCAGAATTAAAGTCGGTGCCTCCATATTTTTGTAAAATTTGAAGACCTTCAAATAGAAAAAACTCTTGTCGAACTAAGTAGAAATTAGAAGTTTATTACAAAAACTTATACATTTGATGTAACCAAAAATGACGAAATTTTTTTATCTTCTAGTTGCTGATGGTCAAATCAAAGTTTCAAATGTTAGATGATAGGCTTCGATATAGAGAGGGGGGTTGAATATATCACAAATTAAAAATCAAACTTTTGGCAAAAATGGTTTTCAAATGTTTTATGGATTAGCAGAAACAGCCCAAATCGAATCGTCTAACTGAACCTCTATCGAAAAGCTCAGATATGCGTAAAGGTAAACAACCGTATGATAATAAACATAAATTGTCCGACAATAATCAATCACAAATAATTGAATGTTAAGTTATACATAGAGCTCATTCCCAATGATCAAAACACACAAAAACATAATAAGGAAATTTATCAAACACTTTGTGTGCAATCGATATCGTTTGGAAATTTGCTTTATTTTGTTGATCTAAAAACCAATCACAATCTAATGAATTGTGATTGTATCAACAAACATTATTTCAAAACATAATCAAAAGTTGATTCCAAACAAACTGATCAAACAATGAATTCAATAATTTGCTAACACAAAACTTAAAAGAGAGAGAGAGAGAAAGAGATAGATAGATAGATAGATAGAGAGAGAGAGACAGTGATTTGTTTAGGTAGTTCCCTAATCGACCTTGCTATGGGTAAGCCTGCCTTCAATTCAAATTCGAATTAAGATAATTGCAATTAACCTTACTTTGCAAAAAGTGTATATACAAGAGATGAAGAAATCTAACCCTATAAACCATAGGTTTGTTGTTGATTCTACCACCTCCGAAACCATTGATCAAAGATTAATCAAGTAACCAATAATATCGCTTCAATTCACATGTTCTTGCTACTTGCTTCAAGGCACCCCTTGTCCCAAGGCTTTCACCCTACTAAATTAATCCCAAGTGCACACTTGTTGAACCCCAAGATTTACCAACCCGATCCACTGTCTCACGCTACTTCCTTACAAGTCACCCATTGTCCAAAGGCTTTCACTCGATCGGATCTGAATTGTGTAATCTTGTCCAAAACCTTAAAATCCTCAATGATCATGAAGGAAAACTCCACCTTGGTTTTCTAATTTGAAACCCTCAAAGAACTCAACCCAATATTCTTGGTACAACAACCTAATTAGACGCTATCAACTCTAATATAGATGGTCACCCAGTCAAAAAATGATTATGTGTAGTTTGTTTGTGTGTATGCATAGAAGAGAGGTTGAAGATGATGAGTATGCTTTGATATCCTGGTTTCATGTAGGTTTTACACTAGAACCTTACTAGAAATGATGCATGTATCAAATATTTATAAGTATGCAAGTTTCGAAGCAAAAGGAATACAAAAGAATAGAGAAAATTGTGATTTTTGGAAAAATGTATCGTATGTGTCGACCTATGAAAGCTATAGGTCGATCTATAAAGGTATTTATGTCGACCAATGAAGGTCTTAGGTCGACCTATGAAAGTTTTGTGTCAACCTTGTGTTGACCTATGTTAGCCAGCACATGGACATAGTCTACATACTTTAATATTAGGGCATGGGTGTCGACCTGAGTATGCTATGTGTCGACCTATGCTGAACTAAAAACTTCTATAGGCCGAGCTAAAGTCGTATGTGTCGAACTATGTTGTAGTGCTTTCACAAAAAAAATTCAATGCATTTATGATGTATGAACCTTTTCCAAAACATCTTAATACTTCCTAATGAAAAGATGCACATATAGAATCAGAGGATACCTTCCAAAGTACATTAACGACAAATATACCATACAGAGGCATTTTGCAAAGATAAGAACATCAACATGATAACACTCACATAGGATGATTTTCATATTGAAAAAGAATGTCTAAATATAAATACAACTATATTAAGCAACGATAGAACATAATTGTTACACTTTATGCCAAATAACATAACACAAACATGAAACATGAAGGATACAATGTAATCAAAGACTCCTGAGTTTACTACAAAAGCAACACGATTACATGACATATGCCTTTGGTGCTCCCGAAATGTTGCACAAGCACATGCTCTAGCAAGGAGATATACGAATGTATCACCACTTAAACCAAAAACAAAGATGTTATCATAACAATGGCACACAACAAGAATTTTACCAAAATTGTAACATGTTCAACCATATTTCATGCAAAAAAACATAACAAGCCAAGTGCACCAAGAGTATATCTCAAGCGTATAGATGGAATAGCACAAAATCACTATAAGCATATAATTGACATATATCAATAGAAATTTTTGGAAGTGAATATTCATGAACTATTTCATACATCAAGAATATCGATCATTTCGAACACAAGCAACATGCAACAATAAAATCATACAAAAGAAGGGGAAATGGAGCAATATTACCTCGCTAATGAGCCGATGAAGGATGCACTCTTAAGTAATATAACTTCCAAGAAAAGTTAGAGCAAAAGTATACAAAGTGCATTCAACAATTCATATTTAGGTAAGATTTGAGATATCAAGTATCCCCAATTCCCTTCGAATGTTGAAAAATGGTTCGGCCGCAAGAGGTTTTGTTAATATATCTGCAAGTTGATTTTTGATATCAACATGCTCAATAAGACGTTTCCTTTTTAAACATGGTCACGTAGGAAGTAGCGAAGAATCTCAATATGCTTAGTGTGAGAATGTAGCACCAAATTTTTGGTTAGATTAATAACACTAGTGTTGACGCACATAATGGGAATGCGTTGTAGTTTTATATCAAAATCGAGTAGTTTTTGTTTAAGCCACAAGATTTGAGCACAACAACTATCGACCGCTACGTATTCTGCCTCGACAATTGACAAAATCAGAATTAGTATAACCAGCCAAATCACAATCGCTTCCCTTAGAATACCACAACCCATACTTAGAAGTACCACAAAGATACCTAAGAATGTGTTTTAAGTCATTTAAGTGAGATTCCTTAAGAGCCGATTGATAACGAGTGCACATACACACACTAAACATGATATATGGCCTAGATGAAGTAAGATATAGAAGAGAACCAATCATACCTCTATATTTCTTCATATCTACATCCTTACAATTTAAAATTTTCATTCTTTTCCAAGTTTCCATTTGTGGATATAGGAGTGTCAATGGATTTTGCATCTTCCATGCCAAATCTCTTTAGCAAGTTTTTACAATATTTGGTTGACACACAAATGTACCTTCATGGAATTATTTGATTTGAAGACCAAGGAAGAAATTTAACTCCCTCATAAGGCTCATCTCAAACTCATAATGCATAAGCTTATAAAACTCCTCTACAAGTTGCATGTTAATAGATCCAAAAATAACATCATCAAAATAAACTTGAACTAGAAGAGTATGCTTCCCTTGGCGTTTAATGAAAAGTGTAGTATCTACTTTTCACCTAAAATATCCTTGATTGATTAAAAATTTACTTAGTCACTGATACCAAGCCTGAGGGGCTTGTTTGAGACCATACAAAGCTCTTTTGAGTTTGTAAACATAATTTGGATACTCGTGACTTTCAAAACCAGGGGGGTTGAGCTACATACACTTCCTCATTAATATATCCATTTAGGAGCGCACATTTCACATCTATTTGAAATAACTTGAATTCTTTGGCGCAAACATAGGCTAGAAGAATATGTATATTATCAAGGCGAGCAACCGAAGCACAAGTCTTCTCATATTCAATGCTCTACTCTTGGTTATAACCTTGAGTAACTAGTCGGGCTTTATTGCGGGTTATCACTCTGTTTTTGTCAAGCTTGTTTCTAAAAATGCATTGTGTGCTAATTACTTGATGATTTTTAGGACGAGGGGCAAACTCCTAAATGAAAGCTCTGAGTGTTTTGTATAAATTTTGGTAAAACATAAATGATGTGAAAGATGTTTCAACATGGAGGTTTTCAGCCCCAGAATAAAGATATCAAGTAAAATGTCACAACATGACGATTCGACATCATGACTGTTACAACAGGTTTTGGTTTTAAATCTGTTCCAAGATTCAAGGCGTTTGGTAGTGGATCAAGGATCAAAGATATGAAGCCCAACTCAGCAGAAGACTATAAAAGAAGACCAAGACCTAGACAGAAAAGGGAGAGAGGATGACATAGACTTAGGAATCCTATTTTGTGAAGTAGGGTTAGGTTTGAGAGTCGTAGGTTTCTCTTGTAAGTCTCCCTTTGTATCAATTGATACACTGTGGTAGATATATGTGTCGCACATATCCATAAGCCTTGAAGTATTGGATTGTGTATTGTTCTTGGATGAAGCTTTTAAGCAAATCTGAGTTAGCTTGTTTGTCAAGTATGCTTGACAGATTTATGTATTGATAGGGATGATGTAGAAATCACAGTTGGTGATTAAGGGAAGTGAGTGGGGTATCTCATATCAGGGTTCTAAACGGTTGAGTTTAACCTTGGTAAAGATGTTCATTGGGTAGATGTTAGGTATGAAGTTGTAAATGAGGGAGTTTAACTTTGTAATAGTCTACAGATAGTGTATTCTTCTTCCTGGATTGGTATCCCCCAGATGTAGGTGAGTTGCACCGAACTGGGTTAACAATTACTATGTTCTTTATCATTATGCAGATTTACATTTTCTGTTAGGGTTTATGATAAACATATTGGATCAGATGTAGTGACATCTGTGAGTATGCAGTTCTGATATTCAAGGTATCAGTCTGCTGTTGTGCCTCTAAGTTTAAATGATTATGTAGCACAATGTCTTGACATGTGTTAGGACATCTGATGTCTGCATAGGCCATAATTTCAATTGGTATCAGAGCAGGCATCCTGTCTGGTTCTAGATGAGATCTTTAGGAGATAGTTTCTGGTGTTTAAATAAAGAGGAGTTTTGAAGATTAGATCAATCAACTCAGACATACTAAAGGGTATTAATGGATGAGATGGATGTTCTGGATCGAAGGGAGCAACCCGGAGGTTGTTCATGTTGCTGAGGAGATTCTACAACAACTACAGGATAAGTGGCTAGTTCTCTTGTTGGTGTGTCTTATAAGATGTTGTGACATCTTATTAGGGCAAGCAGGATCTGTTCCTTGGTGGTTCCGCTCCATGTGTTTCTGATGGAAGAGCTCTTGAATTATGGGATTCTGGAGTTGTTACTGAAGACAGTTGGTGGAAGGTCTCAATCGTCGGCCTCTATATTTGAAGATATCTGCATTTTTTTATTCCAAAGTCGGGAGCGATGGAGTGAAGGAAGTTGTGGTTAGATATCTAGTATGGTGACTTGGTACTTGGAAGCTTGGTTTCTTGGTGCAGTTGAAGTTAGTTGAAGATGAGAGGAGTTGAGTTAAGTTTATCAGGTTCTTGCTCTAGAAGTTTGATAAATTATCGATCAGCTAGGTTGTCAAAGATACTTGAGAATTATCTCAAGTCAACTCATAAAGGCATCTATGTCGTGTATCTGGAGTCTTCTAGTTACTCTTCTGACTAGAAGGTGTTTCTTTGAAAAACAATCTGAAGAAAGTGGAGGTGATTTATTTTCACCATCCAAAAACAGCAAGGAAGGGTTCATCTCTCTTGACCCTAAGAGTGGATCCAATCGGATGGAAGAATTATTGAGGTAAATAAGATTTGTTCAGAGAAATTCTTAGTTACTTGAGTCAAGGGTGGCAACCTTGGTATCTCAACATTGTCCTTTGAAGAAGATACTTGCAAAAAGATTGAATACTTTATAAGTGTTCATGACATGATCAGGTGGAGCTCAGCTACAGCAATGAAGAAGGGTTATTGGACAAGGAATTAAGATCAATTACAATTTATGGAATCCATAAGAATTATATTAATTATCCTTGAAAGTCAAGATTGCTGATGTTCAACAAGATGTTGGAATATCTCATCATCAGAGTTTGCGCAGAATCATGGGAGGGGTACTGCATACACTTTAGCATTTGTTTTCGTCTTAGGTGGTGACCTAAGAAGTGGCTTCAGTCGGGTGTGACAGAAGCATGTGTTCTCTAGAGAGTTTCCTGGCAAGAAACTAATCTGGACTTTGATGTTGCTGAAGATGAAGATGAAGACATCATAATCTTGATGGTTACAGCTTGGATCAGTTTATTTCTGATCTAGGTATTTGGGAGCATGGATCTTGCTCTGTTTGTGAAGGTCGAGGATAAGTGGCAGTTATCTCTAGCTTTCTACTGAAGGCTCTACTAAGGGAAGTGGCATTCTTTGGTATGGCTATGGGGTAGTCTTGGACTACTTATTTTCTTATGATTCAGACGTGGCAGGTTTGAAGTCTTTGGAGTTTCCAAGCAGGATGGAGGTTGTGTACTCAAACTTGGTTGTTGAATCAAGTCTATGAGAGCATGGAACTCTTGTTCTGCAAAGGGAGGAGGTTTTTCTAAGTAGCAGAAGGAGGAGATGAATTCAACAGTTGGATGTCATATCAGAATGTTCTGACATCTAGCTTAACATCAGAAGTCTCAACTGGTGATGTGGCACATCAGCTTAAGATATGGTGATCTACAGGAGAATGGAAGTTATGGATGCTTCAAAAAGGTCTATCTCATGCAGTTTGCATGAGTTGTGGATGGGAAGATGTTACATGACTAAGAGGCTTGGTGGATCCAAGATGTCTTGCTATGGGGCAAGTAGTTCATATGACTTGAAGGTCTGATTTCATTAAGTGGATCAGTGTATCTTGTGGGAGTTCTGAAGAAGAGTGAGGTCAATCAAAAAGTGGAATTTGGTTGATTTCACAATGTGCATTCAAGCAGGATGCTTGAAACTGATTGCTCTTTTGCAGAAGAGTAGTTAGTTGAAATTGTAAGGAGGTTCTGGTTCTCTGGGAGCTTGTGGCAGAAGTTCTGGGTTGAGAATGGAAGCATACCTTCTTTTGGTGGATGAGAGTTTATTTCTCTTTGGATTTTTGAATTTTTCTTTGTTCAAGTTGGTGGCGCAGTGTTGTGTGAAGATCTTCAGTGTGGATTACTATGCTGATAGTAAGTCCAATGGTGGAGCATATCAAGAGCCATGGTGTGTGGTGTCTGTGATGTGTGGAAGATGTCATAACTGTTGTTATAACATCTTTGGGTTGGTTATCCTTGGTGAAGGATTTCAGGTTCTGTGAGGAACTGGTTACTTGCATCGTGTCTAAGAAGTATCTACATTGTCATACGGGAGAATGATGGAGTAGAAGAACTGTCTTGGAAGATTGATGTAAGTGTTTTAGAAGACTGGAGTGGATCATGGGTTGGTTGCACGAAGGTCTGGTTTCTGATGCGTTCAGAAGTGGATATCCACCAAAAATCAAAAGTATTCCAGGTTATCATACGGGAGAATGATAAGGAATGACTGTCTTGGATTGTGGGGTGTCTATCTCTATTTGCTGGCTGGGAGAGGTCAGTGAAAAGTCTTTCGAAGGGGATGTTGCCCTGGCTACAAGTCATGCTAGTAGTGGATCAGTTTAGCAGCTGTGAAGTTCTGGAGCATGCATACGATAGCTGACATCGTTATAACAAACTAAGGGGCCCTGTGCGTCTCTTTGAGGAATGTGAAGCATTCTGATTCAATTGGTTTGTGCCTCAAGCAGCTGGAGGTCTATACATGAGAATTTAAGAGGAGTTCGTGTGGTGTGTAGATGGTTACAAGATGGGGGGATCAATGGGACTTTGATCTCAAGTCAAGAGTTTGTTATGGTTGGTATACACTTCCTCACGGGTAACATGACGGTGATCATGTGTGAGTGATTATTGTTTCTTGTCAGAAGAAGCAATAAGAGAGTTGATGATTGCATTCAGCAGGTGTGTTGAACAAAGGGTGCGCTCTTGAAGACATGAAGATGCGTCTTATGTTTTCTATTCATTAGCTTAGGTGTTCTGTGGAGGAGCACTGGTTACCTTAGATAGGGGGAGATGCCTCTTGATCTAAGATGAAGTACTGCGAGGATGCAGTTGAAGTTCCAGTTTGTATTTGTTCGTCAAGCAAGCTGAGATGTCAAGGAGGATGTCTTGACATTGTTGTATTGTTGCAAGTTAGGGGAAACTTGGCAGTACATGTTAAATGGTTCTTATTGGATGCTTAAGAATCATTAATTAAGTCTGGGGGAATTTATTTTTCTCTGCAGACTGTAATCACAAAACTGTGAAGATTTTGTTTAATACAGAAATCTATTGGGAGCTAACTGGGAGAAATTGGTTTTCTGCAAATGGAAAGGAAGGGCAAACAAATTTTGTTGTATTCTTTGCTACTAAATCTGGACTAAGCAAATCCTAGCGGTGGGGACCATAAACTTGAAAAATGCAGGATAGGCATCAGAACACTGTTCCGAAGTAGGTTCAAAGACAAGTCAGAAAAGGTGGAATCTCTCGAAACTAACTTGACCAGCAGTTATTGCACTCCTTGATTTGCTCTACTTACATAACTTGTTCTTATTTAAGGAAGATCGAGCTAGAACATCTTACTTAGAGGAAGATAAAATGAGGTTTGTGTGTGTGTGAGTAAGCATTATTTGGGTCTGGATGTGCATGGGCCATTTTTGTCAATTTTTGACTAAAAAGGGGGAGAATGGCTTGTTACTGCTGAGATGTGTATGATGTATGTGTCTTGTGCTACTGATCTACAAATTGTCTCAAAGGATGCCTCGACATTCTTGGTATATGCATATTTGTGTTTTGTGATCAGAGTTAGGGAGCACGTTGTGTCTTGTGATCTGAGTTACATCATCTATGTATCCGGTATCACAAGGGATTGAAGAGGGTAACTAGATCTTATCTTCTTCCTTTTCCTTAGCACTTGCTTCAAGTACTTTTCCACTACATGCACCATCAGGCTGAAAGGATGTTTTAACCAAAATTTGCCAAAAAGGGGGAGATTGATAGCTCTGAGTGTTTTGTATAAATTTTTGTAAAACATAAATGTTGTGAAAGATGTTTCAACATGGAGGTTTTCAGCCCCAGAATAAAGATGTCAAGTAAAATGTCACAACATGAAGATTCGACATCATGACTGTCACAGTAGGTTTTGGTTTTAAATCTGTTCCAAGATTTAAGGCGTTTGGCAGTGGATCAAGGATCAAAGATATGAAGCCCAACTCAGCAGAAGACTATAAAAGAAGACCAAGACCTAGACAGAAAAGGGAGAGAGGATGACATAGACTTAGGAATCCTATTTTGTGAAGTAGGGTTAGGTTTGAGAGTCGTAGGTTTCTCTTGTAAGTCTCCTTTTGTATCATTTGATACACTGTGGTAGATATAGGTGTCGCACATATCCATAAGGCTCGAGGTATTGGATTGTGTATTGTTCTTGGATGAAGCTTTTAAGAAAATCCGAGTTAGCTTGTTTGTCAAGTATGCTTGACAGATTTCTATATTGATATGGATGATGTAGAAATCACAGTTGGTGATTAAGGGAAGTGAGTGGGGTATCTCATATCAGGGTTCTAAATGGTTGAGTTAACCTTGGTAAAGATATTCATTGGGTAAATGTTAGGTATGAAGTTGTAAACGGGGGAGTTTAACTTTGTAACAATCTACAGATAGTGGAGTCTTCTTCCTGGATTGGTATCCCCCAGATATAGGTGAGTTGCACCGAACTGGGTTAACAATGACTGTGTTCTTTATCATTCTGCAGATTTACATTTTCTGTTAGGGTTTATGATAAACACGTTGGATCAGATGTCGTGACATCTATGAGTATGCAGTTCTGATATTTAAGGTATCAGTCTGTTGTTGCGCCTCTGAGTTTAAATGATTATGTAGCACAATGTCTTGACATGTGTTAGGACATCTGCTGTCTGCATAGGCCAAAATTTCACTAAACGTCATTCCTTTTAAATTGGTTTAGTTCATCTTGCATGGCCATAAGTCAATGCTCATCAAGTAATGCATCTTTAGCGTTTTTAGGTTCGACTTGAGAAAAAATGCAAAGTGATAACAAAAATTACTTATCTTGGAGCGTGTTGTCATGCCTTTGGTGATGTCCCTAAGTATGTTGTCGATAGGATGATCTTTGGATATTTTCCAAGTAAAAGGTAGATCTTCCACTGTAGCTGGACTTTCAACCTTCTCCTTTTCACGATAGTTATCTTTTTCCTTCTCATGTTCCGCCGCTTTAGGTTGATTAATTCCTTGTTTGGATCCATTGAGAATTTCTTGTGAAGATACACCTACATCATGAGAAGAAACACCTTTCCAACATTTTTCGGGTAAGATTCATCAAAAGTAACGTGTACTGAATCTTCAACAATAAGTAATCTTTTGTTATAAACTCTATATGCTTTACTTGATTGTGAGTTTTCGAGGAAGATACCCTTATTGGCTTTCGCATCAAATTTGCCAAGATTATCTTTTCCATTGTTCAAAATATAGCATTTACATCCGAAAACGTGTAGATGAGAAATATTATGTTTTCTACCCCTATGTAGTTCATAGGGAGTTTTGCCTAAAATAAGACATATTAGAATCTTATTCAAGACATAACAAGATGTGTTAATGGTATCAACCCAGATATACTTTGGTAGATTACCTTAATTAAGCATAGTTCTCGCCAACTCCTCTAAAACATGATTTTTACGCTCCATAATACCATTTTGTTGTGGAGTTCTAGGAGCGGAGAAGCTATGCTCAATTCCATGTTTATCACAATACTTCTCAAAAAGGAGGTTTTAAAATTCTCCTCCATGATCACTTCGGATGGAAACTATTTTTAAATTCATCTTATTTTGGAACAATCTTGCAAATTGTTTAAAAGCCGGATATGTCTCATCTTTACTAGACAAAAACATAACCCAATAAAATCTTAAGTAATCATCTACAATCACAAATCCATAATAGTTACCACCTATGATTTTGGTCCTTGAGGGACCAAATAGGCCCATATGAAGAGACTCAAGTGGTCTCAAAGTAGAAACAATATTTTTTGATTTAAAAGAGATTCTCGTTTGCTTCCCCATTTGACATGTTTCACATATATGGTATTTTGTGAACTTCATTTTTGGTAGACCAGTTAATAAATATATTGAGGTTACTTTGTGTAGTAAGTCAAAATTGATATGAGCTAGTCGTCTATGCCATAACTAAGATTTTTCACCCATGGTAGCTAGACACTTAGTTCTAACCAAGGATACATCATATAAGTTAAGCATATAAGTTTTATTAACCCTCAACCCTTTAAACATACACTCCTTCTTCTCATTATGTAAAATAAGAAACAAGTATTTGTAAAAGTAACTTTAAAACCCTTGTCACAAAGTTGATTAATGCTAAGAAGGTTATGTTTAAGACCATCAACTAATATAACATCGGAGATAGTAGTAGATGAGGGGTTACCTACACTACCTTTTCTAAGTATTCCTCCCTTGTTGTTATCTCCATAAGTGACGAACCCTTTTTTCTTTGGCACAAAGTCAATGAAGAGAGATATGTCATTCGTCATATGTCTTAAGCATCCACTATCAAGATACCACATTTTTTCCGTAGAGTCAAAACATTCAACATGTAGAATAAAAAAAAGGAAATAGGTACCCAATTTTAATTGGGTCCTTGAGAGTAAGTGAAATCAAAGTTGCATTTGGGGAACCATTGAACATCTCTTTTAGGTACAAAAAGTTTCCTAAATTTGCATTTTTCTATAGTACGACCCTTTTTGCAACAATAATGACAAGATAAGTTGCGATGAGATATGCCCTTGCTATTTGAGTCCTTATGCACATATTTATGCTTTTTAATTAAAATTATTCAAAGTCTTTTCACACTTTGAAGGATTAATAGCAAAAGAAATCTTAGGTTGTAAGGCTTTGTCCAACTTTACTTGAAGAGTATTTACCTCTTCTTGCCAATTGTGACAATGTTCACAACCAAACCTTGAAGATCTTACATCCTCATTCTAGTCACTTTAAATATCTATCATAGATCTCTTAATAGTTTCTAACTTCCTTTCAGATTCTAACACTTTAACTTCTAAGTTTAAAAAGGCTTTTTGATGTGAAGCTAACTTGTTAAAAGCTCTTAAGGCCTCTCTATGAAGATCTTCAAAGGCTTTTTGTAATTGAGAATAAGATAAATCATTAAGAGATTCAAGCTTAGAAAGAATTACATTTTTCTTCTTCTTTCTATTATCCATGGGGCAAATCCGAGCCAATTAAACACTTGAAGTTATGCTTTCATCACTTGAGGAGTCACTTGCACTCTCCAAAGCGGCATAAGCTCTTCTAGACTTGCTAGATTTCTTCTGATGGCTCTTATCTTTGTCTTTCTTCCTCACAGGACACTCCGGTCTATAGTGACCGACTTCCCCACAATGGTAGTAAGATCTTCTAAATTTACTTTTCCTATCCTTATCATCTTTTGAGGAGTTTGTTTGCCTTCTAATTCAGACTAGATTCTTGTCGGAGTGTCTCACTCCATTTTTCCTTATATACCTATGATATCTTTTTACAAACAGCCCCATATCCTCATCATAGGAATTCTTGTCATCTTCACTTTCATAATCATTTTTCTCATTGTGTGAGGACTTTTAGCTTGAATTCTTTAGAGCAATAGACTTCTTCTCTACTTCATTGGCTTTACCTTTATCCTTCTTTTCCTTCTTTTCATACTTTTTTTCTTCATGTTTTTCCAAGAAAGAGAGTTCTTGTTTATATAATTGGCAAGTTGTCTCGTCTCAAAGAAAGTTTCTTCTCCAGGGGTAGTGTATAATATTTTCAAACTAGCACAACCCTATGTTCAATCAAGATGGGCAAAGTTAGCAAATAGGGATGTGTATCTGAAATCAATGTATACATGAGACTAATTCCCTAAGATAATACATCCTATAAGATGCAACATGTAATACCCTAGCAGTCGTCTCATGCATAGAGTGCTCAACCATATTCTTATACATTTCCTATAGCCAAGAGAGACGAAAGTGAGCACCCCTAATAAATCTAAACTCTTATAAGACCAACTCCGGTGTATCTGCAATATTTGCTCAGCCGACATACATGCAATCTCCTGGTTAATGACTGAAGTGATGAAGATGTTACTTGCAAGGGGAAGATGGAAGAGGCTGAAGACATTATCTAGAATAATCATCATCTCACCAAATGGAAGATACAAAGAGGATGCATCCTTATGACATCGCCCAATAAAAGTGGACAATAATGGAGCGTTAAACACGGTGAGGGAACAATCCACCAACAGGACCAGACCAGAATCAACTTTCATCGCCATGGCCTCATCTGGCATTTGCACATCACATAATTTCTTCAACTTTTCCCCATGGGTAGGCATCTTTAATAGACATGGTCCTCTAACAATTAAAGTATAAATCATCAGTTACTTTCAATTAATCAGTAATAAATAAAAACAACTTAAAATAAATATTTATACTTCTCTCTGTCATAATTTAAATGCACATGATTGGCATATCTAGTAAGCAAGGTAGGGTCACTAGACGCTTCAAAGAACCCTCCATCTGTGTGTAGACACAACTCCGTATTAGCCTGAGCCACTACCCTTGTATTAGATACAACAATAACTTCCATATCATCTTGAGAAGGAACCTCTGCATCAACCTGAGGAAGAACCTATATATCATCATGAGGAGGAACATCAACATCATCAACAACGACAACATTTAGTTCAATGTCAAGATCTTTAGCTTGTCCAGTTCTACCACCTCAATGTTACAAAATATAGGATAATTGAGACACTCTATCCTCTTGCAGTGAGAACCGTTGGGGCAGAGTCGACCTTTTAGGTGTGCAAGGAGTGCCACCACACAGGGCCTTCAAAATTTTAGGACCTCAAATTGAATAAATGGGTTTAATATAAAATATAATATTAAATAATATATATACCATTGATTCCAATAACACATGATTTAGTGGTGTAATGGTAGCAAGAATATGTGGGTTCGAATATTTGGTTTTGATATTTTACATTTTTTATTTTAATTAAAAAAATGCTATCACATGAATCGAGTTTAAATGTATTGTTGGCCCAAAATTAACATAATCAAATTTTTTCCTTTATTGTTATATAATATGAACATAAATTATTGAAATAAATATCTTATATTCTATCCAAAAGATCTTTTGAAATTTATTTTACTTCATTTTTATCAAATTTTATTTTAAATAATAACATTTTAATTAGCATCATAATTATATAATTAAAGATTTATTATACGACTAATTTATTTTTTGTGATAAAATATTATTTGTGGCTATTCTTATATATAAGAGATTTAATTAACATTTAAGATTTAATAATTTCATTTAAAAAGCACGTTATTTTTAATATTTAAAATTTTCATAAAAATAGAATCTTACCAAAAATATTATTCTATATGCTATTTAATTTTACATTAAACATATAGATTTTAATTTTTCCATGTTCTCTCGTACTTTTTTTTTCAAACTCTCTTGATTCTTTAAATTTCTTGAAAACAATCATATTTCATAGTTCTTTTTATTGTTGGGGAGTTTTGATATTATTTATTTTACTAGAATATACATGTCTATAGTGTAGAACTTTATTTACTTATCAACTATATTTTTATTTATTAAATATATTGAAGAACTTTAAATTATTACCTATATTTAAATTTAGCTGATTTATTTTTTTTCCAAGTTAGGAAAAAATTATTTTATCAAGTACAACTAAATAAAAAGACATTATTGATTTATCATTTATATTTTTATTTGACTAAAAATATTTCTTTTATAAGAAAAAATTATTTTCATTTAATTTATCACTCATATTTGATTAAAATATTTAAAATATGTGAATGTAATACCAATATTTTCGTTTGGTTGATTTATTTATTCACAAGTTTGAAAATTTCTTTATTTTTTTCAAATTTTATCATTATGAGTATTTTTAATAAATTATACTATTGTTATAATATTTTAATAATTGTGGCCTCTCTCAAGTATTGGCAAATAAAAAATTTTAATCTTATTATTTATTTATTTATTCGAATATGAAATTAACATTCTTGCAAGAATGAAAATATTTTTCTATATGCTACTTGCAAAAATGATAACTTCACATTATAAAAAATTAAATTAATAATATGATTAAAAATTTTAGTCTGGCAATATTCGGGAGGGGTTACAATTATTAGTAGTAAAATTTATTTAAAATAGTCACAAGTAAAAAAAATTGTAAGTAAATAAATCAACCAAATTAAAATATAGGTAATTGATCATGAAGGCTGGATCAGATCCTGTAGAAGTGGGCCATCAAGTTCGTCAAGGATGCTGGTCGTAAGGAGAGGAGGGGGGTGTATCTGCAAGGCACTCCGACGCTCAAGTGAGAAAGGGTCAGAGAAAAGGGGCAAGTACAAAGTACGAATTCTTAGGGTGAATATTGGATACCTGACCCTATCAAGCGAGAGGGTTTATATAGAGCCCCCAGCGCGTGGCCAACGGTCCTATTTTCGGGGCGGAATAACCGTTTTCCCCAAAGAATAGGTAACTACCCAAACTAGCCGTTATGTCGGGCAGGGTGCCCAAAACTAGCCGTTATGTCGGGCATAGGCATGGTTCTGGGCACCTGCCCACAGCTGTTCGGGGAGTAATGGAGCCGTACGTAACGGGCAGTGATTCCGGGGAGGAATGTTGCATTCTTTGCCCGGTTGGAGGGACAGAAAGGTAACTTTTGCCCCTCTGTGGGTTGGACTTAGGCAATTTGGGCCGCTTTGGAGCAGAAGCGGATTGGGCCATGTCTAGCCATTGGTCCAGTCCAGAACAGGAGCCCCCCAAGTCGTTGCTCCCGAGCATGAGAGTGATGACTTAAGGGCAGTTCATTGCTCCGGGGAGCTAGCAAGGAGTCGTCGTTTGAAGACGAGGAAGATTGTCTCAACGCGCCCGTGACCCCTGGTGTTCGTGAAATTCGTGGTCGTGACCTTGTTGCTCGGTGTTCGGGGAGACTAATGGTCAGACAGAATTGGAAACGTTGGGACGCCACGTGTGCCTAGAGCTCTGTGTAGCAGTTAATAGGCAATGATGGCTAGTGGATAGCCATCATGTCCTACGAGCGCGTGTTCGCACGTGCCCCTTTGTATAGAAAGGGGAAAATCGTTCCATTTGGGACTTTTTGCTCTGATTTCTCTCCGTTTTCTTCAGTATTCTTGCTCGTAACCACCGTCTGCCTACTCCGACCACCGCTTCAAGCTTCGAGCAGTTACTTTCATCTACTTAAATCAAGTAAGTTTTCTGATCCTTTGCTTGTTTTACTCCCTTTTGTTGTCAATGGTAGGTTGCATGTGGTTAGGGCTAGGTTTAGAGGACGAAATGGGTGACTTTTAGACGATTGTTGGTGGTGGACGGTGGTTATGGTATTTTTCTACCTCTGACATGTCGTCGGAGTTAGTAGTATGTTTCAGCGAGCAGGGTGGTCCACGGCGATGTTGCGACAGCTATGTATGTGTGACCGCCGTGTTTGTTCATCTTCTGAGTGGGTGATGAGTTTTCCAGTAGGACATTCCCAGATTTCGGTGATGCTTTGCGATTTCCGGCGAAGCTTCAAACGGAAACTGGGCATGAGTGCGGGGAAGCTCCTCGCTCAGGGATGATTAGCTTCGAGCGTCTCCTCACGGGGAGGTGTGAGCTTTTCCTTTGACGTTAGGGCTTAGGTTGGGGATGTTGTCCTCAGCCCTTTACGCGCCCTTTCACTTGACTTAGCGGTGGAATGGTGGATTTGATTTGTTGTCGAATTCACTTTCTTCTCTGCTTTTCAGGTGATCGTAATGGCGACGGGGCCAAATAGAGAGGTTATCCTAGATACATCCGAGGAAGAAACAGGCTCTTCGGAAAATAGTAGCTCGACGGTCTCGAGCACCTCCAGTGATGTCGGGGAGGAAGAAGACTTGGAAGTTATGGACGAGGATGCCGCTAAAGGTCCTGATGAAGAATGGGAGGTGGTCGAGCCTTCCGAACATGTGTCCACTTTCGCAACATATTTGGGCGATGTCTTCACAGAGGTTGGACCGGAGGGGGAGTGGAAGGTGCACTTCCCTACTAAGGAAGAGCGGGTCTGCACGAACTTCGGGGACCATTTTACGATGTATGAATATGCCTTTAAGGAGTTGGGCCTGAGGTTGCCGTTCACTGAATTTCAGCAGTCAGTGTTCGTTTATTTGAGATTGGCCCCTATACAACTACATCCCAACTCGTTAGCCTTTATCTGGACGTTCGAGCTGGTATGTGAGTATCTCTTCATAGGGGCTACTCTCCCTATGTTCTTCACAGACTTCCATCTTCAAAGGCAGCTATCGGGGAGGAAGTATGGCTGGGTTTCTTTGAAGCAGCCACGTAAGATGTTCAAGCCTTTCTCCAAATCGATACAGACGTTCAAGGAGCGATATTATGTTGTCGAGCCCCTGTCTGAAGCTGCCCAGGACAGTACATACGTCTGGGATATTGAGGTGGACGAGGATGGGAATGACCTGTGTGACGAGGAGGGGAAATTTATTGGGTTGAGAATCTATAAATTCCCCATCCATTGGGCGCCCGATCATTTCGCCAAGAAGCCCAGCGACTATGTCCTCCAGCCGAACGAGCTCCACGGGCAGGATGTCGTGGCGTATGAGGAGTTGGTGAAGTGGGTCAACTCCTTCCGGCTTGCTGAGTGCTGGACGAGCAAGGGTAATCCGATCTTCGAGGAAGATGGGAGTCAGAGGGTTGAGCGTCGATTTATTAATATTAAGGCACTGCTGGAGTGCAAGACCCCCGAGGATGCGGGGAAGCTACTTGGTAGTCTTAGTTGTTTAAATTTGTTTGGTTTATTTCTTTTTCTCGTATCTAACATGCTCGTATTTTGTTTGTGCAGGTGAGATGCCTCAGGCTCATGACCAGGTTGTGAGGAATGCTCTCGCGAGGAACAAGGCCGGTGCGGCTCCTCTGAAGTCTCGATTTGCCGGTGCTCCTCCTCTGGCGCAGTCGGCTGCGGGGACCTCTTCCTTTCCTACTCCTGCTCCCCGGGGGTCTCCTCTTCCTTTGACCAGTCGATCCAAGCGGCCAAGAATCACTGACGCTGTGGATCTCACTCGGGCATCGGAGAAGGGGAAGTTCGAGCTTCCTCCTTGCATCCATGACAGGAAATTCTTCGAGGGAAACTCTCTGATTGTGCCTCGGGCGGATTCTCTTTGCTTAGAAAGTATGGACCGCCCGAGCAAGAGGGCGTTGGTGGCTCAAGATGCTTGCGCCTTGGTCAGGATGCTGGAGATGGCGGTCGTTTACGCTGAAGGGGACTCTGCAACAGAGGCCGAACTTACCGCTGCTCGGGCTTCCATGGCGTCCCTCAGAGAAGAAGTTAAGGTTGCCGAAGATGCTCGGAAGAAGGCTGAGGAAGAGGTGGCTCGGTTGAAGAAGGAGAACTCCACGCTAGAGGTGGAGAAGAGATTTGTCGAGGAGCTGGTCCAGCGGCTGAGGGCGGCCAATGCCCCGGGTGATGATGAGCCAGAAGATGTGAAGGCATTGAAGACGAGATCTGAGCTGGTTGCCCGTTTGCTGACGGCCGAGGATGATGGTATTGTCGTCGCGGAGGAGTCTTTCGGGAATGTCGTGGCTCAACTACGGGTGGTGAACCCTGAGCTTGACTTATCTGTCGAGGGCACCCACTATCTGGCGCACGTTGAGGATGGCTGGATCGTCAAGCCCGATGCTCTCCTTGAAGGGAACAACGAGGATCAGCCCGCGGAGGACAAGGGGCCTCAGCCCGAGCCTACCGAGCATGTGGATGAGTGAGGAGTTTGTATTTTTGATGTTGTAATTTGTCCGGCCTGCGTGCCGTGTAGCCGTTGTAATTTATTTCTTGGGGGGTGTCGCCCCCGTTTGATGTAACCCAGTATAATCGTGGTCCTTGTGGCCACTTATCATGTTAAGTTATTATATGTTTGATTATGTTATCTGCATGAATTTACTTGCTTTTATTTTCTGTGTGAATGTATGTCCGCCCGTGATAGGGGGTATTTGACTTGTGCAAATAATTTGGGGGGATTGCTCATTGTAGATGTGTTCGGCAGTGAGGGGAACTGGTCGAATGGTCGGGGAATATCCTGGCGGGGGTGTGTAGCTCAGGTCGCGTTTGAGGCCTGAGTTTGCGGTGTGAACGTGCCATCGCGAGCTGGGGTTCTGCCAATCATGGTACTTTGACGACAACAATGCTCGATCGAGGACCGCTGTCGAGCAGTTACCCGACTCGTTACTGAGTAAGGTTCTGCTTTATTAGTATGTGTCACTCCCGAAAGATTCGCATCCAACGGTACAAACGCGAGAGTGGCGCAAAAGAACACAAAGTCGCCAGCAAAGTGTATTTATCCCAAGAGAGGGAAAGGAAACACTGCGTAAACCTGGAAGAAGGGAAAGGACATGGTCTCGCGACCAAGAGAACGGGTACGGGAGTCGGTTACGCGAAGGGAAGGTGTTAGCACCCAACACGTCCATCGTACTCGATGGGATCCACGCTTGTTGTCTGCATCAAAGGGTGTCGTCATCTGGAGCTCCACTGCTACTGGACCGAAGAAGGAACGAGAACGGAGAAACGAAGAAGAAAAGAAAAGGAAGTGACTCGATAGGACGGTATCGTTGTCCTAGGCCTGCGTACTCCCTCAGTGCAATGGGAAAGTCAGAGTCAACGTAGTTCGGACGGGAACCGGGGGGAGGTTGCTCGTCGAGATATCGCATCTCGTGTCTACGCATCCTCAATCGAACGAGAGAAAGGAATCAGAGCAAACGTAGTTCGACCTACGGGTCGAAAAGGGACAAAGAGGTGATAAAGAAAGGTTGTGAAAGAAATGTGCTCGGAGAGATCTCGCACGATCTCCTGCCTACGTATCTCACTCGCACGTGAGAATCAGAGCGACGTAGTTCCCCTAACTAGGGGAGAAAGGAAAGGATGGAAGGGTCTCAATCGCAAGGGTGCGAGAGAAGGGTCTCGATCGCAAGGGTGCGAGAGAAGGGTCTCGATCGCAAGGGTGCGAGAGAAGAGTGCTCGCCAAGGATAGGGATCCTCGTGCCTACGTATCCTCAATCGGACGAGAGAGAGGAATCAGAGCTCACGTAGTTCGTGGGAACGACCACGAAACAAGGGGAGGAAATTGGTGAAAAATGGAGAAGGTAACCCGCCAAGATCTACGCAATCTTGTGCCTACGTATCTTTACTCGGACGAGAATAAAGAATCAGGGCAGTCGTAGTTCGTGGGAACGACCACGAAACAAGGGGAGGAAATTGGTGAAAAATGGAGAAGGTAGCCCGCCAAGATCTACGCAATCTTGTGCCTACGTATCTTTACTCGGACGAGAATAAAGAATCAGGGCAGTCGTAGTTCGTGGGAACGACCACGAAACAAGGGGAGGAAATTGGTGAAAAATGGAGAAGGTAGCCCGCCAAGATCTACGCAATCTTGTGCCTACGTATCTTTACTCGGACGAGAATAAAGAATCAGGGCAGTCGTAGTTCGTGGGAACGACCACGAATTGGGAAAACGAGATCGGTCTCGATTGCACGGGTGCGAGAGAAAAGAGTCGGGACTCACGGAAAGTCTAAAGGGGAAACTGAATCCTACAAGTTATCATGCAAAACGGCCCTAAGGTCAGGATTAGGAGGGAAGTCTACCTAATGTTGTCATGCTTGGATTGAGAGCCTAATGTCTATCCTACTCCGAGCTTAATCAGAAATTAAGTCGGACTAGGAGCCTTAAGGGAGCATGCGAATACAGAGGAAATCAACAAGTAAACACCAGACAACTCAATCACAAAGAGAGAATCAAATATGAAACCAAGTAATTAATCAGGAATTAAACATCAAAAATCATGGCCAAAACAATTAATCAAAATATCCAAGATAAAGTGCAAATTAAAAGAAGATTAAATGTTAGTCAACCATTAACCTAAAATTAAAAGTTAATACCTAAACTTAGGATTAATTCAAATAAATTTCTAATTAAAATCTAATTCTAAAAATAATCATTAAATCTAAAAATTAAATTCTAAACATCAAAATCTAACTTCTAATTCTAATTCTAAAATTATGTTTAATTCTAAAAAATGACACTAAATCCAAGGTTATATTCTAATTATCTAATTAAAAAGTTAGAATTAATTAATTAGCAAAAACAATTAACAAAACATTTAAAAACAAAAAAGAACTAAACCAAAATGCCCAAATAAGGTGCAGTCAACAGATGAGGGTGAGATCAGAAAAAAAAAAAAGCGAATGGGCTTAAAATTCTAGGCCCAAAATCTTTTCTCCAGCCAAGAGGGGGGTGCAATGGTGTTCGATAGTGTGTGGACAGCAGGGCGGTGGGCCTTCAAGCCCAATGGCTTCCCATTACGCATCAAAGCGGGTGAGGCGAGCGAAATTGGGGTGTGATCAGGAATGTCAGCGTTGGGCCCCAAAACCCGGCCCAGTAACCTTGTTAATCCTAAAAACCTAAACAATACCCTTCCACCTCAATCCCTCAGCATCACCGCCGTTCTCACTCTTCTTCATCTTCTCACAACCTTGCCGCTCTCAGCTCCAATCTTCTCCATCGCTTCTCCTCTCTAAATCTCCGGCAACGCGTGGCTCATCCTCACGACATTGTCTCTCACACTCGAACGACCACGACAACAACCTCCTTCGTCCGCTTCATCCTTCTATTCTCCTTCGTATAACCTTCTTCTACTTCACCGTCTCAATGTAATGCATAACAATGCTGAACCGAGAATACAACACGCCGCGGAAAAAAAAAATCGTGTCGGAGTTTACTATCTCAACCGCGATTCCAACTCTGTTCCTCCCACTTCGCAACGTTTTCATGACGAAAAGGCAGGACGTCGCTAAAAAATAAAAACAATCTTGGATTACGCTCAATTCTACAAATCGCAAGGGAAATCGTAAACTACGAACAACAAATTGGCAACAATAAAACACACGGACAAATTGCCACACATCGGAGTATAGAACGATTTTGACGTACCTATCGGAGTCGCTCCGATGGCGCTTCGATGATAGCACAAGGTTTCACAACTCAGGTATGATTGTGTTTGCGTGATTTCGCCTCTTCTTGTGAATTTCCTTCTTGATTCTACTCATTGCTTCTTTTTCTTCTTTTCTGCACTACTTGCAAAATGCTTCGTCATTGTTGTTGTAGAATGGCGTTGTAGTTCTTCTGCTTGCTTCTGATTCTGAGTTTGGCGTGTTGAAATTTTCAGAATTACAGGTTGTGGAATTGTTTCATGGTGTTGTGAATTCACACAATTGATAAAGAGCTTGCTTGTGCTGAATTTGAAAACTGGTGAAAGTTGAATCGTGATGTTCTTGATTCTTTCTGCAGGTTGCGTGAGTTGATGAAGCTTTGATGAGAAGGATATTAAAGATGATTCATAGCTTTTTTTTTGTGAATTTTATTGTGAAGCTGTGATTCTCTGCAGGTTGAGAATTCGTGAATAGAGAACTGCAGATTTTAGAGTTCTTGCAGCTTTTTCAATTGAAGATGTGCACTGTGTGGAATTAAATCCGTTGCAGCTTGATTTATGCAAGAATTGGGAGGGTAGTTTAGGTTTTTTTCAATTGGAATTCTGTTATGCAAATTTGCTGTCAATTGTGTGAGCTGGGTAGTACGGTTCGTGGTGGCAAATTCCTTTTGTGATTTTGTTATGGTTTTGTGGGGTCACATTATACGTACATATTTTTTTATTTGGTTTTGTCTATTGTGAAGGATGGTTTGATGGTTTGGTAATTTAGAAGGTGGGTATGGACAAATGAATTAGTAAAAAAATGAATTAATGGACGTGAATAAAAATAATGGACAAATGGTTAGTTAGAAGAATGGATAAAAGAAAAGAAAATGGATATGGTATGAATTTAAATTGGATATTTGGAATTAGTTTGAGAAAATAGTTGTGGAAAATGGTTAATAAAATAAAAATGGATAATGGATTTTTGGTTTAAATGAAAATGGATATTAACAATTGGATAATGGAAATGAATAATGGGTATTAAAATGAAATGGATATGAATTAAAATGGATATTAAATGAAATGGATATGAACTAAAAAGAATGGTTTTGGACATGTGAATGGATATTTGGAAATGTGGATATGATAAAATGGATTTAGAAAGTAGAAATGGTTTATGAATAAAAGAAAAGGTAAGTGGATAAAAAAGAAAATGGTTGATGGATTAAAAACAATGAGTTTGGATATGGATTATGGGTAGAAAATGGATAACCAACTGAATTCAAAACCAATCACCAACTTTCCACAAGCCTCTGACAAAATAGTCACAGCTACCACTGAACAATCTGGCCACTCACATGATCCACTGAAGAATCTCAACCGATAACTATCCACCAGCTCAACTGTAAACAAGAACTCCAATTCTCCTTGAGACGTACACCCTGATCCACACAAATGAAATCCTGGCCCGATGCTTTTGATAATTCCTCTGGATAAGAAAACCTCTGTACCTCTGAATAAGAGAAATACCGGTAGCAAGAAAACCCCTCGACCCATGTCCTAGGAACCCAATGCAAATGATATGAATATGAATATGACCCAGAGATGCAAAAATGAGAAAGAAACATAAGCCAGAAAAAGGTAGGGAAAATTTTGGGGTGCTACAGCTGCCCCTATTCAATCGACTTGGACCTGAAAGGATGATAGCAACGGCTTTTAGACATTCAAGGTAGAAGGTGATTGAATATAAAAAGAACCCAGAAATTTGCAAACTGTGCCAAAGAGAGACGACTCCACTGGGGGACAAGCAATAAACATTGCACCATCACAACACGTACGAGTGTTGGAAACCAATACAGACGATGTATTGAAATGTCTTGAAATAAACATGGACGAGTGTTAGCTATGCTGGGGATAATGTGAAACAAACTCTCCCAGGTTATGTCATCTCTGCTGATAAAGAGAACTGACAACGGAATCTCGAAATATGCCATCCCTGCTGATAAAGGGAACTGGCGAAGAAATTCTTCAACATAATGATATCTCTGCTGATAAAGAGAACTAGCAAAATAAATGCCATCCCTGCTGATAAAGGGAACTGGCGAAGAAATTCTTCAACATAATGCTATCTCTGCTGATAAAGAGAACTAGCAAAATAAATGCCATCCCTGCTGATAAAGGGAACTGGCGAAGAAATTCTTCAACATAATGCTATCTCTGCTGATAAAGAGAACTAGCAAAATAAATGCCATCCCTGCTGATAAAGGGAACTGGCGAAGAAATTTCTCCAAGATAATAACTTCACTGGGGATGAGAGAAATCCAAACAAACAAATCTGCGGGGAAGACAGCTCAACATCGTCAAGGAATTGACGAAGATAACACATTGTCATAGGGATGACAGGAAGAAGATGAAACCCATGAAAGAAAAGTGAACCCCAGAACCGCACCGATTATTTATCCGAAGAACGACATTGTGATAGAGATGACAGAAAGAGAACGAAAACCCGACCGAAGGGACACATTGTCATGGAGATAACACATTGTCATAGGGATGACAGAAAGAAGATGAAACCCATATCCGAAGAAACACCATGTCATAGGGATGACAGAAAGAAGATGAAAATTCCACCGTAGGAATACATCATCATGGGGATGACAAAAAGAGAATGAAACCCAAGAAACACATTGCCATGGGGATGACAGAAAGAAAAATGAAAATTCCACCGTAGGAATACATCGTCATGGGGATGACGGAAAGAAGATGAAACCGAAGAAAAGACCTCGTCAAGGGGTTGACGGGAATAAAATTGAAAACATCCGAAGGTACGAAACCTGAGCTCGGAACACATCGTCATAGAGATAACAGAAAGAAACTGAAAACATCCGAAGGTACGCAACCTGAGGTCGGAACACATCGTCAAAGGGTTGACGGGAAGGAACTGTCTGCTGGGGAATGGCTTGGCATTCTCTCTGGAGATAGGTCACTGTCCTGACTGAAATATGATTCGGGCTTCTGTATAAGGTACCAAATCTGGCTTATGCTTCGCATGCATATGTTTGAATTTTGCCGTAATGCTCCACACGAAGTGGAAATGCTACGCGTTTTGAGGATACAATGCAAATATGCTTACTATATGCAAAAGGACCCCTCCAGCAAAATAAATGCTGAAGAGAAGAGACCAACTCCGCTGGGGATGGCGAACTGAACTATCTCCGAGGTCACAAACCCTGCTGAGGAAGTCACACTGACCGGCCTTCCTAATATAACCACTGCTGAAGATGAAACCCGAAGAGAACTCCCACTCCATTGGGGATTACGAATAAACCTTGAAGATGGACCCCAAAGATCTGTTACGGAAGGGGTGTCAATAACCATTGGACTCTGAATCTGGTGGGGATGTCAACCACTGTTGATCAAGCCATTGAGATGACTATCACCTGCTTGGGGAATGAAGTCAATAACAGCGAACCTGCTGGAGAATATCATTGAACTTAGCCTGTAGTCGGGGAAACACCCTTAACCTGCTGGGGAATACCAGCCATCACCAACAACTCTGCTCGGGGAATGACGGTTGATGATACCCACTCTGCTAGGGGAAAACATTGAGCTTACTGCTCTACTGGAGACTTACTTTCTACCCTTACTCTGTTGGGGAGAGAAACTCTACTGGGGACGTCACGTGTCGACCATCAACATGAACCCTGCAGATGTGATATGACCAAAAGATGCCCTAATATAGCATAGCCCATAAAGGAACCTGTCTTCGAGAGGTTTCATGAAGATCTTATATATCTTGCCCCATGGTCTTGATTAACCGTTCTCTTGAGAAAAACCCTTTTGCTTTGGGGGTGACCTGCCCCAGCCTTGAAGTGATTTTGCCCTTGACTGGCTGATCTGTGAAGGAGTACCTCCGACTGACTGACCTTCAAGAGATTTGTCGAATCTCGACCTGATTGCCCCAGATTAGCTGAATCTTGGAATGAATTGCCCCTTTGAAATGACTTGCCCATGCTCAACGGAGTACTTAGGCACTCTGCACTTATATTGATCAATCTCTTCATTGCAGAAACTTCCCTGATCAAGCACTTACTCGCAAGTAAAACAATTCGTTTTGAAAATGGCAATTTTAATGCAATGCATATGACAGTTTTGAAATCCAAGTCTGTTCACTGGAAAAAATTCGTGACATATAGTGAATGAATCACTAATCAAAGTGTCACTGATACCAACATGAATGGTAAGAAGATCCTTTTAGGAGTCAGGTTCGACGCGATCTTTACCTAAGTATGCTTTCGAAACAACCCTGCTTCAATTAGGTCTTTTGAAGGTTGTAACGTGGCCTGGTTCACGGTTTGAGAAAGAAAGGATATAAGGCTCAAAAGTTTTGTTTTAACCCACCCATTCTCCTTGATGTTCTCCAGTCCTATGTTCAGCTAACTTGACACAAGCGCTCACCTATCAAAAAGGTTAATGAATGGTAGGAGGATAGAAAGACCCACACGGTTTTCGGAGTGACAACCACCCCTTTTGCCTTTGGTGTCTGTAAACACACGACTTGTTCTTTATTTGAGGATTTTCTTTTCCATTTTTTCGCTTTTTATTCTTTTTCTTTTCCCTGATTTTGCCTGGACAAATTCTTTTGATTTTTTTCGATTTTGAAGTCCAGCGGGATGCCCTAACTTTTCCCTAAGCCATTTATCTTCAAGTTTCGACTTAACGGGCTTTCTTTTCTTTTGATTCTTTTTTTTTTTTTTGAACAAATCGTGTGACACTGGCTTGTCTGACTTGTTTGCAAGGGCTGTGACTGCCTCACTCTTCGGTTGGTGAGGGATAACCGTTGTGGTTTGATCCTCGAATGGGACACTCCTTATGAAATTTGAACGTTCGGTCAAATTAACTGGCACCTACCCTGCCCCAGGTTAATATTGAGGGTTTTTTCGTTTTCAGACAGAAACTCCTACTTCTAGGCTCAAAGGGGTTAACAAGGGATTATCTTCCTTATATCTCCGGTGTTTGGGAAGTTGAAACAATGCTTGTACATCATCAGCAGGGTTTTGTCCCAAAAGCATACCATCAGAAGTTCTGCGTCTTTGAATTTCATCATCCTCCCTCGGATTTTGCTTAAACAAGGGTTAGATATCAATAAAGAAATATGAGTGAACACAGATGGATTTAATCAAAACATGCATATTCATTCCATTATCATTATCAACTAAAAACAGACGAGTTTTACAAATGAGTTTGCACTTTAACAGAAAAGAAACTACAAATGCAAAGAAAAGACATGATCTAAAAGATTACCAGCTTCGGGGAACTGGGCTTTCCAAGCTTGACTTGCTACTGAACTAGCCATCTTCAAAATTGCTCATCGAAGTCAGTCTGATAAAAACTTGCACCACTGCTCTCGGTGTCTTCTTCCATGACCTAAACTGATGAACCCGCATAACTGGATGAAGGAGAATCGTGGATCTGAATACCCTGAGGAGTGAATGAGAACATGTTGGAGTCAAGAAGTGTCTGGACCTTACTCCTAAGCACCTTACAATCTTCAGTTGAATGCCCGTGTGCCCCAGTATGGTAGTCACAACGGGCGTTGACATCAAAACCTAGTGGATACGGAAAAGGCACTGGCTTCAATTCCTTCGGCACTATCAATCCACCTCTTATCAACTCTGGCAGCATCTGATGATATGCCATTGGCAATTGAGTGAAGTTCCTCTCTGGCTTCCTAGGTCTTTGGCGGGCATGCTGACGCGGCTGACGGCGATATGACTGTTGATTCTGAGATCCAGAAGATCGCTGACTCTGAACAGTTGATGCATCTGAATATTGAGGATGAGATGGTGGATGTTCCCAGATGGAATTACTTTCTTCCTCCCATTCCTCTTGAGAACTGACAACTGATCCACCTTCATTAGCTGGGAACTTTGAGGCGCTTTGGATTTTTCCCCTCTTGATATCGAACTCAACATGTTCTCCAAGTATTACCAAGTCAGAGAATTTTAATACAGTAATCAACTTATCGAAGTATGGTCCTTGCAAAGTATCCTTGAACATATTAACCAATTCTCTTTCCAAAAGTGGTGGTTGAACGCGAGCAGCCAACTCTCTCCATCTCTGAGCATACTCTCTGAATGATTCATTGTCCGCTTTAGATAAACCCTGCAACTGCAGGCGGCTAGGAGCCGTGTCAAGATTATAACTGTACTGCTTTACAAAGGCATTGGCTAGATCTGACCATGATTGGATGCTACCACTTTCCAACTGCATATACCAACTCAAAGATGCCCCACTCAGACTGTCCTGGAAACAGTGAATCATAAGCTTGTCATTATAGACATGTGAGGTCATTCTTTGGCTAAACATCACCAAATGTAGCTTCAGACAGCTATCCCCTTTGTATTTCTCAAAATTCAGCATCTCAAATTTTGTACGCATCACAAGGCCGGGCACCAGACACATGCTCGCAGCACTCCGATCAAGAGTATCACGCTTCATTAAGGCATCAAGCTTCTCTTCCAACACACAACATCTTTCATCAAACTGAACAGCCCGTGGGTCCTTAGGCTTCATCTTTGGAATTACCCCTTGGAAATTTGGCACAGAGAAGGCAAAGCTCTGATAGTCAGTGGCATTAAGAGAAGAAGAATGCCCATTTCAGAAGATGGCACGCTCGTGTATAGCTTGATCCTCAGCAGGGATTCGCACATGCTGAGCTTGAGCAACGTTGTTCACTGGAGGTGGAATGACATTCCCAGTAACTGAAGTCCTCTAAACATTGGCCTCTCCCCTATTCATGGCTGCCATAGCTTCCACAAGTTGATCCAATTGACTCTTCATCAATTCAACATCAACCCTAGTTACAACCTGATTTTGTTCCCCTAAATTCATGATGATCTCCCCAAAAGCTGATTCAAGTCTAATGAGAAAGTCTAGAAATTAACTGCGGTTCAGACAAAGGATGGATGAGCTCTCTGATCAGGCCGGAGACAGATATGCAAAAATGATGCAAGATGCAAATGCAATGAAATATGAATGCAGCAGACATGGGATCAAAGCTTCCACATATTCTGAATAACCGCTGTGCTGTTGACTGAATAAGTTCACAAGTCTGCTCTGAAGAGAATACCAGAATACCAGAATACCGGATGATCAGAATACCAGAATACCAGGCTAATAAGTCCACACTGACAGGAAATCCAGAATACCGGGTATGTTGAAGGTCAAAGTTACCTGCAAACCTGTAAACAACCCGCCCCTCTCACATGTGGGTGCTAAGATCCTCAGTATCCCGGGCTCTCAGGTCGAGAAATGATGATACGTTCACCATTTCTGGTTTGGCATCATCATCAAAAGAGGAGGCCTCAACTGATTCTCCAAGAACAAAAGATCCTCAGCTTCAGAGGTTTGAGAAGCAATAGCACATTCAGCCCGAAGGATACAATGCTACCACCAATCAAAGAGGTCGTCCGCTAATTCACCTCAAAAGGAAATCCTATAGCAAGTTCCCAGCATTGGGTCCTCGGATCGAGAGTGTGCAATGGGTTTGCCACAGAAAGTGGGCTGCCACTGTCACATCTCGGGAGGAGTGCCGCAACTGAGTCCTCGGGAATGGTCGCCAGAGTCGACAGTTTTCCAGATTATATTCCATCATCTGCCGCAAATGGACAGGACATAATATTACCAAGAAAACCTCGTCTGGATGTGGAGTTTTCATGTATACTTCGTCTGGCCAAATGCCAAACAAGTCACACTACTTTCCACGCTAATCATAGGTGTATGCTCAAGCCTGGGTATTGGGCTTCTCTTTCATGAATCCAGCCCACCCTACAAACAGAAAAACCAGTAACAGAATAGCACATCAATATCCAGTATGACAGTAATGAAATGCAATGAAATAAAGAGTTGTAAATACAGTAAAGTAAATAAGACAGTAAATACAGTAATATACAACAAAGCAAAGCACCATAAAAACAAACACCCAGAGAAAAAAAAACAGACAAGCGCTAGGATCGACTCGCTAAAGGGGAAGGACCAGCATAGGTCAACCGCCATCCCCAGCAGAGTCGCCAGTTGTCGCTCCCGAAAGATTCACATCCAACGGTATAAACGCGAGAGTGGCGCAAAAGAACACAGATTCGCCAGCAAAGTGTATTTCTCCCAAGAGAGGGGAAGGAAACACTGCGTAAACCTGGAAGAAGGGAAAGGACATGGTCTCGCGACCAAGAGAACGGGTACGGGAGTCGGTTACGCAAAGGGAAGGTGTTAGTACCCAACACGTCCATCGTACTCGATGGGATCCACGCTTGTTGTCTGCATCAAAGGGTGTCGTCATCTGGAGCTCCACTGCTACTGGACCAAAGAAGGAACGAGAACGGGAAAGAACGGAGAAACGAAGAAGAAAAGAAAAGGAAGTGACTCGATAGGACGGTATCGTTGTCCTAGGCCTACGTACTCCCTCAGTGCAATGGGAAAGTCAGAGTCAACGTAGTTCGGACAGGAACCGGGGGGAGGTTGCTCGTCGAGATATCGCATCTCGTGCCTACGTATCCCCAATCGAACGAGAGAGAGGAATCAGAGCAAACGTAGTTCGACCTACGGGTCGAAAAGAGACAAAGAGGTGATAAAGAAAGGTTGTGAAAGAAATGTGCTCGGAGAGATCTCGCACGATCTCCTGCCTACGTATCTCACTCGCACGTGAGAATCAGAGCGACGTAGTTCCCCTAACGAGGGGAGAAAGGAAAGGATGGAAGGGTCTCAATCACAAGGGTGCGAGAGAAGGGTCTCGATCGCAAGGGTGCGAGAGAAGGGTCTCGATCGCAAGGGTGCGAGAGAAGAGTGCTCGCCAAGGATAGGGATCCTCGTGCCTACGTATCCTCAATCGGACGAGAGAGAGGAATCAGAGCTCACGTAGTTCGTGGGAACGACCACGAAACAAGGGGAGGAAATTGGTGAAAAATGGAGAAGGTAGCCCGCCAAGATCTACGCAATCTTGTGCCTACGTATCTTTACTCGGACGAGAATAAAGAATCAGGGCAGTCGTAGTTCGTGGGAACGACCACGAAGCAAGGGGAGGAAATTGGTGAAAAATGGAGAAGGTAGCCCGCCAAGATCTACGCAATCTTGTGCCTACGTATCTTTACTCGGACGAGAATAAAGAATCAGGGCAGTCGTAGTTCGTGGGAACGACCACGAATTGGGAAAACGAGATCGGTCTCGATCGCACGGGTGCGAGAGAAAAGAGTCCGGACTCACGGAAAGCCTAAAGGGGAAACTGAATCCTACAAGTTATCATGCAAAACGGCCCTAAGGTCAGGATTAGGAGGGAAGTCTACCTAATGTTGTTATGCTTGGATTAAGAGCCTAATGTCTATCCTACTCCGAGCTTAATCAGAAATTAAGTCGGACTAGGAGCCTTAAGGGAGCATGCGAATACAGAGGAAATCAACAAGTAAACACCAGACAACTCAATCACAAAGAGAGAATCAAATATGAAACCAAGTAATTAATCAGGAATTAAACATCAAAAATCATGGCCAAAACAATTAATCAAAATATCCAAGATAAAGTGCAAATTAAAAGAAGATTAAATGTTAGTCAACCATTAACCTAAAATTAAAAGTTAATACCTAAACTTAGGATTAATTCAAATAAATTTCTAATTAAAATCTAATTCTAAAAATAATCATTAAATCTAAAAATTAAATTCTAAACATCAAAATCTAACTTCTAATTCTAATTCTAAAATTATGTTTAATTCTAAAAAATGACACTAAATCCAAGGTTATAATCTAATTATCTAATTAAAAAGTTAGAATTAATTAATTAGCAAAAACAATTAACAAAACATTTAAAAACAAAAAAGAACTAAACCAAAATGCCCAAATAAGGTGCAGTCAACAGATGAGGGTGAGATCAGAAAAAAAAAAAAAGCGAATGGGCTTAAAATTCTAGGCCCAAAATCTTTTCTCCAGCCAAGAGGGGGGTGCAATGGTGTTCGATAGTGTGTGGACAGCAGGGCGGTGGGCCTTCAAGCCCAATGGCTTCCCATTACGCATCAAAGCGGGTGAGGCGAGCGAAATTGGGGTGTGATCAGGAATGTCAGCGTTGGGCCCCAAAACCCGGCCCAGTAACCTTGTTAATCCTAAAAACCTAAACAATACCCTTCCACCTCAATCCCTCAGCATCACCGCCGTTCTCACTCTTCTTCATCTTCTCACAACCTTGCCGCTCTCAACTCCAATCTTCTCCATCGCTTCTCCTCTCTAAATCTCCGGCAACGCGTGGCTCATCCTCACGACATTGTCTCTCACACTCGAACGACCACGACAACAACCTCCTTCGTCCGCTTCATCCTTCTATTCTCCTTCGTATAACCTTCTTCTACTTCACCGTCTCAATGTTATGCACAACAATGCTGAACCGAGAATACAACACGCCGCGGAAAAAAAAATCGTGCCGGAGTTTACTATCTCAACCGCGATTCCAACTCTGTTCCTCCCACTTCGTAACGTTTTCATGACGAAAAGGCAGGACGTCGCTAAAAAATAAAAACAATCTTGGATTATGCTCAATTCCACAAATCGCAAGGGAAATCGTAAACTACGAACAACAAATTGGCAACAATAAAACACACGGACAAATTGCCACACATCGGAGTATAGAACGATTTTGACGTACCTATCGGAGTCGCTCCGATGGCGCTTCGATGATAGCACAAGGTTTCACAACTCAGGTATGATTGTGTTTGCGTGATTTCGCCTCTTCTTGTGAATTTCCTTCTTGATTCTACTCATTGCTTCTTTTTCTTCTTTTCTGCACTACTTGCAAAATGCTTCGTCATTGTTGTTGTAGAATGGCGTTGTAGTTCTTCTGCTTGCTTCTGATTCTGAGTTTGGCGTGTTGAAATTTTCAGAATTACAGGTTGTGGAATTGTTTCATGGTGTTGTGAATTCACACAATTGATAAAGAGCTTGCTTGTGCTGAATTTGAAAACTGGTGAAAGTTGAATCGTGATGTTCTTGATTCTTTCTGCAGGTTGCGTGAGTTGATGAAGCTTTGATGAGAAGGATATTAAAGATGATTCATAGCTTTTTTTTTGTGAATTTTATTTTGAAGCTGTGATTCTCTGCAGGTTGAGAATTCGTGAATAGAGAACTGCAGATTTTAGAGTTCTTGCAGCTTTTTCAATTGAAGATGTGCACTGTGTGGAATGAAATCCGTTGCAGCTTGATTTATGCAAGAATTGGGAGGGTAGTTTAGGTTTTTTTCAATTGGAATTCTGTTATGCAAATTTGCTGTCAATTGTGTGAGCTGGGTAGTACGGTTCGTGGTGGCAAATTCCTTTTGTGATTTTGTTATGGTTTTGTGGGGTCACATTATACGTACATATTTTTTTATTTGGTTTTGTCTATTGTGAAGGATGGTTTGATGGTTTGGTAATTTAGAAGGTGGGTATGGACAAATGAATTAGTAAAAAAATGAATTAATGGACGTGAATAAAAATAATGGACAAATGGTTAGTTAGAAGAATGGATAAAAGAAAAGAAAATGGATATGGTATGAATTTAAATTGGATATTTGGAATTAGTTTGAGAAAATAGTTGTGGAAAATGGTTAATAAAATAAAAATGGATAATGGATTTTTGGTTTAAATGAAAATGGATATTAACAATTGGATAATGGAAATGAATAATGGGTATTAAAATGAAATGGATATGAATTAAAATGGATATTAAATGAAATGGATATGAACTAAAAAGAATGGTTTTGGACATGTGAATGGATATTTGGAAATGTGGATATGATAAAATGGATTTAGAAAGTAGAAATGGTTTATGAATAAAAGAAAAGGTAAGTGGATAAAAAAGAAAATGGTTGATGGATTAAAAACAATGAGTTTGGATATGGATTATGGGTAGAAAATGGATAACCAACTGAATTCAAAACCAATCACCAACTTTCCACAAGCCTCTGACAAAATAGTCACAGCTACCACTGAACAATCTGGCCACTCACATGATCCACTGAAGAATCTCAACCGATAACTATCCACCAGCTCAACTGTAAACAAGAACTCCAATTCTCCTTGAGACGTACACCCTGATCCACACAAATGAAATCCTGGCCCGATGCTTTTGATAATTCCTCTGGATAAGAAAACCTCTGTACCTCTGAATAAGAGAAATACCGGTAGCAAGAAAACCCCTCGACCCATGTCCTAGGAACCCAATGCAAATGATATGAATATGAATATGACCCAGAGATGCAAAAATGAGAAAGAAACATAAGCCAGAAAAAGGTAGGGAAAATTTTGGGGTGCTACAGCTGCCCCTATTCAATCGACTTGGACCTGAAAGGATGATAGCAACGGCTTTTAGACATTCAAGGTAGAAGGTGATTGAATATAAAAAGAACCCAGAAATATGCAAACTGTGCCAAGGAGAGACGACTCCACTGGGGGACAAGCAATAAACATTGCACCATCACAACACGTACGAGTGTTGGAAACCAATACAGACGATGTATTGAAATGTCTTGAAATAAACACGGACGAGTGTTAGCTATGCTGGGGATAATGTGAAACAAACTCTCCCAGGTTATGTCATCTCTGCTGATAAAGAGAACTGACAACGGAATCTCAAAATATGTCATCCCTGCTGATAAAGGGAACTGGCGAAGAAATTCTTCAACATAATGCTATCTCTGCTGATAAAGAGAACTAGCAAAATAAATGCCATCCCTGCTGATAAAGGGAACTGGCGAAGAAATTCTTCAACATAATGCTATCTCTGCTGATAAAGAGAACTAGCAAAATAAATGCCATCCCTGCTGATAAAGGGAACTGGCGAAGAAATTTCTCCAAGATAATAACTTCACTGGGGATGAGAGAAATCCAAACAGACAAATCTGCGGGGAAGACAGCTCAACATCGTCAAGGAATTGACGAAGATAACACATTGTCATAGGGATGACAGGAAGAAGATGAAACCCATGAAAGAAAAGTGAACCCCAGAACCGCACCGATTATTTATCCGAAGAACGACATTGTGATAGAGATGACAGAAAGAGAACGAAAACCCGACCGAAGGGACACATTGTCATGGAGATAACACATTGTCATAGGGATGACAGAAAGAAGATGAAACCCATATCCGAAGAAACACCATGTCATAGGGATGACAGAAAGAAGATGAAAATTCCACCGTAGGAATACATCGTCATGGGGATGACAAAAAGAGAATGAAACCCAAGAAACACATTGCCATGGGGATGACAGAAAGAAAAATGAAAATTCCACCGTAGGAATACATCGTCATGGGGATGACGGAAAGAAGATGAAACCGAAGAAAAGACCTCGTCAAGGGGTTGACGGGAATAAAATTGAAAACATCCGAAGGTACGAAACCTGAGCTCGGAACACATCGTCATAGAGATAACAGAAAGAAACTGAAAACATCCGAAGGTACGCAACCTGAGGTCGGAACACATCGTCAAAGGGTTGACGGGAAGGAACTGTCTGCTGGGGAATGGCTTGGCATTCTCTCTGGAGATAGGTCACTGTCCTGACTGAAATATGATTCGGGCTTCTGTATAAGGTACCAAATCTGGCTTATGCTTCGCATGCATATGTTTGAATTTTGCCGTAATGCTCCACACGAAGTGGAAATGCTACGCGTTTTGAGGATACAATGCAAATATGCTTACTATATGCAAAAGGACCCCTCCAGCAAAATAAATGCTGAAGAGAAGAGACCAACTCCGCTGGGGATGGCGAACTGAACTGTCTCCGAGGTCACAAACCCTGCTAAGGAAGTCACACTGACCGGCCTTCCTAATATAACCACTGCTGAAGATGAAACCCGAAGAGAACTCCCACTCCATTGGGTATTACGAATAAACCTTAAAGATGGACCCCAAAGATCTGTTACGGAAGGGGTGTCAATAACCATTGGACTCTGAATCTGGTGGGGATGTCAACCACTGTTGATCAAGCCATTGAGATGACTATCACCTGCTTGGGGAATGAAGTCAATAACAGCGAACCTGCTGGAGAATATCATTGAACTTAGCCTGTAGTCGGGGAAACACCCTTAACCTGCTGGGGAATACCAGCCATCACCAACAACTCTGCTCGGGGAATGACGGTTGATGATACCCACTCTGCTAGGGGACAACATTGAGCTTACTCCTCTACTGGAGACTTACTTTTTACCCTTACTCTGTTGGGGAGAGAAATTCTACTGGGGACGTCACGTGTCGACCATCAACATGAACCCTGCAGATGTGATATGACCAAAAGATGCCCTAATATAGCATAGCCCATAAAGGAACCTGTCTTCGAGAGGTTTCATGAAGATCTTATATATCTTGCCCCATGGTCTTGATTAACCGTTCTCCTGAGAAAAACCCTTTTGCTTTGGGGGTGACCTGCCCCAGCCTTGAAGTGATTTTGCCCTTGACTGGCTGATCTGTGAAGGAGTACCTCCGACTGACTGACCTTCGAGAGATTTGTCGAATCTCGACCTGATTGCCCCAGATTAGCTGAATCTTGGAATGAATTGCCCCTTTGAAATGACTTGCCCATGCTCAACGGAGTACTTAGGCACTCTGCACTTATATTGATCAATCTCTTCATTGCAGAAACTTCCCTGATCAAGCACTTACTCGCAAGTAAAACAATTCGTTTTGAAAATGGCAATTTTAATGCAATGCATATGACAGTTTTGAAATCCAAGTCTGTTCACTGGAAAAAATTCGTGACATATAGTGAATGAATCACTAATCAAAGTGTCACTGATACCAACATGAATGGTAAGAAGATCCTTTTAGGAGTCAGGTTCGACGCGATCTTTACCTAAGTATGCTTTCGAAACAACCCTGCTTCAATTAGGTCTTTTGAAGGTTGTAACGTGGCCTGGTTCACGGTTTGAGAAAGAAAGGATATAAGGCTCAAAAGTTTTGTTTTAACCCACCCATTCTCCTTGATGTTCTCCAGTCCTATGTTCAGCTAACTTGACACAAGCGCTCACCTATCAAAAAGGTTAATGAATGGTAGGAGGATAGAAAGACCCACACGGTTTTCGGAGTGACAACCACCCCTTTTGCCTTTGGTGTCTGTAAACACACGACTTGTTCTTTATTTGAGGATTTTCTTTTCCATTTTTTCGCTTTTTATTCTTTTTCTTTTCCCTGATTTTTCCTGGACAAATTCTTTTGATTTTTTTCGATTTTGAAGTCCAGCGGGATGCCCTAACTTTTCCCTAAGCCATTTGTCTTCAAGTTTCGACTTAGCGGGCTTTCTTTTCTTTTGATTCTTTTTCTTTTTTTTTTGTTGAACAAATCGTGTGACACTGGCTTGTCTGACTTGTTTGCAAGGGCTGTGACTGCCTCACTCTTCGGTTGGTGAGGGATAACCGTTGTGGTTTGATCCTCGAATGGGACACTCCTTATGAAATTTGAACGTTCGGTCAAATTAACTGGCACCTACCCTGCCCCAGGTTAATATTGAGGGTTTTTTCGTTTTCAGAAAGAAACTCCTACTTCTAGGCTCAAAGGGGTTAACAAGGGATTATCTTCCTTATATCTCCGGTGTTTGGGAAGTTGAAACAATGCCTGTACATCATCAGCAGGGTTTTGTCCCAAAAGCATACCATCAGAAGTTCTGCGTCTTTGAATTTCATCATCCTCCCTCGGATCCTGCTTAAACAAGGGTTAGATATCAATAAAGAAATATGAGTGAACACAGATGGATTTAATCAAAACATGCATATTCATTCCATTATCATTATCAACTAAAAACAGACGAGTTTTACAAATGAGTTTGCACTTTAACAGAAAAGAAACTACAAATGCAAAGAAAAGACATGATCTAAAAGATTGCCAGCTTCGGGGAACTGGGCTTTCCAAGCTTGACTTGCTACTGAACTAGCCATCTTCAAAATTGCTCATCGAAGTCAGTCTGATAAAAACTTGCACCACTGCTCTCGGTGTCTTCTTCCATGACCTGAACTGATGAACCCGCATAACTGGATGAAGGAGAATCGTGGATCTGAATACCCTGAGGAGTGAATGAGAACATGTTGGAGTCAAGAAGTGTCTGGACCTTACTCCTAAGCACCTTACAATCTTCAGTTGAATGCCCGTGTGCCCCAGCATGGTAGTCACAACGGGCGTTGACATCAAAACCTGGTGGATACAGAAAAGGCACTGGCTTCATTTTCTTCGGCACTATCAATCCACCTCTTATCAACTCTGGCAGCATCTGATGATATGCCATTGGCAATTGAGTGAAGTTCCTCTCTGGCTTCCTAGGTCTTTGGCGGGCATGCTGACGCAGCTGTCGGCGATATGACCGTTGATTCTGAGATCCAGAAGATCGCTGACTCTGAACAGTTGATGCATCTGAATATTGAGGATGAGATGGTGGATGTTCCCAGATGGAATTACTTTCTTCCTCCCATTCCTCTTGAGAACTGACAACTGATCCACCTTCATTAGCTGGGAACTTTGAGGCGCTTTGGATTTTTCCCCTCTTGATATCGAACTCAACGTGTTCTCCAAGTATTACCAAGTCAGAGAATTTTAATACAGTAATCAACTTATCGAAGTATGGTCCTTGCAAAGTATCCTTGAACATATTAACCAATTCTCTTTCCAAAAGTGGTGGTTGAACGCGAGCATCCAACTCTCTCCATCTCTGAGCATACTCTCTGAATGATTCATTGTCCGCTTTAGATAAACCCTGCAACTGCAGGCGGCTAGGAGCCGTGTCAAGATTATAACTGTACTGCTTTACAAAGGCATTGGCTAGATCTGACCATGATTGGATGCTACCACTTTCCAACTGCATATACCAACTCAAAGATGCCCCACTCAGACTGTCCTGGAAACAGTGAATCATAAGCTTGTCATTATAGACATGTGAGGTCATTCTTTGGCTAAACATCACCAAATGTAGCTTCGGACAGCTATCCCCTTTGTATTTCTCAAAATTCGGCATCTCAAATTTTGGAGGCATCACAAGGCCGGGCACCAGACACATGCTCGCAGCACTCAGATCAAGAGTATCACGCTTCATTAAGGCATCAAGCTTCTCTTCCAACACACGACATCTTTCATCAAACTGAACAGCCTGTGGGTCCTTAGGCTTCATCTTTGGAATTACCCCTTGGAAATTTGGCACAGAGAAGGCAAAGCTCTGATAGTCAGTGGCATTAAGAGAAGAAGAATGCCCATCTCGGAAGATGGCACGCTCGTGTATAGCTTGATCCTCAGCAGGGATTCGCACATGCTGAGCTTGAGCAACGTTGTTCACTGGAGGTGGAATGACATTCCCAGTAACTGAAGTCCTCTCCCCTATTCATGGCTGCCATAGCTTCCAGAAGTTGATCCAATTGACTCTTCATCAATTCAACATCGGCCCTAGTTACAACCTGATTTTGTTCCCCTGAATTCATGATGATCTCCCCAAAAGCTGATTCAAGTCTAATGAGAAAGTCTAGAAATCAACTGCGGTTCAGACAAAGGATGGATGAGCTCTCTGATCAGGCCGGAGACAGATATGTAAAAATGATGCAAGATGCAAATGCAATGAAATATGAATGCAGCAGACATGGGATCAAAGCTTCCACATATTCTGAATAACCGCTGTGCTGTTGACTGAATAAGTTCACAAGTCTGCTCTGAAGAGAATACCAGAATACCAGAATACCGGATGATCAGAATACCAGAATACCAGGCTAATAAGTCCACACTGACAGGAAATCTAGAATACCGGGTATGTTGAAGGTCAAAGTTACCTGTAAACCTGTAAACAACTCGCCCCTCTCACATGTGGGTGCTAAGATCCTCAGTATCTCGGGCTCTCAGGTCGAGAAATGATGATACGTTCACCATTTCTGGTTTGGCATCATCATCAAAAGAGGAGGCCTCAACTGATTCTCCAAGAACAAAAGATCCTCAGCTTCAGAGGTTTGAGAAGCAATAGCACATTCAGCCCGAAGGATACAATGCTATCGCCAATCAAAGAGGTCGTCCGCTAATTCACCTCAAAAGGAAATCCTATAGCAAGTTCCCAGCATTGGGTCCTCGGATCGAGAGTGTGCAATGGGTTTGCCACAGAAAGTGGGCTGCCACTGTCACATCTCGGGAGGAGTGCCGCAACTGAGTCCTCGGGAATGGTCGCCAGAGTCGACAGTTTTCCAGATTATATTCCATCATCTGCCGCAAATGGACAGGACATAATATTACCAAGAAAACCTCGTCTGGATGTGGAGTTTTCATGTATACTTCGTCTGGCCAAATGCCAAACAAGTCACACTACTTTCCACGCTAATCATAGGTGTATGCTCAAGCCTGGGTATTGGGATTCTCTTTCATGAATCCAGCCCACCCTACAAACAGAAAAACCAGTAACAGAATAGCACAGCAATATCCAGTATGACAGTAATGAAATGCAATGCAATGCAATAAAGAGCTGTAAATACAGTAAAGTAAATAAGACAGTAAATACAGTAATATAAAACAAAGCAAAGCACCATAAAAACAAACACCCAGAGAAAAAAAAACAGACAAGCGCTAGGATCGACTCGCTAAAGGGGAAGGACCAGCATAGGTCAACCGCCATCCCCAGCAGAGTCGCCAGCTGTCGCTCCCGAAAGATTCACATCCAACGGTACAAACGCGAGAGTGGCGCAAAAGAACACAGATTCTCCAGCAAAGTGTATTTATCCCAAGAGAGGGGAAGGAAACACTGCGTAAACCTGGAAGAAGGGAAAGGACATGGTCTCGCGACCAAGAGAACGGGTACGGGAGTCGGTTACGCGAAGGGAAGGTGTTAGTACCCAACACGTCCATCGTACTCGATGGGATCCACGCTTGTTGTCTGCATCAAAGGGTGTCGTCATCTGGAGCTCCACTGCTACTGGACCAAAGAAGGAACGAGAACGGGAAAGAACGGAGAAACGAAGAAGAAAAGAAAAGGAAGTGACTCGATAGGACGGTATCGTTGTCCTAGGCCTACGTACTCCCTCAGTGCAATGGGAAAGTCAGAGTCAACGTAGTTCGGACAGGAACCGGGGGGAGGTTGCTCGTCGAGATATCGCATCTCGTGCCTACGTATCCTCAATCGAACGAGAGAGAGGAATCAGAGCAAACGTAGTTTGACCTACGGGTCGAAAAGAGACAAAGAGGTGATAAAGAAAGGTTGTGGAAGAAATGTGCTCGGAGAGATCTCGCACGATCTCCTGCCTACGTATCTCACTCGCAAGTGAGAATCAGAGCGACGTAGTTCCCCTAACTAGGGCAGAAAGGAAAGGATGGAAGGGTCTCAATCACAAGGGTGCGAGAGAAGGGTCTCGATCGCAAGGGTGCGAGAGAAGGGTCTCGATCGCAAGGGTGCGAGAGAAGAGTGCTCGCCAAGGATAGGGATCCTCGTGCCTACGTATCCTCAATCGGACGAGAGAGAGGAATCAGAGCTCACGTAGTTCGTGGAACGACCATGAAACAAGGGGAGGAAATTGGTGAAAAATGGAGAAGGTAGCCCGCCAAGATCTACGCAATCTTGTGCCTACGTATCTTTACTCGGACGAGAATAAAGAATCAGGGCAGTCGTAGTTCGTGGGAACGACCACGAAACAAAGGGAGGAAATTGGTGAAAAATGGAGAAGGTAGCCCGCCAAGATCTACGCAATCTTGTGCCTACGTATCTTTACTCGGACGAGAATAAAGAATCAGGGCAGTCGTAGTTCGTGGGAACGACCATGAATTGGGAAAACGAGATCGGTCTCGATCGCACGGGTGCGAGAGAAAAGAGTCCGGACTCACGGAAAGCCTAAAGGGGAAACTGAATCCTACAAGTTATCATGCAAAACGGCCCTAAGGTCAGGATTAGGAGGGAAGTCTACCTAATGTTGTCATGCTTGGATTGAGAGCCTAATGTCTATCCTACTCCGAGCTTAATCAGAAATTAAGTCGGACTAGGAGCCTTAAGGGAGCATGCGAATACAGAGGAAATCAACAAGTAAACACCAGACAACTCAATCACAAAGAGAGAATCAAATATGAAACCAAGTAATTAATCAGGAATTAAACATCAAAAATCATGGCCAAAACAATTAATCAAAATATCCAAGATAAAGTGCAAATTAAAAGAAGATTAAATGTTAGTCAACCATTAACCTAAAATTAAAAGTTAATACCTAAACTTAGGATTAATTCAAATAAATTTCTAATTAAAATCTAATTCTAAAAATAATCATTAAATCTAAAAATTAAATTCTAAACATCAAAATCTAACTTCTAATTCTAATTCTAAAATTATGTTTAATTCTAAAAAATGACACTAAATCCAAGGTTATAATCTAATTATCTAATTAAAAAGTTAGAATTAATTAATTAGCAAAAACAATTAACAAAACATTTAAAAACAAAAAAGAACTAAACCAAAATGCCCAAATAAGGTGCAGTCAACAGATGAGGGTGAGATCAGAAGAAAAAAAAAAGCGAATGGGCTTAAAATTCTAGGCCCAAAATCTTTTCTCCAGCCAAGAGGGGGGTGCAATGGTGTTCGATAGTGTGTGGACAGCAGGGCGGTGGGCCTTCAAGCCCAAATGCTTCCCATTACGCATCAAAGCGGGTGAGGCGAGCGAAATTGGGGTGTGATCAGGAATGTCAGCGTTGGGCCCCAAAACCCGGCCCAGTAACCCTGTTAATCCTAAAAACCTAAACAATACCCTTCCACCTCAATCCCTCAGCATCACCGCCGTTCTCACTCTTCTTCATCTTCTCACAACCTTGCCGCTCTCAGCTCCAATCTTCTCCATCGCTTCTCCTCTCTAAATCTCCGGCAACGCGTGGCTCATCCTCACGACATTGTCTCTCACACTCGAACGACCACGACAACAACCTACTTCGTCCGCTTCATCCTTCTATTCTCCTTCGTATAACCTTCTTCTACTTCACCGACTCAATGTTATGCACAATAATGGCTGAACCGAGAATACAACACGCCGCCGAAAAAAAAATCGTGTCGGAGTTTACTATCTCAACCGCGATTCCAACTCTGTTCCTCCCACTTCGCAACGTTCTCATGACGAAAAGACAGGACGTCGCAAAAAAATAAAAACAATCTTGGATTACGCTCAATTCCAGAAATCGCAAGGGAAATCGTAAACTACGAACAGCAAATTGGCAACAATAAAACACACAGACAAATTGTCACACATCGGAGTATAGAACGATTTTGATGTACCTATCGGAGTCGCTCCGATGGCGCTTCGATGATAGCACAAGGTTTCGCAACTCAGGTATGATTGTGTTTGCGTGATTTCGCCTCTTCTTGTGAATTTCCTTCTTGATTCTACTCATTGCTTCTTTTTCTTCTTTTCTGCACCGCTTGCAAAATGCTTCGTCATTGTTGTTGTAGAATGGCGTTGTAGTTCTTCTGCTTGCTTCTGATTCTGAGTTTGGCGTGTTGAACTTTTCAGAATTACAGGTTGTGGAATTGTTTCATGGTGTTGTGAATTCGCACAATTGATAAAGAGCTTGTTGTGCTGAATTTGAGAACTGGTGAAAGTTGAATCGTGATGTTCTTGATTCTTTCTGCAGGTTGCGTGAGTTGATGAAGCTTTGATGAGAAGGATATTAAAGATGATTCATAGCTTTTTTTTTGTGAATTTTATTGTGAAGCTATGATTCTCTGCAGGTTGAGAATTCGTGAATAGAGAACTGCAGATTTTAGAGTTCTTGCAGCTTTTTCAATTGAAGATGTGCACTGTGTGGAATGAAATCTGTTGCAGCTTGATTTATGCAAGAATTGGGAGGGTAGTTTAGGATTTTTTCAATTGGAATTCTGTTATACAAATTTGCTGTCAATTGTGTGAGCTGGGTAGTACGGTTTGTGGTGGCAAATTCCTTTTGTGATTTTGTTATGGTTTTGTGGGGTCACATTATACGTACAAATTTTTTTATTTGGTTTTGTCTATTGTGAAGGATGGTTTGATGGTTTGGTAATTTAGAAGGTGGGTATGGACAAATGAATTAGTAAAAAAATGAATTAATGGACGTGAATAAAAATAATGGACAAATGGTTAGTTAGAAGAATGGATAAAAGAAAAGAAAATGGATATGGTATGAATTTAAATTGGATATTTGGAATTAGTTTGAGAAAATAGTTGTGGAAAATGGTTAATAAAATAAAAATGGATAATGGATTTTTGGTTTAAATGAAAATGGATATTAACAATTGGATAATGGAAATGAATAATGGGTATTAAAATGAAATGGATATGAATTAAAATGGATATTAAATGAAATGGATATGAACTAAAAAGAATGGTTTTGGACATGTGAATGGATATTTGGAAATGTGGATATGATAAAATGGATTTAGAAAGTAGAAATGGTTTATGAATAAAAGAAAAGGTAAGTGGATAAAAAAGAAAATGGTTGATGGATTAAAAACAATGAGTTTGGATATGGATTATGGGTAGAAAATGGATAACCAACTGAATTCAAAACCAATCACCAACTTTCCACAAGCCTCTGACAAAATAGTCACAGCTACCACTGAACAATCTGGCCACTCACATGATCCACTGAAGAATCTCAACCGATAACTATCCACCAGCTCAACTGTAAACAAGAACTCCAATTCTCCTTGAGACGTACACCCTGATCCACACAAATGAAATCCTGGCCCGATGCTTTTGATAATTCCTCTGGATAAGAAAACCTCTGTACCTCTGAATAAGAGAAATACCGGTAGCAAGAAAACCCCTCGACCCATGTCCTAGGAACCCAATGCAAATGATATGAATATGAATATGACCCAGAGATGCAAAAATGAGAAAGAAACATAAGCCAGAAAAAGGTAGGGCAAATTTTGGGGTGCTACAGTATGCGACGCTTGTACCTAAACGTGCATAGTGGTCGGTAGCTGACTTCCGTCGTTGTGACGGGTCGAACTGAGAAATTAGCTGCGTTCCATGGTCAAGCAAGTTCTTCCCCGGTGAGATGTTCCAGGTAGTAGGCCCCATTTTCCGTTTTTGCTCGGACGCGATAGGGCCCCTCCCAGTTGGCTGCTAGTTTGCCTTCTCGAGAGTCTTTGTGGTTTCTTCTTATAACAAGGCTTCCCTCGTCGAACTCTCGTCGTATCACCTTGGCGTTGTGCCTGATGGTAATTTTTGTTTCAGTGAGGCTTCGCGGAGGGCTGCTCTGGTTCGGATTTCCTCGACAAGGTCGAGTTCTTATCGCAATGACTCGTCGTTCATCTCCTCGTCTAGGGGCGACTCTGTCCGCCTAGAGGGCACGTGAACTTTGACGGGAATTACAGCCTCGGTCCCGTATGCTAGACGGAAAGGTGTTTCCCTGGTCGTTGAGTGTGGAGTTGTGCGGTATGCCCAGAGTACGTTGTCCAGTTCCTCGACCCATGACTTCTTTGTTTCGTCCAGCCTTCGCTTGAGGCCTCGAAGGATGACTCGGTTGGCTGCTTCAACCTGTCCGTTTGTTTGAGGGTGCTCTACGGATGCGAAGTGCTGCTTCGTGCCCAGTTGGGCGACGAAGTCTAGGAACTTCCTGTCCGTGAATTGCGTCCCATTGTTCGTTACTATAGTTTGGGGGATACTGAAGCGTGCAAGGATGTTTCATTTGTAGAAGCGCAGGATGTTGAGGGCAATTATTTTGGCTAGAGCTTCCGCTTCTATCCACTTTTTGAAATAGTCTACGCCCACTATTAGGTATTTGTTCTGACTCGATCCTACCACAAAGGGTCCTAGGATGTCAAGGCCCCACCAGGCGAATGGCCACGGGGAGCACATAGCCTTGAGCTCGTTGGGTGGAGCCAGGTGCATGTCCCCGTTTCGTTGGCATTTATCGCATTTCTTCACATGCTCTTTCACGTCGTGCTGCATGGTTGGCCAATAATATCCTGCTCGGAGGGCCTTTCGGGCAAGCGACCTTCCTCCGAGATGTTGGGCGTTGATTCCTTCTTGGATTTCGCGCAGGATGTGCGTGACCATTTCCTCCTCGACGCATTTGAGCAGTAAGATGGAGAATACCCGCTTGTAGAGTTTATCTTCGACCAAGACATAAGAGCAGGCTCTTCGCCTGACTGTGCTGGCCTCCTTTGGGTCGGACGAAAGTTTGTCTTTGGCGAGATAGTTGTAGACGTGGGTCATCCAGTAGTTGTTATCGTCGATCACTTGTACGTCGAGTGCCGGTGAGACTTTCTCGATGCTGGGTCGAGGAAGTACTTCCTGTATGACGGATATGTTTCTGCCTTTCTTCTTTCTGCTGGCTAGTTTGGATATCACGTCTGCTCGCACGTTATGTTTGCGGGGAACGTGCTTCACTTTCACTGTTGTGAACTTCGCCATCTCCTTCTTGACCAGGGCCAAGTATTCGATTAGGTGGTCGTTTTTGGCTTGGTATTATCCCCGGACCTGGAGGGCCACGAGTTGTGAATCCGTGGAAATAACGACTTCTTCTGCGCCCAGGTCCTTGGCAAGGCGTAGCCCCGCGAGGAAGGCCTCGTATTCAGCCTGGTTATTAGAGGTTGGTAAGGACAAGGTGAGTGAAACTTCAACAATGATTCCTTCGTCGCTCTCCAGCATGATGCCCGCGCCGCTCCCTGCCGAGCTCGAGGCACCGTCAACGAAAATGGTCCATTTGTGCGCTTGCTCGCGGGGGAGTCTGCGAATGTCATTTCTGCGACGAAGTCGGCCAGAGCTTGGGCCTTGAGGGCTTTTCTGCTTTCGTATTAGATGTCGAATTCGGACAGTTCCAACGACCATTTGAGCATCCGACCGACCATGTCTGGTCGTCTGAGCAGCTGCTTTATGGGTTGATCTGTTCGAATCACGATCATGTGGGCCAGAAAGTAGTGTCTTAATCTTCTGGCTGCGTTGATGAGGGCCAGCGTCGCCTTCTCTATCTGTTGGTATCTTAACTCGGGTCCTTATAGCGTTTTGCTCGTGAAATATATGGGCTTCTGCCCGTCAGGTGTCTCGCGGATGAGAGCAGTGCTCACTGCTTCGGTTGCTATGGCGAGGTACAGGTACAACGTTTTGCCATTGTCCAGGTGAGAGAGGACCGGTGGCTCTGAGAGTGATCGTTTCAGATGGAGAAGGGCCTCGTCACACTCATTGGTCCATTCGAATGTTGTCTTTTTGCGGAGGAGTTTGAAGAATGGTAGGGCGTGCTGGGCGGACTTTGCCACAAAACGAGATAGTGACGCGAGCATCCCGTTGAGGGACTGGATGGATTTTTTGGACTTGGGCATAGGAAACTCAGAGAATGCTCGACATTTGTCGGGATTGGCTTCGATTCCTCGTTCCGTTAAGTAGAAGCCGAGGAATTTGCCTGCCCGGACACCGAACGTGCACTTCTCTGGGTTAAAATGCATTTTGTATTTTCTGGCATGTTCGAAGACCTTTCTCAAATGGGTAGTATGATCAGTTTCCTCGTGGGATTTCACGATCATGTCATCCATGTAGACTTCGAGCATGTCGCCTATTTCTCCCCGGAATACCTTGTTCATCATTCGTTGGTACGTTGCTTCGGCGTTCTTCAGGCCGAAGGGTATTACGTTGTAGTAATAGTTGCCCGACTCGGTCATAAAGGCCATATATTTTTTGTCGAACACCGCCATCGGAATTTGATTATAGCCCGAGTAGGCGTCCATGAACGATAAAAGTTTAAAACCAGCGGAATTTGCAATGAGTTTATCAATATTGGGGAGGGGGTAGGCATCTTTCGGGCATGCCTTATTGAGATCGGTGTAATCAATGCACATGCGCCATTTTCCGTTAGACTTTTTAACTAGTACAACGTTGGACAGCCAAGTGGTGTACTTGGCCTCCGAAATAAATTTGGCCTCGAGGAGGTCCTTTACAGCTTTTTCAGCAGCCTCCGTTTTCTCCAGAGACTGCTTTCTCCTACGTTGTGCTACGGCCTTGATGGCCGGGTCAATTGTCAGCTGGTGGCAGGTGACGGACGGATCCAGTCCGGGTATTTCGGAGGCGCTCCATGCGAATAGGTCGGCATTCTCACGGAGGCATGCCTTGAGCTGCTTCCTCGCGATGTCGGCCAGGTCTGCTCCAATCTTCACTCCCAGCTGAGGGTCGTCGCCAAACAGAACGATCTCGAAGTTGCCATCCGGGATCGGGCGCATCGGATGGGAGTTGCTGCTGGACGATACGGACGGGTCGACTGAAGCTGCTCGTTCCTCCTGCCGGTCTTCTTCTTGGAAGCGACTGTCGAGGTCGATAGAATTAATCTGGGGAAGAGGCTTGGCTTCCTCGGAGCTGCTTGGCAATGCTGGCTTGCCCGATGCTTTTGGCTTGGACGCAATGGCGTTGAGCCCCTTTGTAGCTGCCTCGAAACACCTACGTGCAGGTTCGATGTTACCGTGGAGGGTGGAGACCATCCCTTTTGAAGTGTAATACTTCATCTTCAAGTGGACTGTTGAAGGCACCGCTACCAACTCGGCCAGAGTTGGCCTTCCGAATATGCACTGGTAAAGCGACGGGCAGTCGATCACTAAAAATTGTACCTTGACAGATCTGGCCGTCTCAGCTGATCCGAAGGTTACAATCAGGTCGGCGTAGCCCCACGGCTTGGTCACTGATCCGTTGAATCCCTGTAAATCGGACCCTACATAGGGGGTAAGGTGCAATTCGTCCAGCTGAAGTGTTGAGAACAGCTGGGAGTACATGATGTCGACCGAGCTGCCCTGGTCGACGAGTATTCTGCGAACGTCGAAGTTCGCCATTCGGGCTCTGACGAGCAAAGGTATGCTCGAGTTTGGGGATTCGCCGAGGAGCTCTTCTCGGTATAAGGAGATAGGGACGGAGCCCTTTTGGGCCTGATCGAGCGTAGTCACTTTATTGGAGTTTGTGTTGATCAGATGCTCGAACTTGCATTTCACGGAGCCCACAGTGACTTTGTTGAAGCCCCCGCCAGAGATGACCATGGCGGAGGGAAAATTCTCTCACGGGCTGTGGGCCGCAAAATAAACAGGGGCACTGAGCCCGTCCGGGACGTAGAAGTCCTCTGGTCGCGATATGGACATAGCAACCTGTATGTTGGCGTCTTCTGAGGAGGGCACTTCCTCCTCTATCTTCTTGGACTCCTGGGCGTCCTGCCGAGGAGTGTCCTTCTTCTTCGCGAACTGTTTCAGGTGCCCGTCCCTGATCAGTATCTCAATGGCATCCTTCAGATGGATGCAGTCCTCCGTAGTGTGGTCGTGACTCTTGTGGAAACGGCAGTATTTTGATTTGTCTACGTTTGGTCTGTTTGGCAGTTTCTTGGGGAAGCGGACCCCTGCCTGCTTAAACTCCGAATTGGCACATTCGGACAAGATCTTTTCCCTGGAGACGGTCAGGGGAGTGTAGTCTTGGAACCGCCCGGAGGTCCCCTTGTTGTCATGGGAATCACGAGGATAATCCTCGTGCCTCTGTTTGCCCCGACGAGATGTCGAGGCTTCCTCTCCTCTGGATGCCCGAGCATTCTCCTGATGGCGTGATGCTCGGACGTTGCTGGCTGCAACCTTCTCTTCGTACTGAATGTGTGATTGGGCTTTGAGGAGGAGGGCGTCTAACTTCCTCGGTGATGCGAGGCCAATGGCTTTAGAAAACTCGGAGCCTGGGCCGAGCCCTTGCTCGAGCAAAAACTTCTTCATTTCGTCCATTGTAGGGACTTGTACAGCTTCCTTATTGAACCTCTCGATATATGTGCAGAGAGGTTCATCTTTTCCTTAGATTATGGCTCCAAGGGAGGCCTCAGTTTTGAGGTGGCGGCGAGATGCTGTGAAGTGCCGCGAGAACATCCTGCCCAGCTGTCTCCACGAGGTAATGGACTCCTCGGGCAGTTGCTTGTACCATGTCATTGCTCCCTTTCTGAGCGTGGTCGGGAACAGTCGGCATTTGATGGCGCCCCGTACGCCGTTGTAATCTAACAGCGCATCGATGTTCTCGATGTGCTCGTCGGGGTCAGTAGTCCAGTAGTACGTGCCAAGTGAAGGGGGTTTCTCCAAGCCTTTTGGGAGACGGGTAGCCAAGATCTCTTGGGACAACGGGCCTCGAGGCTCGTCGTCGCTGCTAGAACTGGTGTATGATGGGGACCGAACGGGACGCTCGCGGCGGCGGTTCCTCCGGGGAGAAGGAGAGCGGTTCCTTCGAGGAGAAGGTGAGCGGTTCCTTCGGGAGGTAGGTGAACGGACCCGTCCCGTAGACTTGACCAGGGGAGATTGCTCGTTCCTTCGAGTCCTCTTGTGGTCATGAGCGTGCTGGTCACGCGGGGAGATCTGGTCGCGCTTCCAGGCTGCGCGAGGATCAGGCTCTTGGACGCGGGGAGATCTCTCTGGGGCAGCGGGCTCCTTGATCGTCGCTAGTTCCTCCGTGTAGGAGGGGATCTTGGACGGTTGGACTCTTCTAACGCCCCAATCCTCTCGTTTTGGTGCAGGATCAGGGTGTTGGTTTTGTTGATTGCTTCCAAGAGGGCAGCCACGGCCGGGTAGGCGTTGGGCAGAACAGAAACGGGCTAGACACCAAGTGAAGACTGATCGTTGTTGTGATCAGCAGGGGCAGGGGAAGGAGAAGCAGTGGCTCCGTCCCTTAGAAAACGGGCATCTCTGAGGAGAGATGACTGGCCATCAATGTCAGATTTGTTGATGGGGAAGATAGTGGTTTGGAGAGCATCCTTGGTGCGATTTTGGGAGGCCGTGATCGTGATGATCTTTGAGAATTGTTTTGATATTCGGTTTCTGAGGAAAGAAAGATGGGGAGAACAATGATTCCCACAGACGGCGCCACTGATCGTGAAGGCTGGATCAGATCCTGTAGAAGTGGGCCACCAAGTTCGTCAGGGATGCTGGTCGTAAGGAGAGGAGGGGGTGTACCTGCAAGGCACTCCGACGCTCAAGTGAGAAAGGGTCAGAGAAAAGGGGCAAGTACAAAGTACGAATTCTTAGGGTGAATATTGGATACCTGACCCTTTCAAGCGAGAGGGTTTATATAGAGCCCCCAGCGCGTGGCCAACGGTCCTATTTTCGGGGCGGAATAACTGTTTTCCCCAAAAAATAGGTAACTACCCAAACTAGCCGTTATGTCGGCCAGGGTGCCCAAAACTAGTCGTTATGTCGGGCATAGGCATGGTTCCGGGCACCTGCCCACAACTGTTCGGGGAGTAATGGAGTCGTGCGTAACAGGCAATGATTTCGGGAAGAATGTTGCATTCCTTGCCCGGTTGGAGGGGCAGAAAGGTAACTTTTGCCCCTCTGTGGGTTGGACTTAGGCAATTTGGGCCGCTCTGGAGCAAAAGCGGATTGAGCCATGTCTAGCCATTGGTCCAGTCCAGAACAGTAATATTTTCACATTTTTTCAATATTTTTAATCAAATATGGGTGATAAATCAAATGAAAATATTTTTTCTTATAAAAAATATTTTTAATCAAATGAAAATATAGGTGATAAATCAATAATGTGTTTTCATTTAAAATGGTCACAGTAGTAGACTTTGCAAAAAAATAAATTTTATAACTCGCAAATAAATAAATAATCAAATTAAAATATAAATAATAATTTCACAACCTTCAATATTTTTAATCAAGTGAAAATATAGCTAATACATTAATAAATATTTTGTTAAAAGGTCACAATAGTAAATGATGCAAAAATACTAAATTCTAAACAATAAATAATAATATCGAAAAAATCCTTAACAACACAAAAATATAGAATATGATTTTTTTAGTAAATAATAATATATGGAACTCACTAACAATACAATAAATAATAATAGCAAAAAAATTGTATATTTGAGACATCTATATTTTAGTAAAATAAATAATATCTAAATTCCATAACAATAAAAAATATATATGATTTTTTTTTCAATAGATATAAGGGATCAAGAGAGTTTTGAAAAAAGTGTATGCGAGATCATGGAAAAATTAAAATTTCTCTCGTACGAGAGAACATGAAAATGAATCTGAATCATTAAATTTTTTAAAATAAATGGTGGAGATTATGTGTGGTTTTTGTTTTTCTCTCTCATCCATTAATAAAATAAATGATGGAGGAGAGAGAAAAAAAAAACGGACACATAATCTCTATCATTCATTTTAAAATCTAATAGTTCAGATTCAATCTCATTTTCTCACATAAAAATGACATTCTCATATGATGTGTTATATATATATATATATATATATATATATATATATATATATATATATATATATATATATATATATATATATGAAAAAAATAGCCACAAATAATATTTTATCACAAAAAAATAATAACAAATAAATTACTCGTATAATAAATTTTTAATTATTTAATTATAATGCTAGTTGAAATGTTATTGTTTAAAGTTGCATTGCTTAATTCTATTTTTAAATAATATTTTAAAATATTCAAAAAAAATTTATTATTTTTAATTTAAATTATTATTAAATAGATACTAAATTAAAATATTAGATTTAAAATATTTTTAAACTTATTTTAGCCTAATTTTTTTTACAAATTTTTCTATTAATTTAAATTTTTATTTTACTACATCAACTCTATATTTATACGTTTGAGAAAGTATCATAGTATATCTCATTAATTGCAATCAAACCCATAAATTTCATCTATTAACGATCTAATTTTAATATAGAGCAAGGCTTCTAAATTGTTTGGGATGACCCTAAGTGGGGTTACTTTGATGGTGCCAACACATAAAATTTATGAATCATTTTAACATTAACATATCCAAATAAAAATTAATATACGTTCAATAAATAAAATAATAATAACACACATGGCAAGAAATATAGGATAACTTTAATGTATTTTAGCGAGCCTGACAAAAAAATACGAAATAAATAATAATAATAATAATAATAACAATAATATATTTGATGTGACATATAATAATATAGACAAAATATACAGTTCAATTTTTAGTTGGGCATGAATATCAATTTAGTTGTCAGTTGATGTCTAATACATAAAATCAGGTAAATTGTGATGATTTTAATAGGGCGGTTATCTTAAACCGCCATAATAAATGTAAAAAGTGGTTGTTTATTTAAACTCAAGTTAGTGGGAGACCTGTGCATTCGCACGGGTACTAGTATGGTATGCGCATTTTTTTTTAAATTATAATAAAAATAAAATTAAAAAACGTAAAATTTTCAACCAAAAAATTATTATTTTTAAAAGATAGAATAAATTAATGCTTATAATCAACAACGAATTTGATCCCGTATATAAATATTAAATTTGTTTAAAAATTATTTATATATTTGAATCTATATAAAAACTAATCTTCTATAAGACAGGCATTCATCGGCTAACTTCTTCCATTCTGATTCCCCGTATGTAATATACCACTGATCTGTCAGAGCTACAACACATTCATCACCAGATCTTGATATAACCTGATTCTCTGGCTCAGTGTACACAATAGCTTAACCTGAATGTACAAAATAAAAAATTCAATGTATAAGAAAGTTTTTTTTGCTGATTTTATAAACTCTTTTAAAATAACAGTAGAAGAATTGCTGCAGAATATGAGTTTGTAAAATATAAGAAAGTTGTCATGCAACTTTACTCCACAAAGGAATAACTGTTAACACTTCAATGTTGAAGAATTTTTGTCTCTCAATTACATTTTGATCCATAAGAACAGAATATTAGTGCCAAATACAAATACAAGGTAGTATTCCAATCCTTCAAAAGTAAAGTTATTCACAAGAAAATAGAAACTTGGATTTATGGAAGGCAATATGCATGCTAAACTGTACATCTACAACCACCTATTATTTTGAAGGTTGTTTTGTGTATAATTGAGGACTTTGTTCTGCAGGTTGCTCTTGTTGCAAACTTGCCCAAAGTTGGTAATCATTTTTTAAACATATACTATATTGTGCTAATTTTAAAAGAAAAATACACCAAAAGAGCAAAAGAAATCCTATGAAGTCGAATAGTAACCCGTTTTCAAAAGCTTTCTTCTAATCAAGGGCTTAGCTTCCTGGACTTTCTTTGCGGAAAATTCTCCAACAATCATAGTTCCCTCATTGAATCCTTTCAAGTATGTCTGCTGATCAAACAAAATAGGAAGAAAACTATTAAAATAAGACTCAACATTATTCGTGCTTGTCACCAACAACAGCCCCTGATACTGTAATATTTGCATTTCTGTCAATGTGACTCTATTCATATGTTTCAGGATGATCAGAAAACACTGAAAATGAAAAGAAGAAATTAAATATTTCAACATATTAAACAAATAAATCATATACCTACACAAGATCCATGTAATCCATTCTATATAGATGATCACCAACCAAAATTATTATATGCACAATGTTTATGTTCCTTGTATCCATGCGAGAGATATGACGGTTTAGGGATACCGAGTTAAACTGTGTCAATACAAATACTTTGTTGATGCAGTTGCTCATTGGAATGTATATAAGCATATAGCATCCACCAACAGGAACCTGAAAAATGTAAACAGTATTATGTATCATTACATAATGAAATAATTCTTAAATTTTGAGTCAACAAAGACAATAGTTTTGTTTACTCACAACTGGTGTAGCAGTTTGTTTGGTTAGAGGGAAACAACATTTTGATATGGTGAATCTTATAATATTGAAACATATATATAGCATTTTAAGTTACAAACTATCCTTAAAGCAGAAAGCTATTTGAAGACAACATATATAGCCTAAGTAACCAATAAAAAAAATAAAAAATTAAATCAGTACCGTGATCCCCTCATTTCTATCTAACACTAACCACTAACCAAACAGTTGTCTTTATATTAAAATCATGTTTTAACCAGTTTAGTAAATCACATCACATATCCCAGAAAATATTGATTTGTATTAAAATATTGCTATGCTATAGAGCAACAATTGACAGAACTGTGTACTAAACAGCAAATCGCAGAACAACAATGAGTTGTTCAAATTTTGCTACTAACCAGCGAATTGCAGAACAACAGTGAGTTCCCAGCTGCAATTGGGCACTTCAACAAACTTGTTCATTAGCAAAGACAAAATTAGATATAAATAAGTTTGGGAAGGTCTAATCTCAAAGATCAAGAATCTAAGCAACCAGACTATTATGAGAAAAACAAATTTTTACTTACTTCAGCCAAGAGCAATTGAAAAATTGTTTGTCCATATTTCACTATAAAGAATTGATAAATAGTAGTAGTAATATAACTTAGTTTACTTTAAAGACAAATCACTTGCAGAGCTGCTGGAAGCAGGCTGACTGCAGACATCTCTAATGCTCTACCTCCAACCGAGTCAAAAATGGGAAATCTAGCTAACCATCCCTGAATTTTGGCAGTATTATCCAACAAAGAATTGTCTGGTGTTATAGCAACACCCTGCATTATACCATAAATTAACAGATTATCATGAGCAGATAAATTGACCATTGATCACATATGTCCTAGTGATATAGGGCACACTCAACACCTAAACAGTGAAAAAGAAATTCTGAACAACTAAAGAAGTCCAATTGTTTATAGACAAAGTAAGAAAATATTTGAAAATAGGTGTTGTAGCAGTGATCCAACAACGGCCTTTAGACTTAAAAATATTATCAATCAATAATAGTTAATAAGAAATTTTCAAGAAAAATCAAAACCTTAGATTAAACTTGTTTTGGAAAATCCAATCCCGCTTCACGAAAGGCCTTTTATACTTCAAATAAGCCATTTCTAGTCTCAGGGGTACCTTCACTCTGAAGATAAATCAAACTTTCATGATACTTATGTAATGCCGATACAGTAATTGAAATCCATTTAATCTTTGACTATTGTGAAGTGCTTGTGCAGAAAAACATCCAGTAATGATTATAAGTCTAGTTGGAGATTTTGTACAAATATTTTTAAAATGAACATTCTTATATTTTGCATACTATTAGAAGAAATCTTAGATATTTTTAAGATTTCATCTTGATAGCAACATTGACCAAAACAACATCACGATTAGCAGGTTCCAAGATCCAGCGGTACACAGCTTTCTGTTTGATCATACATTATTATTAATTTATTTGTTCTGTTCCTAATCCTTTCTTAATTTATAATAATGTAGATTCAAACACTAATTCACCTCTAAATCCACATATTTCGGTCAATTTTAAATAAATTTTTTGAAAGAACATCTAATGATTCATGACATACCTCAGTACCAAACCTATATCAAGAAAGCAGTAAAGTAACCAAGTGATAAAATATAACACTTGTTCCCTATCTTGCACAGATGTATTAACTGTAGAGAGCCTTTAAAGCATATGAAGAGATTGAAAACATTACCTTTGGTTGCATGAGTAAAGCAGAAGCCCCAATAGCAGCCGTAACAGCACCAACCATGTAAATATTTTTGTTTGAATCTTCTAATTCACTTTCAACTACAAGTTCTTTCTTGATGGGATGGTCCAAACTGGTTTTCTCATCTTGTACTTCACCTACCACTGTTGCATCATCAATGACATAATTCTTTCCACCAGGTTTCTCCTCATCACCAAGGCCATGAGATCTTCCCTGACCATATTCTTGATGTGGAGCTACATCAAAATATTTCCTAGGGAGTATAAGATGGATCCAACAATAACACCAACAGGTATAAGTTTTCTTAGGTAGTTAGTTTGCCGAACAAAATATGAAATTGTCCTAATTCTATGTTCCCTGTCAAGAAAGACAACCTTTCCTACAACACCCTCAACATCATAGCCTTGACATTAGGAATAGAGTAGTTGCCCCTTGCTAGTTCCAACAGCTAGTGAAACTGTATTTGCCACGTGTTCCATATTTGTGGTGCGCTTTGGTTTCACCTCTAACTTTATAAATAAGAGGTGAACTAATGTTTGGCTCTACATTATTATAAATTAAGAAAGGATTATGAACATAACAAAGAGAGAAAGAACTAAATTTATCTATGCATCCAATAAGATTACAATATTTACCTCCAAATAGACTTTGAATGGAGTTACTAATCCATCATTTTCGATTCAATTCAATTTTTCCATTTCAGAAGGATCTTGAAATTATTAACTTAGTAAATAAAAAACAACACTACCAATGTTTAAAGCCAAATGGAGATAGCTTTAAAGAAATTACTTCATGCCACTAAATGTAAAGCAATTGTTGATTCAACACAGTCACCAAAAAAAGTTAAGCACCTCAGTTATTTGATCGGCTAATTCATTTACAGATAGAGCAGGATAATTTGGACCAATTTTAACAGCTCCCAACTGCAATAGCTCTTGAAGAAAGCACACAATAATAAGTAACCAGGTAAATTATAAACACTCAATAGTATAAATATTAATAAAACAACTTCAATATCCTGACTTACTCAACTCACTCACAGAATGATAAGAAACTATTTTTTTTTAATTATAAACACTTCAACAGTATCTGTGAATAGACCAGTTCAGTTCTATGTGTAGAGTAATCAAACATTATCCATGATAAACATAATCGATAATCCGTGACAAACTTAATCAAACATAATCTGTGACAAACCTACAAGTTCTTCTTTCAAAAGGATAATCTGGCATCAAACCACCGATACTTCCAGTTCCATGTATAGTTCAAATTTTTTAAACCGCCCAAACCCTAACAAAATTACAGTCAAACTGTTCAATCAAATGGACAATACACAATGCCATTCATAACTCAGCACGATGAACCATCAGTTTCGATTCAATTTTAAGAAACATTAATTAAATCAGAACGGTTGTTGTGATATCAACCGCATCCAGCATATGATGAAGATTTTTATTAGAAATATGTAACACTATTTAACTATATGGTTTATTTCATATATAATTAATGAACAAAATGTGTATTTCTACAAATAAAAACTACGAAATTAAGAGAACAAGTGCATAATAAAATTGATTCACAAAAACCATGATAAATATATAACAATCTATAGCAGCCACAAATCGCAATCCGAAAAGTAAAGAATAGAAGGAAAACCTTGTGGCGAACCTTCTAACTGTTATGGTGGTGATTACTCAATGCTTCAGATCTATACCTTTTAGCCTTGAACCAGAGTAATCATAGAAGAGACCAGTGACAATCCATGAATATGAATCAAAATAGTGAAAACCTAAAAAAGTAAAAAAATATCAAACTGATATATGATACAAGTTGTAAGAACATTCAGAACATTTAAAACTCAATGCTTCAGATTTATACCTCAAGTCCCCATTTTGACCAATATCCACCACAGATCTACCATCGCGATATTGCATATTGCTGTAAAATCGCCAAAAAGCCCGCCACCATCTTCCCTCATTCCTGCAATACCAACAATCTTATGTCAAAACAAAAAAGCATAAACCCTAAACAAACTTTAATTTCTCTATTTGTGTAAAAGCGTCTCATAACCTGATTTAATTTCGCTTTCAACAATTAGAGAGGTTGCAGTTTCACCAGCTATCTTAAGTTCCTCTTCAATAGCCAATTTAGCTGCAGCCAATCTTTCTTCAAAACTCCTCTTTCTTCCACTAGCATGACTCTAGGTCCTCATGGGGCAAAGTCGGAAGCCTCTTCTATTCTTTGGCTACAACCTCTGGCAAAGTCGAAAATAACTCTCCGTGTTTTGATCGTTGCGCATCTGGTGGACAAATCATCTGTAGGATGCAGAAAGAGAAGGGCCCTTCTTCACTGAAGGAAAAACACAGATAGCAAGTAAACTATTGTCAAGACCACAAAACCATAAGGTCCTGATCAAAGAACTAACATCAGTATTTTATAAACTAATAAACCAAATTAGAAAACAAAACAGTAAAGTAATGACTAAAATTTATCTATTAAATCAGAAGAAACATAAATTCAACAAATTAAAGTTAAATTGAAACCAGTTAATAATTTGGAGAAGATGTTGACTTTGTAGTATACATTGTCAGAGCTCGACAATATCATCATCATCTCTGTCATTAGCATAACTAAAATAGAAAAATCTTGTCACAATTCATAAATAAATGATATATAACTGGAAAAACATCTGTATTAATTTTTGCTGCAAAAAGTTCCTCATTTCAGAAAATTAGACATGAAGGGATAAAAAATCTGTTAGTACATGTATATGACATACTAACAGACCTGTCGTTCAGCAAGCTTTCCTCTTCCAGTGAAGTCCACCCAAAAAAGAGCAATCACAGGATCCACAATCTGCCAAAAAACTGTCAACTATCCACAATCATATTATTCCATATCAACCAGACTAAATTTACGAAACGAAACAACTCATGAGCAAAAACAACAGGGCTTTAGGTCATTAAATTCTCCTTAGCATGATGCTTCAGCTCTTGAATAATGGCAGTAGAATAAATTAGATGCATATATATTGTTAGTATGATCTAGAATAGGCAAAAAGTAGGGAGGCATTTGTTCCTCCAAAACCAAAAGAGTTTGACATAGCTACTCTAATTGGCATCTCCTTTGAAGCAGTCAAAGGCATGAAACCATCACCGAATACAAAATCTGGCTTTGTTAAATTAAGAGTTAACGGAGCAATTCCCTGTGATAAGAATAAAAGAATCACTCTATTTGATTAAACATCCAGGTTTTGGTTATAGACTAAGCACAAATTCATGGTGTTCAAAAAGGGTTCACCAGTACTTCTATTATGCAAGTACACAAATTACCAAAAGGTTGCTTACATGTCGTATTGTAAAAATAGAGAAAATTGCTTCAACCGCTCCAGTAACGCCTAGGAGATGACCAATAGCCCCCTGAAATCAGAGAAATTGGGGAAAAGTCATGGACTTGATTCAATCTATCAATGTTCCCCCAATCCATATTTTCTTTTAAACATTTAATGGCATCTCAATTCCCATGCACGAGAGTTTTCATCTAAGAGGGGGTCAGTAGATAGATTAGAAATCCAAATAGATAGGCATATAAATTGTTAGTCATGCAGCTTACACATTTATGTAATCTACATCAAAAGGATGAAGACCTGACTGAAATTTATGAAAATGAAATCATTTAAAATGAAGATTGTCGAGACTATGGCTACGTCATAAATGTATAGAGAAAACAACAATAATACAATGTGGAATAAGAGTTTAATATCATTCAGACTTAATGGCTATTGTCTCCTAAATAGGCATCTGGAGCGCACTCAAATAATAACTACCAAAAGCATTTAAATATAAACTCCTTCACATGATAATTTCATTCACTCGCAGACTTTGCCAATATCTAACTAGTACTGGTTATGGCAAAAGTTTGGTCATCTTATGCACACAAGTTAAAAGTTGTTACCGTGGCATAGCATAACCTATGATTCCTGCAGTTGATAAGATCTCATAGTGACAATGAAACTAATATTAGGGAGAAAATTTAGAATATACTGCAACAAATTACCTGACATCCCATAGCCACGAATCTCTGCATAGATTTTGGCTCCTCAATTTTTAGCATGCTCATGTAAATTGGCTGTTATGGATCATTCAAGTTTACATTGAAATTTGAAAGTGTAACACCCCATTTCCCATCGTGAATAAATAATACATAATCAAATCAGAGTAAATAAAAATTTATTTTTCGGACAGAAACAAGGATGCCACAATTAAAGAAAGAATACACAATCCATGCTCATAAATTTTGATACATAACACAAAATGGAATCACCTCAAAGGGAAACTTTTTCCATATAAAAGGAAGGTTCAATTATGGAATAAAGCGGAAAGATCCATAACTGACTTGTTTTACAAAATAAATTGTTTTATAACATCAAAATATACATACAAAGGTAATACAAAATAAATCTAACAAAGGTATACATATATAACATAATCGTTCCCCAACTCCCGTGCTACGTATCAGAGCAGACACCAAGACCGACAAAAGAATGGAGAACTAATCTTCACAAAAGCCTCCAATACCACTAATCTGCAATTGCCTCATAGAGCAACAAACCACAGCAGAAGGGTGAGAAATAACAACTAAATCAAGATTGCATAATAATATGCAAACACATAAAAATTCACATGCATAGTTATTCTCACCACAAGCATCACATACTAGTACACATAGCATATATCAATTACACCAACATAATCACATATTCACACGTAAGGCACACTAAAGTCATAACATATGTAAACACACCATCACATCACATAGCACATGTCCATACATAACACATATCATCCATAACCAATGCATTTATCACATATGCACATCAATTCACCAATCCAATCATAAATCTCAACACGTACTCAATCAATTCACAATTTCCACACATAATCAATCCATTCATGATTTTCTCACACATAATGCATCCATTCACAATTCTCACACATAATCAATCCATTCATGATTTATGCAAATGCACAGAGACCGACACAACGACTCTATGCAATGCATATGCGGTACCATCCATCCGTCATTTCTCAACATTAGTTCACTCAGGAACTATTGGAATCATCGCTTGTTACTCAACGTAACTCCCCGTCGGGCAAACGATGTTCCATGTCACTTTAAGTCCTCTTGGTATAAGGCGCACGATGTTTATGGATCGCTTTAAGTCCTCTTTGTATAAGGCGCACGATTCGATCGCTTTAAGTCCTCTTTGTATAAGGCGCACGATCGTCTATAATCATCGCTTTAATTCCTCTTTGTATAAGGCGCACAATGTTATAGCGGATTCCCTCTGGAATCGATTCGTATCTCACACCCACTAGGGCACACGACATCACAAGAATGCATATCATGATGCTTGGCATACAATGACTCATGACATTCAAATGCACACATATATGCAACCATCTCAATCAACAATTATCATGCTTTGCAATTCAAGCCCAAAACAATGCATTTATCTGCCATATGGCCACAAACCATCATCACACCATCTAAACACATGCATTTACACCATACAACAACACACAAGTCATACCATATCCATATAACCAACACATTGCATGATACACATCAATTACACACAATTACAACGAAAAAAGTCGAAAAAACAACACTATTCCAAATTCCTGACATAATTAAATCGGCCAACACTCTCAAAACCATTATAATAATAAGAATAGCTCGATAGCTTTCCAACGATACCAAGAATGCTCAAAACGGATAATCGGAACACAAGTTATGGAATTAAACAGAAAAAGAATCACGAAATGACAATATTCTGCATCTCACTGGCCATACGCGTATTGCCTTGCTCACTCGCCCATCCCATACGCGTATTATCCAAAGTGTTACGCGTATGAGCAGAGACTGATTTCTCCCAAAAATTCCTTTTAAAAACCCATTACGCGTATTGCCCAAGGTGTTACGCGTAATGCCTTGCCTCTTACGTGTATCATTACGCATTTCACCAGAGGGCCGTGTAAAATGGTTTTCATACACGTAATGCCCTCATTTTACCCTTGCCATACACGTATTGCCCAAGGTGTTACGCGTAATGCCTTACCCAATAAGCGTAATGCCTTACCCAATACGCGTATCGCCTGCGAAACCCAGAATTTTTCCTGCATAATTTTTACTACGAATTTCATCCCAAAACCCCTCCAAATCTCATCTAAACACTTCCAGATCACAATATCAGTCCAAACATGTCCCAACATAATCAACAAGTATTCTACGCAGTTTATATCGAGTTTCAGCCGTAAAAATATCGATTTCTAACAATTATTCATCAATTTATCAATTAGAGAAAACATTGTAAAAACAACCAAAACACATACATAAACAACACATATACATACACAAGTAAGATATAATTGAAACTTCTCACCCTTACCCGATTAATCGTGCTTGAAACGGATGAATTCTCGATTTTTCTTTTTTTCCTCTTCTCCCTCTCTTTCTCCTCCTTTTCTTTCTTTTTCTTTTCCTTTCTCTCATTTTCTCTCTATTTCTATCTTTATGAAAAACATAACTAAGCAAAAGACCAAAATACCCCTCAGCTCAAATATCTCGCAAACGCTCTCAAAACGCGATAAAACATAAACATACCGATGAAATATATTTCAGGAAATAAAAGTTGAAAAGAAATTATAATTAAATGCAAATATTTTATCTATCAGAGAAATTAACCAATTAACTCAATTAGCAGGTAAAATACAATAAATTCACACATTCCACAAAATTCACATAAATGAAATAAATAAATACAATTAAACAAATTGGGGCGTTACAACTCTCCCCCACTTAGACATTTTCGTCCTCGAAAATATCACCGAGACAAACAACTCCGGATACGACTCACGCATCCGACTAACAAACTAACATGCCAACAAAAGGCACCCCGCGAACAACACAACTGATAACCACCCTGCTAACAGCAACCACAACAACGACATGACAACGACGACAACTACAACGACAAGATGCGAAGCCCATACAATGCACTTGACGACCAACTCACAACTCGTGGAAAACCATGATACCAACACACAAGTTCACTCTTGAACCGAAACACAACAAGATCGTTACCCTCACCCTAGGTAACACCACAAATAAGAACACAAGGTTCCACGACACAACAACGTTTCAACAACCTCTGCACAACCACAAAACCCACATCCTTGTCACCCAACAATGTTACAACAATGCTACAATTCACCAATCGAACATCCAACCAAAACGTCCATCTACATAGCAGCCCATGAATAATATTTAAACCTTTCACCTAACACTTCCATTCGGAACGTCCAACGGTCTCATTACTCCTACCTGTTCCCAATGTTCAACCTATGAATTCTTACAAGTCCTACATGCAAATACAAAATGTGTCACATCACGCTTCCGCTGCGCACTCTGATTACTCGAAACCATCAAGTCTACCAACCTCACATCCAAAGTCTAACTCTTTCTCATAGTCGCCAAAATCACTGTTCATTTTTAATATACCCAACCTCACACTCCACCGTGCTATCTCACACACCATACACAACTCTCTGAATTGCTCAAATACTTCTAATTATCTGACAATCAAAACAACCACATGCCAAAACCATCGACTTAACTTTTCAGGTACAACCTTAGCTTTTCCCCGAAGGATAATCCAAGCAAAATCCATAACTCGTCACGAATTCCAACCTTCCTCGTTGTCTCATATTCTATCCCTTCTGACCAAACAAGCACTCAATATTCTTGTGATTACTAAACACTTCGAACATAGAACCATAAAGATAATACCTCCAATTATTCCAGCATAATACAACCACAACCAATTCCAAATCTAGAGTAGTATAGATCCTTTTATGAATGCTCAATTGTCGTAAAGCATAAGCCACGACTTTACCCTTTGCATGTCAACCGAGATAACAGAAGTACGAAGTTAGCAAAGTCTTCCATAGCCTGCAGTAACAACCAACTAAGCCCAAAAATTTCTAATCTCCTTAACCAACTTCAGAGCCTCTCATTGTAGAACTACATCTACTCCCGATGGATCCATAACCAAACTCTCATCCGAAATAACATATCCAAGAAAACTACCCTTTTTCAACCAAAATTCTCACTTGAATAATTTAGCATAAAACTTCATCTCTTGTTAACACTTGCAATTCCAATCTCAAACACTCTATCTGTTCCTCCTCTGAGTTTATAACAGATCCGCATATCATCAATCAAATCCATCACAAACTTATCCAATTAAATATGGAAGATACAATTCATCTACTCCATAAACATTACAGACGCATTACTAACACCAAATACCCTCACTGCACCTTGTAATGCCCAACCATATTCCAAAAGATATAAATCCTTAAAGCTTTTATAAAACTTTTCACTGGGTAACGGGTTACTCACATACAAGCTTAACCGAGTAATTAACAGCCTATCCCGAGGATAACAAACATAACCAGTCACATTAAATTGATCAAAGCCTCAACTCACACAATTCACTACTCTTATCAAACATTCCAAACAATTGTAATTTCACTCAAACTCATCCAAACCAATCTAGTTATCTATTCATAAAAGTGGACACTTATCCTCAATCGTTACCTTATTCAACTGTCAGTAATCCATACATAATTTCTTCTCCTGACCATCTAATTCCACAAATTCTAACCTGTATCAACAACCAACCAAAAAGAACTCTCAAACGCAATGTTACATCCACCCACAAGGGTTTCCTCACAATTTCCATTAATGCCTTAACACTACAAAGACTTCAAACCTCACCAACACTCTAAGTCTTGCTTCCCATAGTCTCAATACCATTATACACCTCATGCTTGTTATTCCATTCAATCGTCCATCCTTTTTGTTACTAATAATACTGGAGCTCTCCAAGACGACACACTCGGTCCCACAAATCCATTTTTCTAGTGAATCTTCCAACCGCTCTTTCAATTTGAGTAATTCTAACGCTAGCTTCCAATATTCCATCCGGAACCACATATGGAATCACTCACAACTCGCATCCCACACTGTGGCCTTTCTGCCAATCTCCAGAACACTATCATCACAAACATAACAACATCTGAGTTTCACATCCTAAAAGTCCTTCTACTTACTTAGCAAATCCAAACCTCAAATCCTCACCTTTGTCCAATTTAAGTTCACTTTCTACTCTCTGAGAAGCAGCCATATAATACCCAATCATTCCCTCTCAACGACTCCCCAACTTAACCAACATACCAAAACCTCTAATCCGCCTCATCTTCCGATATAAGAATGTTCATCGACTCAACAAAATAATCCGTAATCATTTCCTTAATTCCAAATAATTCATTAAACACACTATCAAAGCCGGAAAGACACGTCTATTCCATCCAACATAATTCCTGTCTGCTATCAACAAAAGATTAAGAGTGATCAGTTCCTCAATTTGTCAATAGACAGCTGACAATCATGGTGGGGCATAAACCATCTTTACCAAACTATAATAGAATATCTTGCATCTTCTACACACAACTACCTAAGTCACAATTCCTTAGTTGACACAAACCTTACCTCCGCATTCCCTCCGGAACCGGGAACAACATTGTCCAAAGAGCACTTATAATCTTGCAATTCATAACACACTGAGCCGACGCTCCACACCTGAAGCAACTTGGAGAAGTACCAGCGTCTCCCCCACTTATCTCAATCTCACACCTGAAGACAAAAGATTACAAAAACCAGAAAGCGCTGACAGTGTTTCACACATATATCACACACTAAGGGACAAACAACAATGACAGTATTCAACTGTCACACCAACTGACTCAACAACTTGGCCGAACGGACCGACCTGCTCTGATAACACTATTGTAACACCCCATTTCCCATCACAAATAAATAATACATAATCAAATCAGAGTAAATAAAAATTTATTTTTCCGACAGGAACAAGGATGCCAAAATTAAAGAAAGAATACACAATCCCTACTCATAAATTTTGATACATAACACAAAATGGAATCACCTCAAAGGGAAACTTTTTACATATAAAAGGAAGGTTCAATTATGGAATAAAGCGGAAAGATCCATAACTGACTTGTTTTACAAAATAAATTGTTTTATAACATCAAAATATACATACAAAGGTAATACAAAATAAATCTAACAAAGGTATGCATATATAACATAATCGCTCCCCGACTCCCGTGCTACGTATCAGAGCAGACACCAAGACCGACAAAAGAATGAAGAACTAATCTTCACAAAAGCCTCTAATACCACTAATCTGTAATTGCCTCATAGAGCAACAAACCACAGCAGAAGGGTGAGAAATAACAACTAAATCAAGATTGCATAATAATATGCAAACACATAAAAATTCACATGCATAGTTATTCTCACCACAAGCATCACATACTAGTACACATAGCATATATCAATTGCACCAACATAATCACATATTCACACGTAAGGCACACCAAAGTCATAACATATGTAAACACACCACAACATCACATAGCACATGTCCATACATAACACATATCATCCATAACCAATGCATTTATCACATATGCACATCAATTCACCAATCCAATCATAAATCTCAACACGTACTCAATCAATTCACAATTTCCACACATAATCAATCCATTCATGATTTTCTCACACATAATGCATCCATTCACAATTCTCACACATAATCAATCCATTCATGATTTATGCAAATGCACAGAGACCGACACAACGACTCTATGCAATGCATATGCGGTACCATCCATCCGTCATTTCTCAACATTAGTTCACTCAGGAACTATTGGAATCGTCACTTGTTACTCAACGTAACTCCCCGTCGGGCAAACAATGTTCCATGTCGCTTTAAGTCCTCTTGGTATAAGGCGCACGATGTTTATGGATCGCTTTAAGTCCTCTTTGTATAAGGCGCACGATTCGATTGCTTTAAGTCCTCTTTGTATAAGGCGCACGATCGTCTTTAATCATTGCTTTAAGTCCTATTTGTATAAGGGGCACGATGTTATAGCGGATTCCCTCTAGAATCTATTCGTCGCTCACACCAACTAGGGCACACGATATCACAAGAATGCATATCATGATGCTTGGCATACAATGACTCATGACATTCAAATGCACACATATATGCAACCATCTCAATCAACAATAATCATGCTTTGCAATTCAAGCCCAAAACAATGCATTTATGTGCCATACGGCCACAAACCATCATCACACCATCTAAACACATGCATTTACACCATACAACAGCACACAAGTCATACCATATCCATATCAACAGCACATTGCATGATACACATCAATTACACACAATTACAACGACAAAAGTAGACAAAACGACACTATTCCAAATTCTCGACATAATTAAATCGGCCAACAATCTCAAAACCATTATAATAATAAAGAACAGCTCGATAGCTTTCCAACGATACCAAGAATACTCAAAACGGATAATCGGAACACAAGTTATGGAAACAGAAAAAGAATCACGAAATGACAACATTCTGCATCTCACTGGCCATACGCGTATTGCCCTGAGCCATACGCGTATTGCCTTTCTCACTCGCCCATCCCATACACGTATTGCCCAAAGTGTTACGCGTATGAGCAGAGACTGATTTCTCCCAAAATTTTTTTTAAAAACCCATTACGCATATTGCCTAAGGTGTTACGCGTAATGCCTTGCCTCTTACGCGTATCATTACGCATTTCACCAGAGGGCCGTGTAAAATGGTTTTTATACACGTAATGCCCTCATTTTACCCTTGCCATACACGTATTGCCCAAGGTGTTACGCGTAATGCCTTACCCAATACGCGTAATGCCTTACCCAATACGCGTATCGCCTGCGAAACCCAGAATTTTACTGCATAATTTTTACTACGAATTTCATCCCAAAACCCCTCCAAATCTCATCTAAACACTTCCAGATCACAATATATCAGTCCAAACATGTCCCAACATAATCAACAAGTATTCTACGCAGTTTATATCGAGTTTCGGCCGTAAAAATATCGATTTCAAACAATTATTCATCAATTTATCAATTAGAGAAAACATTGTAAAAACAACCAAAACACATACATAAACAACACATATACATACACAAGCAAGATATAATTGAAACTTCTCACCCTTACCCGATTAATCGTGCTTGAAACGGATGAATTCTCGATTTTTCTCTCTTTTCCTCTTCTCCCTCTCTTTCTCCTCCTTTTCTTTCTTTTTCTTTTCCTTTCTCTCATTTTCTCTCTATTTCTATCTTTATGAAAAACATAACTAAGCAAAAGACCAAAATACCCCTCAGCTCAAATATCTCGCAAACGCTCTCAAAACGCGATAAAACATAAACATACCGATGAAATATATTTCAGGAAATAAAAGTTGAAAAGAAATTATAATTAAATGCAAATATTTTATCTATCAGAGAAATTAACCAATTAACTCAATTAGCAGGTAAAATACAATAAATTCACACATTCCACAAAATTCACATAAATGAAATAAATAAATACAATTAAACAAATTGGGGCATTACAACTCTCCCCCACTTAGACATTTTCGTCCTAGAAAATATCACCAAGACAAACAACTCCGGATACGACTCATGCATTCGACTAACAAACTAACATGCCAACAAAAGGCACCCCGCGAACAACACAACTGATAACCACCATGCTAACAGCAACCACAACAACGACACGACAACGACGACAACTACAATGACAAGATGCAAAGCCCATACAATGTACTTGACGACCAACTTACAACTCGAGGAAAACCACGATACCAACACACAGGTTCACTCTTGAACCAAAACATAACAAGATCGTTACCCTCACCCTAGGTAACACCACAAATAAGAACACAAGGTTCCACGACACAACAACATTTCAACAACCTCTACACAACCACAAAACCCACATCCTTGTCACCCAACAATGTTACAACAATGCTACGATTCACCAATCGAACATCCAACCAAAACGTCCATCTATATAGTAGCCCATGAATAATATTTAAACCTTTCACCTAACACTTCCATTCGGAACGTCCAACGGTCTCATTACTCCTACTTGTTCCCAATGTTCAACCTATGAATTCTTACAAGTCCTACATGCAAATACAAAATGTGCCACATCACGCTTCCGCTGCGCACTCTGATTACTCGAAACCATCTAGTCTACTAACCTCACATCCAAAGTCTAACTCTTTCTCATAGTCGCCAAAATCAATGTTAATTTTTAATATACCCAACCTCACACTCCACCGTGCTATCTCACACTCCATACACAAGTCTCTGAATTGCTCAAATACTTCTAATTAGCTGACCATCAAAACAACCACATGCCAAAACCATCGACTTAACTTTTCAGGTACAACCTTAGCTTTTCCCCGAAGGATAATCCAAGCCAAATCCATAACTCGTCATGAATTCCAACCTTCCTCGTTGTCTCATATTCTATACCTTCAGACCAAACAAGCACTCAATATTCTTGTGATTACTAAACACTTCGAACATAGAACCATTAAGATAATACCTCCAATTATTCCAACACAATACAACCGCAACCAATTCCAAATCCAGAATAGTATAGATCCTTTTATGAATCCTCAATTATTGTAAAGCATAAGCCAGGACTTTACCCTTTGCATGTCAACCGAGATAACATAAGTACGAAGTTAGCAAAGTCTTCCATAGCCTGCAGTAACAACCAACTAAGCCCAAAAATTTCTAATCTCCTTAACCAACTTCAGAGCCTCTCATTGTAGAACTACATCTACTCCTGATGGATCCATAACCATACTCTCATCCGAAATAACATATCCAAGAAAACTACCCTTTTTCAACCAAAATTCTCACTTGAATAATTTAGCATAAAACTTCGTCTCTTGTTAACACTTGCAATTCCAATCTCAAACACTCTATCTGTTCCTCCTCTGAGTTTATAACAGATCCGCATATCCTCAATCAAAGCCATTACAATCTTATCCAATTAAATATGGAAGATATAATTCATCTACTCCATAAACATTACAGACGCATTACTAACACCAAATACCCTCACTGCACCTTGTAATGCCCAACCACATTCCAAAAGATATAAATCCTTAAAGCTTTTATAAAACTTTTCACTGGGTAACGAGTTACTCACATACAAGCTTAACCGAGTAATTAACTGCCTATCCCGAGGATAACAAACATAACCAGTCACATTAAATCGATCAAAGCCTCAACTCACACAATTCACTACTCTTATCAAACATTCCAAACAATTGTAATTTCACTCAAACTCATCCAAACCAATCTAGTTATCTATTCATAAAAGTGGACACTTATCCTCAATCGTTACCTTATTCAACTGTCAGTAATCCATACACAATTTCTTCTCCTGACCGCCCAATTCCACAAATTCTAACCTGTATCAACAACCAACCAAAAATAACTCTCAAACGCAATGTTACATCCACCCACAAGAGTTTCCTCACAATTTCCATTAATGCCTTAACACTACAAAGACTTCAAACCTCACCAGCACTCTAAGTCTTGCTTCCCATAGTCTCAATACCATTATATACCTCATGCTTGTTATTCCATTCAACCGTCCATCCTTTTTGCTACTAACAATACTGGAGCTCTCCAAGACGACACACTTGGTCCCACAAATCCATTTTTCTAGTGAATCTTCCAACCGCTCTTTCAATTTGAGTAATTCTAACGCTAGCTTCCAATATTCCATCCGGAACCACATATGGAATCACTCACAACTCGCAGCCCACACTGTGGCCTTTCTGCCAATCTCCAGAACACTATCATCACAAACATAACAACATCTGAGTTTCACATCCTAAAAGTCCTTCTACTTACTTAGCAAATCTAAACCTCAAATCCTCACCTTCGTCCAATTTAAGTTCACTTTCTACTCTCTGAGAAACAGCCATATAATACCCAATCATTCCCTCTCAACGACTCCCCAACTTAACCAACATACCAAAACCTCTAATCCGCCTCATCTTCCGATATAAGAATCTTCATCGACTCAACAAAACAATCCGTAATCATTTCCTTAATTCCAAACAATTCATTGAACACACTATCAAAGTCGGAAAGACATGTCTATTCCATCCAACATAATTCCCGACTGCTATCAACAAGAGATTAAGGGTGATCAGTTCCTCAATTTGTCAATAGACAGCTGACAATCATGGTGGGTCATAAATCGTCTTTACCAAACTATAATAGAATTTCTTGCATCTTGTGCACACAACTACCTAAGGCACAATTCCTTAGTTGACACAAACCTTACCTCCGCATTCCCTCCGGAACCGGGAACAACATTGTCCAAAGAGCACTTACAATCCACAACACACTGAGCCGACGCTACACACCTGAAGCAACTTGGAGAAGTACCAGCTTCTCCCCCACTTATCTCAATCTCACACCTGAAGACAAAAGATTACAAAAACCAGAAAGCGCTGACAGTGTTTCACACACATATCACACACTAAGGGACAAACAACAACGACAGTATTCAACTGTCACACCAACTGACTCAACAACTTGGCCGGATTGACCGACCTGCTCTGATACCACTATTGTAACACCCCATTTCCCATTGCGAATAAATAATACATAATCAAATCAGAGTAAATAAAAATTTATTTTTCCGACAGGAACAAGGATGCCACAATTAAAGAAAGAATACACAATCCCTGCTCATAAATTTTGATACATAACACAAAATGAAATCACCTCAAAGGGAAACTTTTTCCATATAAAAGGAAGGTTCAATTATGGAATAAAGCGGAAAGATCCATAACTGACTTGTTTTACAAAATAAATTGTTTTATAACATCAAAATATACATACAAAGGTAATACAAAATAAATCTAACAAAGGTATGCATATATAACATAATCGTTCCCCGACTCCCATGATACGTATCAGAGCAGACACCAAGACCGACAAAAGAATGAAGAACTAATCTTCACAAAAGCCTCCAATACCACTAATCTGTAATTGCCTCATAGAGCAACAAACCACAGCAAAAGGGTGAGAAATAATAACTAAATCAAGATTGCATAATAATATGCAAACACATAAAAATTCACATGCATAGTTATTCTCACCACAAGCATCACATACTAGTACACATAGCATATATCAATTGCACCAACATAATCACATATTCACACGTAAGGCACACCAAAGTCATAACATATGTAAACACACCACCACATCACATAGCACATGTCCATACATAACACATATCATCCATAACCAATGCATTTATCACATATGCACATCAATTCACCAATCCAATCATAAATCTCAACACATACTCAATCAATTCACAATTTCCACACATAATCAATCCATTCATGATTTTCTCACACATAATGCATCCATTCACAATTCTCAGACATAATCAATTCACTCATGATTTATGCAAATGCATAGAGACCGACACAACGACTCTATGCAATGTATATGCGGTATCATCCATCCGTTATTTCTCAACATTAGTTTACTCAGGAACTATCGGAATCATCGCTTGTTACTCAACGTAACTCCCCGTCGGGCAAACAATGTTCCCCGTCGCTTTAAGTCCTCTTGGTATAAGGCGCACGACGTTTATGGATCACTTTAAGTCCTCTTTGTGTAAGGCGCATGATCCGATCGCTTTAAGTCCTCTTTGTATAAGGCGCACAATCGTCTATAATCATCGCTTTAAGTCTTCTTTGTATAAGGCGCACGATGTTATAGTGGATTCCCTCTGGAATTAATTCGTCGCTCACACCCACTAGGGCACACGATATCACAAGAATGCATATCATGATGCTTGGCATACAATGACTCATGACATTCAAATGCACACATATATGCAACCATCTCAATCAACAATAATCATTCTTTGCAATTCAAGCCCAAAACAATGCATTTATTTGCCATACGGCCACAAACCATCATCACACCATCTAAACACATACATTTACACCATACAACAACACACAAGTCATACCATATCCATATCAACAACACATTGTATGATACACATCAATTACACATAATTACAACGACAAAAGTCGACAAAACGACACTATTCCAAATTCCTGACATAATTAAATCGGCCAACAATCTCAAAACCATTATAATAATAAAGAACAGCTCGATAGCTTCCCAACGATACCAAAAATGCTCAAAACGGATAATCGGAACATAAGTTATGGAATTAAACAGAAAAAGAATCACGAAATGACAACATTCTGCATCTCACTGACCATACGCGTATTGCCCTGAGCCATACGCGTATTGCCTTTCTCACTCGCCCATCCCATACACGTATTGCCCAAAGTGTTACGCGTATGAGCAGAGACTGATTTCTCCCAAAAATTCTTTTTAAAAACCCATTACGCGTATTGCCCAAGGTGTTACGCGTAATGCCTTGCCTCTTACGCGTATCATTACGCATTTCACCAGAGGGCCGTGTAAAATGGTTTTTATACGCGTAATGTCCTCATTTTACCCTTGCCATACACGTATTTCCCAAGGTGTTACGCGTAATGCCTTACCCAATACGCGTAATGCCTTACCCAATACGCGTATCGCCTGCGAAACCCAGAATTTTTCCTGCATGATTTTTACTACGAATTTCATCCCAAAACCCCTCCAAATCTCATCTAAACACTTCCAGATCACAATATATCAGTCCAAACATGTCCTAACATAATCAACAAGTATTCTACGCAGTTTATATTGAGTTTCGGCCGTAAAAATATCGATTTCTAACAATTATTCATCAATTTATCAATTAGAGAAAACATTGTAAAAACAACCAAAACACATACATAAACAACACATATACATACACAAGCAAGATATAATTGAAACTTCTCACCCTTACCCGATTAATCGTGCTTGAAACGGATGAATTCTCGATTTTTCTCTCTTTTCCTCTTCTCCCTCTCTTTCTTTTTCTTTTCCTTTCTCTCATTTTCTCTCTATTTCTATCTTTATGAAAAACATAACTAAGCAAAAGACCAAAATACCCCTCAGCTCAAATATCTCGCAAACGCTCTCAAAACGCGATAAAACATAAACATACCGATGAAATATATTTCAGGAAATAAAAGTTGAAAAGAAATTATAATTAAATGCAAATATTTTATCTATCAGAGAAATTAACCAATTAACTCAATTAGCAGGTAAAATACAATAAATTCACACATTCCACAACATTCACATAAATGAAATAAATAAATACAATTAAACAAATCGGGGCATTACAGAAAGCGTGTGAATATTGTTGAAGATACATACAATTAACCTTCAATATAAATCATTTTAAAATTCATTACAAAAATAGATACTTTAGTATCTCAAATAATGACAAAAATCAAATAATATCACAGATTTCAACCAAACAAAAATCACAACACAAAATAAATATTGCTCAAGAAAAAAATGAACATTTGAAAAAACCAGAGGGTACCTGCGTTGGAAAAAAAGAATTCAGATTTCATAAAATCATAGATTAAACGAATCATATCAAATATTTCGGTTAGGCATGTTCCATCATATGAAAAAACAAAAATATGTTAATGTGAGACCAGTAGGGTTAAGTATATTGTACGAAAAAGTTAGAGTGTACCTGGGTTAAAAACCACCATGTCTCACTCAGTCCAATCGCCGCACCACCGCAAACGGAATCGCACACCATTGTTGTGTTTGGTTCCCCTTTCCAACCATGAAAGCTCCCCCATCTTCAATCGCGCCTCCCGATCATCAGTGCAAGATCAACACTTAGGCCTGCTTCAGGCATAACGAATAGTGTATTGAGAAACTCCCGTCGACGCTCTTTTCGCAGTTTGGTTTCCATTTTATGTCTCCAAACCGAACCACAGAGGAGAAGAAAGAGTAAGAAAAAGTAGATTAAGTTGGTAGTGCAGAGAGAGAGAGGAGTAAAACCAGAAAAATTGTGGAAGAAAAAGTGAGAAGAAGGCAGAAGAGGAAGAGAGAAGGATGAAATGTGGTTGGAAAAAGAAACCTTATTTCCAAAGAAGAGGAATTGAAGAGGAAGAATTGAAAATTTGAAAAAAAAGGAGACGTGGCTTATTGTGGGAACAGCAGGGTAAATGGGTCTTTTCCAGAACTACAAAAGTTCCTATATTATAGATATTTAATAAAAACGGTTGTTGAAACTGCCATAATTTACATTAATTTTATTTTTTGATTTAATTAATTTTTTTTATAAACCTAAGACCCGAAATTCATATCATCCGCTTCTTTTTTTACTTTATATTTTATATTACCGCTCTAAGTTTCATTTTCCCTCTTTCACATCAACTTTGCCAAATTTCATTTTTCTCTTTCCCATTAACTTTTAATTCATTCTCAATCTTCAACCCCAATCTTCACCAGCTGCACTTCAGTACCATTTTACCTTATAATTCTTCTTATTCTCTATGGATGAACAAGTTTCACATTCCCCTTCACTTTCTAGTGATTCGTTTGCAGGGTTTAAGGGCTTGGATAATACGGAGTTGGGCCAGGTGGATTTGGGCCAGAAGAATGGTTTGGTCTTTGATGAGGTCATTAAGGCCCAAAAGGCTCACTTTTCTGATGTGGGTAAGCGGGGTGAGAGAAGTATTGCAACTCTTGAAGTTTCTCCTCAGAATAACACTGCTAGTGCTCTAGAGGTTTCAGAGGCCAGGAATGCTCCCTATGCAGCTCGTGCTTTTGATCTGAAAACAACGGTTGGATTAATCATAATCTCTTCTTATATTTTGCTCGAGACGCTTGGGTATCGTGGAAGATTGATGGTAGAGGAGACTTTATTATGAAGGAGAAGTTTTGCCTGCTTAAGAAAGCCCTTCGGATATGGAGTGTCGAAGTGTATGGTTGGATTGATCTTAAAGTCAACAACAAGGTCTCTTTGCTTCATGACCTTGATTTGCTCGTTAGCTCTTATGATGCTACTGGTCAGGAGTGCATTGAGTTACATTCTAGCAGAGTCAAGGCTGCTGAGGAGATTTGGAATCAGCTTAGGCACAAAGAGAACTTGTTGAGGCAAAAATCTAGGTTGTTGTGGATTAATGAAGGTGATCTTAACACTAAGTTCTTTCATAGGATGATGAAGGGGAGGCAAAGGAGAAACTTTATCTTCTCTGTTCTTACGCCAGAAGGAAGAAAAGAGGAGGTTTTGGAAATCAAAAATGCAGTCTATGATCATTTCAAATCGAACTTTACGAAAACTAATAAGGAGAGGCCTGTTCTTGAAGGGTTGAATTTTGCTTCGTTATCTGACTTGGAGAAAGAAGCCTTGGAAGCTGATTTTTCTGAGGTCGAGGTTAAGGACGCGGTGTGGGGTTGCAACAGGAGTAAAAGCCCGGGGCCAGATGGTTTTACTTTTCTTTTTTTGCAGGTTTGCTGGGATTTTGTGAAGGACGATGTAATGAAGATGGTTAAAGATTTTGCTGCAAATCCGACGCTTACCAAAGCTTCTTCTGCTTCGTTTCTTACGCTGGTTCCCAAGATTCAACACCCTCAAACTTTGAACCATTATAGACCTATATGCCTGGTGGGGTGTGCTAAAAAAATTCTTTCTAAACTTATGGTGTCTCGTTTGAAGAAGTATATTGGCTCGTTAATCTCTGCTGAACAGCCGGCTTTCATTTCGGGAAGAAGTATTGGGGATGGGGTTATCATTGTTAATGAGATTCTTGACCTTGCTAAAAGAGAGAAGTAAAAGTGTATGGCCTTCAAAGTGGATTTCGAAAAAGCATATGACTGTGTTTCGTGGAATTACCTGAGGTTTCTATTCTCTAAGATGAACTTTGGGGCGAAGTGGGCTAAATGGATGGAGGCTCTTGTGTTTAACGGATCTTGCTCTATCTTGGTCAACGGCAGTGCAACGCGAGATTTTTTAGTCTCGAGAGGTTTGAGGCAAGGAGATCCCCTATCTCCCTTCCTCTTCTTGTTAGTTATGGAAGGATTGACTCAGCTTGCGAAGAAGGCGATTGTTTTGGATTATTACCACGGTTTCAAAGTTAACCAGGAGTTGAACTTCAGTATCATTCAGTACGCAGATGACACGATGTTCTTGGGAGACTGCAGCTGGAATAATTTGTGGTGTATTAAGAGCATTTTGAGAGGCTTCGATTTAGTGTCGGGCCTTAAGGTTAATTTCCTCAAAAGTTGCTTATCGGTAGTCAACTTACCTGCTGATTTTATTAATGCAGCAGCTGAATTTCTATGCTGTAGAACTGGTATCCTTCCTTTTAATTTTCTTGGAATCTTAGTTGGTGTTAGTCCAAGGAGGTACTCTTCTTGGAACCATGTCATTGGAAGTATTAGAAACCGTCTGGCAGCTTGGAAGGGGAAGAATTTATCTGTTGGGGGGAGGGTGGTAATGATAAATTCCATTTTTAATAGTCTTCCTATTTATTCTATGTCTTTCTACAAAGTTCCTATAAAGGTCTTGAAGGAGATTGTTAGTTTACAGAGCAATTTTCTGTGGGGAGGCTTGGAGGGTAATAGGAAAATACACTGGATTAGTTGGCGTAATGTGTGTAAACCTAAGGAAGACGGAGGTTTGGGAGTGCACGACCTCTTTTTGTTCAACAAGGCCCTTCTTGTCAAATGGAAATGGAGACTCCTAAATGACAATGGCGAGCTATGGAAACATTTAATCATAAGCAGGTATGCGCAGGCAGGCGTCGTTCTATCGGTTCTTAGCAATTCAACCAACGGTACGGGAGCTAGAAAGGGATCGATTTGGTGGAGAGATCTCTGTCTTTCTTCTGCAGATTTAAATTCTCAGTCGGACTGGTTTGTCGATAACTTGAATTGTGCGTTGGGTGATGGAAAGAACCTCTCCTTCTGGACGAGTAAATGGTTGAACGACAGTTCTGTCAAAGAATTGTTTCCCCTGTTATTCCCTCTGAGTTCTAATCCTGACTTATCCGTTGCAGACGAAGTCGCTGTGGTTGGTGGTTTGCAGTCTTGGGTGTTCTCTTTGCTAGTTACAGTAGAGGGGACCGGTAGGAGAAGGGATTTGGAGGAGTGCCACGCCTTGATTGATAATAGTCTGAGTCTGAGTCAGAAGGAGGACGCTGTCTCGTGGGCTAATTCTACCGACGACCAGTATTCAGTTTCCTCTGCATACGACTTGCATGTTAAGGAAGCTGCATCAGAAGACAATGCCTTAGTGAATTTGGAAGCTGTTAGATTGGTTTGGAAGCTTGGTATCCCTCCTCGTGTTCAAATTTTCCTGTGGCGGTTGATTCAACTCAGGGTACCTACGAAAGACCAGCTGAGCAAAAGAGGCATAAATCTTGATCGTGAGAATTCCTTGTGTGTTTTCTACAGAGACAGTGAGGAAACGACTGATCATCTTTTTTGCCGTTGCCCCTTTGTGATCTCGGTTTGGAGTGCAATTTTTTCGTGGCTGCGTATCAGTAGCGATTTTGGTGATAGCTGTGTTGATGCTTTCACTTCTGCTTGTACGTTTTTTTAAGCGGCGAAGCGGGAACTACAATGGTATGTTGATTTGGGCTGCTACTATTTGGCAGATTTGGCTTTGTCGTAATGCAGTGATCTTCAATAGCGGTAATTTTACGATTGAATAAGTTGTGAATTCTGTCAAAATTTCAGCTTGGCTGTGGAGGGGTAAGTTCCCTAATTTGTCTGCAGCTTGTAAGTGGCCAGTGTGGGTTACAGATCCTTGGGTGTTGTTTGGGTTGAGTACCCCTTGTACTCTATTATATTGAAATCAATTGCTTTTTAAAAAAAAACATAAATCTACAGTTTCTCCCCCACATGTATGTCACAATTTGTTCCTTTTTCACTTCTTCTCTCATTTAATTGAAATCAAATTAATTTTGTAGTGTGTAATTTTTAAGAGGATTGATTTTTTATATTTAAAAGTGGATAGCGGTGCAACTTCTTATATGTTATCCTTCTATTTATATATAATTGTTATTATCTTAATATATTATAATTTTTTTTTAAAAGAGGTATATTGTAGAAGTGTAAGTTCGAACCTACGACATATCATTCATTTTTCTTTAATGAGAGTGATATATATAGAGAGAGATGTCAAAGGGATGAAGAATTTATACACCAGTAGTAGAATTGTTTACATGTAACAGTCTTTGTTTTAGTTTAACTTATGTATAAAATTTTTATTATAGAGTTAGTTATTTTGATATGTTTTTGTTAGTAGTTTTTCCTTCTCTTCATGTGAGTTTATTTGAAACTAAAGACTTCTTCAATTTCTCGTTTTAGTATATTCGATAGTAATTAGGATTTCATAAAATGTAGTTTGAAACATATGCAACTCTAATCGTAACTAAGAAAACTTACAAGAATGTTCTTAAATTATTCATAAATATGCCACCACAAGATGATATTTGAGAATTTTGTTTTGAAGCTTCGTCTATGTTGCGCTTAATCTAATTATGACTAAAAAAGTACTAATTAATTTGTATGATTTTATGAATGGGAGGATGTTGACATTTAATGTCAAAATATTTAATAGTTGTAAACTCGTCAAATGAAGAATACATGTGCACTTGAAAGAAGTAGACGTTATATATATCATTTGTTTAACATGAAGAAAGTTTTCATCAAATTCAACTTAACCATTTTGAAAGAGGATATCATTTCTTAGGTATAAAGTTTTCAAAAGAATTATTATAATGAGATTTATGTTCAAATTTTGAATATGAGCTCCAACTTCTACCAACAAATTTAAATAAGTTTTCATAATCAGTTCTAATATTTATTCCAAACAATCGCTCAATCTATTACCAAAAAAGTAAGGTGTACTCGCGTCTAAGAAATTAAAGATATTTAGTTTCCATATCCTAATTGTAGAGAGAGCACCTCAAAACTATATGCATTCTCATTCGAATCAAATTGTCATATATTGTAATTGCATTGCGCACCACCTTTCAAGTCACTAATGACTTAGTAAGAAGGCTTAATGTGACCCATCCTAATATAATTGTAAGCATCTTTAAAATATAAACCATTATTTGCAGATCCTGTCTAAATGAATTAAACATCAATAGTATTATCAAATGAGAAATTTATCTTTAAAATATTTTAAGAAATTTTAGGAGTAAAAAAAAAAATAAACCATGATGAATATAATTGAATTGACCTTAATAATTTGCATAAATTGGATATCCACAACCAATATTAAATGTAAATATTTAATTTTATATACCACCCACCATCTATTATGTTTCTTCTGGAAAAAAAAAAGTTTAATCTCATATCATATTGAAGAAGAAATTTTATTTTAAATATAACAATTATTTAAGATAGAAAGGAATTATAAATCTATGATATCATCATTGTCAAGGCTTAACTATCAGTGTGATGCAATTTACTTTTTTTAGGGTGATTATATTGTCAATCTACAATCTATACGCCAAGATAAGCTCCCATTCCATGCAAGTAAGAAGAACCATATTTAGGGTCTGGTTTGTTTTAGTTTTTTTTTTTTTTAATTATTTTTAAAAATGAATTTTATAAAATTGTTTATCAAAATATTATAAATTATTTTATATTCGTTTTTTCTAAATTAAACGATTAATTTTGATATCCTATAAAATAAAATAAACAGACATTATTGAATATTAGAACATAGTCGAAATTATAATTTTTTTCAAAAAGTTTTATTTTAAAAATGATTTTTATAAAATAGCTAAATTAAGTGATTTCTTTTTTTAATTTTAATATTTAATTTTTTTGGGTTAATAGTCATTTACCCCCAGCAATATAGGCGAGTTTTGATTTACTCCCTTTAAAAAAAGTTTTTGGATTACTCCCTAAAATTTTAAAATTCTAAGTCTTTTGTCTCCCAGGTAGAAAAATTACCCTCCAGTAAAATTTTTATTTATTTACCCCACTAGTTTTTACACGCTAGGGGGTATCCCAAAATTTCAGAAAGGTAATCCAAAATTATTTTTTTAAAAATGAGTAAATTAAAATTTGCCTATATTACAGGGGGTAAATTACTATTAACCTAATTTTTTTTAATAAAATAACAAAATATCTAAAATAAATTTTTAAGAATAACTATTCACATTTAATTTTTATTTAAATTTTTTATAAAAATTATTTAAAAAAATTCGAAAGACTTATTAGTACCACTTATACACCATCAATTAAAAAATGTCGGTTTAGTTGATGGGTAACATTGAAGACAAAGTGAATCTAAACATGTAAACTCATCTCTCAGTGCAAAAAAAACTTATTCATTTAATGGACAAAAACAATTATTTTGAGATGAGTAATATATGTGTATTTTGTGGGGCACCCTATTGTTCCCCTTTCAGATTAAAAAATGAACCTCAATTGAATGTTATAGTACATTTTAATTCAGTTCACACTGGACCAAAATTAAAAAAGAAAAAAGTTATCCAAATGTAACCACATATATCTAAAATTGGAAAATTATTTTCTCTAGGAAAATTTAATTTCTTTGGCACTACATGCAATGACGTAGACCAGAGAATGAATACAAACCAAAATAATCACAATAATTTAGAAATACATCTTACTTATTTCGATCAATTTCTTGGAAGAATATTCTAAACTTAGTTCTATTAAAAGATCTGGAATTTACTATCATGTAATGGTAATGCCAACATTTTTTTTTAAGCAAGTAGTATTAAAAGGAGTACAAAGGGTACTCAAACTTGATTACAAAAGACGCGATAACAATATCACGACAAAAAGAGATTACCCACCAATTGAACCTAAGACAAAAAGAACAAAGGGTCTTTGTTGAATTCGTAAAAGTTGAAATTGGAGTAGGTAATTTCTCCAATAAAAGTCCAACTCCAAACCGTATATTTAACCTTCCACACTATATCGACAACATTCCAACCAATCTTCCTAAATATAATGTCGTTCCTAAGTAACCAAATATTCCACATGATCGCTAACCAAAACACCCCTTCTCTCCCTTTTTTGACCTTCATGGATTTACAAAAATTATGCCAATCCAAGAATCTCCCCTTAATATTCGTCCCCCTACCTCTCGTAAACCTATCCAAACGGCCACCTCCCTCCAAACCAACATAGCCACCGGACACACCATGAAATTATGCATCAAAGAATCCGTATGAAAACCGCAAAGAGCGCATTTGACATCACTATCTTCCGCAATAATATTCCGATATAACAAACAAACCTTAGTCGGAATTCTATTGAGAAAAGATCTCGAACCAAACGCTTTGCATTTCAAAGGAGCTGTAACTTTCCAAATCAAAGAAAAAGCCTCATCATACCGGTTTGCCGGGCCACAAGGAATATGGAGAGAATTGATACAATTGTAAAAGGACCTTACCGAGAACTTGGAGTTGTTCTCCAACGTCCATTCCACATTATCCTTCAAATTGAAATTCGGAGAAAAATTAGACAAAATCTGGAAAAAAACACCCATCCCATTTATCTCCGACTGTGCCAGCCCAATACCAATGGGACTCTGAAACAAATCCGCTCGAAGACCTTCAGTATTGTCCAGCTGCAGCAGGTCGATTGAATTATCTGTGATCGCAGCCGACACAGCCAAAACAGCATTGACGTTCGAAGAACCAACAACAGCTATAACTTCCGAACTAGAAACAGTGCTGTCCGCCCTAAACAAATCTGCAAGTTGTTGCTCTCCATCAGAAATCAGTGAAGTAAAGCTCCCAGCGGTCGAAACTCCATGCCTGCCTCCTCCATCCTGGTCAACGCCTACCTCAGAAGAAGGATTCATCGCTTGCCCTCCACCTGCAAAAACAGAATTCCCAGTAACAGTACCTAAACCATGATCTGTTAGGCTCACATTAAGGCTGCCAACCAAATCAGGGGCTGCTAAAGGATTAGCAGTAGAACAACCAAAATCCCCCCACCTCCAAACTCCATTCGTCCAACCCCCATGCCTCCCACCAAAACATCCTTTAAGAGAGATAAAGAATATATGTCAGAAAATAGATCCTTCAAACAACCCCTCCCAGTCCAATTAGCTTTCCAAAACAAAGTTGCATATCCGTTTCCCACCCGAAACGTAGTATTGGACATCAAAATATCCCGAGAGTATTTTTTAGATAGAGTAGAGATATCCTTTCACCAAGTAGATTGAGATCTCCTACCCGAATAAGAACCTTCATAACCCGACAAAGAAATACTAATGTCTCCGTAACGAGCTTTCAAAACCTTAAACCATAAATCCTTCGATCTTTCAAGAATTCTCCACCTCCATTTATGAAGAAGAGATACATTGAAATCCTCCATCCTCTTCAAGTTCAATCCCCCTTTGTCAACCGGAAGGCAAAGGTGCTCCCAACTAACCCAATGAATCTTCCTATTAACTTCCATACTACCCCAAAGGAAACCGCTTTGAAGTTGAGTAAGAATCTTCCGAATTTTCACCGGGACCTTATAAAAAGAGAGTTGAAAAATTGAGAGACTACTAAGAACGATTTGAGAAGAGTAAGTCTTCCCCCGAAACTTAAAAATCGATTATGCCAACACGATAACTTCTTCTCCACCTTAGAAACCAAACTAGACCACGTAGATAATCTTCTAGGATTAGAACCAACGGGGATGCCGAGGAAAGTGAATTCTTTCCTCTCCGTTCTACACGCGAGAAAAGAAGCCGCCGCTTCAATAGAGGGAGACGGAATATTTATACCAATGCATTTACTTTTATGGAAGTTAATACCAAGACCCGAAACAAGTTCAAAGCCTCTTAAAACCGCTTTTATCGCCCATAAATGTCTCCAACTTCCATCTCCCACTAAAAGGGTATCGTCCGCAAATTGGAGAATATCGATGAAACAACTACCTTCAATAAGAATCCCCGAGAAATCACCAAGATGAACCGATCTCTTAACCAAAGCCGTTAATCCTTCCGCAACTATAACGAAGAGAAAAGGCGAAATCGGATCCCCTTGTCTCAAACCCCTTTCCACCACAAACTCCGTAGTAGGACTTCCATTGACTAAGACCGACATTTTATTAGAAAATATCGTTTCCTCCATCCACCGCATCCACAATTCACCAAAACCCACTGTCCGCATCATGAATCTAAGAAAATCCCAATTCACATTATCATAAGCTTTCTCAAAGTGAACCTTAAAAAGAGAGACGACCTTTTTCTCCTTAACCACGTAATCAACTACCTCGTTGGCCACCAAGACACCGTCAAGCATTTGCCTACCCGGCACGAATGCACTTTGGCGATTAGATATAATGGTATTAAGAACCAACTTCAACCTAGCCGCCAAAAGCTTCGTTAATGCTTTATAGAGACAACCAACAAGACAAATAGGTCTATATTCGTCAAGGCCCAAAGGGTTCTCACACTTGGGGACTAAAGTAAGAAAAGATGACACAATGGCTTTGGACAAAACAGCCCCACTATAGAAATCATTGAAGAAACGGCAAAAATCCGGTTTAAGAAAGTACCAACATCTCTTAATAAACAAAAAGGAATACCCGTCCAGGCCCGGGCTTTTGAACCCATCACAACTCTACACCACCTCCTTCACTTCTTCTTCTCCAAACAGTCTCTCTAAAAACTCCCTATCTAAATCATTTAACTTCAAGAAAGAAATATCTTCCAAGGAAGGGCGACTAAGGCACAAATTAAAAAACACATTTATAAAAAGTTTATTTTGGAAACATTAATAAAAAATTAAAATTTTTATTTTTATTAAAAATAGTGTACAATTTCTAAAATATTATTTTTGCATTTAGTTTTTAACTTATATCTATAAAATTCAAGTTAGCATTATCCATATAGTAAGAGTAATACGACCAACAAATGATTATTGAGTAATTATATTTTGATTTTTTTCAAAGTAATTATACTTCAATAAATAGTTTTTGTAGTGGGAACATTATTAAGTTATAGTAGATTAATACTACAATTAGTAGTAAGAATTTACTTATCTTTTCATATTATTTTAGGTTTAATTACAACTTTGGTCCATTTGTTTGCATTTTTTTGGATTTTAATTCTTCTACTTTAAAAACTACTCCCTCAATATATATATATATATATATATATATATATATATATATATATATATATATATATATATATATATGTGTGTGTGTGTGTGTGTGCGTGTGTGTGTGTGTGTGTTTTTTTTTTTTTACAATTAATGAATCTAAAATGTTAGATGCATTAATAACTTAATGAATCTAAAATGTTAAAATTTGCTTATAAAGAGGAATGGAGGGAGTACTATTTAGGTCCCTATTTTAAATTTTGAGTTTGATTTTAGTCCCCTCTCCATTTTTAGACTTATTTTTAATGATGTGGTACGCTCAAAGATTACGTGGCAATGCCATGTCATTTAAAAATCCATCCTCTTTATTTTTTTAATATGATATATACTTAATGTATTTTGATTTCATTTTCAGAAATAATAATTTAATATCACTACATAAAAAATGCAATGTTATAAAACCCTAACATTTTCTTTTGCAATTCTTAGGTTTCATCTTTGTTCATACTCTTCTTCACAAACTCATCGTGTCTCCTACATCCAAACATGTCTGAAACGAACTTTTCTTTTTTCTCAACAAACCAGCACGGTATAAGAAGAAGAGGGAATAGATGTTTTCTTTTTTCTCAACGATCTTTTTTCTCAATAAAAGTGTGTGTTTTCTAACATTATGAAAGATTTTAGAGATAAAATGATTTATAGGTGTTGGAGATGAAGCACAAAAATTGGTGAAAATAATCATGTATGATTCGAGTCAAGAACACTTGGTGATTTGAATCAAGTGGCAAAGTAATGTGAAACAAGATTTTCACTTAAAGAGAAACTCATTTTGCTGTAGTTCGAGTCACGTGCAAGTCATGATTTGACTCAAACTTGGTAGAGGCTTAAGGAAACTTCAAAATTCGACTCATGTTGAAACTCTGGTTCAACTCACATATTGCATGATTCCAATCATTTATAACTTGTGATTTGACTCACAAGCTCACACAACTTTCAGTTCCTCTCCACTTAATTTGATTCGACACAAGGGATTGTGTGATTCAAATCACACATCTAAAATCTCAAATTTTGAAGTTTTCAAAAATATTTTAAGATTTAACTTGTGAAGTGACTTGAATCAATCTCAATTATGGTTCTTGTTCTAAAAAATCGAATAATTGACTTTAAGCAAAATGTTCATACTCAAACACAAACATTTTAAATTATGCATGCTAAAATATGGATCCAAAAGTTGATCCTTAAAGATGCACAATTGAAGAGAAGACTCAAATATAAAACTACAAATTAAGTAAAGCTTAAGAGACAGGAAACAAAACCACTTAGAGGCATCCCCCTTAATGTATCAGAGACATGTAACTTCAGTCTCCCCATTTTTTATGCTTGGCAAGCTTTCACGTAGAATTAAGCTAACTTCAAGCAAAAGAAAATTGAGATTAATGCTTTCCTTCAATTGCTTGTGCTCCCCCTGAAATATTGCACAATTCAAAACAACATAAAATGAATAAAACAAATCTAGACTCGCATGACAACACCTCTCCCTTTGACAAGATCAAAAAGAGATAGATGATAATGAGCCTAAACGCAAACAAATTCAGCAACAGAAACAATATCAAATAAAATTAAATGATCTACACATAGCTAAGAAGAATATACAACATCAAATATTGAATGCATAATACAAAGATAGACTTGTTAAATGCAACAAATAAGAAATCAGACATACAACTACACAATAAAACACAATTACATGATCAAAACTTCTATGAATGGAAATTTAAATAATGCATGAACATACAAAATAATGCTCAAATGCACATAATTAATAAAACACATTGAAAAAAATATTAAATGCAACAAATAAGCAATCATACAACAACTTATGAATGAATGAATTAAGGAATGTAAGAAGTAAGCAAATAAACATATAAGAAGAAAATACAAACAATGATATAAAAGAATATTAGAGTTAAATAAACATACCAATAATATTGGTTAGAGTAAATTGTTACAAGAAAATGTTAGTGTTCAAAATAAACTCATAACAACTAAAATGAAATAGAAACCAAATCTATTTAAAGTACGATGAATCTAAGATTTTGAATTCCTTTTTTATCTTGTGAAAAGGTTCGGAGGATAATATTTTTGTAAAGATATCAGCAGTGTAATTTGCCATATCCACGTATACAATAATATCTTCGCCCTTTTCAACATGATCCCTAAGGAAATGACGTCTGGTCTCTATATGTTTAGTATGTGAATGAAGTACAGGATTCATAGTGAGGCTTATTGTGTTAGTGTTATTGCATTTGATTGGAACACATTCGAGTTTTAGATCATAATCCAATAATTATTGCTTTATCATTAAGACTTGGACACAATAGTTACCAGCGACTACATATTCAGCCTTGGCGGTAGAGATAGAAATGATATGTTGCTTCTTACTATGCCAAGAAACTAGACAAATGATATGTACCACTATGCTTTCCTATCCGACTTGTAACCAACAAAATAAAAGTAAAAAAAACCTACTAATCTACACTAGCTACCTTTAGAAAACCAAAGACCGTGATGGGAAGTCCCGTTAAGATACTTTAAAATTTTTTTACGATCTTAAAGTGGGATTCCCTAGGACATGCCTGCAATCTAGTACACATACACACACTAAACATAATATATGGTCTGCTCACGATTAAATAGAGTAAGGAACCTATTATACCTCAATATTTGGTAGTGTTGACCCTTCTAGTATAACTAGGACTCCACACTTATCTTTTTCTACCAACACACTTGAAGTCGTGTGGGTTGAGATGCTTTTTGAATTTTGCATATCGAAGTTCTTTAGAAGCTCAAAGCAATACTTTATTTAGCTTATGTAATTTCCATCTTCCTCTTGCTTGATTTGAAATCTAAGGAAGTAGCTATGATCTCCCATTAGAGACATTTCAAATTCATTCTGCATCAAACTAGCAAAATCCTTGCAAAGGGATTCATTAGTAGACCCAAATATAATATCATCCATGTAAATTTGAACTAAAATAATATGATTTGCTTTACGTCTAATAAGCAATGTTGTATCCACTTTACCATGATTGAATCCTTGTTTGATTAAAAATCTACTAATGCGTTCATACCAAGCTCTATGAGCTTGTTTGAGACTATAGAGGCTGAGAGATGTGGACTTATTCGTTTATATAGTCTTTAAGAAAAGTTGATTTAACATCCATTTGATACAATTTAAAATCTAGGAAGCAGAAAAATTCCAAAAGGAGTCTAAGCTTCAAGACGGGCTATAGGAGCATAAATTTCCTCATAGACTATTCCTTCATCTTGAGTGTACCTTTTTTCCACTAGACTAGCTTTATTTATAGTAATTATTCCATTCTCGTCCAGTTTGTTCATAAACACACATATAATGCCAATGATTGTGTTATTAGACGAACACAAAACAAGGTCCTAAATGTATTTACGTTTAAATTAAATGAGTTTTTCTTTCATAGAAAGTAAACATCCCTCGTCAAGTAAGGCACCAGATATCATCTTAGGTTCAATCTGAGATATGAAAGTTGAATGCTTACAGAAATTGTTAGTCGGTGATCTCGTACTTACACCATTCTTGATGTCGCCTAGCACTTGATCCAACTCGTTATGTTTTGAAACTATCTAATCTGGAAGCAGCTGACGTGAGGTCTCCTATTCATTTTCCTCTTGTTACCTTTCCTCTTGGTCTTAACTAATGTCCTCTTCAATTATTTTTGGAGGAGGACCCTCTTTGTGAATGTTTTCGTTGATCAAGTTTTTCGTTATCACACCTTAAACATCAAAACAAATACCTTTCCCCATCTTTTGGGTTGAGGATTCATCAAAAGCGGCATGAACAAATTCTTCAATAGAATACATTCTATGATTGTAAACTCTATATGTTTTACTTAAATACGAGTACCCTAGAAATATTCCTTCATCAGACTTAACATGATACAATGAATATTGCCTTGCACTAGACACTTTTATTTACATGCATTTGTTTGATGGATTTTATTTTTAACTGCTTTATCCTATACCTATTTGATAAATGTACCCCCATTCCTATAACGTGTAATAATTCTACCGCTTTCTTCTTGATTGCTGTTTGTTTAGGTAGTTTTTAACTCAAGAATAAAACCAACCATCTTTCAAAAGAATGAATTAATAAAAGCTTGATCCAACGTCAAGCAATTTTCACAAAAACTCAAACCATTCCAATATCATTTCCATGATCATTGTCAAACCATCAACCTTTGGTCCTACGCCAAGTGGATTTTATCATCACCTCAACTTCAACCATTTCCCAAACCATTCAAGATCATTTTCAAACTTTCACACCTACCTTTTTTCCAAATGTTCATCAAATGTTTGATCCAACATCAAGCCCATTTTTCTAAATCAAAAATAAAAAACACTTAAAACTATCAAACATTTTTCAATAAAAGGATGAAAAAGGACCGAGTTATAGTCAACGATCTCCCGAGAGTGAGGATCTGAGATGTAGTTCTCGTGGTTCGAGCTCTCGTCATCTTATAATCAATTCAACGCGTAGTGAACCTCGACTAGTTTTGAGTGCTTTTTCTCAACCAAACTTCAAAACACATAAAAATATCGAAATTCTTTCTCAAATAAGATGAAAAAGGAGCGGGGTGTAGTCAACGATCTCCCGAGAAGGAGGACACGAGATGTAGTTCTCGACCATTCGAACTCTCTCATCAAGTAAAAAATACCTCAACTCATCAAACTCTTTTTATCATCGACATGTGATATTTCAAATTTATTTTCAAGGTATAAAAACAACCAACACACACTTATTTTCTACTCTGAACTACGGAGCTTTGATTACTCATTTCATTATGTGGATACTTAGGCACGAGGGCCCAAATACTTGGCGAGCACCCTAATAAAAAATAAACCATTTTGTCCTTATTTTTTTCCCTCTTAGTAAACCGAGAAGCCTAACATTTTTAAGCAAAGACTAACGCGCACAACTAACCAAATAGTTCCTGTTGAGTACAATGGACGTGGGGGGGTACTAATACCTTCCCCTTGCGTAATTGAATCCTGAATCCTGATATTGGTTGCGATGACCATATCCTTTCCATTTGTTTAAGGGTTTTATTGATGTTTTCCATTTCCCTTTTTGGGAATAAATAAATTTCGATGGCGACTCTATTTTTTCCATCCCGTGTGCTTGCGATTATGCCTTGCAAGGTCATTCTCATTTTCTGAGGTATGACAGATGGCGAATCTACTGGGACTCTCCCCTAACTTAGTCAAACCTAGTTTTTTTTTGTGTATTTATGTTTGCTTTACTTGTATGGCTTTTCTTTATCTTATTATTGTTATTTCTATTGCTTTACTGTTATATAATATATGGTTTCATCATGTTGTGGCATTGGATTGATACTCTGATTGCAAAACCTTGTGGGAAAAACTCTCTACCCGAGTCTAGAGCATAAACATGAGATAGGGCGATAGTTGAGTAGTGCGGGTCCGCGAGATTTAGATCTTGTTAGGGTCGGCACGAGAACCTCACTTAGAGTAGATCCTTTGAGAATTTTGGCGTCCGACACGTAGTTGTCATATGCCTCGATGTTTCCATAAGGATCCATGACTCTAAGGACCTTTGTAGAACCTTTAACCCTTGGCCTACTAGGAATGATGGCCGCCTAGTGCGGTCCCCCGAGATGTAGCTCTCGTAGGGTCGGTACGAATACCTCACTCATAGTAGATTCTCTCAATAGAGTCGACGCCTGACATGTAGTTGTCATGGGCGACAAACATTCGTGTGAATCCATGACTCTGGGAACCTTGTCTGGAACCTAAGTCAATGGTCGCATAGTGCGGGCCCCCGAGATGTAATTCTGGTAGGGTCGATATGAAGATCTTGCTCAGAGTAGATTCTCTCAATAGAGTTGACGTCCGGCATGTAGTTACCATGGGCGACAAACATTCGTACGAATCCATGACTCTGAGGTCCCTCTTATAAACCTTAGATCACACCAGGTGAGAACCTTGTTCCGTGAAAAGAAATCAGATTCATTTGTACGTCAGACTTATGAACCCAAAACATGCATTCATCTACATACATTACATATGCATAGAAAAAAGAAAATAAAGCTCTTAGTTGCTTATTGTTTATTTCAGAGATCTAAGACACTTGTAAGCAAAAAGATGAATCCAGAAAGAAGACATATGTATACATTCAAATACAAAGATCCAAAGGTTAACAGTTTGAAGGCCTTGAGCTCCAAGTTGACCCCCCCATACATTCTGACTTCAAGAAAGAGCATGGAAATCTTTTTGAGCCTCCTAAACAAAAAGGTGGACCCATATGCCATTATCACCTTGGCTCATTTCTGTGACCCGTCATCGCGTTGTTTCACTTTTTATGATTTCCAATTAGCGCCCACATTGGAAGAATTAAAGAGGATCTTGGGTCGATGTTTGAAGAAACACAATCCTTTCCCCAAGCTTGAAGAAGATGTTACTCCTTAAAAATAACTTCAGCTCTAAATATTAGTGTCCCATATGTAATTTCCAATTGGGCTAAGAAATGGGACTTCAAAGGATTTAATATAGACTTTCTGGAAAACCTAGCCTTAAAGTTTGAGAAGGTAGAAAAATGGAATGCTTTCTATGTTGTTCTGGCTCTTTTTGTTCTGTGGGATAGTTCTTTTCCCAAATATGGACAAATTTGTGGACCAAATAGCTGAGGAAATCTTTCTCTCTGGCAATCTAGTACCATTCCTACCAGCGGGCATTTACTTTTCCCTCTATGATCGTCATGAGAAGAAAAGAGGGACTCTCTTGTGTTTTGCCCCTCTCCTACATGCTTGGTTAATAATGCATATTAATAAGGAAGGTTCAATTGTGTCCAAGGGGCTTAAGTGGTAAAAAAAGCTAGGATCACTTACTGCTAGCCATATCTAGTGGTATATAAAGAATTGGGAGACTGAAAAATATTATCGTGAGTTGTGGAGAGTTCCCCAATGTTCCATTGTGGGATGACACGCCGCAAGCGTACGACACATGTCAGAGTAGTAAAAAGTTATCGAATCCACAAGGACCAATGGTTAATTACCGGTTTCTATTTATCGATGTAAAGCTAAAGCAATTGAATAGTTGGAAATAAACAAACTTAAGTGAAAAAGGTCTTAATTCAAAACAACTTATTTAAAAAGCACTTTTAGGAAACAACTTAAATGAGAAAAACTTGGAAATTAATCAGGACAAACAAGATTTAGGGTCATAATCCCTTACTCTAACATCTCTATATGGTCGAATTAATCGTACTACAAGGATTCTCGCGTGAATTATAGAAAAATATAATTTATTGGCAACACCTTCTTTCACCAGCGTGTTACCTTAGTTTCGATAAATAATTCATCAGATTTCACTTGTTAAAAGTTATTTATCGAAGACTTGTTATTATTGTGCGGTCTATTACGATGAAACAATTCTCAACTTCATCCGAGTACTTTCACATCATCAGATTTAGTTGTTCAAAAATCTATTATCGGGTATTGATACAAGTCCTTTCAGAATATTATCAATACCTAAGAACGCTTTTACTTTCGTAACAAAAGTTAATTTGAAAACTCATATTTTTAAAATAAAGTGTTTCGAATCCTTGCAATATATAAGAATAACCATATAGAGTCATGAGTTCGGTCTCATGACCCTCAATCCCTAAGGAATTACTCACTCATAGTGAGGAATGATTCAATCAAAACAACTATTGCAGATGAAAACATAATTGATAAGAACGATAAAATAAGCGATAAATAAGAACCTGATTAGATGGGGAAAAAACAGGAATTCTTGATTAAAATTTTGATCCAGTGCTCTCAAAGTGGATACTTTTTACAATAAGCAGTAAAATTGCAGAGAAATAAAATATTACGATAAAAACACTTGATGCCTAAAACTCTCACTACCTATGAGTTTTATAACATTCAAAACAAAACAAGGAATAATATTCAGTCAATGCCCTAATAATACAATATCCATCTGAACAGCGATATGTTGGAAGTCCCAAATGGTAACAAATCGAGCCGAGAAAGGAAACAAAAGAATGAAATTATGCTCTCCTGTTACGGGACAGTAATACGCATTATGGGCACCCGTAACAGGCCCCAGGAATTTGGCCTGAAGCTCAACAAAGAAGTTCCCTTTCCTTCATGCTGTTACGGGCTGTAATGCACATTACGAGCACCCGTAACAGCCCCCTAGTTTTTGTATTGGGGAAGTTCAGTTCTCGCATTTTTCTTTGTCTTTCACCCGATTTGATCTCCTTTTTTCTGGTATAATTATAAAGACCTGAAAATGACAGAAACAATGTACCAAGGCATAAAACGTAGAAAAAATGGAGAAAAGTAGACAAAACATGATGAAATTACAAATAAAAAGTGCTAATAAAAACGATACAAAAGCCACTTATCAAACTCCCCTAAACTTAGACTGTTGCTTGTCCTCAAGCAACAAAGCTCGCATAACACATTTTTGAACCAAGCAGTGTAATTCAAATGAAAAGCTTATGAAAATAAAGTGTGTTGATACTCATATGTGAGCTTTCGTTCCGATCGACTAGTCCTAGTTCCTTTGGTAATCATCTGTTAATGAAAGTATTGCAAGAACATAAACCGCGGTAAAACCACAGACCTAAATCCCCCTTTCGGCCACCTCTCAAACTATGCTTTGGGCTTAAGTCTCTTTTTCAATTTTCTCCCCCTTTTGTTCGGACAATCGGATTAAGGCATTCACAATTATTCTTCCCTCACATGCACAAGATTGATAAATAAATTTTTTCTCTAGGCACCTTTTTGCTATTTTTTTTCTTTTTTTTTTTACGCACATTTGCATTTATTTATCCACTTTGGGACGACAATTGAGACTCAACCGCGGTTAGGCTAAGTTACCAGGTGAGGGTTACCCAACTTAGAAGGACTAGTTGTCTTTATTGTCATTATTCATATTTTTTTCTTTTTTTTCGGTGCCTTAATATTTATTTCTCAATCAACCTTATTTATGTAAGTCTTTTAATCATGCCTGACTGTCAAAATAAACAAATCGGGGAGTACTTTTCAAATTCGAGTACTATGGCACAAATCTACACATTGCACTCGTATCCTTACTCTGGGGGACCTAGGGTGTTCGAGTCATACTTAAGTTTTCGAACTTTCTCAAAGTCCCTAGTCCTAGCCTATCTTCCCTCAAGCTCAATATACTTTCTCAACACTCCTTATAACATAAGCATTCAAATGAAATGAAAATGATTTACGGTCTTAATTTGGGATGAAGTTCGACAGTGGTTTTGCTTTATTGAAGGGAAAAACAGAATCAAATAACATAAATAAGAAATAAAAACTAAAAGCATGTAAAGACCCCCCTAAACTTAAGCCAAACATTGTCCCCAATTTTTAAGCAAAAGAGAGGGAGGGGGACTCACAGAGGGTCTCACTGGGGATGGAGGAAATCGCAACATCAACGGTTGCATCATATGTTGCACATCGTCCAAAATTACGCCTTGGAGGACCTGTTCGCTTCTCATGTCCCTAATCTCATTTTGGACATAATCCCACCTATCTTGACTTTGTGTTGAAGTTCCTGCTTCGGTATAGGTAGGATGGGGAGGTATGGTGGTATCATCTTCCATTGCTATACCTGCATTAACATTAGAAAAAACAGGGTCGTTGTCCTCTCCGGATGAATTATCTAGAGAATCAGTGACTGCAGTGTAAAACCAGTTCTTTTTTACATTAACCCGTGTTTTTTTTGGGTTAGGAAGATCAAGGATGGCCACGGTGCCCATCATCACTGAGTAGGTGTTACCCTCCCAATGAATCATACTTTGGTGGACTAGGGATTCCATGTCTATTTTTTATTTTCCCGCAACCATGCTATCTGCCTCACTGCGAAAGATAAGGCTAAGGCGTTTGGCTATTAGAGTAATCATGCCTCCTATAGAAATACCACTTGTGTAGGCTCTAGCAACGCGAACCAAATGATAAGCCGCAAAGGTGGCGATATTGAGTAGATCATTGTTAACCATGGAATAAATGAGAAAGAGTTCCCGTTGGAAAGCAGCGCCTGTATTGTCACCGCGACCAAACAAAATGTAGGTCAAGGCCTTTTGCAAGTACCTAAAAATAGGATTGTGAATCCTAGAGGCCTTAGCATAAGCGACGGCATAGTCATTGCGCCTAGTGATACAAACCAAAAACTAGTAAAATCAAATCCTTGAGGGACATCTCCGGGTCCATCGACAGGAAGCCGGAGAATTTCTCCCAAATCTTCGACACTCAGCTCGAGGTCTTGGTTCATGATTCGGAAATACAGGGTTCCAAAATAAACCCTCACACCATCTTGCCATTTTTTTCAAGTTTGAAATTTAGGGTGCTTAAAAATTCGAGCGTTATACGCTCATAGGTGGGAGCATCCCTCAGCATAAAGTCTAACAACCCTATATTATTCAACAGTCTATCAACTTTATATTTTAAACCAAGAGTAACGAGAGTTTGTTCAGAAATATACCTGGTTGGAGTAATTCTCCATTTGATGAGGACCGCGTATCTCTCCGCTTACTTATCGTCTGTGAAGAGGATGCTGTGAGGGTTTGCAGCTCGAGTGTGTTTACTGTGAAAATTGGTAAACAACCGCCGGTCTTCCAAAAAATTTGGTTTACTTGCAGGATCAACCAGTGAATCCTAAAGACATAGCTATTGTGTTTAATGTATTTCTGGAAAATTGTAGAACACTTCGATAGTATTTATTTTATGTAAAAGATTTTTTTGATTTGTTTGTTGAAAAGACTAAATGATATAAAAGTTTGATAAAGGAATGCAATGAAGAAAAGAACTTCAAAGTAAAAAACTGCAGTAAAGAACAATTGATAAATGAAAGTAAATTTCTATTGAATAAAATGTATGGTGTTTCAAATGTACATTTCTCAACAGTAACTCTTTTCTCATGTTAACTTGGATACTTTGAGTAAATTTTGAGTATAGTACAATAATTGAACACATGGAAATCCTACTACTAAGACCCATATTTATAATACGTCAAAATAACTGTCTCCAACGAGCATTTCTCCAAAAGTTGACACATTTCATCCTGCATGCCTTCGTTTCATCATAGTTCTCCACGTGTCTCCCCTGAGAAACGGATAAGGACAAAAGATAATTATCTATCCGTATTTTGAAATTCAAACTTCTATCAAAGGAAGGCTCCAAAACATCCCTTCGTCGAAGTGACCTTCTACACTTAGAAGATTTTTATAAGTTTTTGTCCAAGCATGTCTCCTTATGAGAACCATTTCAACAAAACTTCATATTAGCTCCTATCGAAGTCAACCATATTTAAGAAACTTTAATTTTCACTTAATTTCTCAAATGGGAACATGGAGTTAAAATTCCCAGCCAACAAATTGCCCCCCCAAAAATGTCATTTTCGACTGAAAATGGAGAAAAGGACATTTTTTGAAGTTTTCATATTCGACGCCAATAACCTTTGGACTGCTTATGACGTCATTGTCATCATGACAACTTTCCCCAAAATGTCTCCTCAAACCCATGCGTGAATCTTTTCAATCATCACATGTCTAGTCCCTAGGAGATCATGGGTCATATTTTTAACTGCTACTGTCTCATCTCACAACCCTCACATGACATGCGTCCCATGATTTTTATCACCATTAATGTTGTATAGTAACTGTTCCACTTCATCCATCTATAAAATAGTGAAAAGCTCCATTTTTTCTCTTTTCACTCTCTGAACTCTTTCAAGCATATTTCTTAAAAACTTCATCTCCTTCAAATCTTTTCTCTGCAAACTTACTACAACAATGACTTCTACTTCAAAAATATCCAAGGAAACAAGCAAGAATGCCAAAGATCCAATATATCCAAAGAACTTTCTCCAGTTCACAGAATGCTGAGCCTAAATGTGGTAGGAAACCAACAGTACATCCCTGAACCTCCAAATTAAGAAGAGAAATATAGGATCTATCAATCACAGGTACACATTCCCGTTCTTGTTTCTAGTAAGACCCATATTATGTTAGGTCCTCTCTCTGATCTTGTTGCTGACCCACTAAGGTTAGGGAGTTTTTTTCCCACTTACCACTGTTACAAACCCATAGCCAACAGTTTAAAACCTAGGACTAGTGAGGAGATAAAAATTGATGAGAAAGCAAAGGTGGATGGTCAAGGTTCTCCTTCGACCATAGCTTCTGGGACCCAATCAACTTAGAGTTTATGAACACTAGTTTTAGGGTTTTCAGGTCGTGTCCTTTGTCCAAAGACCCTTCTGATTACTTAGCTTGGTTAGAAAAAATAGGGAAAGCAAAGTCCCAAGTCTGGAAAGACATGGGTATCTTCGACCTAATTTAGCTGTCGAAGGTGGGGTCAAGTTACTACCCATTTATGCTTATTGCTTCCCTCTATTTTTGGGATAGCACCCAGAACAATTTCCAACTCCCTTGTGGAATGGTTACCCCAACTTTGTTCGACGCCGCTGCCATTACAGGCCTTAAACCTATTGGAGTGGATTATGATCCCACCCTTTTAGCTGATGACTAAATAGGCTTCGACACCAACAAGGCAGCTTTTACCACCTATATAGCCTACTACCATTACAAAGAAACCAAAGAAGTTTCTAGAACACGTTGCTTTCTTGGCTCTTTGGATTTCGCACTGTGTTTTTTGCTCAAGGTCTCTTCAAGTGGCGAAGAGGTACCTGACCATGCCCAACCAACTGCACGCTAGACATGACATTTGTCTCAGCGAAATAATTTTGGCCAGCCTGTATGAATCCCTTGGCGAAGGCATCACAACATTAAAGACAATCAAGTCGAGAGAAAGCTTGCTCCTTTATGGACCCTTCTAGCTACTGCAACTATGGCTTAATGCCACTTTTGAAGCATCCCTACCTGCTCGAAATCCTATCAACGAAGCATCCATCGAAGTGAAGAATAGAAGGGTTGAAGGGATGATGCTTGCCTTATTAACTCCTAATGACGAAGGAATAAACCTTCAGCAGACACTCACCAGCTATGTGATGATATTTGCAAAGCGTTATAACTTTTCTCCTAGCATGGCCCCTTTTGCAAATACAAAAGTAGGCCTTGAATGGTTCACAAGAAAGTTTCCACCTGAGTCGAAAGAACAGAAAGCACAATCTCTTGACATTTGGGAATATTTTTCTTACGCCAAGATTACTGGCTTCAAGGCTCAACCCTTCAAAACTTCGAATCACTCTTGTCATTTACCAACCAAATCTCGTCTCTCGACAGTTTGGTCTCATTCAAATCAAACCCAAACCCCTATTTCCTAAATGAAATTCTGGCATAGAAGACGACAGATGTCCTAACACATGTCAAGACATTATTCTGTATAATTATTTAAACAAGAATAAAAGAGCAGACTGATACCTTGAATATCAGTAACTGCAGAAACACAGATGTTTCGACATCTGTTCCAACATGTTAATCAATAACCTAACAGAATATGTAAATCTATAAAATGATAAAAGAACACAGTAATTGTTAACCCAATTCTGTGTAATTAACCTACTCTGGGGGATACCAATCCAGGAAGAAGACTCCACTATCTGTAGTATTACCATAAAGCTAAACTCCCCCGTTTACAACTTTATCTCCCAACCACTACCCAATGAAATCTTTATCAAAGACATCTCCTTTGATATGAGAATCACTACTCACTTCCCCTAATCACAGTTTGTGATATCTAAACCATCCTTGTCAATATAGAATTCTGTCAAGCATACTTAACCAACACGCAAACTTAGATTTGCTTAAAAGCTTCATCCAGGAACAATACTCAACTCTTGCTTAAAAGCTTTGAGTTAGAACAATTTACAACAACCTATGTCAACCACATAGTATCAAAATATGCATGGGTGACTTACAAACTACGTAAGAGACACTCAAAACCCTAAGCCCTTATGTTGCACTGACGTCTTGTTGTTGTCTTTTCTTTTAGGTCTAGCAAGTCCTTATTTATAGACTCTTGCAGTATGGGCTTGGACTCTTCAATCAGATCCAATCTTCACATTTTAAATCAGCTGCAAGATCTTCACATAAAAATAGGAACAAATCTTTTATAGTTTCCTAAAAACTCTCAAGGATCCTTTTTATGAAATCCATTTAAATTTGGACTTGCTCCTAATAAATCTCCTTGACCTGCGCATAATGATGAGGTATATCTAAAAGATTCTCATCAAATAAAATCAAATCTGTCAAGAGATATAAAACAGCAGCGCCTGCTGTACCAGACAAAGATGTTGAATAACCCTGTTAGGACATCTTACCCAATGTCTTACTGTAAACTTGTTTTAGCCAAAATGCAGTCAATCAAAGACCTGACAATCTCCCCCTTTGGAAAATTTTATCTAAAACAACCTTTGCATGCCACAACACTACTACTACTTACTTCTCCTCCTTTTTAGCGACAATATGACAAACCAAGCAACTATGCATTAAGGGAAATCAACCAAAAGCAAGCAGATAGTAGCAGGACACATCCAACTCAGAAGCTTGTACAACTCTGATTTAATCCATTGACACTCAATGACAGAACCAGAATCAACCTATCAAGTTCCCCTAGAACTATACCAGAAACACAATGTCACGACATCGTGTCTGACATTACACCCTCACCAGAGGTATTCAATCACAGATTTCTTAAAACCACAAACAATCTTGATAAACAACAGATCCAAGACAGAAGTCCAACTCCCCCTGTCATAGATAACCAGTGCTCCATTATAAGAAGAACACCCTAAATGAATGGAAAACATAAGACGCATCTTCATGTCTTCAAGAGAGCACCCTCTGTTCAACGCACCTGCTGAACGCATTCACCTAATGGTTGACCCTCAAGCAATCCATGTACCACACCAGTACACTTCACAGACATAAGTTCTCCCCTTATCTTTCTCAACTGACGCTTCTTCAGCAAGAAACACCTCAAAATCACCATATGATATCCCATGACAACTTCATGATCATACAGTGAGAGTACCAGGAACGCATCCTTGTACCATAATTAACAAACTCTTGGATTAAGATCAAAGCTCCATTGATCCCACTCATCCAAAAACCATCTATACACCACACGAATTCCTCCTGAATTCTCATGTATAGATCTCCTTGTTCCCTGATATACAACCCAATTGAATCTAGAATACTTCACATTCCTTAAAGAGACACACAGGGCCCCTTAGTTTTCTAGCTCGCCCAGATGTTCTTCACACTTGAAGGACTTCAAACACACGCTCCAGAAATCTTCAGCCCATTTGCTCCACAAGCACCAAACTGATCCACTTCTAGCATGTCATATTCATATCAGACTTCCAAGATAGTCCTTTACCCATCATTCTCCCGTACGATAAGATAAATGCCTCTTAGACAAAATGTGAACTAAGAATCCTACTTCAAAGATAACTAACCCAGAAGATGTTCTAACATCAGTTAGGACATCCTTCACATATCACAGACACCACACACCATGGTTCTTGATATGCTCCACCACTGGACTTACTATCTGCATAGTAATCCAACTGAAGATCTTCACACAACACTGCGCCACCAGCTTGATCAACAAGAACTCCAGATAACCAAAGAGAGAAATAATCTCTCATCCACCAAAAGAAGGCATACTTCCATAGACTAAGAACTTCTGTCACAAGCTCCAAGATAGAAAAGAATCAATACCTCCTCAAGTCTTCAACCAACTACCCTTCTGCACAAGAGTAATCAGTTTCAAGCATCCTGCTTGAATGCACACTAAAGATCAACCAAATGCCACTGTTTGACTGATCTCATTCTTTTTCAGAATTCCCACAAGATACACTGACCCACCAATGAAATTTGATCTTCAAGTCACATGAACTACTTGCTCCATAGCAAGACATCTTGGATCCACCAAGCCTCTAGACATGTAACATCTTCTCAAACCACAGCTCCTGCAAACTGCATGAGATAGACCTTTTTGAAGCATCCATAACTTTCATTCTTTTGTAGATCACCTTATCTTAAGCTGATGTGCCACATCACCGGCTGAGATCCTGATGTTAAGCTAGATGTCAGAATATTCTGATATGACATCCAACTGCTGAATTCAGCTCCTCCTTCTCCAACTTAGAAGAACCTCTTCCCTTTAACAGAACACGAGTTCCATGCTCTCATAGACTTGATTCAACAACCAAGTTTGAGTAGACAACTTCTATCCTGTTTAAACATATCACAAATATTCTCTTCAAGCTCACACCTTGATAGATAACTATCTGCTTTGAAACTCCAAAGACCTCACACCTTCCACGTCTGAATCTTCAGAGGATAAAGTAGTCCTCGACTACACCATAGCTATACCAAAGACTGCCACCTTCCTTAGTAGAGCAGTCTGTAGAAAGTCAGAGATAACTGCCACTTAACCTTGACCTTCAAACTGAGCAAGATCCCATGCTCCCAAGTACCTAGTTCAGAAATAAACTGATCCAAGATGTGCCACCACCATATGCTTCTAGTAACCACTTGAACACACCTGCTGCACTCCAATACTCTTAGATCAGAAATAAACTGATCCAAGAACTAACCATCAAGCTTATGATGTCTTCATCTTCATCTTCCACAGCATCAAAGTCTAGTCCAGTTTCTTGCCAGGAAACTCTCTAGAGATCACATGCTTCCGTCATACCAGACTAAAGCCCATTCTTAGGTCAACACCCAAGACTAAAACAGATGCTAAAATGTATGCAGTACCCCTCCCATGATTTTGCACAAACTCTGATGATGAGATGTTCCAACATCTTGTTGAACATCAACAATCTTGACTTTCAAGGATAATCACTTAAATACTTGTGAATTACACAAATAGCAATTGATCTTAAATCCTTGTCCAATAACCCTTCTTCACTATTGTAGCTAAGCTCCACCAGATCACTTCATGAACACTTATCAAGTATTCAATCTTTTGCAAGTATCTTCTTTGACACACAATGTTGAGATACCAAGGCCACCACCCTTGACTCAAGTAACTAAGATTCTCTCTAAAAGAATCCTATTTACCTCAACAATTATGATAATTCCAATCAGATTGGATCCACCCTTAGGGTTAAGAGAGATGAATCCTTCCTTGCTATTTTTGGATGGTGAAAATAAATCACATCCACTTTCTTCAGGTTGTGTTTCATAGAAACATCTTCTAGTCATAAGAATAACTAGAAGACTCCAGATGCATGACTGAGACGCCTTTATGAGTTGACTTGAGAGAATTCTCAAGTATCTTTGACAACCTAGCCGATCAATAATCTATCAAACTCCCAGAGCAAGAACTTGATAAACCTAAACTCAACTCCTCTCCTCTTCAACTGACTTCAAACTGTACCATGGAACCAATCTTCCAAGTACCAAGTCACCATAACACACATCTTCCAACAACTCCTGCCATTCAATCGCTCCCAACTTTGGAATAAAAGGATGCTGATATTTTCAACTATAGAGGCCGACGATTGAGACCTTCCACCATCTATCTTCAGCAACAACTCCAGAATCCCATAATTCTAGAGCTCTTCCATCAGAAACACATGCAGCGGAACCACCAAGGAACAAATTCAATGTGCCCTAATAAGATGTCAAAACATCTTATAAGACACCCCAACAAGAGAACTAGCCACTTCTCCTACAGTTGTTGTTGTACCTCCTCAGCAACATAAACAACCTCTGGGTTGTTACCTTCGATCCATCCCATCCATTAATACCCTTGAGTATGTCTGAGTTAATTGATTTGATCTTTAAAACTTCTCCTTATTTAAACGCCAGAAAGTATCTCCCAAAGATCTCATCCAGAAATAGACAGGATGCCTACTCTGATACCAATTGAAATTCTAGCATAGCAGACAGCAGATGTCCTAACACATGTCAAGACATTGTTCTGCATAATTATTTAAATAAGAACAGAACAGCAGACTGATACCTTGAATATCAGTAACTGCAAAAACACAGATGTTTCGACATCTGTTTCAACATGTTAATCAATAAACTAACAAAATATGTAAATCTGCAGAATGATAAAAGAACACAGCCATTGTTAACCCAGTTCGGTGCAATTCACCTACTCTGGGGGATACCATTCCAGGAAGAAGACTCCACTATCTATAGTATTACCATAAAGCTAAACTCCCCCGTTTACAACTTTATCTCCTAATCACTACCCAATGAAATCTTTATAAAAGACATCTCCTTTGATATGAGAATCACTACTCACTTCCCCTAATCACAATATGTGATATCTAAACCATCCATGTCAATACAGAATTCTATCAAGCATACTTGAGCAACACGCTAACTTGGATTTGCTTAAAAGCTTCATCCAGGAACAATACTCAACTCTTGCTTAAAAGCTTTGAGTGAGAACAATTTAGAACAACCTATGTCAACCACATAGTATAAAAAAACCTTGGGTGACTTACAAACTACACAAGAGACTCTAAAAACCTTAAGCCCTTATGTTGCACCGACGACTTGTTGTTGTCTTTTCTTTTAGGTCTAGCAAGTCCTTATTTATAGACTCTTGCAGTATGGGCTTGGACTCTTCAATCAGATCCAATCTTCACATTTTAAATTAGCTGCAAGATCTTCACATAAAAATAGGAATAAATCTTTTATAATTTCCTAAAAACTCTCAAGGATCCTTTTTATGAAATCCATTTAAATCTGGACTTGCTCCTAATAAATCTCCTTGACCTGCGCATAATGATGAGGTACATCTAAAAGATTCTCATCAAATCAAATCAAATCTGTCAAGAGATATAAAACAGCAGCGCCTGCTGTACCAGACAAAGATGTCAAATAACCTTGTTAGGACATCTTACCCAACGTCTTGCTGTAAACTTGTTTTTGCCAAAATGCAGCCAATTAAAGACCTAAAACTAAAAAAAGTTCATTGATTCATTACAACATGTGGCACAATGAGGCATAATGCACCCAGTTGCTAGCCAAGTATTCTGACCTCACAGAATTCAATCCTGTGGACTTCAAACCATGCTTTCTCAGTATCAAAGAGTTCGATAATTGATGGAGAGAATATTACACTCCAAAATTCTTTGATGTAGCTGCCTTCAATCTCCAACTAACTTGAGCTTTTGCCCTTGTGCAGGAAAAAGTGAAGAAAGGTACTTCAACACACATCAAAGAGATCCGAGCATTCCATAAATACTTTAAAACGGCCTATAGGCCAAGTGATCTTAGTCGAACCATTGGTGAAGCAGCAGTGACTTTAAAATAAAAATTGACAAAGAAATTAGAGGACTTAAAACTTCCTTCGTACGTTCACCCTGATCAACGTTACAAGTTAGCTTTTAATCTCTATCCTCCAAAATTTTCCCAACTGCCAACTGCTGATTTTGGTGTGGCTTTTAGCCCTCCATTTCCAGACTGGTTCGTCTGTGGGGATTTTATGAAAATTCTTCGCCAAGAATCCCAAAATCGTGCTAAGCGAGTGGTTCTGACTAAGTACACCCTGGACAATTTCAAAGGCCACTTTCATATGGGCATAGAACACGTTCGCGTGGAGTCTCCAATATATGAAGGTGTGGAATGGGAGGTTCTTCGATGCCATTTCTTTCTATCCATTTCTCTTTATTTACGTTTTGTACTTTGCTTATGCTAATTGCATTAATTTTCATTGCAGCTATAAGAATTCCAGCCAAGAAACCTACTCCCGTTGAAAAACAAGTTGTCGAAGAAGAAGAAGAAAACAACACCAAGAAAATCACAACAAAGCTAAAACTTTGTGCTTATTATTATTATTTTTTCATATTGCCTTCTCAGTCTGGCATCTGAAGTATAATATTTTTTGCAGGGAAGTCGGAGACCACCTCCGACACAAAAAAAGATAAAGCAAAAGGAACCTGAGGTTCATCTAATTAAATCTAATGATGGGGATATTTCTCTTGATCAATCCAAACAAGCTAAGAAAAAGAAGAAGCAGACGAAAATTACTGATGTCGGTTTTTGACCTCAGCCAAAAACAATTAAAGCACTTGCGAAGAAACCTTTCACTCCAAAGGTGGTAGAGACTGATGTCACCCCTGGTAGTAAAAAACCAACTGACAAGAAGAATCCAGATCAGGTGGGGAGTGACAACTCCAGCCCTGGGACTAATGATCCTAAGGTACATAGATTTCTTCTTCGTCTTTGAATTTTATGATTATCTTCGACTAACATGCTTCTAATCTTTTTCTCGATTTCTTCTTCTTATGGTGCCAAAGACGATAAAGGGCATCCCATTGTGAAACAAATCATTCCCATCACTAGCAGTGATCCTACCTACTATCCAACAAGCCCTTCAAAAACTTCTCTCAAGGATTCCACCAAAGAATCTGTAGACGAAGTGAGCCAACTGGATGGTGATCATCAAAAGAAACCACCTCCCAAGGTCACCACTGAGCTCTCACAAACCAACGAACCTGATCATAAGAAAAGCCCAGCAATGGAGGAAGCCTTAGTTAATGTCGTAGAAGACATGGAAATGCCATCTGCAGAAAAAAAATTGCCGAAGACAAGTATGAAGGTGGCTCCTCAATCAATCAACAAGGCGGTGGTGACAAAAAGGGTGAAGAGGAAGAGGATCACTCTATGCTTGATTTTGAAACTGAAGTTGATGTGGAGGAAGAAGATGAAGAAGAAGAGAAGATAAAAATGAGAATGAAGAAGAAAAAGAACAACAAGAGGATCAATAAAAAACGGACCCAAATCCTGATGCTTCAATTGGCACAAACTTTACCATCCTCTCACATGAAGAGCTAGAGTCCCTGAAGGTGTAGAGGCCACTTGAATATTTAAAGGCCATGATCAGCTCCAGATTCAGTTTTTCTGATAAGAACACCAGCACTTCACTGCCTCAGGCAATCAGTCTGCCAATAAAACCTGAGGATGACTTGCTTCCCCAAATTAAAGAGAAGGTTTTTAACGTTGATTTGTTCCAACTCTTAGAAAAAGGCACTTCAGCTAGTTTTAGGATCAAGAAACTCTTGAAGCAAGTTAATGTCTTAGAGGTTTCTCCAGAAGTTGCTGATGCCATAAAAGAGCTGGACACACTGATTGATCTTGTTATTGGTGATCTCAATCGTCCCATAGATTTTTCAAGTAAAATTCACAATAAATCAGAGACCCAACTTACTGAATGGGATGCAGCCTCTGAATCCACCACAAAGGTTGCAGATCTGGAAAAAGTCTTTGAACAAAATAAGAAAGAGATTGAAAGCTGTGACAAGAATGTCGAAGAATGGGAGCAACAAATCAAGGATTTACAGACCAAAATTTCTCAGGCCAAGCAACGCAAGGACGAACTTCTAAAGTTCGGTTATGAAGAAGTGGCGAAAGAAATTAAGGTTAGAATGTATCACGTCGACAGAGTCCAACAACTTGGCAAGGAAATCGAAGACCTTTCGACTAACAAGGCTCTCTGTGAACGTCGCTTGGTGCTTCAAAAATCCATATATTAGAAGATGAAAAGCTCCCTCCCATTTTAGCTTGATTATTGATGAACTTGTTTTTTTTTAATCGTAATTTTAAGCCATTCGTGGCATTGATTGTAATGACTTAGCCATTTTGGAAATTTTTACTTTAATTCTCATTTTGGTTTCGAGTAACCTTTGCATGAATTACTCCTTACTTATCTTTATTTCTTGAAGTATAGGCCTATATTTCTTTAAATATATACTATTTACCTTCAAGATTCTTCTATCTTCATTTAACACTTCAATCTCATAGGCGCCATTGGAAAATACTTTAATAATTTGGAAAAGACCTTCTCACTTAGGGGACCACTTGCCCAAAGTTATATCTTTCTGGTCCATAGGCAAAATCACTTTCCAAACTAAATCTCCAGTCGAAAATAACTTAACTTTCACCTTTTTATTGTATTACTTTTCCACTATCTTCTTTTGCTTTTTTAATAATTCTAAGGCATTCAATCTTTCTTCGTCCAAATCAACTAATTCATCCAACATCATAATCCAATAGGAATCAGATGGGAACTCATGTTGTCTCTGAATTCTGGTTGACTGTAGATAGATTTCGACTGGTAACACAACATCATGACCATATGTTATTCGAAAAGGTGTAGTATTTGTAGCATCCTTAGGTGATGTTCGACATGCCCACAAAACTTGGTCCAATGTCTTATGCCAATTTCTCGTCTTCTTCCCCACACGCTTCTTAATTAACCTAATCACTACTTTATTTGCTGCTTCGACTTTACCATTAGCTTGAGCATAATAAGGTGTGGATGTTAAAAGTTTGAACCCCATTTCTTTAGCAAATTCTTGCATTTTTCGACCAGTAAAAACTGATCCCTGATCTGTTGTAATAGATCCTGGGATTCCAAACCTGTAAATAATGTGCTTTTGGATGAACTCGATCACTACATCCTGATCCACATTTACCAGTGGTATAGCCTCAATCCATTTAGTGAAATAATCTATTCCCACTAAAATGTATTTTTGACTCTTGGATAATGATAGTCGAATTTCACCAACTAAATCCAAAATCCAACCTCTGAAGGGTCAAGGCTTCACTATGGAATGTAGTTCGCTTTCAGGAACATGTTGAATACCTGCATGTATTTGGCATTCTTGACATCCTTTGGCGAATTCAATACAGTCTTTAAGCATTGTAGGCCAATACATTCCTTGTCGAAATAATAACCATTTCATCTTATGGCCTACTTGATGTGCTCCACATGCCCCACTATGAACATTAGAAAGAGCCAAACATGCCTCAAATTTGCTAAGGCATTTGAGTAAGACACCTTCAAGAATCTTTTTGAATAATTCATTCCCCAATAGAATATAACTTAAGGCACGATATTTGACCTTTCGTTCAACAGAAGTTGTAGGATTCTTCAAGTAGTCAACTATTAGCTTTCTCCAATCTTCATCTGTCAAACTATTTATAGCCAATATCTCAAAGCTTTCTTCGTCAGCATATCCTAGCTTCATTGTCTCCAAATATGTTGGGGATAGTTTAGTTGATACAACCCTTCCTCTGACTTCGATTGCATCTTGTAATTTTTCCTTCGAAATTTTGTACCCTGAAGCAATCTGGGCTAAGTCATTGGCCTCTTGATTCTCAAGTCGAGGTATGTGTCGAATGTTTACCATTTTAAATCTTTGTAACAACCTATTGGCTATCACAAAGTACATGATAAGATTTTCCTTGACACATTTGTATTCCTTTGTAATTTACTTTATTACCAAATCTGAGTCTCCCATTATTTCGACTCGAGTTGCCCCCAATTCCAACAATATTTCAAGTCCAGAAATTAAAGCTTCATATTCAGCTTTGTTGTTTGAACAAAGGCCTTCGACCTTATACTTGAATTTTGTTAAGAGAAATAATCGATACTCCTACTCTCGTTCCATCCTTATGACTAGAATCGTCGAAGTATAACTTCCATGGTTCAAGCTCCACAAAGTTTAGGGAGTTTTGGACTACAGAATGGTCAACTATAAAGTCGGCTACCACTTTTCCTTTAACAACCTTTAAAGGCATATAAGTTAAAGAATATTATGTTAAGGCTAATGACCATTTACTAATTCGACTATGCAAAATAGTTTTAGAAATCATATGTTTAATAACGTCGAAATGAGATGAAACATAAACTTCAATTGGCTTTATATAATGTTGTAATTTTGTACAAGAGAAGTATAGACAAAGACACAATTTTTCAACTATACTATATCTAGTCTCTACATCATTCAAGACTCTACTAAGGTAATAAATGGCTCTTTCAACTCCATTCTCATCCTCATAAGCTAACATGCTCCCTAAAGTCTTGTCAGACGCAGATATGTACAATCTCATACTCCTATTTCTACAAGGAGGCTCCCGAATTAGAGGGTGAGCAAGGTATTCTTTAATCTTGTCGAACGCTTCTTGTTGCGCTTGCCCCCACTCAAAATCTTCTTGCTTGAGTCGAAGTAGAGGTGAGAAGGCTTTAGTCTTGCCACTTAGATTGGAAATGAATCTCCTTAGAAAGTTGATCTTTCCTAGCAATGACTGCAACTCCTTCTTTGTCGAAGGCGATTCCGCCTTCATGATGGCCTTGGTCTTATTCTGATTGATCTCTATTCCTTTTTTGTGGACCATAAAGCCTAGAAAATTTCTCTCCTACACACAGAAAGCACACTTAATAGGATTCATCTTGAGACCATGCTTCCTCATTCTTTCAAATGATTGTTGAAGATGGTTTATATGACTTTTTCCTGAAACTGACTTAACCACAATATCATCAATATAAATATGCATAAATGTTTAAATAAAGTCATGAAAAATAGAATTCATTTCTCTTTGATAAGTTTCCCCAGCATTCTTCAGGTCAAAGGGTATTACTTCCCATTCGAAAGTGCCTAATTCTTCAGGGCATCGAAATGCTATTTTCGACATGTCTTCCTCAGTAATGAAAATCTGATTATAGTCAAAATATCCATTGAGCATACTTAAATACTCATGGCCTGCAGCAGAGTCGACTAACATTTCCGCCACAAACATTGGATACTCATTTTTTGGGGTTGCAGCATTTAAGTCTCTAAAATCTATGTAAACCCTTAAAGTTCCATTTTTCTTAATAACTGGAAAAATGTTGGCAATCCATTCGACATACCTGGTCGTACGAATGAATTTACATCTCAGAAGTCTTTTGACCTCGTCTTTTATCTTTGAGAGAACTTCAAGTGCAAAGCGCCTTAGAGTTTGCTTGATGGGCTTCTTCCTAGGCTTTATTGGCAACTTTAGTTCGATCAGATCTTTGCTTAAACGAATTTTGTTTCAATCCCACATGAAGCAGTCTTTGAACTCCTTCAGCAGTTGAATTACTTCGACTCTGAGTTGGGGTCAAGGTTGGCACTGATGTAGATTAGCCTTTTTGTTGTCCCTTCTCCCAGGTTAATCTCTTCCAAAGGATCTTGCGCCAACATTTTGATATTGCTTGCTAGCTGATCCTTCTTAAAACCCAAAGGCTCATCATCATAGATGACATCTAGCCTTAGGCTTTGCACTTTGACTTGATCTTTGTCGGGTGGCTCCAGGTCGAAGTCCTTCCTAGGACCTTCGAAGTGCTTTGCTTCAACTTTGGCTTCAACAACCATGAATTTTACTTCGGCCTCTAAGGCTGCTTTCAATTTATTTTCAGCTATATAAGCCAAAATATTTTTTAGTGCCAATGACTCAGTCATTGTCACTAAACTCACTTCCGCAACCAGTTGGTTGGATCCCAGCTGTTCCGAAGACATAGTCTTCTTCGCCTACAACCTCCATATCCCACTAAAAGTCGTGGGTGGGGTGCAGGTACAAGGAACAGAAGGCGTGATCTACAGGTGTAAAATTAAAACCTGCAGGGTTACAAGGCGCTATGTGGGCTAAATTCTTATCAAAGTGTCGCTCACTTATTTAGTTAACCTCAGCCATGTAATAGCTTTGGTCAGCCTCAATATTTTTGACAATTCCATCACTTCTCTAGATGGATATCCTTTGGTGAAGTAACGAAGGTACTGCACCTATTCCATGTATCCACTCCCTTCCAAGGAGTAGATTGTAATTCGCCTTAGATGCAATCACCATGAACATCGTTGGCCTAGTAATTCCGCCAACAGTCAAATCTACCTGAATGACTCCCATGGTTGTTCCCACCTTCCCTTCTTAATTCGAAAGGACCATGTTATGAGGCTTCATGTCAGAGTAATTTTTGCCAATCTTTTTTAACATATAATGCGTCATTAGGTTTACTGCCGCTCCTCCATCTACCATTATCTTATTGATACCAACGTTTTCTATTTTTCCTCTAATGAAAGAGGCTTCAGGTGGTTTTTCATGACTTCATATGGTTTTTCGAAGAACGCATTCTGCTCTTTGACACAACCATTATTCAAAATATAATAACATACTGGCCTTTGACTGGCCACTTCTTGTTCGACCTCATCTTCTGGGTCTTCCAATTTCGTCACACTATCATACTCCCTGGGTAGCACGAATACGACATTGCAAATAATGTCTAGTGATAGTTTTGACCCCGAATCAAAATTGTCTGTCATTATATCATCCACAGGCATCTGGTCAGATTTATCCTTTTCATCTTTCTGCTAGTTTGTGAACAACTTTCTTTCGAAAGCTTTCTTCTCGACAAGTTTTTTGTCTTTGCTGTTGTCCTTTTTTATTTACACATTGCTACTAGACTCAACATTCTCTTTTTCCGCAGCTTCCCTCTCAGCCTTGCGCTTCCTTTGCTGACGTCTCCATTAAGACCTCGTCATTGGATTCTTCCCTTTGTAGTTTTCTGAATGCCAAGCTAATTGCTTAAAAACCAGGAACTCCTTCCTGTACGCTATCGAAGATCCTCTTTCGACTTCAAAGTTTTGCCATTTTCTCTGGCCATTCTCTATTTTCTCAACTGGCCTCACCCACTTGCCCTTGGGAGCATCAAAAGTGGGCTTGAATGTTAAAGGCCTATTGCCACGTACCCCTGGTCCATGTTGATCATATCTCCTTGGTGCTCCCTTTTTGTCAAAAGTGCCATGGTTCTTTGAGTTCCTCCAGTTGTTCCTCTCTCTTGCTCGTCGAACCCCTTGGATGTTCTCCGTAGCTTTTCGATCAAAGATAGCACTGCATCTGGGTGTCATACCCCAAATTTTGACCACTAAGATTTCCCATCATTGTGAAAATCATCATCACAATATGGATGAACCCTCATGCCTCATCAAATACCTCAAGGGTTGTTGAGCATTCACTACTATCAAAGATTAGGGTTTTAGGCCCTCTCAGAGCTCTTAGACAAAGGATCAATCAAGGAATGACATGATCTTCAACTTTTCTAGCCTCTAACATATCCACAAAGGATCAAAAGGACTCCCACTTAAAGGATTAAGCACAAGGCTGCTCCCTTCTAGGTGGATCAAGTCTCAAGATCGCCAGTGTCCCCAAATTAGGGTTTTGGTTTATCAGGGCCTCCAAAGGGAAATTTTCCTCTGGGCATGATCGAAGGATCCAAAACACAACCTAATGTACTCAATGGAACCTCATGGACCCATTCATCAAGTCAATTTTTCCTCTGGGGATGCATTTATCAAAAATCAGGAATTAGGGTTTCTTGACCTAATTCACCCCTAAGTTGACTTTTGGGACAAATCAAGAGCCAAGACCTCAAGACATGATTTAGGGGTCTCTAATATACCATATTGATCCATTTGGAACAATGGATTAATCCAAGAAGCTTGAGCAACAAGTCTCAATTTCATCTGCACCACAATTAGGGTTTTAAGGAAAAAGTCAACTGCAACTTTGACTTTTGACCAGGACATGCTCCCAAACCCTAGGACATGCCTCAATATACCCTATGACACCCTTGGAACATGTCCATCAAGTTTGATTTAGGTCAAGGACATGATTTCATGAAGAATTGCACAGTTTAGAATTCATCTGATAAAAAGTCAACTGTGCACAAAAGTCAACTTTGACTTTTTGAGATTTTTCACCAAAATGGATTTTTAACCCTAAAATGATGTTAATGTATGATTTGAATCATCATTCATCAAGAAAAATCAAAGAAAGTTGGATAACTTGTAAAAGGGGTAGCCATAAAACTTAGAAATTTTTCTAAGTTATGGAAAAAGTACCACTAATGCACCAACTTTGGAGGACCATAACTCCTAAACCACAAGGCCAATTTTTTTCATCCAAAGATGGATTTGTAGCCCTCATTACCCTCTACAAAAACATCAACTAGACCTAAGTCCAATTCATTAAGGATTTTGAGTTATGGAGTGATCAAAATCAAGAAATCACACTTTGTTCCAACACTTAGTGAAAATTTCACTAAGTCAGATTTTGCTTCACTTTTTGCCAAATGTAGAGGGATTTTTCACTTGGAATCAGAAGAGATCAAAATTAAACATGTTCAAATAGTTGTTGTATCATGTAAGGGCTTTCCAAAATGGCCAAGAACATTTCCAAATTCAACTTACACCATGAGATATGACATTGTCAAGTTGCCTTGCTGAAATCTGTCAAAGGCAAGACAGAATTTACAATTTTGCTCGATTTGCCAAAATCAGCCAAATTCAAATGCTCCATCCACTTGGACATATCTGAGGATTGAATCTAAAGGGGACAATCACTGAGCCAAGCCTCCAAAGTCCATGGAACAAGAAATAGCATGTTGAACCTAGAATGGCCAAAATAGGGACAAGACTCCAAATTTGGATTGAAGCATTCAATGGAAGCATCAAGGTGGCATGGACTGAGCCATTCTCATCTGAAATCAGTCAAGACTTATCCAAGACCAAGGGAACCAAAGCTCTGTGCCCTAACCTCTAGTCAATGGCTAGAGGAGACTTGGATTTTCATTTGCCAACATTGGCCACACCTACTTACCAGCTGCCATTCACTATTCCTTGCAAAACAAACTTGCTCTACTATAAATAGAGCTCAATTGTGATCAGTTTGAGTACACCAAAGCCATCAAACAGATACTTTCCTCAAAATCTCTCCTTTCACTCCAATTTTGCCTTCTAAGGCAATTCACTATCGGGTTTTGAGTTTGAGAGCTTTTCCAATCAAACCAATCACTCAGACACCTCACATACATCATATAGAAGTGATCCAAACACTTAGATCACTTCTGAAACACTGATTTCACAAAATCACCAGCTGGTTGCTCAAATTTTCAATCAAGTTGCAGCTGAGATGCCACGAATTGATCCAGCCAATTTCAATCAAGTCTAAGCATTCAAACACACTCCATAGGGTGTAGGGAAGCTGTTCAGATCATCACCACTCATCTGTAACACCTCCAAATTAAAAATCACATTGCACTTGCTGTCACGGCTTAGAGGTAAGCATATACTTGGTCATCTCTCAATCTATGCATATTTCCTCGCACAATAATTTGGCCATATGTTCATAATCATGCATGAAATGTTTTCCCTCAATTAATCGCATTGTTTGAATCGTGTATAAAAAATCCTAGCCTTTATGCAGAAATTAGGGTTCTTGAGGTTTCTTCGTGATTTCTTGTTGTATGTTTAATTTAAATGAAATTAATGGACATAGACATGATCGTGAGGTTGAGACGAGCATAATGATACGTGGATTGCATGTTATAATCAAGTATTCAGGGAGATTGGATAGAAAATGCAAATCAGCAAATCCCAGAACACGCGCGTGTTCTTCAGCTGTTCTTGGCGCCCTTTTTTAATAATTCAAATATTTGAATTTTGTGATTTTGTTTAATTGATTCAAAAATTAATTTCTCTCTGAGTTTTAATGATTTTGAGTTGATTCTTTTTTTAATAAGTCACAAAAATGTTAAAATATTTTATTTTATCAAAAAATCCCAAAAATATTATTTATTTCATATAATTGATATTTTTGCAAAGAATTAATATTTTAATTGTTTTTGACATTTTAAATATTTTTTCTACATTGATTTTGCAACTTTTAATGCTTTCTAATTATTTTGTAGGTCAATACTTAATTTTTGAAGCATTAATCCGAGATCACAATTTTTTTTATCACATATTAAACAATTTTGATCATTTTAATTGAATTTTTATTCAATTAAATACATTTTTGAAAACAAATTAGGGTTTTGGATTAATTCAACCCTCATAAATCATTTTCAAAACACTTTTGGGCCTCTAATAGAGTGTAAGACCCAATCCTTTTTTTTGACCAAATCATTTTTGGGCCTCAGTATTGTATAAGTCCCGATACCGTCAAAAACAAACGGCGCGATCGTCGCCTTTTCAAAAATAAAACATTTGGGCCTCTCCTTGAGCTATAAGACCCATTCAAAACTCTTGGGCCTCTAATAGAGTGTAAGATCCAACCCCCTTTTAACCAAAACATTTTGGGCCTCACTTATTGTATAAGTCCCTCCGCGTTAAAAGAAAACCTCGGCGCGATCGCCATTTTAAACGAAAATTCATCTGGGCCTACCCTCGTGTTATAAGCCCCACTCTTTTTCTTTAAACTCTTTGGGCCTCTAATAGAGTGTAAGACCCAATCCCTTTGTAAATATCAAAATTTTGGGCCTCAGTCACTTGTATAAGTCCCACGGTGTTTACAAAACCTCGGCGCGACCGTCGCCCTTTTCAAAATTAACCATTGGGCCTACCCTCGAGTAGTAAGACCCATTTCTTTTCTTAAAACTCACTTGGGCCTCTTGAGAGAGTGTAAGACCCATCCCTTTGTACAGAAAACCTTTTTGGGCCTCAGTCACTTGTATAAGTCCCTCTGTACAAATTCAACAGTGCGCTCACTAATAAAACCCTGGGCCTCTCCTTGAGCTGTAAGCCCCAAATCTTTCTTTTTCAAAGCACTTTCTCCTTTGATTTTGAATATACTATTGTTTTCAATCTTTCTTTGTTGAACAACTAACTAAACAGCATGGAAGCTCTACAACCGAGTAAGTGTTTACCCGCTTTCATTTACCGCTTTCATATGTATATAACTGTATTGTGGGGCTGTTTCATTGTAACTCTCCTTTCACAAACTCATATATATATATATATATATATATATATATATAACTGTATTGTGGGGCTGTTTCGCTGTAAGTCTTCTTTCATAAACTCATATCAACTGTGTAATAATAGTATAGATATTTAGAGTTTCCCCGGCAACTACGTCTAGAACTAGGTGACGCCGTTTCGTTTATTCGTAGAAATAGACAACTAGATCCCCAATAGGATCACCAGATACAGTCTTCTCTTCGGCTGTCCTCATTAGGAATCATCAAGAAACTCTGCTCCCCAAGATGAATGTATTCTCCGTGAATGGCATCTTTGAGTTTCTTCCAAATTCTCGGACTTTCCTGACTTTGATCTATTCTCGGTGAATAGCATTGCCTTGAATTTCTCGGGGTTTGGGGACCCACGGGCTTCTTAAAAGTATCGGCCTCCTCTTGGGCATCGTACAAGGACCCACAGGCTTCCTAAAAGCAACCCCGCCTCCTCTTGGGCTTAGTACAAGGACCCTATGACTTCTTAGAAGTATTCACAGCCTCCTCTTAGGCTTCGTATAATGATCTCTTCCTCCGAGAATGATAGCCTCCTCTTGGGCTTCATACAAGGACCCGTCGGCTTCTTAAAATCTTCTAGCCTCCTCTTGGGCTTCGTACAAATTGTCCCGACGACCTCCTAGAGGTATAGGAACAGAACTTAATCATCTGTATAAAACAGTCCTTTCATAGAGTCTACTACTATTTCTCAAAGCATAGTACAAAATATGAAACTCTAGACTTGGACAGTCTAACTTCCTTGAGTCTCAAAGACATTCTCAAGTGACCCCTTCGTTAAATAGGAAGGAAACCCGCTGACTCGGACAGTCTCAATACCCCTTGGATTTCCCACTTCCTTAAAGAAAAGGAAATATCCCAGATCCTTGAATCAAATCCTTGAGTACAGTGTGGCTCATATAAGAACTGATTTTCTCTTTAAAATCAGTATACTGGACCTGTCACTTAACTGAAACAGTTACCTTGGCCTCCTCTTGGGCTTTGTACAATGATTCTCCCCAGCGGAGTCAAACAACTTTTAGCCTCTCTCTCGGGCTTTGTACGAGACACATAAGAGACTCCCTTGTTGAGTCAATCACTCTTTTCGCCTCCATCTCGGGCTTCGTACGAGATACAAAGACTCTCTTGTTGAGTCAAACCTATAGCCTCCATCTCGGGCTTCGTACGAGATACAAAGACTCTCTTGTTGAGTCAAACTTTTAGCCTCCATCTCGGGCTTCGTACGAGATACAAGAACACTCTCTTGTTGAGTATAAAAGATTTTCCTGTTGAGTCAACCCTTTTAGCCTCTCTCTCGGGCTTCGTACGAGACACATAAAAACTCCCTCTTGTTGGGCCAATAGCCTCCTATTAGGCTTTGTATAAGAAAACCACTGGTTGATCTAATCAACCTTTTAGCTTCAAAGCTGTGTCTCGTTCAGAGAACACAAACATCAACAACTCCTCCCCTTTCATCTAATTGCTGTAAGCAGCAAGCCTCTGGATCATCTACATCCATGCCACTGTCCCTCTTTTAGCATGAGAAATTCCTAAGGAAAGATAGCATTACTCTACACTGAGTTAAAGTCTTCTCCTTCAGGTTAAAATCTCCTATAAAGGAAATTATGGGATTGCCGGATTCACACATCCCGGTTAAAGTAATTCTCCTTTATAAACAGTTGTGACATACAACCTCCTATTTAGAGATGACAAATTCTCTCTAAAGTCAAACCCTTTCAGCTTCACATCTTGGGCTTTGAACAAGATACAAATAGACTTTTCAGCTTCACATCTCAGGCTTTGAACAAGATACAAATAGACTTTTAGCTTCACATCTTGGGCTTTGATCAAGATACAAACTACCTTTCGCTTCACGTCTTGGGCTTTGAACAAGACACCAAAACACCCATTTCCTCCCATAGACTAGGAGGAACTACGAACGCTCTGATTTCCCTGTTTCGGTAAACGGGAATACGTAGGCATAAGATTGAAAGAAAAATCTTAGCGAGCACACTAAACAAAAAACCCAAATCCCATACCTCCATCAATCAAAAGCAGTAATTCGAAAAGCATCAGTCCTAACATCCTAATCCTTATTCCCCACCAGAAACCTTCTGTCAAGTCCTAAAAAGAAAGAAATCAGTATTGGCGAAAATACAAATAACCAGTACAAAGGCCCCCCCACATTGATAGCATTCGTAACCTAACAGACCGCTGTTTAAACTCAGTATGCAAAGCAGGGTTAATTGGAGACATCTATTTCCCTTCCTTATTCGGCTCACAATAGGATAAAAAATGAATCGACCTGTAGTTTTAAGCTCAACTGCAGAGAGCGACCAACACTTAAGAACCGCGTCCAAAATCGCTCGCTACAGAAAAATGGCGCTCACCGTGGGGCTCTTCTAAACCTTTTTTTTCTCTTCACTTATGTGAAAACCACAGATTAGGGCCTCCGCCGGGGAACCATTTTCTGTCAGGAACATAGGATTCTTAGCTTTTAAAGGTCTAGGATGTTTAGGACAAATATATATACTGTTTTTCCTAATTACTATACCTATTTATTTTTCTGCTAATGGGAATGCGTGTGATGCCGCATGTGGAAAGATTGAGTATACACTTAAGATAAGTGATGGCGACGAGGTCGACCATCAACCTCAGTGGAGGCTGACCAATGCAACCCATTCTCTCACCTAGACAATGGGCCGATTATTAAGTCTGAGAAGCTAAGGAGCCAAACCCTTTTGTAGTGCGGAAACTATCGGGAACAGTTGTTACGCGATAATACCCTAATTTGAGGATGGTGATATATTCTCGGTGAATGGCACTTACTTTAAGATTGCTCTACAACTCGCTGGCGATCCGCTTGTTGTTTTGCTTTCCTGGGAGGAGCTGATGATAATGAGTACAGGTACAAAAATCACCCTAGTATAAACCTTTGGGGATGAGTAAAGCCTTGACTTCATGACAACGACCCTTTGACCCCATGTTTTTTCTATGTTTTTGTGTGCTGCATTCATGCATTCATTTAAAAAACATTAAAACATTCAAAAGATTTTCTCTTCTAGTCTCTATGTTTTTCAAAATTAAACTAAGACTGTGATTGCAAATATCAGAGAAGAGGATTACGCTAATGGATTTCGGTAGAAGGAGAACTCATACGTACACCTTCAAGGTTCCAAAACTAGAGGATTTAAGAAGGTTAGCAAGGATGATCACTAACCCTGAGGCTTTCAGAGCCAAGAACGGAGGTTTGCTACCACTGTTAAGAGTCCATGTGATTGAGGGAATCATGGATGCACTCATTCAATTCTACGATCCGGTTTATCACTGTTTCACATTCCCGGATTACCAGCTAGCACCAACGCTGGAGGAATATTCTCATCTGACTGATCTACACATTACGGATCGAGCTCCATTTTATGGACTGGAAGAAATTCCAAAGAATCAGACCATTGCAAGAGCAATTTATTTGGACGAGTCTGAGGTCAAGACTCACATGACCACTAAGGGTGGCATCCAAGGTTTGCCAACCCAGTTCTTGACAAAGAAAGCCTTGTATTTTTCCAGTATAGGAAACATGACTGCTTTTGAAAGCGTCTTTGTCTTGCTCACCCACGGGTTATTTTTGTTTCCCAACATTGATAACTTCGTCGATATCAACGCCATTAATGTTTTTCTCATTGGAAATCCTGTGCCGACCTTGCTCGCAGATGCGTATCATTCTGTACACTTGGGGAATTTGTACAGTGGAGGGGAGATCACGTGCTGTGTACCTCTGCTTTACAAATGGTTCATCTCCCACTTGCCCAAGTATGCTGCTTTTTGGGATTACAAGAGTGCCTTACGTTGGTCGCAGAAGATCATGTCTCTTACCAACTCTGATATAGACTGGTGTAATAGGATTTTTGATGGAATCAGGATCATTGACCATTGTGGAAATTTCCCCAACGTACCCCTTATAGGAACTAAGGGAGGAATCAACTACCATCCGATATTGGTTCTTCGTCAATTTGGATACCCGATGAGACACATCCCACGGGGTGTTCATCTGGAAGGTCTTTTCTTCAAGGAAGGAGAAAGTGACAGAGCATTGAAGACGGAAATAATGCACGCTTGGAAACACGTTCATAAGAAAGGACGGGAGTCTCTAGGAAAACCAGACTGTGTCTCGGTGGAGCCTTATCTCCATTGGGTAGAAACTAGAGCTCTCAAGCTAAAAATGCCTTATCCTCGTTACAGAATTCTTCCGCCGAGGGAATCTGTCATGTACTTCATGACGAAAACTGAAAAGCTTCAGGTTACTCTCAACAAAGTTTAAAAGGAGAGAAGGTCTTGGAAGAACAAGTACCGCACCCTCGACGTAGAGTGCATCAAAATACAGCAATTACTAAAAAATAAGGATGCTCTGATTGAAATTTTGGAGCAACATGTTGTGGATAATCAGGATGACCAAAGGAATTTGCTCGCTCCTTTCACTTGGCAAAGGAATGACAACCCGACAACGGCTCAAGAGCCCCGGTCAAAGAAAAGGAAGATACCAGAATCAGCACCCGAGTTCTCTCGGGACCCATTAGCTTAGGTTTCTGTTTCTGCACTTTGTAATCTACTGTATTTTCGTTTCTGTAATCCTTTGAATTTCAATAAAAGGGGTTTCCCCACTGTTTGATATTTGCAATCTAATTGTCGAAGTTTATTTTGATTAAACAAAAAAAACAATTAATATAATCATTGCATTCATCATTCTAACATCGTGTATTCTTCTTCCCTACGAATCTCACGTTTGTGTCTCGGTTCTAGAGTCAAACTGTCTCATTTGTACAATACTCGGGCCAATCGTCAAAAAAAGATGGATGATCTTGAGAAAGAGAACAGAGAGTTGAAAGAAGAGATCGACGCTCTGAGAGAGGATATGAGAAAGCTTCGTAACGACATGCAAGCCATGGCAGAAGCTCAGCTACAAAGGATTGTGATCTCAGAGATCACCTCAGCGCCCATAGTGGAGAAGTATGATCCTAGGTATCAGATGCCGAAAGATCGTCCATGGGGCATGCCTGCAAACTATATCCCGGAAGGATTTTTTCTGCCGATCATTGAAGATCAGGGAATCATAATAGATGCCGCTGGTCCTGAAGGTTACAAACTTCGGGAAACGCCAAGCCTCACTGCCGTAGTCACGGTACCACCCACTGTGGTGCACACTGTCCCGGAAGGACAGATTCCGCAAATACCTGCTGGTAAAAAGGAAACTTTGTTTGACATAATGGATGAATTCCAGGAGCAGTTCCTGGAAATGCAGAAGGAGCTGCAAACCATTCGCGGTCAGGATCTGTTTGGAAAGGACGCCGCAGACCTCTGCTTGGTCCCCAATGTGAAAGTCCCGCACAAGTTCCAAGTGCCCGACTTTGAAAAATACAAGGGTAACTCTTGCCCTCAGAGCCATCTGGTGATGTACGCTCGGCGAATGTCAGCTCAGATGGAGAATCAGGACCTACTGATTCACTACTTTCAGGATAGTTTAACCGGTGCCACATTAAAATGGTACATGGGTTTAAACCGTGCTACGATTAGCACATTCAGAGATCTTGGTACTGCTTTCGTCCAATAATACAAATATAATTTGGACATGGTACCCGACAGAGATCAACTCAAATAAATGTCGCAAAAGGACAAGGAAACCTTTAAGGAGTATGCTCAAAGGTGGCGTGAAATTACCGCTCAAATTTGTCCACCTCTTGAGGAAAAAGAGATGACAAAGATCTTCTTAAAAACCTTAAGCTCATTTTACTATGACCGAATGGTTGCCAGTGCGCCCAGTGATTTCACCGAGATGGTTGGCATGGGCGTACGTCTTGAGGAAGCCGTCCGAGAAGGACGTTTAGTAAAAGACACTGGATCGACAAGCGGTACTAAAAAATACGGTAGTGCTCTCCCTAAGAAAAAAGAGCAAGATATTGGGAATATCTCTCTCGGAAAGCAAAGGCGTCGTTATCAGCCGGTAGCAGCTGTAATTCCTGCTATCAGCCCTGCGCCTATTCTTACGTATTAACCTCAGGTTGCGCAGAGCCAACCTGATCAGCAAAGGACACAACAGCCTCTTCAGCAGGCTCGTCCTCCATATAACAACAACCGTACAACACGGTCGTCAGGGTTTGATCCTATACCCATGTTGTACGCATAACTATTTCCGTTACTACTGGCTAAGGGTCACATTCAGACTAAGTCTCCTCTTACAGTACCAAAAAATCCGCCTTTTTGGTTTAAGGTGGATCAGACATGCCCTTATCATCAAGGAGGTCCAGGGCATAACATTGAGAATTGTCTCAATTTCAAGTCCGACGTGCAAAAACTTGTTAGGAGTGGGGTCTTATCCTTCAAGGATACAAATCCTAATGTTCTCACGAACCCGCTGCCTCAACACGAGAAAGAGTCTAATAACGTCTATCAAATTCATGATGTACTCTTATTGAGGACCAATTTGGTCAAGATGCATTGTAGACAGAGTGGATATGGCCATGTGCCACCTCATAATTATCATCAATGTGATGTCTGCTCTAAAAACAATCAAGGCAGCTCTACAGGAACAGATGGATCTCGGATGGATCCAAGAGCACCGAGTTCGTGGAGTTAACATGGTCTATACGAACTCCAACGTCATTCAGAACCATGACATCTGTGCAATGAATGTCAACTTGGTGGAAATACACTCAAGGCAAAGCCAATATCATAATCTGCCACGGCACGATTACAGTTCCTGTCTGACTTGCTCGGTAAACAAACATGGATGCTCTTTCATACAGGAGGCCCTCCAGCGTCAGATGGATCCAAGACTACCATGATAGGAACCCTTATCAGATTAACATGGTTCAGATCTTCGATATTCGCGTGATGAATACTAACTTGGTAGAGTTACATGCTGAGCAGGTCCGACTCGGTCTCTTAATATCACACGACTATCAAAGCTGTAAAGCAGGTTGCGAAAACGATCGAGGTTGTACCCTTGTCCAGGAGGCACTTTAGCACTTGTTAAATCACTGGTGGATGCCAATCTATATGGATGAAGATACTCAACAGATTAGTATCAATAACAGAAACCCCACTCAGCGTCAAAGTCAGGATGTCTGACTCATGGAAGCTAACCTAGTGAGGTTACATTATATTCAAAGTAGGCGTGGCCAGGTGCCACCACACAATTATGAACGTTGTGGAGTCTGTTCGGAAAGTAACCAAGGGTGCTACCTTGTGCGAGCAGCTCTCCAGGGGTAATTAGATCGTGGAGAGATTTGCCCATATCCGGGTTCTGGACCCATCAACTGGACGCCGAACTACCTTGCCAATCAAGTAGAGGATGTTGTCACAATCTCTGGTCATCATAGGACTAGGGATGTTTTTTCCATTATCCCTCTACTTGACGAATCTAAAGTTCCCAACCGGGAACAGATCGAGATTACTTATGATGGTCAGAAAAATCAGAAGGTTCCCATAGTCATCTATCTACCGGGACCATTACCGTATGAATCAACTAAGGCTATCCCTTACAAATATAGTGCGACAATAATTGAAAATGGAAAGGAAATTCCATTACCCTCCGTCGTGAATATTGCAGACATTAGTCGTGTAACACGGAGTGGTAGAATCTTCAACAGAGGAGTTGGAGAGTCTAACAATGAAAAGGAACTTCAGAAAGAAGCTCCTGATCCATCAGTCGGTCAATCCAGTAATCCTGACCTTTCAAAAAATAATGATGAGATGCTGAAGCTCATCCAAAGGATTGAATATAACATTGTTGATCAGCTGTTACAGACTTCTTCAAAGATCTTTGTGCTATCACTTTTACTCAGTTCAGAAGCCCACAGGGAGGCTCTAGAGAAAGTCTTGGAGCAAGCCTTTGTGGAACAGGATGTAACAATCAGACAGTTCGATAGCATTGTCTCTAACATCACGTCCTACAATAATTTGGGATTTAGTGATGAGGAATTACCCGAAGAGGGTCGACGTCATAACATGGCGCTCAACATTACAGTTAACTGCCAGGACGATGCTTTAGCCAGCGTACTGGTCGACACGGGGTCAGCCCTGAATGTTATGCCGAAGTCCACTTTGATGCAATTATCATTGAAAGGCCCTCCGATGAGAATCAGCGAGGTCTTCGTCAAGGCTTTCGACGGATCCCGAAAAACAGTTATCGGCGAAGTTGATCTTCCCATAACTATCGGTCCTCACACTTTCCAAGTCACTTTCCAGGTCATGGACATCCGGGCAACATACGGTTGTTTATTAGGAAGACCTTGGATACATCAGGCTGGAGCGGTCACTTCGACCCTCCGCCAAAAGCTAAAGTTCGTTCAGAACGATCAACTTGTCACAGTCTGTGGAGAACAGGCCTTGCTCGTGAGTAACTTATCATCATCTACTTGTGTAGAACCCGAGGAGGTTCTTGGAACGCAGTTCCAAGCACTGATAGTGAGCAAGGACAATCAATACCAAGGAGGAACCTGGATTTCCTCATACAAAGATGCTATAAAAGCGGTCGAGAGTACCGATACAACCGGATGGGGACAGCTTGTCATTCCTATTGACAATAAAACAAAGAAGGGTCTTGGTTTTTCTGCAACCTGTACCCAGACAGCTGCCAGCGATGGAAATATTCATCCCATTCAGAACTTCTTCCACAGTGTAGGTTTTCTTCACCTAGTCCCTCAAGCAGTCCATGCTATCAATGAGGAAGATCCCTCTGACACAGAGGAAGAGTGGAAGTCCTATCTTAACAAGGACAGTTATATGTCTCAAGACGAAACGCAAACTCCTTTTTGCTTTCCTACAGAGAGTCCGAGATTTATACCCAGGTCAGACATCGAAATGATATACGGGGATTGTGATCCGGAAGGATGCCGTGCTCCGCCAAATTCATTAGAGGAAGACACTCCGATGAAAGACAATTTTGACTACACCTACTATGGCCCAATGGATGGTCTGCCAATGTGGCAACCTTATCCAGGAGACTTGGGGCAAGGGAGTCAGCCGAACAATGAAAATTAGCTGACCGTCATTGAACAGAATACCTGTGTCCCCACCATGTCATAGGATCAACACTCGGGTCATTTAGAAACTAATCAACATGACGATGAATTTGCAACGTTTGCAGGACTTGAATTCATCAACTATGCTTTTCCCGAGGTCAACGTCATCGAGAGGGATGACTCCTCCAGTTCGAAAGAAGTGTGGGACACCTTGGGACAACCGAGTGGAAAATATGACTATATGATCAAGTACACCACTCCCGAAAGCTCTCGTATCAGGCTCGAAGATATCCAGCCAACTGGATGGGGAGATACAGTTGAGAGCACAAATGCTATGCAAAATACAACCGAGGAATCCTCCTACGACAACTCTGCCTGGGAGACAGATTCCAATGATCCTGCTCCACCAGAAATCATCGTCATTTCTGAAGACAAATCAAGGAAGGTGCCAGACTTTGTGATTCACCGAGGAGTTCGCCGCCAATGGGTTGCTGTCGAGGTTCCGAAGATCGCTCATCAGTCAAATTAATTGACATCTTTAATCTTTCACCCTGCCCAGGTGAAACTGATGTTTTGATAGGGCTCGCTTTCTGTAAATTTTCCCTCTTCGCTTTGCCCAAAGCGACAGAGTTTTGTTTTATAGGACTATAGTTTCAAGGATCGACTTGTTCATTAATAAAATAACGTCGTTCTGTAATTTCCGCATTAATTGCTGTTTTCTCTTTTTGCTTTTTCAGAAAATGGTAATCCTAAAAAACAATTAAAAATAAAAACAAGCAGTAAAATAAAAACACTGCATACACTTGCATTTTCTCTATCTCTTCTAAACACAAATCATCACGTCATGCAGATTGCTTGTTTTAAACCCCGTTGAAACATACGATCCGACGCCTTCTCCCAACTTTGAGTTCCCGGTATTTGGGGCTAAAAAGAAGTTGACAACGAAATTCCAGAAGAGATCTCCCGACTACTCAGACAAGAGGAAAGGTCCATTGAACCTCACAAAGAACCGTTGGAAACGGTAAACTTGGGTTCAGATAAAGAGAGAAAAGAAATCAGGATTGGGGCACTGCTCAGTCCAACTGCCAGAGAGAGTTTGATAAAGCTTCTCAGAGAATTTCCCGATGTATTCGCTTGGTCCTATCAGGATATTCCAGGGTTGGATACCAGCATCGTGGAACATCACTTACCGTTAAGGTCGGAATGTCCGCCAGTAAAGCAAAGGTTGAGACGGACTCACCCGGACATGGCCATCAAAATCAAAGAGGAGGTACAAAAACAGATTGACGCGGGTTTCCTCGCCACATCAGAATATCCTCAATGGTTAGCCAACATCGTACCCATTCCCAAAAAAGACAGAAAGGTCAGAATGTGTGTTGATTACAAGGATCTGAACAAGGCTAGTCCAAAGGACGACTTTCCTTTACCACACATTGACATGCTGGTAGACAGTACGGCGAAGTTCAAAGTCTTCTCCTTCATGGATGGATTCTCGGGCTATAACCAGATCAAAATGGCGGCGAAAGACATGGAGAAAACTTCGTTCATTACCCCATGGGGTACCTTTTGTTACAAGGTAATGCCGTTCGACTTGAAGAACGCTGGGGCAACCTATCAAAGGGCCATGACTACTCTGTTTCATGACATGATACACAAAGAAATCGAGGTATATGTCGATGATATGATTGCAAAATCAAAAACAGAGAGTGAGCACGTTGAACATCTGTCAAAATTGTTCGAACGTCTAAGAAAATTCAAGCTCCGCTTGAATCCTAACAACTGCACCTTCAGTGTCCGTTCAGGGAAACTACTAGGGTTCATCGTCAGCCAGAAAGGAATTGAGGTTGATCCTGACAAAGTCAAGGCCATTCAAGAAATGCCTTCTCTGAAAACTGAAAAATAAGTCAGAGGATTCCTAGGACGTTTGAACTACATCTCCAGATTTATATTCCTCATAACCGCGACATGCGCGCCGATCTTCAAACTACTCAAGAAGATACAATCATTTCTCACTGATTCTCGGGGCAAATGGACCCCAAATTATGATGGCCCCTATGTGGTCACGAAAGCTTTCTCAGGCGGTGCCTTGAGACTTGCAACCATGGACGGAGAGGAATTTGCCTACCCCACGAATGTTGATGTAGTCAAGAAATACTTCGCCTAAACTAAAAAAAAAAAAAACATCTCGGTGGATTGAAAACCCGAAAGGGCGGTCCAGGCAAAAGTTAGAGACATGAAAAAAATCATCCCGGTGGATTGGAAACATCATAGTACAATCCAGGAAAAAATTAGGGATAATGGCAAGTAACTATGTTCAACAGAGGCAGGTCCCTCAGCAGCAGCAGTTACATCATCCGTCAGGAAAACTCCAGTCAAGGTCATCTTCGACAGAAGCTCAGGATGCCCCGAATTCAAAGTTGGTAGAAGGATAGTGGTCGTTATGTTTCAACGTAGCCATTTTCCCTGTAAATTACCATTTTCAAACTTTGTATATACTCTTTGGAATCACGCGTTTGGCTGATCTCCATCTTATCAATAAAATTTGAGCCTTTGTGCTTTTGTTTGTAATTCTTATTTGTTTTAGCTTTACAGAACAACATTGTTAACATGATTAACGATTCTTAAAATGAAACAAAAATGAATTTACTTGTTAAAACTTTTTCTGCTTTTTTAAAATAGAGATGGCAATTTCTTTTGACTGTTAAACATCGAAAGAACATCAATCGCGTCTCCAAAAGTGTTCGAACCTCAAAGTGCAGAATCAAAGTACTCCTTCTAGACCAGTACGCCTGAATGAAGGATCAGCAATGTCAGAGACCATGTTTCGTCTGACATCCTCGGCCGAGTTCTTATCTCCTAAGCCCGATCAACGGTATTCCTCGCAAGGACTGCTTCTCCTAAGCAAGGTAGAGTTGCTATCTTGAACCAGCGATATTTCTACATGCCCCACTGTGGCCGAGTATCCAGTCGTGTTCATCCTTTAGTCTGTATGTTGCGTCAATTTTGTCCGCATATACATACATACATCATTGCATTATTGATTTGCATTCACATTTCATATTGCATCACTATCACTCTAGTCATTCTTATCCCCTAGTGATAAGTCCTCTCAATCGAGTTGTCAGACCTTTCCTCGTTAGAAAGTGAATCATCTAAGCAATCTCTCTCCCATTTATCTCTGGATTAGAGACGGTCCTTGACCACTTTGATAACTTGAACCTCTGAGAAACAAGAAAACTTTCAACAAATATCACTCTTCACCATTGAAGATGATATCCTTGCTTTCCCGGATTAAGGAAAATCCCCAGAGAAAGCCTCTTAATCAGAGATTCGGCGGTACGGCAGTTTTTCTCTGAAAAAACCACTGATGAAAAGGTCATTGGCACCTCAAAATTGGATCCTATCATATGGCATTTCTCCGGAAAGATCCCAAGAAAAGTATGATGTAAGACCCCAAACGCAAACAGTCTCTCAAGAGACTCGCTTTCCCCAGTAGAATCGACAAATGGCATCTCCAAAATAGAGAAGTTTGTGCACCTCTACAGCTCAGACGATTGGGTTCCCCAGCAAGTCTGACATCAAATCTTTTTCCACTCAAATGGCATCTCCCCAGGAAAATTCGGCGAGAAGTTTGAAGGAAAACCGCTACTAATAGCGTTCCTTGTCAAGAAAGTTTATTGATAAAAGAAACTGAGACCAGTTCCTTGGTAGGAAACCAGGATCGAGGGGAAGTTTATTTCAGCAACTAAGACCAGGTCCTTGGTAGGAAACCAGGATCGAGGGGAAGTTTATATCAGAAACTGAGACCAGCTCCTTGGCTGAAGACCAGGATCGAGGGGAAGTTTACCTTTTCTAAGCATCCTTGCTTAGCAAAAGAAGATGAATGCGCAAGCTACCATTCATAACCACCATCAAAATTTTGGGTATTCCGATATTTAATCCTCTTGCACCCCGAATGCCCGAATACCTTCGTCATTCTCACCTTCGGGTCCAAGAAGATTAAATAGGGGCATCTGTCATACCCCAAATTTTGACCACTAAGATTTCCCATCATTGTGCAAATCATCATCACAATATGGATGAACCCTCATGCCTCATCAAATACCTCAAGGGTTGTTGAGCATTCACTACTATCAAAGATTAGGGTTTTAGGCCCTCTCAGAGCTCTTAGACAAAGGATCAATCAAGGAATGACATGATCTTCAACTTGTCTAGCCTCTAACATATCCAAAAAGGATCAAAAGGACTCCCACTTAAAGGATTAAGCACAAGGCTGCTCCCTTCTAGGTGGATCAAGTCTCAAGATCGCCAGTGTCCCCAAATTAGGGTTTTGGTTGATCAGGGCCTCCAAAGGGAAATTTTCCTCTGGGCATGATCCAAGGATCCAAAACACAACCTAATGTACTCCATGGAACCTCATGGACCCATTCATCAAGTCAATTTTGCCTCTGGGGAGGCATTTATCAAAAATCAGGAATTAGGGTTTCTTGACCTAATTCACCCCTAAGTTGACTTTTGGGACAAATCAAGAGCCAAGACCTCAAGACATGATTTGGGGGTCTCTAATATACCATATTGATCCATTTGGAACAATGGATTAATCCAAGAAGCTTGAGCAACAAGTCTCAATTTCATCTGCACCACAATTAGGGTTTTAAGGAAAAAGTCAACTGCAACTTTGAATTTTGACCAGGACATGCTCCCAAACCCTAGGACATGCCTCAATATACCCTATGACACCCTTGGAACATGTCCATCAAGTTTGATTTAGGTCAAGGACATAATTTCATGAAGAATTGCACAGTTTGGAATTCATCTGATAAAAAGTCAACTGTGCACAAAAGTCAACTTTGACTTTTTGAGATTTTTCACCAAAATGGATTTTTAACCCTAAAATGATGTTAATGTATGATTTTAATCATCATTCATCAAGAAAAATCAAAGAAAGTTGGATAACTTGTAAAAGGGGTAACCATAAAACTTAGAAATTTTTCTAAGTTATGGAAAAAGTACCACTAATGCACCAACTTTGGAGGACCATAACTCCTAAACCACAAGGCCAATTTTTTTCATCCAAAGATGGATTTGTAGCCCTCATTACCCTCTACAAAAACTTCAACTAGACTTAAGTCCAATTCATTAAGGATTTTGAGTTATGGAGTGATCAAAATCAAGAAATCACACTTTGTTCCAACACTTAGTGAAAATTTCACTAAGTCAGATTTTGCTTCACTTTTCGCCAAATGTAGAGGGATTCTTCACTTGGAATCAGAAGAGATCAAAATCAAACATGTTCAAACAGTTGTTGTATCATGTAAGAGCTTTCCAAAATGGCCAAGAACATTGCCAAATTCAACTTACACCATGAGATATGACATTGTCAAGTTGTCTTGCTGAAATCTGTCAAAGGCAAGGCAGAATTTGCAATTTTGCTCGATTTGCCAAAATCAGCCAAATTCAAATGCTCCTATCCACTTGGACACATCTGAGGATTGAATCTAAAGGGGACAATCACTGAGCCAAGCCTCCAAAGTCCATGGAACAAGAAATAGCATGTTGAACCTAGAATGGCCAAAATAGGGACAAGACTCCAAATTTGGATTGAAGCATTCAATGGAAGCATCAAGGTGGCATGGACTGAGCCATTCTCATCTGAAATCAGTCAAGACTTATCCAATACCAAGGGAACCAAAGCTCTGTGCCCTAACCTCTAGTCAATGGCTAGAGGAGACTTGGATTTTCATTTGCCAACATTGGCCACACCTACTTACCAGCTGCCATTCACTATTCCTTGCAAAACAAACTTGCTCTACTATAAATAGAGCTCAATTGTGATCAGTTTGAGTACACCAAAGCCATCAAACAGATGCTTTCCTCAAAATCTCTTCTTTCACTCCAATGTTGCCTTCTAAGGCAAGTCACTATCGGGTTTTGAGTTTGAGAGCTTTTCCAATCAAACCAATCACTCACACACCTCACATACATCATATAGAAGTGATCCAAACACTTAGATCACTTCTGAAACATTGATTTCACAAAATCACCAGATGGTTGCTCAAATTTTCAATCAAGTTGCAGCTGAGATGCCACGAATTGATCCAGCCAATTTCAATCAAGTCTAAGCATTCAAACACACTCCATAGGGTGTAGGGAAGCTGTTCAGATCATCACCACTCATCTGTAACACCTCCAAATCAAAAATCACATTGTACTTGCTGTCACGGCTTAGAGGTAAGCATATACTTGGTCATCTCTCAATCTATGCATATTTCCTCGCACAACAATTTGGCCATATGTTCATAATCATGCATGGAATGTTTTCCCTCAATTAATCGCATTATTTGAATCGTGTATAAAAAATCCTAGCCTTCATGCAGAAATTAGGGTTCTTGAGGTTTCTTCGTGATTTCTTGTTGTATGTTTAATTTAAATGAAATTAATGGACATTGACATGATCGTGAGGTTGAGACGAGCATAATGATATGTGGATTGCATGTTATAATCAAGTATTCAGGGAGATTGGATAGAAAATGCAAATCAGCCAAACCCAGAACACCCGCGTGTTCTTCAGCTGTTCTTGGCGCCATTTTTGAATAATTCAAATATTTGAATTTTGTGATTTTGTTTAATTGATTCAAAAATTAATTTCTCTCTGAGTTTTAATGATTTTGAGTTGATTCTTTTTTTAATAATTCACAAAAATGTTAAAATATTTTATTTTATCAAAAAATCCCAAAAATATTATTTATTTCATATAATTGATATTTTTAAAAAGCATTAATATTTTAATTGTTTTTGACATTTTAAATATTTTTTCTACATTGATTTTGCAATTTTTAATGCTTTCTAATTATTTTGTAGGTCAATACTTAATTTTTGAAGCATTAATCCGAGATCACAATTTTTTTTTCACATATTAAACAATTTTGATCATTTTAATTGAATTTTTATTCAATTAAATACATTTTTGAAAACAAATTAGGGCTTTGGATTAATTCAACCCTCATAAATCATTTTCAAAACACTTTTGGGCCTCTAATAGAGTGTAAGACCCAATCCTTTTTTTTTACCAAATCATTTTTGGGCCTCAGTATTGTATAAGTCCCGATACCGTAAAAAACAAACGGCGCGATCGTTGCCTTTTCAAAAATAAAACATTTGGGCCTCTCCTTGAGCTATAAGACCCATTCAAAACTCTTGGGCCTCTAATAGAGTGTAAGACCCAACCCCCTTTTAACCAAAACATTTTGGGCCTCACTTATTGTATAAGTCCCTCCGCGTTAAAAGAAAACCTCGGCGCGATCACCATTTTAAACGAAAAGTCATCTGGGCCTACCCTCGTGTTATAAGCCACACTCTTTTTCTTTAAACTCTTTGGGCCTCTAATAGAGTGTAAGACCCAATCCCTTTGTAAATACCAAAATTTTGGGCCTCAGTCACTTGTATAAGTCCCACGATGTTTACAAAACCTCGGCGCGACCGTCGCCCTTTTCAAAATTAACCATTGGGCCTACCCTCGAGTAGTAAGACCCATTTCTTTTCTTAAAACTCACTTGGGCCTCTTGAGAGAGTGTAAGACCCATCCCCTTATACAGAAAACCTTTTTGGGCCTCAGTCACTTGTATAAGTCCCTCTGTACAAATTCAATAGTGCGCTCACTAATAAAACCCTGGGCCTCTCCTTGAGCTGTAAGCCCCAAATCTTTGTTTTTCAAAGCACTTTCTCCTTTGATTTTGAATATACTATTGTTTTCAATCTTTCTTTGTTGAACAACTAACCAAACAGTATGGAAGCTCTACAACCGAGTAAGTGTTTACCCGCTTTCATTTACCGATTTCATATGTATATAACTGTATTGTGGGGCTGTTTCACTGTAAGTCTCCTTTCACAAACTCATATATATATATAACTGTATTATGTGGCTGTTTCGCTGTAAGTCTTCTTTCATAAACTCATATCAACTGTGTAATAATAGTATAGATATTTAGAGTTTCCCCGGCAACTACGTCTAGAACTAGGTGACACCGTTTCGTTTATTCGTAGAAATAGACAACTAGATCCCCAATAGGATCACCAGATACAGTCTTCTCTTCGGCTGTCCTCATTAGGAATCATCAAGAAACTCTGCTCCCCAAGATGAATGTATTCTCCGTGAATGGCATCTTTGAGTTTCTTCCAAATTCTCGAACTTTCCTGACTTTGATCTATTCTCGGTGAATAGCATTGCCTTGAATTTCTCGGGGTTTGGGGACCCACAGGCTTCTTAAAAGCATCGGCCTCCTCTTGGGCATCGTACAAGGACCCACAGGCTTCCTAAAAGCAACCCCGCCTCCTCTTGGGCTTAGTACAAGGACCCTATGACTTCTTAGAAGTATTCACAGCCTCCTCTTAGGCTTCGTATAATGATCTCTTCCTCCGAGAATGATAGCCT